>OY987292.1:9926956-10600452 GCA_963920785.1 Sphagnum contortum | reverse complement strand
GTACACCAGGGCAACATGCTTTCCTTGGTTTGGATGCGGATCAAAACATTTCCATTTGGGAGTATGACATTACATCTCCCCAGGAGGTAACATTCATGCAACAATCCTAGCAGCAGCACTGCATTTTGTTTCTCTTTTTTTTCCCCCAGCAGTGCTGTCTTTACACTCAAAAAGCTGAGCTGCCTAACAACAAGCTCAGCATCAATTTTGGTAGTAGGAGAGAAAGGGGAATTGCATGATGTTATAAAACTTGCAACAACCCACAGCCCAGAGGCAAGAAGGATTTCCATGAACTCATCTAGTTCAACTTAGGAAATTTTGTAGAAGATCATCAACTGAGAGCCCTTTGAAGCTCTTGGGCACACTCTAGAGTTTAGAAAATTTTGTAGAGTGGAGAGGAGGAGACTAGACTTAGGGCTCTTTGAAGCTCTTTCGGTACTTATCTAGATTTTTAGAAAATTTTGTGAACTAAGAGCTCTTTGAAGCTCTTGGCAGTTCAAACCAAGCAAAAAAACCACTTGGTTATCAGAATCAAATAGGAAGAGATTTAGTGAGCAAAAACTTTAGTTGCCTGCACACCCATGAGATCAAAAGGAGCATTTGAGTTCCAGTTTTGCAAGGTGATCAATATTGGGGGAAGGCAGAAAAATGAGATCTGTTTTTCCTTTTAGCAACACAAACATACTACATGGGGATTATGATGCTTACAATCTCCCCCGAGGAACTTTTGAGTTCAAATTTTTTTTGCACTTTGGTAAGCTAGCCAGATTTTGAAACTGAGCGATCTTCCACTTAGCTCAGAAGACTAGATGCAGTTGCTTCATGCATCTTGTTGGCTCATTGGAATTTGGCTCATTGGAACCCTGCAGTTCTAAGACCCAATTCATTGCCAAGTTAGGAACAAGTGCATGTAGGCTTAGTTTTGGGGGTTTACAAGTTACAACACTGATAATCTTCACAAGCTTGGATGCAATCATGGAGAGTGGGGGATCTTTGCACTAAGTGGAGAGGGAAAATCCTCTGGTGCTATTGTTTTGTTGGATGATTCAATGGAGTAAAGATTCCTTGTTTTCCAGAATTACATTGATTATGAGGACCTTATTTTGTAGGCTTTCAGAATTTGCTATTTTCATGAGGAGAAATGTAATTGGGAATAATTAATTCTTTAAGTTGCTATTTTGATGAGGGAAGGTTAATGGAATTTTTCAAGAATTCAGTTGCTATTTTGATGGGAATAATTGGAATGAATAATTCTTTCTGTTTCCCAAAATGCTCTACTAATTGTGAGAAAGTGGATTTTGGGTCTTGAATTATCGCCTTGTTTTGATGAGGTCCTCCAGTAAATGTAGTGCCAGCAAGGGGAAGAACCCTGGTACATACACTTGTACTGGCCCTGGTAATCAAAGAACCAATCGGACCAGCCTCTTCCGAGTACCTGCCTGGTAGGCACTTGGGGTAAGAGCATCTCCAGCTGTGCTCAATATGTGACCCTGCAAAAATATTTTTCACATCCAAGTTTAGTTTTTTGCTTTTTTGCAACCCCGCCCATAATGAGATAGCAAATAGGTGGGGGACTACTAATAGCAAACCACCTGGACCAGTCAGTATGATGGGAATCGTATGATGGACCAATCAAAAAACACTGAGTACTGCAGTCAGATCACATTTATTACACTCTTTTTTGCAGGTGCACAGCGTTGCAGCGCCTTTCTTTGACCAGCCATCACAAACTGTACAATTATGCTGAACCAAAACCCATGTTTCATGAGCCAAAGTGGCATATTTTGAATTTTCTCCATCCGATTTCACTTTGCAGGATCACGGACTGAGTTCCAGTGAATCTAATACCAGCTTAATACCAAGGGCTGTATATATCAGGCTCTTATCAACACCTGCCTGCTGGCCATGTGAGGTACAGTAGTCATTCGGTTAAGTCCGCACCTTGATCTGGGCGTCCTAATGCGGACTTATCCGAATGTTGCGGACTTAGCCCTATACTGCTCATCTCTTCCTGGATCGCAGTTTCTAGCTCAAGAATCGATTGATGAAATGCTTAACAGCATGTTTTCAGTGAAAAATACCATTCAGCAAGCAGTTTCAAAGATTTCGCGAGAAAAAATTGATGGAAGTAGGCAGATGACGATTTTTGATTTTGGATTTACACGATCACAATAAACACTTCCGTATATGTTGATCCGCATTTTTAGCCCTACAGAATGCGGACTTATCCGCGATGCGGACTTAAAAAAATGCGGACTTAATCGAATGACTACTGTAATACCAGTTGAATACCAGGGCTATATGGGTGTCAACACTAGATATATACTTGCCAAATACTAGCCAAAAATCAGCCTTGGGACCTAACAATGCCAGGACCAGGCTGCTCTGAAAGGCTTTTTAAAAAATCCAATATGAAGTACCCACCAGCTTGTATGTTCAAAAGTTGATACTTGCCCACCACTTGTTGTTGCTACTGCCCAATTTCTGACTTGTTTCTTCTTCCCTGGAAAAAAGATGCTCCTGATGTGAGGGGGCTGAGAATTATGATGAAACAATTTCATGGATAATTTCCTTGAAAGAAAAGTTGCAAAAGCATCCAAAAGAGAATGCATGGAGCACCAAAAGGGGATCCAACTCCTTTGCAAGAACATCCGAATTCACAAACCTGGCAATTTACATGATCCTTTTACATTGCACTTTACATGCATGATGAATATACGTGTTCTATCTCCTAATACCCACCTCCCTTTTGTAGAGGTACATCTCTACTTCCATTTTTAGGCTAATATTTCCCTTTTGTAGAGGTACATCTCTACTTCCATTTTCACAAAACCCCAACCCACATTCATCACACTTTTGCATGAAAAGTTTGCTTTCTATGAAATGAAATAGGTGGCAATCAACAAGGGCTTTTCCTCATTATGAATGGATTATATGGCAATTTATACAGGACTCTCCTCTATATGGATGAATTATCCAGTAGTAGTAGACACATGCATTTGGATTTCCTCTATTCAATTAAATCATGTGCCAACAATCCATGCAGGAAGCGAATTCTGTAGCAACCAAGAGTGGTTGGTGAGATCAGATGTGCCTTTTTACCAATTCCATCATATCCACCAAAACTGAAAAACTATTATTTTGATCTGCATGTTCATTGTTTGATTTGTGACTTCCAAAACTCAGAAGAACTTATTTTTCTGTACAATTTTAGTTGCTATATTTTTTCATAAAAAGATCACAAAATTGGCCTATAAATATAAATAAATAATAATAAACAATAATAATTAAAAACCTGATCGGAATAGTGAAAAGGAAATCAGTTGAGAAATCCAGAAAATGGGTGATTAGTACACTAATAGGTGAAGCTTTAAACACCACACCACAAATTTCATTAGTCACCGCGCAACAAGCAAAAAGCTTTTGATCAAGTGAGAAACAATTACCCTCACTACTAGGTGATAGTTGCATACCTGGTGCATTGTCTTTCGCCCAAAGAGCAGTTTGGTGGTAAGGAACAAATCATTAGCTACAACAATGAACCAGCTTCTGGAATAATTATACCTGAGCAATACAAAGAATGACATTTTTGCTTGCATTGCATTGAGCCTTCCAATGAAGCAGGCAACAATCACTACTGAACAACAAAGGAATAACTTAGAGAAACAGCCAACTTCAACACCAATGACAACCCCAATACTTACAGTCCAAACAAAAGTAGGAAAGAGCTTGTGTGATAACAGTTTCACTACGGCCTTTTAATCATTTCATCATACTACTGGACAATATAGACTGAAGCAAGCATTATATGATAACAGTGTCACCATACAAGATTCTGTAACAACTTCATTCCACCAGATCTGCTTCTCTCGAATAAGGGGAAACTTCAACCCAAACATTTGCACTACCTGTACATCTCTGTTGGAGGAGGATGAGTAAAGACACTGGGATCAATAAACATAAGTCAACAATACGGAGACTATTTCCTCATGCATTTCTCTCAGAACTAGGTTAGCTGACACATCAACATAGTGTTGCATGCACCAAGAGAAAAGAAAAAGTTCAAACTACAGACACGTTATGAACTGTGAGCAAGAAAATGACTCAACACAGGCCACTTCCTGCCTCCCTGGGAGCTACCTACATGCAATATTTGCAGCAATTCCTCATCTACATGTGGTTGATATTAAGAAACTATGGCAAACCTTCTGCATTCCATCATCTGTGCATCAACAAGATGCCAAACCAAGCCTGCTGGATGAAAGGGCAACCACTCATATATCTACAACGATTGGTGGAGGATTGTTCAAACACCTATGATAATCAGACCTTTGTTATCAACAAAATTTGCAAGAGAAAGGGGAAAAACCTGCAAATTTGACGAATCTGAGATCACTCTTCTGAGTTAGAATCCTCAAAGGGTTCGTCTTCAGGTATGGTTGGTCGTCGAGAGACTTGCCGAACATATCCACGACCTCCAAACAAAGGTCTCATGTAAGCATCATCAAATTTCCTCCACACCCGATGAATACCTGATGTTGAGGCACCCAGAAGTGCAGTTATAGAACTAGGACGTCTAATGCCATTTATGATGAAGTTACCCCCATTGTGTTCTTGATCTGCCTCTGAGGCGCCCAAGAGCAGAGGAACATGGATATCAGAATCAACTGAAATGTCTTTCGGAGAAGGTGGATCTGAGTCTTCACGATAAAGTGTTTTCAGGCGAGCAGGAAGTAACCACCCTATCAAGGGCTTGGTGGCTGTGCCAAACACCTGCAACAACAAATCACTTAGCCAGTCTCCAAATGTAAATTTACTTCAGATTGCATTTACAGCCAATTTGAAGGGATTTTTGTATTGCAGACTCCTGACCATAACTTGTCTGGTTTCTCATCACACCTCTAAAGCTTACTGTGCTGATAGTAAACCTATAGCCTAGAGACAAAAAGATCATGTTGTCATTGAATATGTGCTGAATTTTAAAGCATGCCTCACTCAATAAAGGTGCCTGTGACATCAAATCAAGAGCATGTTCTCTGATGTCAGGTAACCCCCTGGACACTGACCAAGTAATTGAGCCCTTACCACTGTAATACACATTACACCAGTTAATGATCAGTGGTTGAGGGATCACACAGTAGTCTGCTCAAGTGTGACTTGAGGCTACCACCTCTTGCCACACTTCAGCAGGTTAAATTAGGCAATGCAATTAGTAACTACATGATGGAATGTTTGTGAAGGTCACAAATGGTGAAGTGCCAAGAAGAGCCAGAGGACTTGAATGAGCAAATTTGCAAAGGCTTTATCTTAAGATGCTGTGGCTCACAATTGTACTGAAGAGGACAATGGTAATAGTTGTGGTGATGAGTGTAGCTTCATCTGAGCTCCTTGTGCGACCACCTTCTGTGAACTGCAGGAAGAAACGTTCCAATATTAGATTTCATGCACTCCAGAAGGCCTCCAAGAGACCTCAGGGCACATATTATTTGACCAAAACCACATGAAAAGCATGGCATGATTTCATCATCTTCTCCTAATCTTGAATCCATTGCCCATTTGAAATGAAATTTAAAAGTTTGAATTAGGTCCAGTGGGCAGGTCAGAGAAGCAACAGAACCTGCAGGACTACAATCCTTAATCATGAGAAACTAAGAACTAAAAAAAAAACTACTGAAGACTCCCTAAGCAGCACAGCCCTATGAAGGTAGGCAGTAAATGTGTTCCCATAAAGCTAAGAAAAGCAGATTTTTCTGCCACATCCTTGGCAACAGAATTAATTAACTAGCTTAGCAAGAAAAGAGGAATGGTCAGAGTTATCAATCACTGCAAAACTCAGCATTGAGTGTAATCTTGAAGAGACATCCAAGCACATATTTGGCCCTAAAGAAAAAGCTGGCATGAAGACAATCAGTGGATGAAGGCAAAAGTGTGATTTTGTGCTCCGCTTTCACCACATAGGTCAAAGACTCAGAGAGTGGAAGGCAAAGAGGAAGGCTACCTGATTGAATGCCAGGGCTATGGATACAGCTCCCCGCATTAATCCAGCCCACCAGATAATGACCTGCACAGTCTATTCAACTCAGTTTGAAGTTGAAACCTGGTATACACACTGTATTGCAACTCACAGGAATGCACATCTGTTGTTTTCAGGGACAGCCCAAAAACCAGAAAAAAATAAGTGTTCCTATCCATGTCTCACAAGAACTGCAGACATCATAAACAATTCCTCCACCAATTGCATAACTGACAATTATAGCAGCTGAGGACAATAATAACAATCTAGATATTAGGTGAAGTCTGTAGCCAGAATACATGCACTTGAAAACATATTACTGTGGATATCAGGAGGTTGCAGGTGTGGAAATAGCTTCCAGATTTACAGACCTCCAACAGATGACAAGTTTGACCCTAAAGGAAGACTTTAATGGTTAGTTGGGCTTGGCAACAGCTTTCAACAGAAATCTAGCTTGCCAATATAATGTTACTTGATGCTTTCCATCAAATATTTACCCATGGGATACATATTTTGCTGCTCAAGCTTATTTACACAACCACATCCACATGTGGAAACCAGCCTCAACCCAAAGCTAAACCCTTGCCATCTCAACAAAATTGGAAATGAATTCCTCTTACATCAATGTAACCTGAACTCTACAACTAAACTGGATTTGGCAATTCACTACCTAAAATTCTGAATAAGTACCAGGACACAAAGAAGGTCTTGGTCAATCACAGGTTTGCCTAGGCTTTTGATCCAAGTTGTACGCAGCTCTTCATAAACAGTTCAACCCTTGTGTTGGAATCTCTCAATCCAAATTTGTAATGAGTAACAAATGAACACATACCACAGAGGAGGAAACTTTCTATCAGAAAACATCCATCCATACAAAGGTTGGCAGTTGGAACCTGATGGCGTAGGCTTATTTTGGTGGTGGGACTTTTGGTCCAGTAGTTCGAGAGCGCAGAGAGGGGGAAAACAAAAGCAGCTCTGCCCACCAAAACCAGTAAAAGCAGGATGCCAAAAAGGCCCAGAAATTCACCAACACTGCAGACATAATGAGATAGGACACTCATTAGGATGGCACATGATGCAAATCTCTCAACACAAATGTCACATTGTACCTGGTTACATGTGCTGGTGCCGGACCTGCAGCCATAAATTCCACTGAAAAGCAGACTAAAAACCATAATGTCACCCCTACCTTTGCCTGCACCATGCAGAGAGAGACAACATGAACACACACATTGACAGTCGTCACATTGTAGCATTCACACCCATTCATGAGACAATTATCCACAACAGCTGTAGAAATTAATGGGCACACTGAATCAGTAAAACATTATTACCTCGTTTTGCTCATCCTCCATTTGTCGACATCCAGTGCATCCATACCAACATAGAGAAAGATGAAAGTTTCTGCAATGAAAGACATGGTTGCAAAAGAATGCCTGCAACCATGTTGTCCTAATTAGCTGGATACAAGACCTCATCTCACCCTGGGAAAATGATGGAACATAGCAACAGAACATCACCCGCAGGTATTTCTCCAAAGAGAGTTGAATAAACAAAGCAAAAGAGAAGTACCTTGTTGCTATCCGTGAGGCCTCAGTGACATTGTGCCATGTGTAGTGAGACATGACTATGCCACAAAAGAACACTGTGAGAATGCCACTCAAGTAGCAGAGCTGCACACGTGGATGATTCAAGTGAGAACAAGGGACATCATCGACATAATGGACAATTCACAATGATCAACTGCGCTCCAAGGCACCTTAATGTGAAGTTCTTCACCAACAATGCTTAGATTGAAAAATAATAGAGACAATGGCATTGCACTTGAGGGTCAAACCTCTGCCAAAAGGTAGGAGAGGTAAGCCATGAGTGTCATGATTGCAATCTCACGATCTGTGGAGTGCCTACATTTGAACACGTGAGAGGGAAAAGGTTAAAGTCAGATTCTACCTGAGCCAGATGTATCACTGTTCTCACAGGAAATGATCTCTCAAGCTGCTTGCCATTCAAAGATGAGATTTGAAAGCAGAAAAAACTCACCTACCAAAATACAATGTCTTGATGATATATGCGCTCAAAAGTCCTGCCTGCATTGTTCCAACACAATGAATTTAGAATGACCATAGTATGAGCCAATCACACTTATGCACAGTTGCAAATTCTGTTCCCTCTACAAATTAAACCTGTGGTTGACAGTCTGAGAATGCAACTTCATGCAAATTCAGCTTAAGTACTGCAATGAAGACCAATTGGAGCAAGTATCAGATGTGAAAAGAAAATGATTTACCGAGACACCAAAAACGGTGCTTGTGAAAAAGAGATACAGAAAATTGCCCACAACATCCAGAGCTTCTACAGCTGTGTAAGCATCAAAATTGTATTTTTGTACAGCCCGAAACAGAACCACTGATGTTGCATCATTTACAACTCCTTCTCCAAACACAAGACTGTAGAGCAGAGGTGTGTCATCCTGGTTCAGGACCTGCAAAGCATTCCAAACAAAAAAGTACATAAACACACACAAGTATCTATGAAATTGCAGAGAAATCTTCACAACAACACTCTGAAGGTAACCTGACAATGAGAGCAGTCATAACCTTAAGAGTGTCTGTCTCTCAAAAAGTCTCAGGCCATCACTTTCAACATGAATAACAGAATGAGCTCCCATGACTCCCAACTGACTTCATCAGCTCCTGAACAGTGGGTATAGATATTTTGCCCACAAATATGGGCAAACCATTATACAAACATCTGCATCCTGAGTTTCTGGCACATTTCTGGAAGCTATGGGAACACTCAGGCATGACATTGGCTAGCACTGAATAGACATGGCTACACTGTGTGGTCATGGCACATAACCACACTGCTCATAGTCCAATGTGGAATGGCCTGAATACCTGTAGAAGTGAGGCACAAGCAAGGAGGATTTGGCAGGAGATGCTTGAGGACAAGAGGGCCTACTTGGAGAGTGCAGACAGAGTCAGTTGCAGAAAAGATGGTCCCAATTGCTGCATACAAGGGAAGCAACCTGTCAGTTTATGGAGTTCTAATCTTTAGACATACTGAAGCAGGGGTCAAGGGAGATTACACACCAAGATAATCCCACATTGACAGGTGCTTGAGGCCCAGTTTTGGAAACAGATACCTGGTCCCTGCAAGACAAAGATCACCTATGAGTAGAAGTTTTAACATTCTTCCCACCTTTCAATCAATATTCCTCATGTGCAGCACTCCATACACAGAGGAAGGAGCTTCTCCTTTTACCACAAGCTTCCTGACTCCTCCATCATAGAACTCTAAACAGAAGGTATTTGGAACGAAAAAGATGCACAAGATGGTGAGGCAACATGAAGAGCATAATCCTAAAACAAAACTGACCACACTATATAGTCTTCTCACTGTATTTTCAAAGCATTTTCTTCACAAATGCATACTTATGATTCAACTCAACCTGAATACTATTGTGAGATGACAGATGATAAGGTTAGAGAGATTTCAGATCCAACAAAATACCAGCAAACAGGAAAAGAGGAGATCCCAATTCTGAAAACCACAGAAAAAACTGAGGAGCAGTGTAAACAGTAGTGACAATCTCACACATGTTCAGTGACCTCCAGCAGCAAATGTATGGTAGTGACCAGCTACCATAATATCCCCATGACTTTATCAGCTCCTGGTAGTAGGTGGAGGGCAACACTGGACTAACCAATGTAGTACAGCAGCCCAGGTGGGACGTAATCTGCTCAAAATTTAGGGTGACAATTATATATAAGTCTATGTACTGAGTTTCTTTCACATTCTGGGAGCAATGGGTTTAGATGTCCCAAGAAATATTTGAAGAGAAAAAGAAGAGAGAAACAACACCTAAAGTTTTACAGGCATATTTTGTTGAGGAAAATATGGGCTTTGGAAAGCTCCCCACTCGGTATCAAAAATACCTTGAAAGAATCATTTGAAAGATTCCAAATGCAGAAACACCAAACTCATTAAGTCTCTCTGTTAAGCAAACCTCCAGTTTCTTTTTAAAAGATTTTAAACCTTTACACTTCAAAAAACCAATCATGATTGCCATTTTAGCTACAAACAACTCCTTTTGAGCTACATACAAAGCTTTTAGAACCTATTAAACTGACTATCAGCTACACCCAATAAGGCAGAATCAGAAGCATTAGAATCCACATGAGGTAAATGAATCAACTTCATTCTTTGTACCTGTGTATTTATTGAATACTTGTTCAAAAGGGTTAATGTTTATTAAGCTATGCTTTCAGTCTTGGGTTTTGCTAGACCAAAGAAATTGCAATATAAGCCAATTAAGTACAAATAGGATCACAGGATTTTCCTCTGAAGCAGAAAACAATGAGAGGATGTCACAGCAGGGTCATGTATAGGTACCAGCTGTGATAATGCCAAAGGAGATGAAGACTCCAACTACTCCAAAGAGCATAATTGCCATGAAGTTGCGAAAAAACTCCTTCTTCTTCACTTGAAACCTGTACCACAGCCCTCTAGCTGAAACAGAATTCACAGAAGGAAGAAACCCTGATGAACATCGTTTGAAGACCAGCTTCAAAGACAGAGAACATGTGATGCAGTCCTGGCTTGGAAAGGAGGGAGGGAGAGACGATACTTACCCGGCATTGAAAATGATAGGAGGGAGAAGATAGATAAAGAAGAGCTCCTCATCGAACTGCAGAATGTGAGAATTTCGACCCTTGCTTACCAGCAACACAACTACTCCACTACAAAGCCCCTGTACAGAGAATGCATACACATCACCCCATGTATGTAGTCAGCATATGATCAGCATTTGCAGGATGCCTAAAGCAGGAAAAGCGTGATGCTCTAGAACTATTTATCTATTGCTCGACAGACAGGAAGTCATCGAAGGCAAAATTGACTGCAGCAAACATTCTCAAGCGCGTTTTAGTCTCATCATGACTTGGGGAGAAGAAGATGCTCAGCACTTACAAGAAGTAGAGCAGTGATCGACTCGTTCATCCATCGATTCTCCTCCAACAAATGGCCCAGAATTATGCACAGACACAGAAGCGAAACGAAGACGACGATCTCTATCACGTGCAAGCGATCCGTGTCGTCTGCTACGCCGGACATCGTCGCCAGCAGATGAGACATCATCAGGTCGAGAAATTTGGCCATGGCGGTAGTAAAACACGCAGAATTCTTTCTCCCTTTCTCCCCCTCGGTCCAAGAAGCAAATAACCACCACGGCAGCAGAGAAGCACAAGAAAGTCGGCTTATCTGCAGAGCTATTAACGCTCTCACAGGAAACAGAACGGAAAGCGCACTAGAGAAACACAATCTCCGATAGCTAATTGACGAAAAGACTCGTTACTAGGAACCGATCTAACAGCTACCGAACCAACAGGAGACAATACGACACACCACATCACTCCGTGCCCTGCCTACCTACTCTCTGCCGCCCGTTGGGTAGCGATCTTCGATTCACGCGGTAGTTAGAAGAAAATCAACTGCGGTCGATACTCCTGGACTCTCTTTCACGAAGCAACAAAAACGGGCAACAAGAATTCCTCCAGCCCGGGAACTGCAGTTCCCTTGAACAAAAAAGAACCAACCAAAAGAAAACAAAGGAGAAAAGTTGGGGTATAGAGAGATGTGGAATGTATTCCGCTTCCTGAAGACGACCAGATGCGCCAAGAATTCGAAGAAGAAGCGGCCAAGGCACAGAACCGGAGCTCCAAGGGTTGTTCTTTCTTTCCCCTTTGCGAAGAGCTTCCGCTGCAGCAGCGGCAGCAACAACGAGTACAAAGGCGAGGGAGAGAGACACGGGCTAAGGCAGGTGTCGCTTCGAGAGGACAATGATCGAGGAGCCATTCGTGAGAGGACAAAAAGGTCGGGCTTTGGAGAATTTTTGAAGCGTTAAAAAAATTTGGACTAACTTTCCAGAGGATTAGACAATAACCGAGGAGCCAAGAGTGAGAGGACAAAAGGTTGGGCTTTGGAGAATTTTGAAAGTGTTAAAAAAAATCAGCATAACTTTTCCAGAGGACAGACAATAGTCAAGGAGCCCCTAGTGAGAGGACAAAAAGGTTGGGCTTTGGAGAATTTGAAGTGTTAAAAAAATCAGCATAACTTTCCAAAGGACAGACAACAGTGATGGAGCCCATAGTGAGAGGATAAAAGGTTGGGCTTTGGAGAATTTGAAAGTGTTGAAAAAATTGCTATAACTTTACAGAGGACGGACAATAACCGAGGAGCCAATAGTGAGAGCACAAAAGGTCAGGCTTTGGCGAATTTGAAAGTGCTAAAAAAATTGGCATAACATTCCAGAGGACAAGGCAATAATCCAGGGGCCAATAGTGAGAGGACAATGGCCAAAACTCATTCCCCATTTTATTTTTTTGTCCCCTCGGCTTCTAAATTACAGAAACGACGCCCAGAATATGAGGAAAATGAGCCACGTGTCACTCGTGACTAGATTTCCTTCTGCTGGATGGTGTGTTAGTGTGTAACTAACCCATTCATCCCAACATTCATCCCAATTTGTTTGGCAGGATGTTTCCATCGATAATATCATCCCAACTCTGGATGTGAACGTTGCCTGTAATCGTGTCCAAATTTGCGTTGAATAATTAACTAATTTCGCAGACACTGGGTTTCTTCTTTGAACCAATAGAAACAGGACACGTGTAGAGTTCGAAACCCGCTTTTACACTGGTGCCTTTCCAAGAGGGTCATTGCCAAGCTTTTTTGTGTGACAGGTCATTTTTTGCAATTTCTGGCCTTTTCTGTCTGAGCGACACTGGAAAATAAATCGCTTTTTTATTTGAATATTATCCTTTTTCTTTTTCTTTTTCTTTTTCTTTTCTTCTCACCAAAAACCAAAATTCAACTTGTCTTTTCGCATGAATTGAAAAAACCAAAAGTTCAATGTTTGTATCAACCTTGCAAGCCAACATTACGAGTTCTAGAAAGACCTTGGTGATGAAGCTTTCTATTAGCATAACAACCTCATAGAAATGTCATTGTAGTGTATTTTGAAGGTGCCTCACCAAGCGCAATTTCGCTCTTCCAACTTGGAGCAAGGGATTTCATAGAAGAGTGCTCAGAGGTTCAAGTAAGGCAATGGTAGTGGGAGATGTTCTTGAGGTTAAAGTAAGGCAATGGTAGTTGGAGATATTCTTGATTGGAATGAAGGGGAACGCACTATTGTCAATGCCTTGAAAACCTAAATTCATGGGACAAAAGCACTAATAGGTTTAGGGTTTAGGTAAACCTTCCCCAATATAAAGCATGTGTTCTGCAAGGCGGCCCCTATACAATGGTGCCTTACACATATGTTGAGGTGCCTTAGAATAGCGCCATCAATAGGAATGTGTATATATGTATATAATTTGACATCCAATGTTAATAAAATTATCTACCTCAACTCCATTGATGAACAATAAATATTATGTTATGTATTGTAAGTTTGTGGCTCACAATCATATGTGGGTCAATAAGGGTGGCCAATGGATGTCTATTCGAATCAACATGAGATAATAAATTATATATGGCCAAACAAAAACAAGAATGTTTTTTGCCAAGGTTTTCAAACCCTTACCATGTGGCCCATTTTTTACAAAGGAGATTGATTTTCACATCACTATGACCCAAATATGCAAATATCATCTGGAATGTAACATATCAACATTCCATATCAACATGTTTTTTATTACTAATGTAACTATTTTGCAACATTCATATTATGAGCCTTTATAAAGCACCTCCATATGTGCACAAGGCACCTTTGCAAGGGTGTTATTTTGATATTTATTGAATAGTAGACTCGTTGTTAATCTTCATTGATGTTAAGTATGTGACCATGCATTGGATATTTTAAATAAGGTACAATAGGCATTTCCAACAAATCCACTTGACAATTGTTGTGACCTTGACAAAAACACAATTTTCAAGGCCTTAAATAAGCTCAAGAATAATCTAACAAACACAATCAAATCATATTTATGAATTACTCCCTATTTTTTATTAAGTAGATAATTTCATTGGTTTAAATGGGTTATTATTAGTAGTTTCCCACCAATTTGTAATTTCAATTTTAGTTTTATGAATGGGGTTGGAAAAAAATCAATAACTACAATTTAGATGCAAGAAATATATTACAATGTCACTTATTGAACACCATATTTTGGCAAAAGGTTTCATAGACATAGTTAAATGACATTGAGTATGTCAAATTGGTATCTCGTGCAAATTTGTCACAAGGATCCATGGAGATTATGTCAACATGAAAAAGACCATGAACACCTTTGATTGATTTGTTGCAACCACGACAAAAACCTCTTGGTTTTGAAAGATAACCCAATTTCAACACGCTTTAAATCTATACATGACAATTTGGCAATTTCAATTGAAGTAGGCCAAACAATGTACAACCATCACGACCACACCTACAAATAGAAAATTACTAATCTTTATAATAATGGGTTTAATCTCAATGAATTTTATTTTTTCAATCATTTATTAATTGACTAGGCTCTTCGTTCCACAAACATTCAACCAAGTTTCCTCTTAAATTGAAATGTGTTTGTCGCCTTTCCAACTCTTCAATGTGTTGCATGTACATTTGAAATGCCAGTCCCTACCTTAGTTGTCCTACATTTACTTATCAAATAGAGGTTCAACATTCCTCTCATTTTCAATTATCATATTATGAAAATGCACACAAGCAATCATGATTTTGTAAATTGTATTAATTTACCATAATCTACAAAGGTTCTAATGATGGCAAAGTGAGATTGTAAGATTTCAAAACACCTTTCCACATCATTCTCATGTCTTTTTGTATTTCTACAAAGTGTTTTTCTTTTTGCATCTTGAAGTTTATACGAAATGATGTCACTAAAATAAATGCCATGTGTTCAGAGACAATGATGGGGTGTGTTGTTCCATTCACCACAAAATTGAAATCATCACTTCTTCCACTCAATAATTTGAAAATTAACAATGATCAATCTAAAACATTGATGTTATTGTTTCCATTGTAAAACTCAAAGAAAATGTGTCAAATGCAAAAGGATTGATTTACAATTGCTTCCAATATGATGGACCCTTCCCCATTTTTATTCAAGAATTGGTCTGGGAATAATAAAACTAATAAAAGCCAAAGCAATTATAACCATGTTTTATTTTCCATGTTTTAATGTCAAAATTTTTGTTAATGTTAACAGTCGTTCCAAAGCATTCATGGTAAATTTTGTAATATATTATGAAAACATCTAATATGATTTGGAACAAAATTAATGAAAATAAAATATTCAAAAAAAGCATTAAACATTATAAAAAATGTTTCTATACATTGTAAGGATTCATATTTATTGGAAGATTTTTGAAACATGACATATTTTGAAATAGGTTTTTCAAACATATGTTTATGTAATGGTACACTTAAACATCATCTTCATGGGTCATATTTGAATATCCCCAATTTTCAAATGGAATATTAGATATTTTGAAAATATTCCAAACTAATACTCAAACAAGCAAATATGGCTCTTATTATCCTATTTGCATTTGCCTTACCAATGGATTGGGAAGTTTTTCCACATATAGTGTAGGTAGTTGAAGCTTGCAAGTTCATTCTTGGGAATCCTTAACTTGGGTGTACATCTCTTTAATACACATTTTGTATGCAAGTAGGTAGTTGTCATAGGGTGATTCATAGTGGGTCATTCACACCTTTTTTTTTCCTTTGTGAAGGAGCCACATGGACATATCTAACTATTTTTGGGAAAATTTTAATATACATATTAAACATAATAATATAAAGAAAAAAATTAATTATTTTTTAAAAACTTAAAAATATTCTTGATAAAAAACAATGGCCTAAAGGGGCATCTGTGATTGGCCTATCATTAATTTTTGGAACTTTGCTGTGCACTTCTCAATAGAAGCACCTCTTTGGACCCCAGTTGCAAAATAGAAACAAATGTGCTCCCTTTACAGCCTACCTTTTTCGGTTTCTATCTGTGAGAGTTGAACTTCGGGCAAATCATATGGGATAAAATTGAGGTGCTATTGGGAATGTCTTGGGGGAACAACTTGAGAACTCGAGAAACCCCATGGGAACATGATGAGAACATGTTGGAAACACATTGGGAACATTTAAAAACCTAATTGGGAAAAAAAATGAAGAAAAATTCCTCAAAACCAAAAAATTGAAAAAAAAAACCCCTAGGACTCCTATTCGTCCATTTATGTTTTGCCTTCAAGGAAAGTGTTTTTTAGTGTATTTTGTGTGTCACTAATGTTTTTTTGGAGTCATTTCACATCATTTGGTTTGATGGAGCATGGACACATTGTTGAAGAGAGTTCCATTGATGGAATATAACCTTATGGAAATTGAAAGTTGAGACTAGGGTTCGTATTTTCTCAATTTTGTGAACATTAAAAAAAAATTGTGATTTTTTCTCCCAGAAAATAGAAAAATTATTCCAAATTCACATTAGGAAAAAGAAAATTGTCCTAAATTTTCCCAATTTGTTTGGTCAAAATTTGTCAAAAAATTTGACAAAGGAAAAACACATTGGTTAAGACTTGTAAAGACATGAACAAAAGCAAGAGAGTTTGGAAACATATGAAGCCATTAATTTATCAGTTTTCTTTACAATACGAGTAGCATATATGCCTATGTGATATTTTTCTTCCTACAAGCCTAAGGTTTTTGCAACTAGGATTGCATCCACAATCATTCTTTTGGATTTGCAAATTTTTAAATCTCTCATGCATGGTACAAAATAATTACCAACTAAGGACAATGAACTAAAAGACCTAATACCAAAATCCCAAATTTCATCCCCAATTTGGAGTAATCAAGTTCCAAAATATTAATGGAATTTCCTTTTTTTTATAAATTATACATTGCATACTTAGGCAAATGTGCATTTTTCATTATAGACAATTAGTCTGTAAAACTAGGTCAAAAAGGAAAAATAAATGCATTTTTGGATGACATATGTACTAGACTCATATGAAGAAGCTTCACAAAAATGTCAATAGGCACCAACCAATACTTGGTTGATATATGCAAATTTTAGAAGGTACCCACTACCCACTAATGAATTTTTATCCAACAAAAAATAGGGAAGATTTTGGATTTTATTATTATTATTATTATATTTATAAAAAAAATATTTTATTTTTCTTTCCCCTAGTGTAAGTTCAACTAATTGTTGAAGGTTTTGGTTCAAGTTCCAATTCTAGCAAAAGGTTTAGATCTTGTGGCAATCCCACCAATGGGAACGTGGGTTGAGTTTAGGTCCATGGTATAAGAACCTTAACCATGGGTTTGGGAACCTTCTTAGTGTTTCATTGGGCATAAGGATTCTCATCTTAAATTTCATAGGAGAAAAAATCATTTTACTTCTGCCCATATGCGGAGATGCTTGAAAGTCATGCAATATGAAGCAGAGGAGCCTGCAAATCATCATCATCATCATACATAGTTTGAAGAGACAAAATTTTCATGGGTCACAACCAAAAGGATTAGTGATACATAACTACAAAAGTAGAGCTTTTTAAGGTTTAAATTGTGAAATTCACACCTCGGGTTTTGCTGGAAATGAATTTGAGAAATTCTTACAATCTCAAGAGCAGAGTTGTTGGTGGAGTAGATGGCAGGCCTAGAGCTTGAAGAATACATGGTGAGCTTGGCAGACAACAATGTCAGCAAATCCTTCATCATAGTCATTTGTATTCTATTCCCATGCTCAGTCTCCTACCCCGCACCCAAAAACCAAACCCCAAACCTCTCAAAACCAGTGTTGGCAGGTCCTTCGTTCTTAAGAGTATCTCCAATTTGCACTATGACACTAAATTATTAGTTTCCAAGGTTTCCTCCCGGATGATTGATGAGGTCAATAAGTTAGCGTACAACAGAAATGCCAGAAAGTCTTAGAGAATTTAGTAATAACCTTGAGCTTGTGTAGTTTCAATTGCAAACTAGCTGCAAACTCCTCTTGTTGTTGGATTTTGATATTGAGCATTGCACTCAGTTCTCCTCCTTTCTCATTTGATACTGGTAAACAAGTCCCAATCCCCAAGTTGCAAATTTTGTTTGAGTCAATGGGTAAACTGTTATGTTTTGGATTTGGATGTACAACAATCTTCTTCACCTTTGGTCTGACCGATTTAGTTGCTTCCCAGTCAAGCAGTGAAGAAATTATTACTCTACTAAAGAAGAAAACAGATCAGAACTTCCAATAGTCAGTCAGTCAGTCAGTCTTCAAGGGTGGTGCCCAGCTGCTTGCTTTGCAGCAAAAAAAAAATGTTACACATTGCCCCTGGAGTTTTTTAAGAAGTTTTGGGAAGAGGTTGATGAACTCCTTACATTGCTCTAGTGCAGTTTCAAGTTGTTGTATTGTAGCACAAGTTTCCTGCAAGCATTTACTATCGGCTTCAAGCTCTCTATGACAGACCATCACATCTGTCTCCAGTTTTGCTTCCTTCCTACATGAAAGAGTTTTCATTATAAGTATGTCAATCAGCTGATCAGCTACTGAGGAAAGGCGGGGAAAAAAATCTATATTACTGAAGTATTGTTGGTCCTTCCTTCCTTCCTCCTATTGAACTGGACCTTGGAGTTCATGCAAGAAAAGTGGGAGTGAGTGTCATGCAAGAAAAGCTAACCGCTCGTACACTCCACTGATATCATTGTAGTGTTTGTTTTTCTCTAAATGCTCCAATTCTATGTCTTGTAGATGGGTCCGAAGTGCCTTCAGCTCTTTGATTTGGGGACCCAATTTTGCCCCTTGTTCCTTAAGGCTGACATCAAGCTCTGCAAGCTGTTGTCTCAATTTCAACTTTGGCAACATTTCATCATCGCCTACATACACCAAATTTGTCAAGTGCACCTTCAACTCAATTTTCCTGTTTTGTGAAGAACTGCATTTTATCCATGTCGGTTGCAATTCCTCCAATGTCAAGCAATCATGAACTAAATCCCAGCTTCTTGGGTAAAGGTCATAGGTGCATCCTGTCTTCTTCACTTTGAGAAATTTAAGCTCCCAAGAACCATTCACATTTGGAGTGGTTTTTTCATATGAGAAATGTGACCTGAAAGAAGATTGCTGTTGGTAGCAATGCATTGAGGTTTTAAGTCAATGATTTGTTGCTCAAGCAGTTGTTGAGTGTGCAGAAGTTTTGTGTATTTGTCTGTCATATTATCCATCTCTTGTTTTTGTGCCTTGTAAGTGCTGCTTTTTCTCCGTAACAGTTCCACATACTGTTTGAAATCCTCTCCTGTTCGCACCGAACTTTTTACCTGCACAACAACTTCCTTCAAAACCATGATGTCCATCCACATTTACATTGAAGCTTTCCTGTAGTGTCTTTCCTAGACTTTCCTGAATGTTGCGAATGCTGCCTACGTATCGGTCAATCAAATGCATGTTTTTGAGATTCAAATTTCAATGGCACGATTTGTCTTTACATCAGGTTTGCATAGATTGCATTTTCCAATCAGAGTTGGAAAGCCATGAAAATCAAATGGGACCAAGAACAACAACCTCATTGATGGCTTGATTTTTCTGATCAAGCTCTGCCACCAGTTTGTCTCTCAATTTCATTAAGGTTGCAAGTTTGTCATAAGCTGCTTGGATTTTATTTGCCACAATGGCACCCATTTGTGCTTGCTGCCTTTGCACCTCATTGCCAACAACTACGTTTCCAACACCATAGCCACCACCACCACCTCCTTGATGACCATTAAAAGTTTGATCTTTGCCATGTTTCCAATTGAGTTTCTTCACTTCCTCCATTACACCTAACAGCTTCATCTGTACACAATTCCCCCATCAAAATGCACAAAGACTCTCTCAATTAGTCCGAAATCTGAGCTACACAACAATTGCACTCACATTCATGTCATGATTGATGTTAAGAGTCCTGATGCCAAAATTATGTACAGGTCCCAATTGTGCATCAGTTGCACTGTCATTATTGAGCTGTCCCTCTGAACATCAAACACTCGGAAAAAATCAAATAAACTGGAAGACTGGAAAAACAGACCTGAAAAACAGACCTGTGTACTCTTGAGTTTGTCATCAGAATCAGAAGAGTGGACAAGAACATCTTGTAGGGCTTGCAATCGGACACTCTTTACTTCCACCTCCTGCACCAACATTCCTCATTGTCATGCCACTCTCTGGGTTGTGTGTCTGTTTCAGGAGAATGAATTGTAGACAGTCCACATTTCCATCAAAGAAGGATCCTTTAAAATTGTGGGTGGCTAGTAGTACCTTTGGGAGCTTATCTTTGACCAAGTATCGGAGAAGAGCGCAAGCTTGAGCTATCTTTTGAAAAACCACATGAATGGGACCACTATTTGCTAACATTTGGGCTTGATGAAGTTTTGATACCATTGTTTCGTGCTTCGCTGCAACAACAGCTCAATTACCCAAATCCTTCAAGTGACATAAGTTGAAGTCCAAAAACCATATCACCATCATGATGATCATCATTTTCATCCTCATCTTCATCTTTGAAAAACAGAGACACCACCAGTACCACTGGTGCTACACCTTTTTTGGCAAGATTGTTGTTTGTGTGTGTTATAGTATATTTCTTGGTAATCACGGTTTGAGCATGATCATCAAGACCTGAGTAAATTGCAAGAGCTTTCTTCTGCTCTTGTATTGCCTTAGTTTGTGATGCTGCCTCCACCATCTGCCCTCTTAGTAGTCCAACCACTTCTACCATTTCTTCCACTTTTGGCACACCCTAGAAAAAACCATGGAAAGCTGCAATGTTAAAACCCACATTTTTTTCAAGTGATCAAATCTTTGCTTGAAATGCACATGATGAGTTCATGACATATCCTATGTATCCAGGATTGGAACTGATCACCATCTCAAGAGAAGCAGCATGGTGAACAAGAATGACATTAGAATAGAAACAATTGCACCCAAGAAGACAAAAAGGGGAACGAAAATTTACAATACTTTGCATTGGCTGACTTCAGAAAGTGTGTACCACAAGTTTGGTCCTGAGCTTGGCAATAGTGGAATTCAGATGCTCGCGCTCCATGACCAGCTCTTCCACTCGCATCTTTACCAGGGCCGGCTCTTGCTCTGATTGGCGCCAACTTACCAATTTCTTGTGAGTGGTTTTGAAGCGGTCTCTCAAGAGATCATATTGTGCATGCAACATGTTCATATCTTCTTCTAGCAACAACTCTGCGGGGATCTCAACATCCACCAAAAAGCGTGCCAAGTATGCACGTTTTTTGAGCATCTCCATCTGCCAATTCTCCAACATTTGTTAAGATTTAAAGCAGTTTCAGATTTCACAGCCTTGAAAAACAAATGATTGAAAGAAGCAAAAAAATTTATCTGATTTTGGGTAGAATTTTGATGCTTTTTTGCGCACATAAATTCTGGGTTCAAGAAATTGTACCTCAAGAAGTAACCATGTGAGAAGGGGGTATATGATATCACAACTCCCCGATGCAATGCCTTGTCTGAATGACACCCTATAAAATCCAATTGTTGCACATAAACATCCCACTTTTTTTTGCTTCTCAATTTCCATGACATCATGTCCATGACTTTGTGCAGATCCTGGTTACTAAGCAAAGTGGTGACTGTGAATGATCAGGAAGGATATGTAAAGAAACCCATCAACAAGAGGCCGGTAATTTAGCACTCTAAGAAGCTCTATCATCCAGTTTGTTGTTGCATCATCTGCATCAATATCCCTTTTCTGCACCTCAAAACATCATGTGTGATGATCAATACAGAAATCATTTGCACCACCTCCTCAATCCCAACAGTTAGTTCTCCAGGGACCATACATTCTATTGTCAAAAAGGCAAGAAAACCAAATACTGCAATTCTGTCTTTTCTACAAGTAATGGCTTGACATCCAAAACCTCTTTTGATCAGCACTTTGCAGAAGACATTGTGAGGAATAACCCACCTGCACTGCAGGCTGAATTGTTGAAAGCACATTGAGGAGCACTTGTCTGAGCTGTTGTGGACTCTTCTGGCTACACCAGCAGCAAACCCATCACACCAAAAACCAATTCTTCACCACACAGCAATGAACTTCAACACGATTGAATTCCTAATATTGCATTAGGTTTAACTTAATTTGAGCGGCATGCAACTATACCAAAGAAAATGGAAGGTTGTTTTGGGTTTTGTGAGGGATGATGGGAGATCTAACAAACCAGAACTCTGTGCAGGAGATGGAGTAGTCAAAAGGCAATACATTTAACAATGCAACAATTTGCTGCACTTCCGCCATGGCTCCCCAACTTTTGCTGTCTCTTCTGCTCCTACCCCTCCCCCAGCCAACACAAGAAAACACACCCAACTCTGAAATCCCTCTTCTTCTCTATGAAGATGCTTCAGGGGACTGTTTTTTTGGGTCTTTGGGTGCTGTGTCCCAGGGTCAGGACAAGGAGCAGTTACTCTCTTGGATAAATGATTCCCATCCCCCAAATTCCTTACTTTCATCCCCGAGATGCTTCAGGGGATTGTTTTTTTGGGGGGTCTTTTATTTTCTCAAATATTGCACAAAGATTGAACCCCATGAATCTTTTGCAGTTTCTACACATGCTGCATGATGCAACAAAGAATCAATAACATTTAGGTCAAATTGTTCCACGAATCAATTTGTCCTTCTTCGTGAACAAATGATGTTCAAGAATGTTTCCATCCAGAACAATCTTTCCAAATTCAACCTTTGGTGGCAATAAGTTTGCTAAAGTGATCTCCCACAAGTCCTTTTCATGCAAGCAAAATTCCATCTTCATCTTCCATGTATGAAAATTATTATCAACCAACTTTTCAATGCTTTGAGCATTAGAAGTGGATGCAACAATTGTGAGTAAAAACAATGCTAGGAAACAAAACATCTAATGTTTTGAAACTTTTAGCAAAATGCTAGAAAAACAAAAAAAACATAACCAATGTTTCAAAACTTTCAAAAACTATAAAAATCAACTTCAATCTCTTCTTTCTTCAAAAGCAACCATGCTTTGATACCATGTTAAAAAAACGGAAAACTGAAACCCTAGGCCAAGAACTCTACCTCCCCCAGTCGTCCCACCATTTAGGGTTTCTCCGTTTCTGATCTACCCTCATCCTCCTCTGCAACCTACATGTTGTCACATTTTCGACCCAAATAACGCAAGCCACACTCGCCTGCTAAAAACATCCCAGGAGGAGGAGGAGGAGGAGGAGGAGAAAGTTGGAGATTTGGAGGTTGTTTTTTCTGAGGTTTGGAGACTCTAATGAGAGGAAATTTCATTTCCCAAGACGATAGATCTGCCAGCAACATTCAAGCTCTGCCAGAAACACCCACCCATCTCGCCAAAAAGAAACATTAGTTTCACAAGGGAAATCGCCGGAGAGAGAGAGAGAGAGAGAGAGAGAGAGAGAAGCAAACTTGGGAGTAGTTTTGCTGGGTCTTTTGGATGGAGGTAGTAGTAGGGAGGAGCACTCGCTCGACACCGCCTGGACGCAAGCGCTTGCTCATCACACTCTCCGTTGTCTTCTCATTCCTCTTGGGTCTGTTGTTCTGCACACACCCCATTTTCCCATGCAATGCAATTTCTCACAGTGATTTTATGTATGGATGTGTATGATTGAAGAGCTTCTTCTTCTTTTTCTTCCTGCAGTTCTGTTTTGAAATTGCCTATTTGGAAGAAGTAGGGTCTCCTCCTGCACATGCATTGTGGAACTGAAGAGAGAGAGAGAGAGATCTATGACGATGCTTTTTATGTGTGGTCACAACAGGTACTCCCTTGTGGTGGAAATCAACAGAAGTTTATCGGTCTCCACTCCCATTTGCTGCCATTGAAACCCATGCGAACCAAGTTGCTTCTTTAGCTCTCGCCCTGCCATGTGACCTCCATGTCATTTTTGTTGCCCTTCCCATACCACCCGAGGAGGAGGATCAGCAGCACTTGCAAGTTGTTGTTGACCAAATTCAGCAGCAGATTAGTATTATACTTGCACACAAAAAGCAATTCAACTCTTCGGAAAGTTGTGCATCCGGTTTCCAAGTACATGTCACTCTTGATGCTGAGAATGTGTGTCTCAGGAGCAGATCAGCAGCAGGAGATCAGCAGAAGAATAAGGTGGCCAAGTTTTGGCCCTGTGGACTTGCCACTGTAGATTCTGACCTGTGGGAGCTGCTACTGGAATCATCATCTGATGATGACAACCTTGTTGATGAATTCTTCTGGAGCTTTTCTAAGCATGAATATCTTGCCACAGGTGGTTGCTACACACTGGTGCTTTTTGATGAAGATCTTCTGAACATTTTTTCAAATGAGAAACCAGGTGAAGCTACTGTTGTTGAGGTGCGAAACCAGGTCAATCCTCTCAGCAAAGAAGGCAGAGGGAAGAGGAGGAGGAGGAGGAGGGTGGTGGGCAAATACAGGCATGCTTGGATGATTGGTCCTGAATTAGGGATTTCATCCTTTGGAGGAGATGTTGCTTCAGATATAGCAGATCTCGCAGTCATGTATTTCAGTCATGGGGGAAGATTGAGTGGGAAAGATGTGGTTGGGGAGGACAAAGAGGAAAGCATGCCACTGTCGGCTGATGGGAAGGCAATTTTATCCTTCTCACTTTTGAATGCAGAGCCAAGTGATTGGATCTTCGATTGGTATGCATCAATCCTGAAGCTGCCTGATGTTGTTACCACAATTTTCTTTCTTGTGCAGATTGCTTGAATCAAGCCTAGAGAGATCTGTATGCTGGGTCCAACCTAGGATAAGGTGTTTATTCTTTTAAAAAAGAGCCTGATTTTTTCCCTTATGAACAACATTGTCATTATGAATCCCACGAGTCTTGAGAGATGTCCTTGTTCAGCAGGGGTGAGTGAGCTTGGATCATTCATAGGCTTGCTACTTTCCACCGTTGTTCTCCTGCCATATTTATGTGGGTGAAAATATTAGTTTTTGCAAATGGGAAGGTTTGCATTCTCCTGGCTCTTGGGAATGGTGGAGGAGGATTCATCAAAACTCATATTGGTTGTGGATTTGGTGATTGGCCTCATGGGGGGAAAAAGGGCCTTTGAGGAGGCGGAGCAGCGCTTTTTGCAACCACTGGTAGAGGCATTATGGCCTTTCGCACACCTCTTTGTTGAGAGCCAGGTTTGCATCCTGATACCATTCTGGTGTCAAGGGAGATTACCAAAGCTCATAAAGGGGTTGCTTAGTGTTTATGGGTGGAATGAAGGTGGCATTTTACTCGAAAGTGTGCATGCATATGACAGCTAAGTGGAATCAATGAAGAGGATGAAAAGTGGGAGGGGGGGGGGGATATTTGATAGGTTCTGTACTACACACCAAAGGCAGTGCAGTCACATTGGGATGCAGCACTGCAGTCGCATGTGGTGCCCTTCAAGCAGCTTCCATTCTTTGTAACCCTTTCTCATCCTCCAAATCATTGGGTTTCCACTTACTTCTGCAAATTCTTTTTCCTTCTCCCTTCTCTAGACTTGAGAATCCCGGATTTTGAAGATGTTTTTCCCAGCAAATACATCTTGCCACATCCTGCAGATGGATGAAGATACCCAATGGTGCAAAGTAATTCTAGTTGCACAGTTCTTCCTACTAACATGTCCTTTTGCAGTTCATGGATGTGCTTTGATAAGTGGATTAAATGCTTGTAGCATTGGAGGTTCATGTTATGAAATTTATGCAGGTTAATGCAAATGAGTGGCATCTTGACTCATCAAGTGCAGCTGCTGGCCGCTCCAAGCTCCTTCACTTTGCAATGTAACAACCATGACTCATGTTGTAGACCTATGTTGGAATTCCCTTCACCATGCTGCCTGCAATGGCTTGCATGTCTGTGATATAGTCTCAAATACATACATGGTTTCTCCACATTGCTTGATCCTCTGTTAGCACAGAAATATTGAGACCCAACTCGCAAACTGAAATTTTGTCTTGGTGGCAATTTGCTGTAGTTATGTTCCTGCAGCCAAAGAGTGCCCTTTGCACCTGCAATTATCCACTGGACGTATTTCACAGACCAATGGTTTCACCTCGCCTGTAAGGAATGAGTGTTCTCCTTTTGCACTTCTTTCAAGTACACTCTTTTGTCCCATTGTACTTAGTTAAATGAACTAAGTGCAAAGTGCTTTTACTTTTACAAGTTCACATATAACCCTTCAACAATCTCAGAGCTCTGGAGTTGGTGGGAGAGGAGAGGTTCTATCATGTCCAATGGTTGTGGAGATTTAATAGTTCTCAGAAGTCTTTTAGAGCGGTTGATAAGCTGAGTGCAGGTGGCAGGGGTGGGGTGGAATAATTGTTTGGAATCCACCTGGCTGTTTGGGGAGCTCTACTGATAACTCTACGGCACACCAACTCTCAACTAAGGTCCATCTCTAATACTTCGAGCCATCTGATTTTGTGGATTAGTAATACAGTTCACATCTGTGCACCACCATGTGTGTGGGAAAAATGAATCCAAGCTTTAACACAGGGTTCACATACCATGATGTTTTTAGTAATGAGTACTTGCATTGGTGCAGGTGTCAACATCTTTGGTGTTGCTAAATTAGTCAAGAGTATCTCTCTGTGCTACTGGCCTTTTGGTTGTTAGTTCTGTAGTATGGCATCCTGAACAAACTGAAGAGCTTGAGATGTTGTTGGCCAGGAGTTGGAACCTTTGATTGGAGTCGTTGTGGCACAGTTAAGGACTCTTTTTGGTCTACCCCCTACAGTTTTGGATGATAGCAAGACTGACACCTTTGGGGTGCCAGCCACTACTAGAGGCTTCGCTGATTGGTACAACTCCCTTGCACCTGCCGATACTCATTGTGTGAACATGAAAAAAGAGCTACCTACTGTAAGTTGGATGCATCAAAATGACTGAATTCTTTTCTCAGGGGAGGCAGAGGTGAAAACCAACAAACAAAGATGGTGTTGGGATGGGGGAACAGGGAAGTGGATGTGTTGCTGCGCAGACGAGCAGTCATGGATGTGCATGCATCGGCCTCAACTTTGGCATCCCTTTCCCGCCTTGTAATTGTCCTTGCCAAATAATTTTGCTGGCTTGCCTGTTGTCCCTTTGTCTTGTATTCAACACTATGCAAGACTTGATGATGTTGTAGGATCAGTGGAGTCACTTCATGTGAATGTGTGGCAAGTTCTGTTGGTTATGCAAGTGGCAATGTTCTGGTCAAAACAGATATCTCAGTTTAGAGTCACATCCAAAATAGATGGACATAGAAGGGTCTTTGTCACTGCTGCTAGATCCCAATGTAAAGCAACTAAGATTACATAAAACTTCCAAGGATAGCTCAAATTGGTGCACACTGCTTCAAACTGTCCAATTTTGCACCTTCCATTGTGCTTTGTGTAAAAGTAGCTCAGTATTGGATTAGACTGATTGTGTGATGGAATTGCATTACAGGTTAGCTCTTTGCCAAACATGGTTATTATGGATGAAATTGGTGATCAGGTACTTCAAACACAAACACTTATATATACCAGTGTCACCCAAAGGTATGATTTGTTTGTGCTTCTCTTTGAAGAACTTGGGGAATTTTGAACAGAAGAACTGTTACATATGCCAGGTGACGAGCTCATTGACAGCAGCAAAGGCTGCAAGGGAGCATGCAATTTCTGGTGCCTATCATGCAACAGCCGGTAAATTTTTTTGTCTAACCTTTGCACTTGTTTCTTCTTGAAGCTCTTTTAT
The DNA here is from genome assembly GCA_963920785.1 of Sphagnum contortum. Taxonomy (NCBI): domain Eukaryota; kingdom Viridiplantae; phylum Streptophyta; class Sphagnopsida; order Sphagnales; family Sphagnaceae; genus Sphagnum; species Sphagnum contortum. The sequence goes on along the minus strand of OY987292.1, from coordinate 10,572,726 downwards.
GTTCTTGTTTAAGTGGCTTCTTTGTTTGTTATTACCTTGGGGAGTCTCTGTCTTTGCATATATACTCAACTGAGTGTATACTATATTGGAACAGATGCAGCAAGGAAAGCAAGGGGATTGGCGGAAGCTGCCTTTTTTCAGCCTTCTATTATGTCACTCCTTTACTTCCCTGCTGAGCATCAGCTGGCCATTTACACGGTACACCCAGAATGCTGAGTCTTTAACTGCAGATGAAAGGAATGTATATGTTTTTCCTCAAAATAAGCTCCTGCATGAACAAATAGCAGTCTTAGGCAGGAGCTTCTTGGATTTGTTGATTGAATCTGTTGTGTGGATACCAGTGTAATTTGAAGACTGGTTGTCAGGAATTCTGATGATGAGGGAGTTGAAACAATTTTATGCAGAATCATATAGTAATTTGTGGATGTGTTCTGCAGCCTTTCTTTGTTCCAGTTCTACTTCACATGCTTGTTGCTGTAATCAAAGAAGGTTCACGTTATCGACGGGAGCGGAGAAGTTACCTTAGAGGTCTCCAGAAGCAAGATTGAGGTTATTACACTGTTATTCAAGCATTGATACACACAAGAGGAGGTGGTAGCATTAAAAAATGTTGGGTTGGAACCTGTAATCAGTGCAACAGCATGTATATGTTTCATAGAGTATTTTATTGACATTGATTTTTAGGGGTGGTAAAGAATAGATATGCTTCAATTGAGGGGAACTCATGTATGCATAAGATTTGCAGTTTTTCATACAATTTATACGGAGCTTGACAACTTTAATACATTCCTGAAGTAGGTAGTTGCTGAAAGCTTACTTAGGGGACGGTTGGATCAAAACAATTTTCTGCCATTGACCAGTTTCTTCTAAGTTGTGCATTTAGTTGTGACAACTATTGTTTTGGAGCTTTAGAAGCTTTAGAAGCTTTCTAAAAGAAGAAAGAGTTGTAGAGGTATGTACATTGGTGTTGGTTGGGTGCCAGCTTTTTGCTTTTCTTTTGTGGGGAAGGGTCTGGTCTGAAGAAGTTGTGACAACAAGTTTTGGAGTCTTTAGTCCTCCAGGATCCTCAGGCTTTGGAAGAGCTGTCTAGTTCTTTTTTCCAGAGAAAGGACTTAAAAACATCTGCATCTAGAGTTTCCCTGCATTTAGAGTTTCTCAAAGCATAAAGCTCCTCTCTTTCTAGCTAACAAGGCAACACTCTTCTCCTTTTTGACAAAGAAGGAAGAAACTGAAGTGTTGATACAGTTTAAAATAGGCAAATTCAGAGTTGTACAATGAGATTAGCAAAACACAATATGATTTGTAGCAAATTTTGGGACTGTTATTTGTAATAGAACTGGAGATAACATTGAGTATCTAAAGGTTAGGTTCTAAACCCTAAACCCTAAATTGTCACTCAACTGTCACTACTCCGATTAAACTGTCACTAAACTGTTATGAGATTTTGCAACCAACAACGACAATGTAATTGAGATTGTTCATGCTTTTAAAACTACATCGCTACATATGACGGAAACCAACCAAGCAGTTAAGCTCTGCCAGAACTCTTAATGCAAAACTTCCACTAGTTTCTAAAAGACTTCTCACTCCAAAACTCCCAAGATATACATATATTCCATCCAAGACTTCTTGCCTCTCAGATACCCAGATTCAGATATTACATCTTTAATATAAATCGGTAAAAACAAATTGCACTCGCTATCATTTGGAGTTTCTCATCCATTCGGTAGAGCTAGATATCCAGGTAGAAGATACATATTTTTTAGGGTACAGAAGAATTTGGTCAGTTAGCCCACGGTTACCTCGATAGTCCTGGGCCTGGGGGGCTCTGGGGGTGGGATCTTGGGTACCGTAACAGTGAGCACACCGTCATGGCAAGCAGCTGAAATCCCCTCCTTGTCAGCATTCGCAGGAAGAGTGAATTTGCGCATGAAGTTACCAGCGCTGCGTTCCATCCGGATGTACTTCACGTCGGGACCATGCTCTTCACGTTTTCGCTTTCCGGTGATTGTGAGCACATTGTCATTTTCCAACTGCACCTGAATAGGGGCCGGCCAACGGCATACAGCGATTAGAGCTCATTCAAGATGCACACAGTTCTCTAAAGACGGTTATAGGATAAGCACATCGAAGTCTTCTCTGTTTCCCTGCACGGAGTCTAGTGTGAATGCAGCACTTCAATATGTGGCACAAACTTGTGTGGCATCGGTGTACCTTGATATCTGCGGACTTGAGGCCTGGCATGTCCGCGACGAATACGTAGGACTGGGGATGCTCCTTGACGTCCATAGCAGTGCTGGCCCTCGCCTTACTGTCACGCACATACTTCTGTGCCGGCGGGTTCAACGATGGCTGTAGCTCGTCTGGGAAACTGAGGAGATGGAACAGCGCCATTTTTCGAAAATTCTACAGTAACTGCAGGCTTTGGTGCGGAAGATAGATGACCAGTGTAGGCTGCAAGACAAGGTGCAAATGAGAGTTGGGAACAATTTGAAGCGAAACGAAGTAGCAACAAACAGTTACTGAAGACGTGAAAGCAATGATCGGCGATTAAGGTCCTGTTTTCAGCGATCGCACAGAGAGAGCACTTGGACACTCAACGATCCGCTTACAAGATCGCCGCAATTCTGCTTTCAAGTAGCACTAGTAAAGCATGTAATATTGGTAATATCCGGATTACAATGAGACAAGAAATTAGCAATCCGTAAAAGCAACATCAAAACCATCAAACTGCCGTATGATCTCAGAAGGAAGAAATCGCATCATATACTACAAGTCGCAACTATTTTCCAATTGTTTAGGTATATGAAGACCGTTTTGGTAGGTTTCGACCGAAAATAGAAAGACTGCTCTAATAAGCATCTCCCTGCGTATCAAAAAGCTCGAGAAACAGCCCAAAAAAAAATAGAAGAAGTGTTAGTAACAAGTACCTGCCGATGACAGATCGCAATGCAAGTCGTAAGGAGCGCGAAATTGAAGCCGGAATTCGAAGATTTTTGCGGAAACTTGTGAAGAGGATCGAGCGGGCGGGTTTTCGAATCTCTCTGTAGTCCAGTAAGGGTGAACGAGGAGAGACGAAGGTAAATAAAGGGCCGGGTTTCTAGAAACCCGCCCGTCCCCGTGATTTCTAGAAACACCCTAGAAACTTCTTGTTCTAGAGAATTCTCTCTGAAATCGAGATTTTAATTGTTTTTTTGGCTGAGGTACGCAAATGAGATGCCGAACCCAAATGAGATGTCATGTCAGCAGGGTAGTAGGTACCCAACTGAGATCAATCATACAGTGTGTACCTTTGTGAGGTGACAAATGATGTGATAAAAACCCACAAAGAAAGTACAACCAGACCTTTTTTGAACCACTAGGGCACTTTTTTTTGGTCAAATATTTTATTTATTTTTAAAAATGATGTTAAGCAATTTCAAGTTTTAAATTTTCACAATTTGGGAGTTTGATTCTCAAAATTTTTGATGAATATTGATAAATATTTCCCTCTTTCTTTTCAATTAAACCTTTTTTTGCAAATTATTTTGTGATGGTGAATGGGTTTTGGTTGAGAAATTTTGTGTCCTTTTTTTTTCTTTTCTTTTTTGGCTTTTTTATTATTCATTAACTTGAACTTTTGTCCTTTTGAATAAATGGGTAATTGAAAAAAAAGAAAAGAAAGTAGAGACACAAACTTTTTCAACTATTTTCTATCTCTTGGAAATTTTCCAACAAGAGTTTTATAACTATGTTGGTTTTTATTTTTATTTTTTGCAATTTATTACTTTTCATGAATTTTTTTGTAATTTTCATTTCATTTTTGTAAAAAAAAACACACACACATACACTTAACCCAATTACATTTGTAATGAGAGAACATTTTACAGCTTACAAAATCATGATCATAACATAATATATTACTGAATAATTATTTATCATTTAATATAAACATCATAACTTTATTTTAAAAATCAAAAGTTTTGCATAAAGAAGATTGTTCATTATGATTTTCTTTTTGAAAGGTTTCAATGAGATTCACAACATACTTGGCTTGTATTCCCCCCAAAAAAAGGTGTTTTCCAATACTTATGAAGGTTTTGATTATCAATTTTTTTTTGATAAAATGATTCTTGACCATTTCATGTACAATTTGGAGGAGCAAATGATGTCACAATGAAGAGCTTCACATTGTAAAGCTCTTAAACAAGGGCTATTAAATCATATGTTCTCACATGTGTTCAAATAAAATGTGTTTCTTAGGAATTGTGAGTCTCGCAAAAATCATAAGGAGGCTAATAATACCTCTACTAGAAATCTAGGTCATGGTTAATTGTGTGTGAGTCCATGATTTTATTTTGGCCAAAATTACAATAACCACCTTTGATGCACCCCCTAGGTTTGTTAAATGGTATTGGTGAAATCTCCCCAATTTGGGTTTAATAACATAATGAAAAAAACTTGAGACACATTCCTTGGCTTTTAACAAGCGCAAAAAAAAAGTGTGAGCTTTTGAATGGATTAGGAGAAGGTCTTCAAGTTGAGCTCTTAATCAAAACAAATTGCTCAAACCAAAACAAGAGTGTTATTAATGCATTTTTAAACTAATATCGGGTTATGGAGTAACCACAAGCATTTTAAACTAATATTGATTGGGTTATGGAGTAACCACAGGCTTACACAAACTCAGAAGATTCACTATAATCCCGATTTTGAATGAGGCATTGCCTTGTTCCTTATAATTTACATTGTAAATCTTTATTGCACCTATATTGAAGTGAGAAAAATGCGGGGAGTACTAAAATTGAGAATCTTGGTTTTGCCAAATTATGATTGTTGCATTTCAAGAACTCATAACTTCTTCAAGACATCAAAATTTGACAATCTAAAGCTTTACCATCAATAGACATAATTTGGCAAAGTTTTTACATGCCATATCAAGCGCCTTAATTTGACTTGATTTGACCCTTCATATTATTGTTTGAATGTTTTTTTTTAATCTTGCAATGCATTTCCTTCCCAACTTGAATCTCTTGTCTTGTCCTAACATTGATTGCAAGCTTTGGAATCTTGCGATGCATTTGCTTCCCAACTTGAATGTCTTGTCTTGTCCTAACCTTGATTGCAAGCCCAACACTAAGGTCATGACAACCCTCATTATTTGTTTATGCAATTGAAATGATCAAGAAATGCATGTCAAGAGTGTCACTTTATTATAGTTATCTTGAAGCTCTCATACCTCAATGAACTCACAAGAGAATGTGGACCAGGTTTGCAAACTTTCAATACAACACAATTATCTTCATGCTCATCTTAAACAAGTTTCAAGACAAACATGCCATACCCAATTTACATTTCTCTATGCAAACATACCTCAAAAGTAAGGATACCGGATACTGGTATAAACAAAAATACTTCTCCTAGACAAGGATAGGGTAATGGTATGTTGGATTGAGCAAGGTAAGACCTTATCTGGCTTTACTATGAAAAAAGATGTGCCCTCCCAATACTAGTGTCTCCAAACATCAAGTTTTAGAAGATAGCTTGATTATGATGCAGTGCAACAGTAATCTGATTACATGGAAACCCAATGGCTCCATCATCATGTTAGTTCTGTTCTCGCAATGAAAATACTCAGCAGCAACTTTAAGAATCGACAAAGCTGTCTTTGATCAACTCCACGTTGAACCAAGAATGTAAGAATCTTTGAGCCACTAAAGATTTTCTAGGACTGAAAGCAATCCATAATAGTTAAGCCACCTGAGTCATCTCCTTCCTGGAACAAAACAAAGAATGCTTGTGCCAAACATACCTGTGGACCGGACAATTTACAAGAGATCGGCTATGGATCATCTAATGCTCTCAGTTTGTTGAGGATTTGAAAATCCACCCTACAACTGATGATGTTGAAAGGCAAACCCAATTTTTCCCACCATGTCCATCCAGTAGGAGTCACTAGAAACTCACAGCCAGAAATTGCATCGGAACTTGCTTGGTGCTTTTAAGACTCAGATAAATTTCATTCCAGAGATCCGAATGTGTCGAGAAACCAGGCTCTGACCTATAGCATACACAATTCCTAACAAAGCTAGTGCTCTTATGCTGACTATATCTGTGATAATGGCTGCTGGCAGATTCAGTGGTGTGGTCAACATCAAAATATAGTCTGATTGCTTCATGTAGTCCCACATGAAACGGTTGAACAGAAAATGATTGGGAACTGTCAATAGTAGCAGCACTGCATTTTTCACTAGGTAAAACAAACCAGGCCCACCTGTCTGCAAACCCCAGTCAGAGTTTGCGTAACCATGCCAGACCTCTGTCCCCAATCGGAAGGCTCCAGACAGGATCAAATAAATGGAGATAGCAGTGGTCAAAGGGAAATATCGCTGACGATCACCAAAACCTGTTGACAAGTTAGTATCCTGGTTTAACAGAAGTAGAATTGGTGCAAGGAAGAATATTGAACGGTCAGAACCACCTGTCAACTCAATGTTCAGTACCAGGCAAATGCTAAAGCAAAGCAGGGTTGCCACATTGCCAATGGCGGGCATCCATGCACCCTCTGCTGCCAGCTTCTTTACAGTAAATGGGTTGGGTATGGAAGGTTTGTGCTGCTGAATAAGGTGATGTTTTGGGGCATGTGCACCCCGTGCAACCCTGCCACTTGTCTTCTCAAAGATTTTGTCCCTGATGAGCGATGCCAACTTCAGTTTGATCTCAAGTGCTATTGCCAGGAAGATGGCTGCATACAACCCCAACAAGGAGACCCGTGACCCCTCCAATGCCAATAACACAACAAATCTTTCTTCCTCCCCTGCCTGGTCACTTGCTTGGAATCGGACTTGCCCCTCAGCTACATAAATCACCAGACAAAGAGGAACCAAGAGGAAAAACACCCAGGGTAGGAAACGGGGGCTTGATGCCGATGGCAAGTGAGTAAAAACCATGAACACTGAGGCACATACCATGGCTCCTACAAGCAATGCATGCAAGAGAGCACCCTGGGAAAAAAACTGGGCACAGATATAGACCCCAACACTGACTCCCATCCCAATTGCATAAAACAGCCGCAACTCCACTGAGTTCTGAATCGGGAGTGCTGATGTCAGAGCTGCCAGTGAGGCAACAAGGGTGATAAGAAGCAGCCATGTGGGCCAGGCTGGTTTGCTTGCAAGAGCTCCATAGATTGCCACATTGTCAACTGCTCTCTCAGGCATGTGAGCTTTGTCCCACCAAAAGGTCCAGGTTTCAGGAACTGGAGGCTGCATGAAGATGAGCAAGACCCCAACTGCTATCACAAGAACCAATGTTCTTTTGGCCGACTGTACAATCACAATGCAAAACATGTCAGAGCACAATCAAAAAGCAGCATCTTGTTTATGAATCTAAGATTTGGAGCCAGAGGCACCTGAGCAATTCTAACACAAAGTTTCAGTTAAAATTCGGATTTTGCTAGATAAGACTGCAAACAAGCAAGCTCACATGAATCGTTAGAATGGAATCCCATACCTTGTACCCCTAGAGCAGAGGGAAAAAGTACCTGCAGATGGGAGAAGTGTTGTGTGACAATAGGAGCACTTGCAAGGCCCATAGACAGTACCAGGCTTCCCAAGAGAAGACCATCTGATGGGACTAACCCAGTCCACCATTGCAAAGCTTCAAATATAGTGAAGCGACACAACCACACTGAAGTGCAGACTACAGCTGCATGGGCCACTCCTTGCCATGGCTTCATCCTTGATCCTCTGTCCCTGAGAGCAGAAAGATGCATTACAACTGTGGGGACTAATCTGCTGAGACATGAAAACTCTAATCTTCTTTTAAAATTTTAAAAGGACAACATGTGACAGAAAAGGAGGTGCAGGAAGTAGTAGGTGTTATAATAAAGACCAGCAGAAAGGTATTAATCTCAGTAAGGTTGTTAGGAATTTACTTGTAGAGCACAAGTGGTGGTGTGATTGCCAGAAGTAGCAAGGTAGCTGCCCACACCACATAGTGAGAACTGAGGAAAAACATCGAAAGTTTTGATAGATAGAGGCATATGAGCACCCAAGATGCCAATGGGCCGATCCTCTTGTCTGCTCCCAAACGCCGAACCAGCACCAAGCCAACAACAGTGGTGACAACCACCAGGTAACTTGGGTAGACCACGGCTTCATCAAAAGAGAAATTGTAAATGCCTGCAAAGTTATACACTCGATTCTCGAGGTGGCAAATGATGATTGCATGACCTATGAGCCCAAACTCCGTGAGGTACCGCACTTTCTCTGGAAGAAGGGCTAGACCAGGAATGCTCATTGCCAGGACCGCAGCTGCAATAATGTATCTACACAAGGACTTTAAGGGCACTCCCCCTAGCCAGATGTTTAATGACCAAAAGTTGTGAACCACAAACCAGGTTACTGGGACAATTGCTGTTATGACAAAGACAGCATAGAAGACTGTATTCTTCTTGAGAAAGAACTGCGATAAGCAGAATGCAGATATGATTGGAGCCGGCAGAAACTGTGCAGACAAATCACACATGTTAGGGAACACACTCTGTTACATCTACTAGTTACATCTTCAAAATATGTTGCAACTATGACTGCTTGCAATCTCCTGACCCTATCTCTGCTTACAACCTCACAGAAGGCAACAACATGACATGTCTGCATTGCATTTGCTGCCCACGAATTTAGAGTGTCAAATGTGAGTGCCAGTCACTCATCTCTTTTTTAATGCAATAAGCAGATGGAACCACCACCATGCACAAATCAGTAGCCATACCTTCAGGGGCATCCCAAGCACAATAGATGCGGAAAATGCAGCTGCCACCATAAGAGAAACTAACATTGTAGAGCTTGCTGCATCTCCTATCAACCCAGCTATATAGGCTCCAATAGCCGCTGCCCCACCGACAGCTGCAATTGTGACAAGCAGGTAATTCCAAGGGGGTGGAATTTGTATATACTGGCCAAATGATAAAAACACCACTCTCACTTCCAAGCAGAGTATGACAACCAGTAGTGCAATTGCACCATTCACAAGTCTCACTTGCTGCAGGTGATGCTGATTCTTGTAGAGCCAATTAAGCCCACCCCGTGTGGATGCATACAGCTGGAAGAGCAGCGGGACGAAGAATAGGAGGAGGAAGTCACAGATGGCATTTGGTGACGAAAACAGATGTGCATAATGTGAGCCCACATGAAATAGAAGAGGTAAAAACATGAGAGCCATAGTGTGGAAGCTCGCCTCAAGCTGCCCGGCGATCAAGACATCATCAGCAAACTCACCTCCATAAGCTCTTTCATTCTTTGTCCGGAAAGAAGATGGGTGAGGTAATGCAAACAGCCAGTACAACTCGAACAAGAATACCATCATATAGTAAGCAGCATTTTCCATGCCAACGGCAGCTACCACTCCCCATGTCTGGATGGTGCAAGCTGTGAAGGGAATGCAAGCAAAGAGTAGTCGCTCAAGCGCTAACACAACAGAAGGATTCTCCAGCTGCAACCAACGGAACTGTAATGATGCCCATACTCCGATGAGGAACATGAGTTGAAAGGAAACAAAGAAGGCCAAGATGTGCAAAGTAATGGAAGCTGATGCTGAGAAAGTGGATCCTGACAAAATCATGGCAAAGCCCGTGGCAAAGAGTGAACCCCATATCCCAAACATAGCCCCTTGCTTCAAGTGCAAGGAATCTAGAATGTAAGACACCATGAGACCCACCGTGAGAGTGGCTAGAACAGGTTTTCCTCCTACCCCTAGTAACAAAATCACGCTGGGAACCAAGGCGATTGCCACCCTCCCATTGTACTGGAACCCATTGGGGGCAAACCTGGCATCCCCCCCGGCCCTGCTGCGTCTACTACTCCCGCCGTTGCTCATGGACTCCAAGCCTGGGGCGGCCATAGCCACCCCGCCGGGTGCTCTGTACGACATCCCTTCTTCGCTTGTCACACCCTTTTCCGTTTCCCAGCTGCACCCTTTCTACAGCAACAAAAGAGACACAAAACAACGCCGAAGAACCCCGTCCATGATCACCTCTTTCCTTCACTGATCTTCACAAAACAACAACACCACACCCACTCTTTCTTTCACTCTTCTCTTCTTTCACCGCTTCTCGTCCAGACTACTTACTGCTGCCACCAACTGCGTCAAACTCGCAACAAAACCCAAAGAAATCAATCCACCACTGAGTGCTGCATCTGAAACATGAACCTGTGGAACAGAAGAAGATCAGAATGTAATGTAAGACGTGTCCAATGAGAACCACAAGAGGAGTTGGACCCAATTTCAGAATTTCGTTTCTGCACAGGAAAACGCTTTCATCTGAGAGCTTGAACTGGCACAGATGCCGCCATCGCGGTCTACCATCTCTCTGCTGCTGCTGCTGGGAGAGCTCTCCGCGTTCCTCTTCAGCTGGAATTAGGGTTTTTGAGGGCCGCGCAAACCCTATTGCACCTGTTTGGGGCCGGTACGTCTCTAGGGCCACTGTGCTGCCGCTTCAGGGCCGCTGGTATCCAAAATCTCATACAACTTTAGGGCCATTTGAGACATGGGACCCAAAGTTGAAATCAGCCTCAAGGGCTTTTTACAATAGGAGTTAAGGCTGCAATAGAAAAAAAAAAAACTTTTCAATCTGCCCCAAGTACTAATAAAATGCTGAACTTTAGGGCCTCGTATTGGCCCTAAGGCTGAAAAAAGGATACCATCAAATTTGGGAGGCCAATTCGCAACCCTTGGGGCCAATGTTCCAGCATTTCTTAGTAACTTGGGGCCAATTTGCAACCCAAAAATGCTCAAAGTTGGGCCCTGACTCCTAGTGTAAAAGCGGCCCTAAAACTGAAATTGTTGGTCCCCTACCCTTGGTAAGGTATCCTACCCTTAAATTGCACACAAACCCAAAACCATGCCCTATTATTGTCCTTCATTTGGACTATAGGGTACATTTGAACATGGGTACATTAACACGTGAAAGTAGGCCTAAATAGGGTTAATCAACAATTTATATTTTTCTTTGAAAGTTATAAATATTTTAATTTGTATTGTAAAATTATGATTTAATTTTTTAATGCAATCCTTTTATATTATCTCATGTTTGCATAATATGATATTCATACCTCAAAATCATGTGTATGTGGCTATCAAGCTCAAGAAAGTTTTAAAATAATGTTACCATCTTTAATTTTAAGCTCATGATTAAGGCCATGAGAGAGGAAGCATGTTAAGATAGTGTCCCTAGATTTGAACACATTCTTAGAAGTGTAGGAGAAAGAGTCCCAACACACCCAAATGGTCTTCCCACTTTGAAAATTGTAGTCTAATGAACTTTTGATTTTATTTTTCTAAATGCAAATAGTAAAGGTGATACAAATTGGGTTTCCAATATATGATTGCAAAGGTTTTTAAATGTATATATCAAAAGTGGGGTTGCATTTTCCATTTCAAGTTGCGAGCTAAGAGTTATGGCCCAAAAAAAAAAAAAAAAATCAAAAATCAAACTGACAATTTGATTCTAAACCATTAAAACCCAAGAAAAATGTTTAAATGGTTTTTAAGTTGAACATACGATATGGTGTTGAAAAGATCCTTTCAAAGGGTACAACTTCACGTTTGTGAACTTTTCAATCGCAAATTATATGTGAAAGTTATGAACCTTTGAAGTTTCAAGATTCATAACTTGATAAAAAATCAAGGATTTTTGGTATCATTGCATTTGAAGAATTTTGGATTTTTTTCACTTTGATGCAACCTTCATTGTTGTCACATGCACGAAAACAACCAAGACAAAGGAAAGTGTAGCTTTAAATCCAAACACATAACATGAAAATAGGAAAAAAAACCATGAAATGCGCAAGATGTAGGTTCTATGGAACATTATTATGAGACATGAAAATACCATAGTTCAGGGTTATGGTGCAAGATCATATCTTAGACTAGTGGTGAACAAACCAAAGATAATGGGGTTTTACCTTTATTTATACCTTTTTGAAAACCTAATTCAAATTAAAAAGCTTCCGTGAAGACTTCCATGTGCCCGCCATCCAAAGAACCTTCTTGGGAACCTTTCTAATAATAAATGAATTATGAATGAAATAATAATGAACTATGAATTATCTATGATTGAAATAAGAATTAACAATGAATGAATTAAAAGTAATCTATGAATGTATTATCGATAAATTAAAAATGAACTACAAATGAGCTATGAAATAACCACAAATCAATTACAAATTACAAATTAACTACAAGTTGATGGTGGATGAAAAATGAATGAAATCCATCCATGATAATGTTGGCACTAATGATGTTGTCTTTAATAGCAATTGATCACAAAATATATTATAGGAAATGAAATGTTGGCTCTTTTCCAAGTTTGGGTCATGGTGTGTCTTGTGAATTAGCATAGTAGTGACATACGAAATACGCGTATTTTTCAAAGGTGCTCAAAAACAAGTATTTTCAAGTATTTTAAAATTTGAAAATGTGAATACGTGAAAATACGTGAATACAATGAACAAAACGGTGTTCCCGCTCTAATCGTCGTTTGGCTCTTCTTCTTCCATCCAACTAACCATCTCTTCCTCAAACTCAATGTTCACTTTATGTGCTAGGCGCAGGTCTGAGAAGACATGCACTAGATCCTGAGCTCTTTGCGGGGTCAACCTATTTCGCTTTTTCGAATGGATGAAATCGTAAGTGCTCCAGTTACGTTCGCATGTTGAGGCTGCAGAACATTGGCTGAGGACCGTCACACCTACTATTTGAAGCTCTGGAACTTGCTGACCCCACTGCTGCCAAAATTTCCACCCGGGCATCGCTCTCATGGCCGCTTGAATGCCGGGTCCGCCAAACAAACCTTCCTGGTTTCTAAACTGCGCCAATTGCTGCAAGACTTTTGCTTGATCGTCTGCATCTGGGACGAGCTTCTCTAGGATGTTCAAAAACCCTTCCATCACTTCCGCATTCTGGTCCTGTCCATATTCTGCTAACTGGAACTCCGGTTCCAGAACAAACCTAGCCGAGTGCATATCTGAATGCAAGTATTCCCAGCGTTTGTGCCAAAGACAGCTGATCTGCTCATACTTGACAGCAGAAAGCTTCACCCCCGGATGCTGCTCGTTGGTTCCCTCCTTGAGCGCCCCCAGCTCCTCGCCAATCAAGAACATGGCATAGTAAACCTTTCCCACAACTGGAACACCCTTGTCACACTGGCGCAAAAGGCAGACTATCGATTCTGAAACAACTAACAACTCCTTCACACCCTTCCAGAACGCAACGGAAGTCAGGATGTCGTGCACCTCCTCTCCCTCCATCTCATGCGACGACTTCTGGTTCCACTCCCCCCAAGCGTCGCTGACCACAAGCTACTACAGTGATGCCTTCACCTCATGCATGCGTTGTAGCATGATGAAGTTGGTGCCAAATCTGGTCTCCCCTGGTTTCAAGAGCTCTAGCTTCGACAAGCTCCTAAAGAGAGCTAGACTCTTATGATGGTTTGTGATGAACTTCAACGTTGTTCTTGCCTTGGCTATGACGGAGGAGACCCAATCCAGCTTGCCCATGTCCTCGAACAACAAATCTAGGCAGTGCGCGGTGCAAGGAGTAAATGTGATATGGGGAAAGTGGACTTCTAGCTTGCGACCTGCAGCCTTGCAAACTGCTGCACTGTCCATGCACACCTGGACGACAATCTCTGCCCCCACATCCTCGATTGCCTTGCCAACAACCTGCGCAATGAAGTCTGCATCCTTGGTATTCCCACTTGTGTTTACACTCTCAAGAAACTTCTCGCCCTTGGGTGTGACCATCAGAAGATTGAGAAGAGGCCTATTCCGAGTGTCTGACCACCCATCGCTGGTTATGGTTGCCTTGCTGCTCCGTGCTGACGCCATAAATGATTTGAGTTCTGCTGCCACTGATACCTTTTCCTTGTTTAGCAAGGTGGTACGAAGAGATACAAGACTTGGCAACTTGTAGTTCTCGCCAAAATTAGCGGTAGCTTCAACGGCTACCTTGAAATGAGGATCATTGATCAGGCGGAAAGAAAGACCATTACCGTAAAAGGCACAACCCCACATAGCATCTACTTTAGACTTATCTTGCTTTCCAAAGGAAGCTTTGAGAGTGCTCTGCTTTTTGGTGGGGCCTTGCGGGAAGGCAGCTGCAGCCTCATCCAGATCTTGCACCTTCCGTTTTTGCGTTTCCTGTTCTCTTTTCGCCTGATCAATATCCTGAAGCTGCTTTTTGAGGGCTTCGGGGCATTTGGTGCACTTCTTGACTCCACAAGCCACCTGACCCAAGAAGTGGCCTCGGATTCTTGTGGCACCCCCCCAAAACAGGAGCTCACAGTGCCCACACTTGACTTGAAAGTTCCCCCCCGCTTTCTTAGGTTCCTGGAGGATGGTGACCTCGGTCCACTCGGGTCCTTTCTCCTTCCCCATTCCACTACCCTCCCCTTCAATGCCCCTACCTGCACAAAAGAATCAAACCCCAAAGTTTCAGCATAATGTCTCTTAGGTGGAAAGTGATAACCCCAAATTGTTTTCTAGTTTTCCAACCTGAGCAGTTCTTTGTTCTCTGCACCTTCCAGAAGGTCCTACAAAAGACTCATCCACTCCTTGGCTTGTTTTCTCTCTAGGGAACATATGTTCAAAGGACATGACTTCCTGTTTGAGTTTCAATTCTGAGGTACTAACCCATACAGATCACATTTTTAGAGCTTTGCTTTGATCCCCAAAACTGTTCCATGAATTTTGCTTGGTTGTAATAAACAAGCTAGGCCTTGAATCGAAACACCATCCATGAAACAAATCACGTTAGAAACAAGGTTCATTCAAACATACACATGTGGAAAGGGATTAGGGTTCTAAGGTTGATGAAGCAATACATGTTCACAGGGTGGATATGGATGACTCCAAAATGCTTGAGATCTTAGGTTATAAAAAATCTTTGATGAAATTGATGTGACACACATGATTTGTTGAGGCTGTAGTAGAGTCTAATTGTGGAAGATGGGGTCAGTGTAGAGATCCTGACCTGCATGTGCTTGCGCGCCGCTTCTAGAGGAAATGTGCTCGTGCTGGCTATTGCTCCAGCAAGCGAGCTAATCAGCAATGTCTGTATGTTCCCAACCCTGTCTGTCTTATTGCATCTCTTGTAAAGAGAACGCAATGAACCATACACAAAATAGTTGACACCAACATACGGGATCACCCCAATGACACTTGGAGCAAGGCCTCGATAAAGCTCCAAAACACCTTCTTCAGATACTATCCTCCAAAGAGCATGTGAAGCATACAATATACACGGAAGAAGGGATTGGATGATGTGCAGCTTGCTAATCAACCCCTAACCTGTGACTTTTGTTGTTCGGAAGGGTCAGGACTGCCGATATGGCCTGCAAAAGACAGCCAAGATCACGAGGACTTGATGAATGCTACAGGTAACATTGAAAAAGAAAAAGAGAGCATGCATATAATAAATTGGTAAAACCTCTTTACAATGATCATCTTTTGACAATTGAGTTCTGCCTTTCCCTGCTGAAACTTTCCAGGCTTGAGTAACCAATAAGATATCGGTCAAGAACTTACATCACAGTGATCACGAGCTTGTACCATAGCTGTAGTTCGAAAATCAGACACTGCACCGGACTGAAAACTTGTTAGCTTTTCATGAGTCAAATCACTGGGAGCTAGCAGACCTATGTATGTACCTGCACAATTCAATACATCTGCAATAGATATCTCAGGGGCATATTCTGTGTACAGAAAAGATGTCACATATTCTGCAGTTAGAAGAATCACCTGTCTTGTACCGCATAAAGGTCAGAATGTCATCCGACTGTCACATCCTGCTGAAACTCGTTCTCTATAAAGAAGGTGACAAAGCTGAGAGCCATTGTCCAGTCTCCAAAAGCTGGAAACAAGTGAGATGCATGATGCCTCGATACTCATCAGGCTGATTGATCACAAAACCAAAAGAGATTTCAGTTCAATTTCCTTCCATGAGAAATTGTGTTTGTTGAACCCTCTAAGACATCTTCAAGCAACATGTTTTTCTCTTTCTGCTTTTGCCTCTGTTGTTCAGATCTAAGGGTTCCATGTTTGAGGGTAATAATTCAGCACACCAATGTTGTTGACATTTCATTGCTATATTTTATGTGTTCTAGGGATTCCATGTACAAGGTCATGGGCATCACTGAATCCCTGATGTTCTTTTGAGAGATTTAAACTTTGGGCAAGTTTTCAAACCAGCAAGTTGGAAACACTATGAATTGGAAAATACCTACCTGAATTGTGAGGCGAGTTTTGAGAAGCTCAAGTGGGTACATACACACATGCACACAGTTGATGAAATGCCCGCACAGGAGCCTGCAATTGGTGATACTGGCAGAAATGCAAGCTTGCATGGTGTCCCGTCCTTTGGACTCAGGGTGCTTTCACAAAATCATATGCAAAGAGCTGCAAAGAACATATTAAGGCACAATCTCCCATCAGAAGCTCCACTTTTGTTCAAGAGAAAAGAAAACAAACAGAGGTACAATCTCCAATCAGAAACTCAGTAAATAACAATTTGCTCAAACTGATGCAACCAATTATACAAATCTGCATCATGAGTTTGTTTCAAATTTACACAACCAACAGAAATACTCAGTCATGATGTGAGCTAGCACTTGAGTGACATAGCTAACCATGATACCAAGGATTTGTAATTGGTTTCACAAGTTCATCTAGATAGATCTAGAGAGAGAGAGATGCAAGAGAAACAAATTTGAGTTGGGAATATAATTATCACCGATTGACTGCAGAGACATTTGCCCCCCGAGCAATCAACGATTCAACCATCTGCACAAAGCAAAAAAATTCAACATGCTTCATGGCAACTAGCATTGGGGTGCATGCACTCTTGGACCCTGAAATGAGGAACTGCTATTCTAAGACTGAATCCCTTTGAAATGCTTGTGCAAAATATTTAGTGACTGTTGGCCAGCCTGGAGTTCCTTGGAGGAGATCCTTGAAGAGTGTGGTTAACAGACCTGTCTTTCTCCACAGCAGGCTGCACAGTGAAGAGGTGTCTCCTTCTCTATGCTGCAAATGTTCACATCCTGCACACATCATCACCACAACCACATTTCAACTCTCAAGGAACAATAGAAACAAAAAAACTGAACTTCAAGAGATTGAAAGCTTGATGAACACTAGAATCTCCCAAATTAGAGACCTGTGGGAATTGTAGTATCTTCCCAGGGACCCATTTTCATCACATCAGGACTCTTCTTCTTGTTTCCACAGTTCCGATAATACATAATTTGCCATTGATAGCTCAAAAGATACAGCAGACAGGAGGTCCAGGATTTCATTGAAATCATCTTAGGGCTGAACAAATGTCAGTCTTATAAAGGAACTAATAACCAGGAGGAGAACTTCACATTCAGGCTGTGTTCACTTCATGCATGTACAGGATGCTAAAACAGTCACACTTTGCAGGCGTAAGACTCATTGTAAGAGAACATGAGGGCATTGCTGCAAATAAAAACAAAAAAGAAGATTTGCAGCACCAACAAGTAATAGCTACACCAGCATATCAGAAAATTAGAGAATGGTACTTACAACACCATGATCCAGTAAAAGCTTTGCAATCTCCAGACGCCCATTGCTTGCTGCGATGTGCAGACCTAAAAAACCCCCCAAAACAAAAAAGATTGAGACAGACAAGTTATCAACAAAAGTAAGTGAAGCAGGACACCTAAACCCTAAACCCTAAGTACACACTACACATCCCTCCAAGAAGGAGGTCTCCCTAAGTCGTCAATACCTTGAACATGTGTGAATCCGGTGCCACTCACTCTTGTAGATAGTTTGTGCTGCCACTACCTACAGTTCCTGGAGAAGAATGCTGAAAGAATACACGTGCATATCTGCAACAAGAATTCATCATTTGGAGTTCTGGTTGATCTAGATGCTGAGACTTGACACAAGAAGAAGAATCTGATCTCTCTCTCCCTCTCAGAAGAAGAAGAAGAATCATATGTTCGTGTATGAACTTTGCTGGCACTTTTGTTTTGAAGGGTTTGGATCTGTCCCTGACGGTTTTGTTTTGTTACCTGTGTGCCCCATTATATTCTGGCCCAGCGCTGAAGTGCCATGACGTAGAGCAGTCCGGATAGCTTCCAACTCTCCTAACCTGACCGCCTGCATGATATCATTGTTGACAAGCATGCCTTGGTTTATATCATTCAGCCGCGGCCCTTGCAATTCTACAGTCAAGGATCGTTCAAGAGCTACAAAGTACAAAGTTCTTTCGCTCCTCAACACGACATGTACAGAAAGCAGCATCTAAGAAGAATTCATTGCAGAAAGTTTGCACAGAAACAGGGAAAGATCGCAGCAATCTAAAGCAATCTAAATTCATATACCTTAAGGAATTCGAGGCTGGTGAGAAAATCCCTCCTCCTGCGGGGTTGTTGTTCATCATAGCTCATGTCGTCGGAGGAGGAAGACCAGAAAAGCTCGCTTGCAATTTCTTCCACATTGTTCCCGGGAAGAGTCCTGCGGGGTTGTTCGTCGGGGGATGACGAGAGAGGAAACTCGCTGACATCGTTTGGAAGAGTCCTGCGGGGCGGCCGTGGTTCGTAGTCGGAGGAGGAGGAGGAGGAAGACGAGAAATCATCGCTTGGAATCACCTCGACATTGTCAGCCAGAGTCCAGATGCTAGGTTGTTCGTCGGAGGAGGAGGGGGACACGAGGAGATAGCTTATCCAAGCTCCGACATCGTCGCGACTAATGCCAACAGTAAAGGAGTTGAAAAACTACAAAGGAAGAAAAACTCTACCAGATTTGAAGCTCACCCAAGAAAAAAAATTGTGAAAAACGTGAAGAAATGCGGTTTGCAATCTCGAGCTTGCTTGCTTTGCTCGTGGGTGAATACTTGTTTGAAGCTTTTCACTGGGGAATAGAAGTAATGAGAGAGAGAGAGAGAGAGTAACAATAACACTAACCTCGATGGCTTTGCTGGGGGCGACGCGAATGACATTGATGGCGTTGCCACGGAAAAGCCTAGGCCATCCTTCGTTGGTGATGATCCAATGAAAGATTTCAGGGAGCGAATGGCCATGGCTGCCAACCATCAAATGCGTGCGAATGGTCTCCAATGGTGCCACTGCAGTTCTTGAGAAAGCTCCAGCTATGGCTTCGCTCAGTAACCTTCTACCGTTGGGCCCTAGTTTCAGCTTGAAGCCCGATTTTCTTCTTTTCTCTTGTGCAGCTTGTTTTCTCTCACCCATTGCTATTGTGTCTTCAGTTCTGAATCGTCGATTTTGGCGGCGAAAATGTAATTAGGTTGTTAACTACCGTAGAGTGTAGCAGAACGGCTCTCTTGTTGCGGCCCGGTAATGGTTCTTTGCATAACCTTTACCACTCTGCGTATTTTGGGCCGTATTTTTAAAAAAGAACAAAAAAAAGTATAATATGCGTATTTTTGAATCAAATTGAGCGTATGTCACTACTATGTGAATTAGATTTGCCCATGATTCATTTGTGCATCATTTTAAATTCAACTTACAGTAGACACCTTCTTTCTTAGTTTGTGCAAGTTGATTTCATCTTGAACACCCATTTTTGGGTTTGTCCTAATTTGATCCTAAATCTTCCATTCTTCATTTTTCTCTTGGGAGTTAAGGAATGTGCCCTTGATTTGCATTCCATTGCAAATTTAGGAATCAACAAGTTCTTTTACCCATGATATCACTTGACAAACCTAGGGATGTGTTAAACAACATATCTATGGCTTGTTATCAAAACCCCACAAGATAAAAGAACTAGTGGTTTTCATAGATGTGGCATCAAGTTTGCATTTGGTCATGGTTGCATTCACTCATAGTGAATGCTTTGAATGCAAGAATTTGGCCCTTGATTACAAGGAATGCAAGAATGCAAGAATGCAAGCTTACAAATGTGACAAGGAACATAATGCAATGTGCAAACAAATGGAAGTAGGTGTGAATTTAGAGCAATTGCAATTTCTTGGGAAGGCGTGAATTTCTTCCATGGATGGGGAAAGATCGATTTGATGTTGTTGTCAAATTTTGGAATAATCATAATGACATGATTTTGTTGTCATTATGATTTCTATTTTTCCCTAATGAATGGATGGATGCCTATTTCTCCTTGGGGTAGTTATATTAAACAACTAGCATTTTAGGAAAATGATCATTATGATGAAAACCCTTTTAAGAATGCAAAATGAAAATTTGGATAAAACTTTAAACCTTGAGAACCATGTCAAATGTCATAATGCTTGAATGAAAATATGTGCAAAGCTAAGGCTAGGGATACATTGGTTCTAAGGAATGGCAACATGCCCTTACTGATAAATTCATGGTTTCCAAGGGAAGAAAAGCTTTCCTAGAGGAGGGGAGGTTGTTGTCCATTAAGGAAATCAAGTTTCCTTGAAAAAAAATGTGTGTTGTTGTCAACATGCATTCTTCAAATGGCCAAGTTTTCTTTGACAATTATTCCCTTGGGGAAACTATATTGAAATGTTTTTTTCCCTAGGGAAGATGATAAGTAACTTGGTGAAATGTCCCAATGGAAGGATGGAAGGTTAGGAAGTTTAGGAACCATGAATTGTGTTTCTTGGGAAGACATCATCCTCTAAATGGTGTGGGGACATGGAAGTAGTGAAGACCAAGGAAGTTGGATGGGTGGGCCGGAGTGGGTAGGCAAAAAAAGGCTAAAGGAGAGGTGGCAATGGTTAGGTTTTGTTGGGGGTGTTGGGGTCAAACAATGGGTTTGGTTTAAGAAAGGGGGCATTGGTTAACTAGGTGTTGATAACCAATGGGGGGTTAGCTAATCGAAGCTTGTGCTCTTTGGGTCAAGTCGTTGAAACAACAAACTCTATAGTCAAGGTGTCTTGTTGACCTTGTTGCATTTAACTTGTTACACTTGTTTAGTGCTTGTCATCTTTGTCCATTAGATTGCTTTGATCATAAATTTTGCCCCCAACAACTTTCCATTACATTTGTTCCATTGAATTGTGTTTAGAATCACCTCATAGTTTTATAGATCAAAGCATTGATCAAATGCAAAGCTCTATGAACTATTCAATCAACTTGCAAATCATTATAGGTTGACACTTATCATTGTCATTTTGGAATCGTATGTTTTTGTGATTTCCCTACGAAGTTCCTTACATATTAAATGTTCTTGATGTTTCTAACATTAATTATCAATGGATGTTACCTCCTCATTAACATCAATTAATAACTAACTAATGTGGCCTATGTTGGTGGCCCAAGTGCGAACAAGACTTTGTAATTGCTCCAAATGTGAATGATACCTTGACATAGACCTTAACTTTGAAAATTTTCATTAAATTTTGGTAACAAAAATTACTCAAAATTTAATATCTCATCAACCTTAGGTCTAGAATTTGCAAAATCACCTCCAAGAAATCTCACTCATTAAGGGCTTTCCAACATTACCAAGAGCTTACCCCAATTCTTGTAATATATTTCAATTTGACTTGGTTGAATTTTCTTTGACAAAATTGTTCAATATTCAATAACTCTTGCACCGTCATAAGTCTAAACATTAGAGAACCACCTGAATGCACCCCTACTCATCACAGGCTTTCCAACAGCACCAAGAACACAACTGGGGCCACAATGGTTTGGGAGATATCATCATGACAAATGAACAAACAAAACAAACTTATATATCTTAATAGAGAGATTATCTGACTTCTACTGGGAAGGAGCAAACCATCTTTCAATTGGAGCACAAAATGTTCATATCAGTTTTCAATTGGAAGATAGTTTGCTTCTTCCCATTAGAAGTCACCATTCCTAATTGTGTTACACAACTCTTAAGAGAGAGAAAGTAAGGATTAAAGTCTAGTGGATTGTGCTATCAAGGTACATGGAGAAGATGCTAGCGAACTTTGTGCCCTGAAAGTACAAGGACTGTTAAAGAAAATGCTTCATTAATGGTGGCAAGCAAGCACCTGTAGAAGAGTGCAAGAAGAGGCAACTGAGTTGCACTGTGGAGACAGGAGCACAGAGAGCCCCATGGATTGGCCCATGTAGTTACGAGTGCAAAAGGAAACTAGACCATTGAGCTTGTAGGTGGAGGGACAAGGAGTGCGAAAGGAAAAGTGTGCCATTGAACTTGTAGTCAGCAAGCAACCTGTAAATAGTTCACAATGAGTGCCCAGAGGAACTTTACTTGAGGATGATGCACTACTTCTTGAGCGTGATAAAATTTTGAAAAAACACAAATGGGCATGGAAGGGCTTCACTTGAGGGTGAAGCACTTCGTGAGGATGAAAGTCTTTCTGCTGTTTGCTTGGCTTACAAACCATAGTGTGTGCAGGAAGCTCTTCCCACTGAGAGCTCACCATATTTCAGGTCCCCATTGCAAATTTGTTATTGGTATTGCATAATGAGTGATGATGAACGATGTTTGCATCATTCTCTCTTTCATGATCACCACCCACTTGCTGTAATTCCAACACTTTCCAAGACCAAATTTAGTGTAGAATCCCAAATGGCAACTTGTTATCAAGAAACTGTTCTATACGAGCTTCCCTCTTCTCAAGAGGCTTTGTGGCATGTTCTTGAATAGGATCACACAGTGTATGAGACATTGAAGGATGGATCAACATTGATACTTCGCATTTTCAGAAGGCACTTACAAGGGTAAGCCTATATTTCTTTCCCTGCAGACTTCTCCATACTACCCCCATTCTTCGCTTCTTCCCCCTCATCCTCTGGTTTCTTCACCCATATTTCGTGCATTTGACTAAGCAACCCAGGATTAGCAACAATGAAATTTGCATCTCCAAAACCAAGTATTGAACACCTGATTCACTTATACTTCATGAGCTTACCATCCTCAATTGCCACAAACACTTTCAAAAGTTAAGTCCACAGAACGCTTAAAAGCTTGCGAAGCTGAATTCTGAAAAGGTTGCAAGAATTAGGGGCAAGTATTTCAAACAAGGTTACATATCAGAGCCTTTCTGTTTTGACATATTTGGATCCATCTACCTAGGTATCAAACTACATTCTAATTTGTTGCCTACCATTTCAACCATCTCCATTTTGGGGACTTAAGGTCAGACTTTTCTTACATGTGGATTCTCTTGTCAGCAACAAAAACAGTTTTGGGTGAATCTCCAACCAAGCACCCCCCTTGCTGCACAATCATTGATCAAATTGAACCCCTTAAGAACAACAAAAGCAACTAGGAAAACTGCACACAACTCTCATCTAGTGGATTTGGTTACTAAAGCTGTGAATTGTTCACTGCCAAATTGATCCATCAATTACAATACTGAAGAGGAACTGAACATAAATCATATCACAACTTGCATGTGGATTTAGTTGATTCTCACCTGTAGAGTCCAAAACTTACAATTGAGAACATATTATTTCATCCACACATTTCCATTCCTGACAAGCTCCTCACCAATCAGAGTTCCCCATCTGCAGGTCAGTTGGTTTGGCATATACCCCCCCTGTTTACCACATTTTTTATTGAGCCAAGCAAGTTGACTCCCATCAGAGTTTGAACTGCTGTTTGATTGAAATTTGCGGTTGGAAAACATTGTCACCACAGATTTTTCACATGCTTCTTTATGGATGCACCTATCACCATAAAATGACCAGGAACTCATGAGGAACACCAAAACAACATGACCAAAAATGACCAAAGGGCTGGAACTTACACTTCACTTGCTTTCAGGCAATCTCTCATTATGGATCCAGGTCCTGGGTACTGGGTCTTATGTCATATTGAGCTTCGATGAAGGCCCCTGTATGATGAAAGACTTGAATGATTCGGGGTGCAGCTGACAAACTTAGGCAAACAAAACTATTCTTCAGTCTCTCTCTCGGAGATTTGCAGAAAGATTTCTGAATATTCACAGAGAAAAAAACCAAGTTGCACAAATATCTTGTCAAATAAGCCAAGAGCAGGAGAGTCAGAGTGAGACACTGTCTCTGCACATGATTTTTCACTCTCCTCTGTCTAAGGTGACATTGTGATTCACAACACTCAAATTGGAAGATACAGATGGCTTCTCCCATGTGTCTACTAAAAGAACAAGTTACTGAGAATATTTGCAGTATTTAAATGGCCAATGCAGATGAAGCTTTGTCTCCTCCACTGCCGCCAACCCTATTGACAATTGATTGAATCTCTGTTAATTAATGGCAGCCCAGTTGGCTCCCATAAACCATCAGAATCTACAAGTAAATATCAAATCATGAACAGCAGCAGGTGTATTTTGGACAGCTATTGAAGACCCTCAGTCTCCAATGAATTGACTACACATAGTCATCCAGGAGCATTTCAATGATGGGGATGAATAGTAGACACCAGTGACTAGCATCTTGGGAACAGCAACGTGGCTTCATTGATGAAGCAGCACATTTTGCTTAGCACTTAACAACAGAGGATAACTCCCACAAGCAGTGGGTGCATCTGTTTGGAAAGAGTTCCCTGGCATAAGACTAGCATGTCCCAAGTGGCAATTTTCCAGTCTCCCGAGACTTGGCCATGGTTGCCAAGTAGTTGATAACAAGAGATCATAACCCCCAGTGATTGTGTGTTCCCGCAAACCCTGGAAGCAGCCATTACTCCAAATGTAAGTACATGCATTCTGATGAGAAATGTGATTCAGAAATGCAGAACAGAAATCCTCATATGGAAACAAGATCTATCACCCTTTGTAATTGCAGCATGTTTGATTTGGACTACTCAAAGCATTAAAACATCAGAAACTGATATTAGACACTGAAACCCAAGCTAGCATTAAGGAGCCACACTGCACGTAATGTATAGTGAGAAGTCCCAACATGGGTTTTCTGTGATGACCAGGAACAGATCCAGTCTCAACAGATTTCCTATGTTTCGCTCAAAGGCAAAGTCCTCCTCCTATCAAGCAATGGCCCCGAGGCTAACATTAAGCAATGGCCATAGCAATGCATCTTGGAAAGACTGGTTCTGACTTCAACCTCTTTCTTTCTTAATGAAGCCAGAGAGGGCACTAATCAATTCTCAAGGACCAGAACAACCAAATTTAATTTCTAGGTAAATTATCTGCCATAACTGGCTAAACTGTGTAGGCCATACCCTGCCTCTCCTTTTGTGGCAGACCACAATCCAATAGCATAGAATTTCCATCCAGCAAGTACAACTTATCCACCTTGTACATATCTACCAAACATATCTATAAGATTGCAGAGAAAACTCCACAATAACACTTTGAAGGCAACTCTTCTATGTCAGTTAAAGCCAAAAAAATCAAACACAACTTCATCAGTTCCTGATGGTAGGGTGTAGACAAGTATATAATCATCAACGTATCTAGCAAACAGCACACTCTCTAATTACCACAAAAAAATCTTCAGCAAGCCTGATGTTCCTTACAACAATCTCTACTGCAAGCCGCTGTAAATCATAGCCTTATGCAAATGAAATGATTTCAGCAACAGCCAGCTTTCCTGTCAACTCAGTATAACTATATGCCAAGGAGACCACAACAAAAAACTGACATCAAAAGTGGTTATTTGCCAACTCTGAAAAAGAGACTAACCTGAGTACAACCAGAGGGATGCATGACTTCATCGGTGACACCTGTTTGGTCAAACTGCTCCCATAGGCCTGTAACTTCTGGCACATCAGCATCAATCTCTTCCATGGGATCAGTAATTTCTGCCACGGTTGCCATTCTACAGATCCGTTTGGAACTTAGTGGGCTAGGCATCTCAGCCAGCCTCTGTGCAATGCAGTTGATGGATTCTGCTTGAGCAGCTTCATCTTTCAAATCCTTCCGTCGTCTCTTGCTCCCTGCTGATGCTGCTACACCTGCATAGTGATTGCAGAAATACTCTTGATAGCCATACTTTCCAATACCTAATACCAGATACAAAGTCCTCATATACTCAGGGTCCCCCATCCCAATTGAAATCTCACAGTCTCAGGTATTCCATCATCAGTCCTGACCTGGCAGAGGTGTAATCCGGCTTGGCACACAACCAGCAACTGAGGGGGCATTGGGGCTGACATCCAAGATTGTACCCAGACCACAATCACAAAGATTATCTGTTCCTGTGCTGCAGTGAGAGCAAGCGAATTTCCTGAAACAATTGTTGTAGGTGATCAGCTTCTTTACCCAATCTGACAAAGACCTATATAAACAACTGTAAGAACTCTCTGAAGGACAGGTACAAACATTATTGCAGACAACAAACAGAACTGCTGGCAATAGGCTGATATGTACCACTTATGCAGCTTACAAAATGAAATGATTACAGACAAAGCAACACAGCAACATATTGTACCTGTACATATTGTCAACAAAATCATCCACCAAAACTGGCCATGCACCTGCAGTCAAGAACAAATGGAAAAAGAGAGATTTGTCACAGTTTCTACTTGAAAGCAATATAGTGCATTGTCATGTAATCTTGTCCATGATCACATCCAGCAATCCTGTGTACAAAATCACAGACTATGACCACCACACCTCCATGCAGATTCTCCTGGAGTATTGTTAGTCCTGATACACACTAATTTCCCAAGACAGAAAACTACCTTCAGGGTCATAATTGCTGAGATCTTCATGAACACTGCGGCTGAACTCTAACACTTGGCGCCACGTATCCTCTGAAATTGCATGCCGCTGATGGACCTTCACATTAAGAAAACCAGGAGCCTCCAAACATATCAACAAAACTAGAAATGTTCCCCAAACAAGACTTTCGCAGGTTGCTGTTCCAAAAAGCCATTAGTACAGCAAGCACTGCCAAGAACATACTTTATAAAGTCACTCTACAACATACAAGACCAGGCAATATTAATTTACCTGGACAAAAGCACACCACTCATCAAGGAGTCGGAAACGCCCAGTCAAGGATAACCTCCAAGCATCTATGGCAGTACTCACCGCTGCAATAAAACAAGAATTCAGAAGCAAATCCAGACATCAAGATGAGAGCAACAGGGTGGAAGAGCCCTGTCAGGCATAATTGCAACACATCTTCTGGTCCCTAATAAAAATTCAAAGCAGATCCAGGTTTGTTGACTTACAGATGCTTTTCTGGCCTCGCTCACGGCACATGAAGAAGACGAAACAGTAGAATAATGTAAACCGGTGTGTATCCAGAAGCTGCCAATCCTTCTCAGAGTTAGACACTAAAAGCTGACAAAGCTTCGGAAAAAGCTCCAGAATTATAATCTGGGATGCAACATCTAACACTAGAAATCTTCTAGGTGCACACTGCTTTCCTCAGGCAGAATACTGCAAATGGTTGAAAATTTTAAAAGTTCCTAGATGCAGTGATAAACCAGAAAGTTAAGAAAATAGAAGTGTAGCAAGGAACAAGAGTGGGAGGTACCTCAGTCTGGAGATCAGAACACAAGCGATGAAGTCCGTCAAACACGGCCTGCCTGTATACACACACACATTGATGTCCAAAATTGTGGATTTAGTTTTAAGGCATACAGAGGAATAGAGAGGAGGCCACAACACAGTTTCACTTGAGAAATCCAAACTCCACTGTTGCAAAAGATTGGATTGAGCCTTCCACACATCTGGCAGTGACAAATCCCATACCCTGTTAGACCCTGGGATTCAGCAAAAGCAGAAAGAGCAGCAAGTCGTGCTTTGATCCGACTGGGTGCCTCATCAGCTGTAGAAGTGTCTGCCACCAAACACAGGCCCCAACTTCATCCTCAACACATCTTATAGAGTGAGCAATTTCTTACAGAAACAGGCCTGTTTCAGGTTCATGATGAATCAATAAGTTCCAGCAGGTTATCAAAGGGACAAACATATGATAAAATTCCAAAACCCTGATAGCAACAAACACTGATCTGGCTCAAAGGCTGTTTGGGCAGTGGTATGATATAGATGACATCTGCAGCTGCCAGGAGCTTATCTTGAAAACTGAGTTATGTTTTCCAACGATGTTTGACCCCACTGCAAAAGGGGGATCATAGCTAAATGTTTGGCAGGATAGATAGCAAGAAGATCCTGATAGGCGGCTATCTTTTATGCTGGCTACATGACACAAAATAACTGCCTGAATTCCTGGTGGCACATGCCAATTTCAACCTCGCTGTTGGCAGAATCTTAAACCTTAGACACCTTTTGATCTTTCAATTTTCAGTTTTAGTTTGTTGAAGAAGACTTTAGACATGTCTTCTAATTTCTTAGCTAATCTCTGTTAAACTGTTGACTCTAGTATGTTGGAGGTGCTTAAACTACAAGGATCCTGGGATATGAATTCTTGGAGGATTTCAGGCACCAAAGGGACGCAATTGTGAAGAAACGTTCCAGAAGAAGATGAGATTACCAAAGAAAAGCGAGAGAAACAAGCAAACAAACAAACTCCTACATCATACCTGCATACTCCACGTACATATCCCACATGCGTGTATCGCCGCCCCCTCGCCCTGAGATTCGAGAAATTGGCATCGGAAGCATGGATTGGAAAAGACAAGGAGGCCACTGCCCTCTCATTCTCCAACAACAACAGTGGAGGAGGAGAATTCAAGCCCTTGACTTCAACAACCCTCCACCTGCTGCTGCTACTTGCTCCCCACAGCATTGACTCCACTCTCACCACTACCCTTCCTAAGCTTAGCCACATGTACACCACAGTCACACATGTACTTGAAACACCTTCCTCTTGTTGTTCTCCTCTTTCTCCTCCTTCTCCTTCTCCTTCCACTCCTCCTCCTCCTCCTCTTCTTTTATCACAGCCTACAACACAAAATTCTGCCCAAAAAATTCCAAATTCTTAGGCAGCAAACTCATGACAACAAGGAGCTTTAATCCTAGCAGCGCCATCGTCCACAAACAGAACCGATGCGCAAATCCCAGAACGCAATTGCGCTCGGGCGCAAGCAAACAAGAATCGAGAGTGGCAGAGATGCGAGTAGGGTTAGGGTTTGGGGGGGAGGAAACCGCAACTTACTTGAGCTTACAACCCTTTTCACAAAGGACCCAAAAACTGGCCCAACCTGACAAAAACGGAGCGCTCCTATTGGCCGAGTAAGTACTAAAGAATTGGCCCAGTTGGTTTTACACTTATGGCCCATTGTCCATAAACAGAATCCATGGCCCAAATCGCAGAACGCAATTGCCAGAGAGGAAACGACAGGCCCGTTTTACACTAGGGCCTGAAAACTGGCCCAACTTGTGTCCTTGGGGCCAATTTGACACTAATTATATTATTTTCAAAAATGTTGAAATTTTCAAATAAATAAATAAAATCCAAATCAAAAAAATAATTCTGAAGGATAATAGTGAATATTTAGGAATATTCCCATCTGTTGAAATGGGTTTTTTTTCAAAATTAATTAATTAATTAATTATTCAACAGACATGTGTTGGAATGGCCAAGGAACTACCATATCACATCAACTTTCCAAAATGGAAAAATCTTCCTACAAAATGAAAATGTTCCTCCCCTAAGCAAATAGATGAAAGATTTTATTTATTTTGGCTTGTAATTGACCCTTTAAAATACACAAGCAAATTTTGGCTATAGGTCTTTACAAAATTAGAGAGCATTCCTATTGGACAAATATTAAAGAGTTGTGCATATCGATTTCACATTATGGCCATCATCCACACATAATTAGTCATTGAAGGCAAACACTAAATAGGAGCAACAAATTAAGTGTGGCACTAGTCTTGAAACACTATAGTTGCAAGACAATCAATGCCCATCAAAAAAAATTAAAAATCAATTTTTTTATATTGTACATGAAATATGATTAACACTTTAATTAACTTTTTTACACAATCTTTTTAAAATCAAATTTTTTATATTGTACATGAAACATGATTAACATTTTAATTAACTTTCTTACATAATCTTTTTAAAATCAATTTGTTTATATTGTACATGAAATATGATTAACATTTTAATTAACTTTCTTACATAATCTTTTTAATATCAAATTTTTTATATTGTACATGAAACATGATTAACACTTTAATTAACTTTCTTACATAATCTTTTTAAAATCAATTTGTTTATATTGTACATGAAATATGATTAACACTTTAATTAACTTTCTTACATAATCTTTCTGAGGAAAGAAAAGTGATCTAATGGATAGAATTTCATGTTTCAATTGAAAGGTTGAAAGTTTTATCCTTTATTCAAAAAATGTTCCTTTCATTAATGAAATGCACCAAAAAAAAAAAAAAACACCTTTGAACAACTTTTTCAAGTTAGATGCATCAAGGAAAAAAAGACGTAATAAGCAAGTTCATGAATGTTTGATAAGAAAATACAAAGTGTAAACTTTGTCCAAATTAAATGTTATTTATACCATTGGAAAATTGTTAACGTGTAGATCTCTAAAATGACTTTGCATTCTTGATTTAAAGTTAGAAATGTGAATTTATAATAAAAAGAAGACCAATTTTCCAAGTGCCCTTCTCCCCAAGGAGGAGGGGATTAAATTGCTTCAAGGAGCAAGTTCTAAAATGTTTGATAAAGAAGTTTAAAAGTCAAACATTGTCCAAATCAAAAACGTTCCTTATACGATTGAAAAACTCTTGAAACATAGATAACTAAAATGGTCTTGCATTTTCACTTTCAGATTATGGGTTAAAATTTGTGACGAAAAGAAAAAATTAATTATCAATTTCCAAGTCCCTTTCTCCCTCAAAAAAAGATTCAGTTGACTGAGGGAAAAAATGCATTAGCAAATTTGACCATCAACTTTTCTTTTTGCCATAACTTTTTGTTCATAACCTCAAATTTAAAATGAAAAATCATTTTAAACATCTATGTTTCAAGAATTTTCTAATGGTATAAAGAAAGTTTGATTTGGACAAAGTTTGCCCTTGAACTTTATAGTCAAACATAAAAGAACTTGTTCATTAGGGGAACTTGCTCTTTGAAGCAACAGTTGAAAGGGGGAAATTCTAACAACTAGATCGTTTTTCTTCCTTAGAAATATTGTGTAAAAAAGATAATTAAAGTGTTAATCATAGTTTGGATACAATAAAAAAAAGTTCAAAGATGTTTTTCCTATTAGGCATTGTCCTTCAACTTCATTGAGATTAGTGTTGCATTTAATTCATTGTTCATGTTTAGTGTTTGTCAACATTGAAAGGCACCTTATGTTCTAATTGGTTGGCTAGATGTAAGTTAAAACTCATAACCTATGTGTGCCCTATCATTTGATCAATCAAGTTCATAACCCATGTTGATAATAACACATGTGACGCACCCCTAAACTTTTTAAGAGACCCAAATGTGGGTTTTAGAATGAAACAATAATATATATATAAAGTTAGGGCACGTTCCCTAACTCGCAACACTTTGGGGGTAGGAGGGTGTGTTAAAGCTCTTGGATGGGACTAAGATGAACTCACAAGTAAGAATTCAAGATGAAGTCAACATACACAACCAAGGAAAGAGGGCAGTTAGTGTAAGTTGAATGGAAGTAGTGTGACGGATTTAAAAAGAAGAACCTCAAACATAAACTTTACATGACCCGCAACCTTTGGGAAGAGGCACCATTCCCCTCCCTATAATGTATTTTGTGACTTTCCATGGGGACGTAAACCTAATGAAATTTATGCAAATTATCAAGGACACGAAAAAACATAAGAACAAAGGCTAAAACAAAGGTTCAAGTCTAATTTTCAAACAAGGAACAAAACAAAATTACATGATTAAAAAATAAGAACACAAGAATTAAAATAAAAACACGAAATGTGCAAGACAAATGTGGAAACAAATATTTATTATGTTAACATATGCAAACATGAACATGACAAAAACATTACAAGGCTATGATGTAAAATCATGCCTAAGATTAATGTTGAACAAAATGAAGGAAATAAGGGGTCCTACTCTTATTTATACCCTTTTGTGAACCTAGTTCAAAGAAGTTTCTATGTGTGCATCAAGTAAAGAAGTTTCTTGAAAACCTTCCTAACTAAAAGTCGACTATGAATTAATTGAAACTTAACTGAAAAGTATATCGGAATT
Source organism: Sphagnum contortum (assembly GCA_963920785.1). Classification (NCBI taxonomy): domain Eukaryota; kingdom Viridiplantae; phylum Streptophyta; class Sphagnopsida; order Sphagnales; family Sphagnaceae; genus Sphagnum; species Sphagnum contortum. Next base: position 10,540,721 of record OY987292.1, on the reverse strand, counting down.
AGTTAGGAATCAATTAAAAGTTAACAAGGATTTAATTGAAAGTTAAATATGATTTAACTAGGATTTAATTTGGACTTGGTTAAGAATTATCTAGGATTTAATTGAAAGTTAACTAGGATTTAATTAGGAGTTATGGATGAACATTATGGATGAATTCTTTTTATTTGAAGATGGTGTTTAATGTTCGCATTCGTCACATTTTTTTGGGGACTTTTGTTGTTCCAAAACTTTGGACACTCATATTTCTTTCAAATCAAGTTTTTTTGGAGCATGTGAAGGAATATCTTATAGATCTCAAAAAGATCTTTCCAACAGTGTATCATACGCCCCAATCGAATATCATTTGACCTTTGTTTAAAAGGATTTGTGACTTTGGATCTCGATCATTTTTTTATCATAATTTATGCATATGGGGTCTAAATAACAATGCGAGAGCACTTTAGGCATCTACACTTCAAAAACTTTTCAATGGTATCCTAAGGACCCAATTTAATGTTTGTTTGTCTTTTCAACTAAAGCTTTGAACATTTAGGACTTTTGTACAAGTGCAACTCTCCAAGTGGGAATACATTTGAGAATCATTGGGCTCCATCTCTTACATTCTCCCCCATTTGTGAGAGTGTGTTTCACACCCAAACACATTCTCTTGGCCTTATGAACCCTTACACTCCACACTTAGTTGCAAACTTGATGTTAGGGTTACAACAACATGTGAATGGTGGAGTTTCATAACCCATGACCAACAAAAAAGGAGTGAATGCACATTCGACACCTTTCAACTATCAATTATGTCTAATAATGGACCTGAGTGCCAAATTGTTGGACATAATTGTAGTGCTTCCACAACCTAACCACATTTAGTAGTTCAATAAGTTTCACTAACTACCTAGTTTATAACCTTCCTTCGTGGGAATGTTGACATTCTTATGAACAATCAATTGCAAATTGCAAATCATAACCTTCAACCTATGTTACATTAACAACCTATTAGTTAACACAAGGTATCACCTTGGGTTCTCACTGCAAGCCCAATGATCCATAACCTTTCAATATTTGGATGAACATTTCATAATTACTATTTGCATGGATGAAAAGAGGAGGATCTGGATTTTCGATGGATGGTAATTATGTTTAGTTACCTCATTCATAAAATTTATGCACAACCACATAATGGCCAAGGGCAAATGAGAATTTAAAGTGGCAAAATTACATGTTTGGTTCAGGAAAACTACGATTTCCTTGTGTTTTTTCTTCACACAACAAGCAAAGCCTATTTTGCATCAAGGAAAAAAATCAATTCAACTAAAGGATCTTAATTTTTTAAAAGTTCTAATGTCAAAACCTAGATATGTCAAATTTGATCTAAATACTTCAATTTCACCTTATGACATGGTATTGTAATGTTTGGAAACAAATCAAACTAATGAGCATTAGTAATGTGTGTCAAACATGTTCTCTTAGAGTTTTTCCATTAACACCCATTATTTGGGCATTTATCAATAGTTGTCACATCCAACCTACAATATTAAATATTCCATTATGTTTACTCAAAAAATCATAAAGTGGACTATATAAAGTGAAAGATTATTCAAATCTCACCACTTGGGTTAATCATTATAGTTGGTCAATTAATAAACCTCAATTCTTTTTAATCTCATCCTTGCAAGGCATTATTAAATTACACATGTTTTTTAAATTGTTATTTAAAAAATATTTCATCCAAAATATATTGTGTCCTAGGCATTTTATTGTTGTCATTAAACATGATATTAATATTGAAGATGTGGTAAAACATGTCTAGACCTTTTCTCATAGTCTTTTAATGAAAATATATGCATAATTGCATTAGGGTTTGTGCATCGTTCATTGTTTAATTTGAAAAGTGTGGTGGGGGGGGGGGAGGTTTCACTTCTTAGTTTGAATTGTTTGTTTTCATGGTGAGAATTGGTTACCTTGGTAGATTTTCACTCTCTTTGTGATACCCACCCAACATTTATTCAAACTTTCATTACCCCATGACTTTCTTTTGTTTTATTATCATCCTTGTGTTGTTTTAGCATCATTTAAGCCAAATTGAAGTGCACTTTGAATATAATGCCCCATTCCAAGTTGAAATTTTTATCATGACATCATTTTAGCATGTGCAACTAACAACCTTATTTTTTTAATTGGTTTCAAAATTGTATCATTATTTATATTTTGATTATTAAGGTCCAAAGTTATGTAGTCTTAATTATTAAATGTACATTACCTTTAAAACATCTAGGGTATTCAAGTGGTTGTTGAACGGAAATTACAAACCAATCATGTTTACTCAATTTTATTTATTTATTTTTTGTTGATGCAACATTGAAGAAAATAAACACAAACAACATTTTAAAAAAATTGGTGTTATTGAAAATGGGATGAACAAGAAAGATCATGAACACACTTGAAATCTCAACATTTTTGGTTCAAGAAATTTCATCTTGAACCATTAGAAAATATATCATCTATTGAGTTCTTGGTCAAATAATAATTTTGTGAAGGCTTTTGGCTTATATGGCTTGGTGCAATATATATTAATAACTAGGAAAAGTCCAAATCTAAGATATCCTTATCCATTTGTGTTTGTTGTAAAGACTAGTTGGTGCTTAAAGATTTATAGGAAATATTTTGGCAACCATAACAAAGATTATGGATGGACGATTAATAGTTTTTTGTTTGGTCTTTCCTAATGGTTGTTGGTGACAACATTTCTTTACAAAGATAATTGTCCCATATCTTCCTTTTTTCATTCCCTTGTGTAGTCATTCTACTTCAACTTGTTTTAACCCTTTCACTTTAAACATGTTCAATTTAACCAATATTTGTCCCTTCTATCACCCATTTTTCATTTTGCATGAAACTCATAGCAGTGTTGTTTAACATTAACTTAATAGTGACACTTGAATTAACATAACAAATTATTCAAGTTTGTTAAGGAATATTTGAATATCATCATGATACAATGTAATATTTTTATTTGTTATAAAATATTTTGGCCACATCATCAAGGAATATTTTGATGATGTGACGAAATATGCTAACGATATTCCCTATGTTTATGTTCACATGCTCACTTTCTTATTCACCTACTCACCAAATGACATTCTTGCATGCCCTACATTTGTTATGAATGGTGAATCAAATCCAAAAAGGGCATTTCAAACAATATGTCTCCATTAAATGTTATGGGAAAAATAAGGGATGTTGTGAACAAAGATGGTGTCATAATCCAACGACTATAGTTCATTGAAACCATGTGTTGCAAATGACATTGTTCATAAGCAATCTCGCACATTGAGAAGCATGGACTTTGAGGTAGGTGGTTATGAAGATACCATTGGCATGGTTGATAGTTGCAAAAATATTAAAAATTGTGAGGCCAATGGTTGTGAAGATATGGTTACATGGTGGACGACTTCAAAGAAATTGGCAATTGGGTATGTTGTGATTTACTTTCGACGATTACAGTGCCCTCCCATCTTCGTAAAAAAAATCAAACAAATCAATGAACACAAAAGTTGGAAGGGGACATATGATTGAAGATGCGTATCATTGTCTTATGTCTTTTACTTGATATTTTTTTCCAAATGGGTTGTTTTGATCACATACATAGTTGTTTTTAGTGTCACAATGGTTTCTTGTGAAATTTTTGGCAAGTTGTCACGAATGATTCTATGTGAACCAACATTTCACAAACCAAACCTTTCCATGCATTCCAAAGGTGGGAACATTATACTTTGAACTTGTGACGTTGTTCTCATCATAAGTGACATCCTTGGAAACGTGTAAAGAACCTAGTTGGAATGAATCATCGCACACAAACATTGCTCCAACACTTCAATTGTACTAGAGTCATCCACAAAGATCATGAATTTAACCTTTCCATTATAATGGAATGTTGTGATTTGTGAATGTGTAGGTGTCCCTTGTATGCCCAAGTGAATTCACTGGATTTTGAGTGAATTCATTGGTTGCATTGTAGTGAATGAGGACAAGTGAAGAAGCAGTGAATTCATTGGTCTAGTGAATGGGGACTAGTGAACTACACCCACATTTTGTAGTAGTGATAATAGATATTTGTGCATCAATAAGAAAAGAATTTAAACACGTGAGGAATAATAAAAAAAAACAAAAAAAAAATGAGAAAGACCAATCCAAACAATACGTAATGCAATAAGCAAAGAGAGGAACCAAATTGCAAGACATAGAACATGGACCAACACCATTCCACCAAAGTTACATGAAAATTAGAGTTTGAAACATCCCCCCAACAATCATACATTCATATTAAGCTTGTAACCAAATTGGCCATGTTGTTTAGTAGGTCATCATCACTTTTGGCTATATTAAAATGCACAAATAATAACCATTGTTGTGCATGAAATACATTGGGGGAGGATTATCGTTTCCAAGATATCCAAAATTTTATATTCATTTTTGAAACAAACAATTAATGAATGACTCCAGAAATGTTGTAGACAATCTCACACAAATTAAATGACTTAGTTAACACATTTAATAGTTATCAAAACCCAAAAGCAAGACATTTCCTTAAAATACAAATATGGAAACTAAGTCTTAAAGCAAATAACAATCGTAAATGAATTTCAATGTTAAAAAAAGTCCCAACACAAATGACAAGTTCTTTAATTATGACAGAACTAACTAGTAACATGACAACACAACAACAAGTCATCAAAAGTAATTTCTTCCCGACCTATCAAGATAAAATGGAAGGCAACAAAACAAAAGATTTTACCATTAGGATCAAAGTTGAAAGCTTAACTTCTTTATAAAGTTTTGAAAAATGGAATTTTCAAATATAAAAGGTCATTAGGAAATACATAACTTGTAGGATAAATATTTGTTGGAATGATTTATTTCTTGATCAATAAAATTTGAAAATGCATGTAGAGGTTTGAAAAAATTCATAAAATATGAACATTATTTACAAAACCATTGGGCTGTTAAAGTGTTTCAATGTGAACAAGCAATTGGAAAAATAGGCATTATGTGCAAAACAATATTGATGGAAAAATTATGTTTGCAATATTTTTATTTTATTTTAACAAAGGCAAATGTAATTCATTGAACTTATTTCAATGCCCAATAACAAAAATCCCTTATTTATTACAAGTGTGAGAAACAAATTGTGTTGACAAAATAATTTTCCTCTAACAAATAAAGTTATAAATTACCAAATTTCAAATTTAAGTACACATAATTACATTTTATTATCAACATCTTGATATTCAAAATTACTGAGAATCATGAAATAAATCCAAAAATTAAGGCTTTATAAATATATGATTATTTAATTTTCATATTTTAAAAAATATTTAGTTTTAAAGTTCACATTTCATAAAATAACCTAAATAATCCAGATAATAGTTTTATATTTCAAATTATGATATTCAAAATTACTGAAATTGTCAATCCTAAAATATGTAATTTTGATAATATAATTCTCATATATATTATATTAAATTAAATTATCAATGTAATTAAATATCTTAAATAATCCAAATGATATTTTCTTTATTTTAAAATTATGATATTGAAAGTTACAAAATTTCATGAAATAAAAATAAAATGAAGAGTTTTATAAATTTATGATAATCTAATTTTCCTTCTTGTGACATATATTGTTTCACTTTCAAACAATTATTGTAATTCCACATGAAAATGAATATTTCCAACTTATTAAATTTTTGTCTGTTACACTAGTTGAGAAATAAGATAAAATATGATCCACCAAAGGTAGAAAACACAACAATTCGCTTAATTTTTCCATTGATAATGTTACACATTTTAACTACACTAGCGCATAAAAAAGTTCATATATGGTAAGGAACATTTATGCAAGAACAAAAATATCTTGGTTTGCTATTTCATCGATAACATGTATTTGAAAGACTCAAATCTATATAAATAAATGCATCATGTAAGTGCATAAGATTGGAGTTTTGAAAATTCCAAAGTTGTAGTGGATCTCATTGCGCCTCCAAATGGGTTCAAAGCATATGAAATGTGTGTGTGTGTTTGAACTCCAAATCATGTGTTTTGAATCCATCTAAAGTGATTTGAAAAGTGCAACAAAACTCATGGCAACAGAACTCCTTATGTGCCTCAATAAGAATTGTTACCCATTTGTTTGTAGATGGGCGAAGGTGCATTGTGATTTGGATAAATGGAAAAACATTACATGTATGTAGGATCATCGAATGCACTTCACACTTATTATATGTTCTCTTTGACAAAATGAGCAACAATTCCGAAAAGTTGATCATTTCATTCATAGCCTTCATAATGTCTTTGTTCAACTAAAGTTAACGAATGCCAATCCTTAAGAGCTAATCACTTGAACTTTTTGAGCTTTCTTAACTTCTTTGATTGGAAGGCTTATGTAGCTAATAAAAAATGCCATCTCTATAAGGAAAAAATATGGATGTTGAACAAGTAGGAGAATCGCATTGGGTGGACATTGAACAAAGGGTTTTAGCAGATAAAAAACATAAAAATTTACACATGTCATGGTTATGAGGATAGTTCTTTTCCAACATATACATACACACTCGAAGAGCGTAAGCCTTTTTAATCACATACAACAAGTGCGATATGTTAGTGCGACCAAATATGAAACAATTTGACGTGGTAATATAAAATAGCGAAATAAAACATTGACAACCCATAGTGAAATATCAACAACAAAATTCTCATACCAAATGAAGTCTCTAATATCCCTTCTTGGAGTTCATTTGTAGTGAAATATTCACACCATAATTTTACATCTAGAATGAAAAAATTATGTATGTTTGCATGTTTTTGTGTTTGTCATATAAAAAGTGTCCAAACAAATTATGATGAAGTGAATAGCCCAGTCTTTAATTAATGGATGATGATGTCAACAGTTCACACATTCCCAACAGACATCAGTCTAACTGACATTTTATGTTTTGATTTAATAATAAAAATAAATAAATAAAATAATAATAATGATAATAATAAATAATATTATTTTTGTTGTTTTTAGTTTTACTAGTCAACTATAAAGTCACAATGATCATCACCTATGGTAAAGTGCAATATATTATATTTAAATAAATAAATAAATAAATAAATAATGTTCTTTGACTTGGGCAAAATGTTTTTGGTTGCATTCCCAATTTGCAAAGAGTACGAGTTTGGCTCAATTTTCATTGCATGTTCAATTTCCATTTGTTATCTAAATGTGCCTTTTGTTCTTAGAAGTCACGAGGGAGTCCCAAGTTTGGACTTGTTCAATTCAAATTATAGGGCCAAAGTGAGGCACCAATAAACCATGAGGTATGGATGGATGGATGGATGGATGAATATATGGATGGATGAATGGATGGTGGGTGGAAAGGAAAAACAGTTTTCGGTTAATCGGGGAGGAGTTCCTTTAGCTAACCATAGTTGGTTGACTCGGTTTGTGTTTTTACTACCTACCTTCTACAACTCACTTAACCTTTAACCCATCTAGATGCATCTAGTTACCAAAGAGTAACCATGTACATATAGTACCTATCCATTATTATAGAACAAAGTTTACCGAGGTGAAAATGGATGTCAATTCATGTGGAGTTTTTTTTATCCACAACCGAGTCATAAAAAAGGGGTGCTTCCAATGGGATGGTAAGTTTTGGTGGCTACCCTTGTAAGTTACCTTGGCCAATTTGACACTAATTATATTATTTTCAGAAAAATGTTGAAATTTTCTAAAATAATAATATTTTTTCCAAATCAAAAAAAATATTCTGAAGGATTAATAATAGTGAATATTTAGGAATATTTCATTTTTTGAAATGGAGTTTTTTTTTCAAAATTAATTAATTAGTTATTTGACGGGGACATGTGTTGAAATGGGCCAAAGGTACTACGGATGGTATTGGCTCAATCGGGCCTCATAATTTTTTAGGCCTCATAATTTTGCTCTCTTGATAAGAGGGGGGACCCTTAATTTGTTGATGGGTTTTTGTTGTGTTAATCTAGGGTTTTAGGTGTGTGAATCTAGGGTTTTGAGTGTGTGAATCTAGGGTTTTGGGTGTGTTAACTATAGTAGCAACTAGCAACCTTGCAAATGGTGTGTAGTATTAGAAAACCACCCATTAGAAGGAAGGAAGGGAAGGAAGCTAGCTAGCTTTCTTGCTTGCTTGATAGCTATAAAGCAACAAAAGATGATGTACATTAAAAGCTTTTGGTGGGTAGCACCTCCTTTAATGCCATTGAAAAACTTTGTTTACAATTCACTCTTTTGAAGGTACTTTGTATGTGGACCTTGCACAAACAAACCCATTCATTTTCATGTGACAAATTATGGGATCATGTGGCAACAACGAAGCATATGATATGATGGCACTAGGCTCCGAATAATCCACACCACATGATAACGGTACATGCCAATCTAATTTGTTAGGATTCCTCTATTCATCTACAATTCATCTACAATTCATTTTATTCCAAAACTCAAATTACAACAACATGCTTGGTCCATAGCAACACTACTACTACTACAAGGGTCGTTGGGATGTATAAATGAACAAAGCAATGACAATTATGATAAAAAGATAAATGGAGGGGGGTGGGGACGGGCGTTGAGGATAGGGTTTAGGGTTTGAGAGGGGCAATGAATGGGTTTTTCAAAGCTTTGTTTTATCCCCTTAACAAATCCATATTGAGGTGATATATTTACAAAAGTGTTAGTTAGTTCATAAAAAAATTACCTTCCAACAACCCATTAAATACAATCATGTGAGAATGTTTAAAAAAGTGCCCTTGAAAATATTGCATTGCATAATGAAGGTTTATCTTCATGATTATGTACAAAGCTGTGTTAATATTAGTTGACCTTGCAATCCCATATCTCAAGCCTTTTGCTCTTCTCTCCTCTTCATAATTATTGTTGATATTAGAAAATTGTGTAAGAGAGGGGTTGTTATGTTGAAATGCAACTTTTAACATAATTTATTTTGTCGTATCTTTTTATGATGTGTGTTTTACTCCAATGAAGTTGAACGATAATAATTGGAGTTTTAATAAAACTTTCTCTATTGTCCATGACAAAAGGAGCAAGTTATAGAACTTAAGACACCCTACTAAACCTTGGATCTATTGATGGGAAAATGTAATATGAAAAATTGGACCAATGGATCTAATAGAGTATACTTAGTAGGTATTTAAGCTAAGGTGATTTTAAGCCTTATCGATGGAAAAATCCATTGAAAAATCACCAAGTTTCTGTAGAAAAATCACTAAGTTTTCTATCCATTGAAAATCACCTAGTTTGTGTGTGTAGAAAACCACTAAGTTTCCTTCTCTAGAAAATCACTAAGTTTACATCTCTAAAAAACCCCCAAGTTCCATCTCTACAAAAGCACAACGTCATGAACTCTAAAAACTCTCATCTCTACGAAAGCACAAAGTTGTGAATTCTAAAAACTCTCGAAGTTCTCATCTCTAAAAAAAAATCACCAAGTTTGCCATCTCTAGGAAAACACAAAGTTTCAATCTCTGAAAATCCATCAAGTTTTCCATTTCTATAAAATGACAAGATTTCCATCTCTAGTCTCAATCTCTAAAAAGAATCACCAATTTTCCATCTCTAAAAAACCACCAAAATTTTCATACATAAAAAAGAAATTTTTTTGCAAACTTTCCACCCCTAGAAAAAAAACTACCAACATACCCATCTCTAGAAAATCACAACGTTACTCAAGATCTCAAGAAATTCACAAAAATTCTCGTCTCTAGAAAACCCACAAAGTTTCCCATGATCTCAACAAATTCGCAAAGTTCCATCTCTAGACAACTCACGAAGAGGTTTCTCATGATTCTAAAACTATTCAAAACTTCTCATCTCTCAAAAACTCACCAAGTTTCCAATGATTTTTTTCCAAGAAAATCACAAAGTTCCCATCACTAGATAAAAAACTAACAAACTTTCCCATGACATAAACAAAATCACAAAGTCCCCATCCCTAGATAGAAAACCCACAAACCTTACCATGACATGAATAAAATCACAAAGTTCCCATCCCATCCCTAGATAGAAAACCCACAAAATTTCTCATGATTTCAACAAAATCCCAAAGTTCCCATCCCTAGATAGAAAACCCACAAAGTTTCCCATGATTTCAACAAAATCACAAAATCCTCATCTCTAAAAGAAAAAAACCCACAAAATTTCTCATGATTTCAACAAAATCCCAAAGTTCCCATCTCTAGAAAACCCATAAACTTTCCATTTCTAAAAAAACCCACAATTGATTTTAGTTTTGTGTCTCAAAGAAAAATTTTCAAAAAAAAATTCACAAAAGTCTCTACTTACTTACATCTCTGATTTTGATGTCTCTCATAATTATATAATTTAGCTCATCTTCAGCAGCAAATTCTTGAGAGATGGAATTTTTGATGATGATGATGGTGGTGGTGGTGGTAATGGTGCAGAAGTTGTGAGGAAAAAAAAGAATAAAGGACAAAAAAAGGAATCAAGAAATCAGAAAAAAAAAAAAAAAAAAACCCAAAGAAAGAGACTCAGAAAAACAAGAAAAAAAATCACAAAAATCAGACAAAGAAGAAGAAGAAGAAGAAGAAGAAGAAGAAATAATGCTCATGAATTCTTGCACTTGGCAGGTAGCTGATGCTTCTGTAGCAGGAGGTACAGTTTGTAGGATTTGCAGTTTCTAGATCCAGTGTAAAAGGGCTCAAGCTTCAATGCCACTTCTGTTGCTGCAATGTTGCATGCAACAGCAGCCATGGCTACCTGCAGCAGCAGCTACTAAGCTTTCTAGTAGAAGCAAGTCTTGTAGGAGTAAAACTTAGCAGCAGTTGTTGTTGTTGTTGTTGTAGTTTTGTGACATTTTGTTTTTCTCTTTTTTTTTTGGGGTTGTTTTCCCCAAAATGTCTTGTTTTGTTTGATGTCAGAATCATGGTGTTACAAGTACCCAATTTTGGTGCCTTCTTGTTTTTGTTGTTGTTGTTGTTGGTGCAACAGGAGGAAGAAGCTTTGGTAATATCAGCATTGGTAATGTAAGCTATAGTTGTTGCTTTCATGGTTTCAAGAGTTGCAAAGAGTTCAAGGTTGTGGGATGTTGCATTGTTGTTGTTGAGCTTTCTTGTGCTGTTGCTTTTGCTGCTCCAGCTTCTTTGTTGATGGTATTTCAGTGCCAAGCTCCACAAGCTGCTCTAGTCTCAGGAGAGCTGCGAGTTGCAGCAGCAGCAGCAGCATTTTCTTTATCATCTTGATGAAGAAGAAGATGATCATGATCATTACATGCTCAAGAGTTGTGGGAAATCTCGGTACCTGAAAAGCTCTAAGCGGAATCCGGATCATCTCATGATCTTCTTGTAGTAGAGAGCAGCAGCATTGCAGCAATGGCAGCGAGCTCGACGTGGTTTGAAGCAGCTTTTACATGGCGGTATTTGCTTGTGGTGTTAGTACTTGTGCATGGGGTTATGCTGCAGCAACCGCAGCAGTTGGTAGTTTTCGGCCAGCAGCAGCAGCTACCTTGGAACCAGGTGCAGGCACTTGTGCAACTGCAGAAGCTGCTTGAGTATCCACCGGCGATGGCAAGCTGGAGCTACAACTCCAACTTCTGCTCACTAACGCCCACTCCATCTCTCAACATCACTTGTTCTGCATCTTCTTCTTCTGCTGGTACTAGAACTCTCACGTATTTGCGTGTTGTGGGTGACAAGATTCCTGTTCCCATTGTCGACAGACTGCACATCACGACAACCCTTGAAGCAGCTGCTGCCGAGGCACAAGGAACAGCAGCGCCGCAGCAGCAAAACATCAACTACAACAGTAGTATTTCCTTGTCTTCGTCCTTCAACTTCAGCGCTTTGGTACAAACTCTGTTTTCCTTTCCAGAATTGCAAGGAATCGAGCTGGTGTCAGTAGGATTGTGGGGAAATCTTCCCAACTTCTTCAGCAACCAGCTACCGAATCTCCAAGTGTTGAACGCAAGCTCCAATCTCATCTCAGGTTCACCACTTCCTCCAAGTCTCAGTCCGCCGGGATTGCAAGCTCTGCGTGTTCTAGCGCTCGACAGAAACGCATTGACAGGGGGTTTTCCAGCTTCTTCCCAGCTGCGCTCTCTACAAGTCTTGTCCTTGTCTGAGAATCAACTCTCAGGAGAGCTCACAAACAACGACATCACCTCGTTGCAGAGTCTGGTGTCTCTGTCTCTCGCCCACAACCAGTTTACGGGTCTGTTGCCAAGCTTCGAGTCTTTGGTGAACCTGCAGAGCTTGAACGTGGGAGGCAACAGCTTCGGCCCCAGTTTTCCAGCTTCTCTGGGTACAATGCTCGTCTCCTTGTACCTGGGCGAGAATCAGCTCGCAGGTGCTATTCCTTCTTCTCTCAAGACCTTGACCAAGCTTCAAACTCTGGATGTTTCCGGAAATGCTCTCAGCGGCAACCCACCTGCGTTTCTGTTCCAGCTTCCCAGCATTGTTTCCTTGAACTTAGCTCGCAATCATCTCAGCGGCAATCTTCCTTATACTCTTTCTCTCGCTCCATCGCTTGTTTTCCTTGATCTTTCTTCCAACTTGTTGTCTGGAGCTCTACCCCAAGCATTCTTGCTCAGCAGCTCCACAGCCAACAATCAAGCTCCTCATGCAGTGACCATCAAGTACCAGAACAACTGCCTGAATACCACCAAGCAGCAGCAAGAGACTGCTCAGTATTGCAGCAGCCAAACTGCAGAGTTTGCAGGAGGAGCTGGAGGACCCATTGTCCATCACCATAGCTCGCATCAGCATATGGCTTTCATTGCTGCAATTGTGGGTGGAAGCGTGGTCATTGGCATGGCAATGTGTTTGTTGGCCATGCTTCTCTTCAAGCGTTGGAGAAGCTGTGACGACGACTGCAGTGTTATTGCACCAGATCACTATGATGCCTGCAACAGTTCCTTTGCTAACTCCATTGGCATCCCTTCAGAACTCCTCTTCAATGCAAGTATGTAATTCTCTCCTCCTCCTCCTCCTCCTGATCCTGATCCTCACCTCTTCCTCATTGCTGCAGCAATCTCTTGTCATGGGTTTGTGTCTTTCTTCTTTGCTGCATCCCCATCTCTCTTTTGAAGCTCCTGCTTGCTGCTGCTGCTGCTGCTGCTGCTGCTGATGCTTGCCACTGTTGCTAGCAAAACATAAGGGAGCTCCAGAGCTGCTTCTTCAGCCCATGATCCTGCTAAACCCCATCTTTTGAAGCTCCTGCTGCTGCTGATGCTTGCCACTGTTGGAAGCAAAACAGAAGGGAGCTCCAGAGCTTTTTTGTCATCCCATGAAGCTGCAAAACCCAATCTTTTGAACCGACCACTGATGCTTGCACTGTTGGAAGCAAAACAGAAGGGGAGCTCCAGAGCTTCTTCTTCTTCTTCAGCCCATGATTGATCCTGCAAAACCTTCGCAAAATTAACTTCCTTCTCAGACTTCTTCATATGATACATGCAGCAAGCTTACTCCCTCCCTCCCTTCTTATGTATGTTCATGCATGTTGTGTCTACAGGATACATTTCACAGTCCAAGAGACTAGGAGTGCTTCCTCAACCGCTAAGTCGAACCTTCACTCTAGAGGAGCTTAAGGAAGCCACCAATGACTTCAGTCCTGCTGCTCTTGTGGGTGAAGGCAGCCATGGCAAGGTAAGGTTACATACACATTGAAGCTGTAGATCAGCTTCCAAATGATCTTGATGGAGCTGCCATCAAAAATTGTGGAGTGTTTTTTTTCTGCAATCTCATAGATATATGATCTTGCAGGAGCTGCAGGAATTTTTGTGGAGAACTTTTTTCTCTTACAAGTAGAGTGTTTCTTCCTCTGCAATCTCACAGATAGATATAACAATCTTGGAGTTGTTGTTGCAATACCTAACTGAAGATCCCAGCTGCAACCCTTACGGAAAAAGAAATTGCTGCAGGTATTCAAAGGGCTGTTAGCAGACAGGACGCAGGTGGCAGTGAAATGGGTTGCCATGAAAGCAAACACAGATGTGCAGGAGATCAAGATGCAGCTCGATGCTCTCTGCAAGCTCCGGCATCGACACCTTGTAACAGTTCTTGGCTACTGTATGGATGACATATTTGCTGCAGGAGATGAAGATGCACATGATAATAATAAGTCTGAGAGCTTGTTTATTGTGTCTGAGTATGTCGAGCGTGGTGATCTGCGCAGCCTTCTTGCAAGTAAGATTCAGCTTCCCACTTTTTCTCAGTCTCCTTCAAAAACTGGAATTCATGAGGAGGGGGGGTGGGGGAGCTTGTAACATTTTTTTTTCCTGCATCCCTCTTCAATATTTGGGGCATTTCCAACCGTTACTGTGATAGAACCTCCATAGAAAAACCTGTATCCAGCCTTTCTTCCAAGTGGTGATGGTTGTGACAGTGGTTAACATTATACCATGATTTCTTCTCCTGGTGGGTGTATGTCTATGTTTCAGAGAAAGGCGACAGAGATCCTTTGACTTGGTCAGAAAGGCTAGCAGCTGCCATTGGTGCTGGTCGCGGCATCCACCATTTGCACACAGGAGTTGTGCCTCCTGTCTTTGACAACAATCTTAAGATCACTAGTATTCTGCTTGGTGAAAGCATGGATGCTCAAGTCAGTGATTTTGGGATCCTTGGCCACCTTTCTTCCTTTGCAGTCAATGTAAGTTGTGGACAAAACCTTACTGCAAGGTAGTACACTTTTCCACAAAGACTAAATCTCGTCCGTTTGGTTTCTATGAGAGATTAGAAGAGAGGCATTTTTTAAACATGTTGTCATATTTGGGTGGTATGTGTGTATGTAGACAAATACTCAGGAAGCCAAGCAAGCTGGAGTTCATTTTAAAGAAGATATCACCAGGTTCCCTACTTCTCTGACTCCTTTTTTGGCATAATGCAAATTATGAGATTGACGAAATCCTGGTCATTGCAGATCCGGCTAAAACACACTCACACAATCAAGCCTTTTGTCTATGTTGCTCCCATGCATGCATGTATGCCAGTAGATTTGAGCTGTGTTTTTTTGCTCTGAGAAATTGTGGAACCAGCAACAGCAGCTGAGTTTGGTGTGTGGGCAGCAGGAAGGAGCAGAGTGATAAGCAGGATGTCTATGACTATGGTGTGATACTCTTGGAGATGGTGCTTGGGAGACCACCCACAATTCGGAATCCCTTCCCACAAAAACGTTCTGAGCTGGTATGTAACGCTCTCCTCTTCTCCTTTTGCACATTTGTACTAGGAAATGGTCAAGTGCCCTTGCCCATTATGTTGGGTATGGCACCAGCAAGCCTGTCTTAATCCACCACCCAACATAATGGACAAAGGTGAGGCCATTCCATGACATCAAAGGTCTTATAGGAGTGCCAAATTCAACGATTTAGGGAAACAAAAAGTTTATGCTCAACAGACACATTTTGCTCACTTATTGCGTCAGTCGGTGCAATCTCCATGAGAAGATTATGTCATATAATGTTGTCAAGAAAATGACATAACCTGCTACCTGAGACCTTAATGTCCCTATAGTGAGACCATGGATTCTGTTGTGCCCATGTGAACAATAAAAAAGAATGAGCATTGTAAAAATTTGCAGCATAAATGTGCCAAACAAATGTGCATTTTTCTGCCACAGAATGAAAGAGCAATTGAGGTGTGAAATGTAATACTAAAGGAACTTTTCTCTAGCCTTAGAATTGGCTAACCCTCCGTCCATCATACAATATTTTGAACAATAGAACAATGGTGGGTCTCTGATGTTGATTGCAGGAAAGGCTCACGAAAGAGAAAGGCCCATCTATGGAACTCATTGACAAAGCGATAGTTGGGATGTGTGGGGCGGAATCGCTGGCAACAGTGCTTGAAATTGCTGGAAAGTGTATGGTGGACAATCCTGCCAGGCGACCATCAATGGAGGATGTCTTATGGAATCTTCAGTATGCTGCCCAAGTTCACACTTCTTCTGCTGAGGCTGCTGATGAATTTGATGCAAGGAAGGAGGAATTCCAAAAAGCACCCAGCTCTGGTGATCGAAGGCGTGGTGGTGGTAGTGGGAACATGCAAGACGCCAGAGTTTCAGATGAGGATTGGAAGGCTGGTCCATCAGTTTTTTCATCTGACTTTCTTCGGTAGCTCTTCCCAAAATGTGCAGTGGGTCTCTTCCCTTTTGTGTATTTAATGCATGGACACTACCCACATCCTCACTTCATACAATTGGCAATGAATATGACCAACTGGTTGAATGTTTCATTGTTGCTTGTCAGTTGTGGAAGGGTGGTATTATTTATACAGTTGGGAGATTGACAAATCTTAAAGGAAAAATGCGATTCAGGTTCTTGGTCAAACTCTACCTTCATCATTGGATACGCTTTCAATGTCAGCTTTAAAAAAAATACTGCAGTAAAATCCTGAAATACATAGATACATAGATACATAGATGGGTCACTTCTCCCCTCGAATAGATTGTGGTTGTGAGAGAATGGATAGATACAACAAGAAGCTAGATTATGGTTGCAGCAATAGATGTGGTCTCTTGATTTACTATAATGTATTACTGTGTTCCAACTCATAATTGAATGTATGTGATTTGCACCAAATTGTTGCCTCCAGTTTTAGAATTTAGGGTTTTTGACTGAGATATTGTCAACTTGTGTGCTTAATGAATTCTTCTGATATTTCCTGCATTGCCAACTGTATGCTCTCTAGCATGTATCTTCACAGCTTCTTCACATTGTTTGTACTTTTCATGCTGTGTGCATCTGCAAGGAGCTGTAGCTTGATGAAACTTGAACACGAATAGGGAAAAATTGGGATTTCAAACATGAGGTGCAGCTTTGCGTATACATATTAGAGGTTTTGTTGAGCATTCAAGCTGCGGAAGTGGAACACCCAAAGCGAGTGCAGGAAGGAAAGTTTTTCAATGATATTTTGTGATCTGAAACTAGAAGTGTGCAAAGTTGTGTTGTTTTTGAATTTTTGGTGGAGTGGGTGTGTGTTTTATGCAGCTCCAGCTGCATTCTGTCAATTGATGAGCACTAGCAACTTAATCCTCTCTATTCCTTCATACTCTTCACTATAACTTCATAAATTTGGAAGGTGCAGCTCATAGAGTATGCATTACTCCATGGCGAGGGAACCCTTTCACCAAATCCATTGATGAGACTTAGGGTTTAGGTTTAGGGTTTTGGGAATATCCCTCACATGTGGGCTTTTTACCCATTGCAAAGGACGACAAAGGGTAAAATGACATTAGGGTCCCCAAAAATTATGATCACAAATATTTTTTTTGTAACATTTGATAATTATTTTTAAAAGTGCATTTTTCACAAAATAGAATTAATTTTTATGAAGTTTGAGAAGATTTCAATAATTTGGAACTTAAGCTAACCATTTATATAAAAAAGTATATTAAATGATTTAAAAAATCTATGAGTATGTTTATCACAAAAAATATATGTCACATAATATAAAAAATAAAAAATATATTTCTAATTTGGGATTGTAGATGATCTTTTTCATATGAAACTTTGGGTGGTGAATGATTGATTATATTGATATAAACTCCAAATTTCATTGGTATTACGGATTGAAATGATTGCAAATCATTTAACATTTTAACCATTTGATTACATTTTGACCATTGGATTGGTATGAAAGAGTTTAAAATATCTTCATAAAATTATATGTTACCAAAAATACCTATAAATAATATAATTATTTTTAACACTTTGCAAGATTACATTAAAATGGGTAGTTTTCTTTTACCCCAAAAAGAGAAATTGGGAAATTTCAAATGGTAAGAAAGGCACAAACTTGAATCCCTTCTATTCGTGAATTTGACACACGAACAATTCTCAAAAACAGATTAAAAATGAGAAAATTATGGCCCCCCAAAGCAAAGTAAAGGGAGTAAGAACTAAAACAAATAAACCATCAAACACTACAAAGGTCGATTTTCAAACACCCAAAAAAATTCATTATATGTTGCTTTGTTGTTACTAGTGGGTACCCGTGACGGTCAGACACAATCCGCCCGTGCCTGCCTTTTTTTTTTCCTTCACTTGGATGGTCTTAAAACTCCCATATATACTCAAACCGTAGTTAAATGGGTTGCAAGAATTGATGGTGGGATACAAAAGAAGGTGAAAGAACCACAACCCAAACCCCCACTCTACCCTTCACCCCAAACCCATCCCCCAAAAAACCTAAAAATTTGAAGCCTAATACCCTCTTGATTCCTACCGAGAAAACCTTGTGTTGCAGTGTCCACATCCACCATCATCTCTAATTTTAGAAGCCATGCAAGTCCTATTAGGAGCCGCGACTCTCTTCTTCTGTTGCTGCCGTGTTGCTGCATTTGGCTCTCAGGACCTGAATCTCAGGACCTGAGTTTCAGGACCTCGATATTTGGCTCTCACGACTGGCGGTCACAGACAGTCGTGATCGATATTTCGCTCTCACGACTGACGGTCACAGACTGACGGTCCCAGACTGACGGTCGCAGACTGACGGTCACAGACAGACGGACGGGTTGCTGCATTTGGCTCTCAGGACCTGGGTTTCAGGACCTGGACGGACGCACGCAACAAGCGACTTTATGTATAAGATTACAGTTCAAAAATCATTTGTAAGATCTAAGGTGATGCTTGTATAACACGTTATATCGTTTAAAATGAATAAGAAATAAGAAAGTTATGAGATTTGAAAATAGAAAAAGCTTTGTAAGTTGGAAAGCTTTGTTTTTAAGAATAAAAATAAAAATTTCATTACTCTTTTTTCCTTCACATTTCAAAGATGATTTCTAGAGATTGAGGTAATGCTCTCTCGTAGCTTTTTAAATCACTCAAAACAAAGCACATATGATGAAGATATAAATAAATGTTTGGTCGCAGTCAAACGATTGACAAACGATTGACGATGAGCCAGTCTATTCTAGTGGAGATGCTATTATAAAACTATCTCTAATTCCAGTGATTGAGTCAATGGGAACTGGGTATTTTTAGGGAGTGTTTTTTTTGGGGGAATCCTTACTTTGTATGGTCATCCATGGACCATTTTCAAAGAAAATTTTCAAAGAAAATTATCTCATTTTCATTTTCAAGTTTAATTATTATTCTTATTTTTAATAATAATAAATTTTTTCTATTAAATTTCTTATATTAATTGTCTCCCACCCTTCCTTCCTGATAACTCTCTCCATTTTATAACTATCTCATTCTTTTTCCCTACTCACCAACATGTAAATTATGTTTTTTTTTAATGTCCATGAAATTTTTATATTAATTTAAATTGGTTTGGATTTGACATTGACATAAATAATGATGAATTATTGAAAACCATATGAAAACATTAAAATAAAATAAAATAAAAAATAAAATAAGCAAATCCCCAAAGAATAAAATATTGGGTAGGTAGGTACCTAGCTAATTCTGGAAGTCAAGATTGACAGCTGAGCCTAATGTACATTTAGGGTTTGGATGGATGGAAATGGGCTGGGGTGGGTGGGTTTTGTCAACAGCTTCGCACCGGGGGTCGTCGTCAACAAGGACAGGCTTCGTACTAGGCTACAAGTCTACAAGGCGGAGATCCTCGCACAATTGCCTCATCCTCCTCATCCTCCTCCTCCTTTCTCCTCACAGTCTGTTGTGCCTGTGAAGCAGCTCTTGTCAAAACTTGTTGTAAACAAGTTAGGCCAGAAATTTGTCTCGGAGAAATCCTTTTGCAAAGTTGTCTTGTAAAAACCCGTTTGGAAAGTTGTCTTGGAGAAACCATTTTTGGCGGCCTTAGTCTGCAACAAAACCCAATACCCAATTCTGAACTCAAATGAATTGTGCCATGAATAGCAGCCATCGGCAAGTTTGTGTCAGTAGAAGACTGCATTCAGCTGGTATGAACGCAGCTGCATTTGTAGTTCTTATCAGTTTTGTGTGTGGAATGTGTATGTTTTTGCAGGTGCCAATCATGGTCATGGGAAGCGGCGAAGGGGAAGAAGCGGAGGTGTCGTCTTTGACGTTGGCCAAGCGGATGGCCACAACTGCGATTGCTTTGTGGAACCCAACTGGGCCGGGTAAGGATCAGTTCCAATACGAGCTTGGCGTGTTGCTGCGTGGGGTGGAACTCCTGTGGCGCCGGACTGGTGATCCCAACTACTTCCACTTCCTCAAGTTCAAGGGGGATAGATTCGTGAACGTCGTCGGCAACGGTAGTAGCAACAGCAACAGCGTCAGCATCAGGACCTATAACCTCACTCAGTTCTCGCTCGACAATATCCTCACGGGTCGCATCCTGCTGACTCTATATGACACCACACGTGAGCACAAGTATCGGCAAGCGGCGGCACTGCTGCGGAAACAGCTCAAGGAGCAGCCGAGGACAAAGGAAGGCGGATTCTGGCACAAGCTCATCTACCCATTCCAAATGTGGTTAGATGGTCTCTACATGGCGGAGCCCTTCTACGCACAATATGCAAA
Source organism: Sphagnum contortum (assembly GCA_963920785.1). Classification (NCBI taxonomy): domain Eukaryota; kingdom Viridiplantae; phylum Streptophyta; class Sphagnopsida; order Sphagnales; family Sphagnaceae; genus Sphagnum; species Sphagnum contortum. The sequence continues at coordinate 10,520,226 of OY987292.1, read as the reverse complement.
ACAACTCTTCTTCTTGGACCCGCAGGAGCAGGAGGGGGAGGAGGAAGCTCCCCATGCAGAGGATTTCAACGACATCGCCTTACAATTCAAGCTCATGTTTAAGCACGCCAGAGATCCCAAAACAGGTTTATTGTACCACGGCTACGACGAGTCAAGAAAGCAGAACTGGTCGAATCCCATCACTGGTGATTCACCCAGCTTCTGGGCGCGTGGGTTAGGCTGGTACTGCATTGGATTAGTGGATACCCTCGACTTCTTCCCCAGTCATCATCCACACAGAGCAGAGCTCCTGTCGATTCTGCACCAGGTGACGATTGCCGTGAAGAAAGTGCGAGATCCGGAAACAGGGTTATGGTGGCAGGTGCTAGACAAGGGAGGAGAAGCCGGCAACTATCTAGAGTCTTCCGCTGCTTGCATGTTTGTCTACACTTTTGCCAAAGGCGCGCGCAAGGGTTATTTACCACCTGAGTTTTGTCAGTATGCCCATGAAAGCTACTCCAGCATTGTATCCCATTTCATTTCTCCCTCAACAACTGTTGCAGGAGGTGTGGATCTGAATGGGACTGTGAGCGTCGCAGGTCTCGGCGGCATTCCTTACAGAAACGGGACTTATGCTTACTATGTCAGTCAGGAGGTGGTTACCAACGACCCCAAAGGAGTGGGACCCTTCCTCATGGCCAGCATTGAGATTGCAAAAACACCAAGCGTGTGCAGTGCAGATTGAGCAATTCAGTAGTGATGATGATGATGGTGATTCATCTGCTGCATTGAATCCATCCCAACTGCACAACATTTGCTGCTGTTGCTGCTTCTGAGGTTGAGCAATTTAGAATGAGATGTGATTGCTCTAGTGGCATTGAATCTCAAGTGCAGAATTAGTGCTTGCTGGAAGCAAACAATGATTAAGCAATTTCTGATTGAGTTTGTGATTCCTCTGGACATTGAATCCAAAGTGCAGACTATGGACATCTTTCCATTGGGCTGTTGTGGTTATCACCTAGCTGTGCCTACAGTCATCTCATTGTCTTATCGTTCAAGCATCGATCAATTACAAGAGCTGTGACAGCTGAGAGTAAAACTGAGACAAACTATATTACATCTGTCCCCTTTTTTCATGAAAGCATGTGTTCCTAGAGTTCTTATCGTGATTAATTACATATTTTCATCACAGTGGCAGCTCTCAGATGGGAAGCGACTGTCCCTGCATCAAGAAACAAGAGCCTATGACATGGCTTCCCAACTAGGCTGCTGTGATCACAGTTACACACAGCAGCCTAATGGAAAGAGACCTTAAGTGCTGCTGCTGCTGCTGCACAGAATGAGCATTTCAGAATAAGTGTTGCTGGTGCTGCTGCTGCAGATTGAGCAAATCCAGGAGAGATGGTTTATCTACTCAAATAATAGGACATACCTAGATGGTTTCCAATTGGATCTTTGTTTCCTTGACAATGTGTGTTTCTTTTTTGCCTCAATTCCTTTTGTAACAAGTGAATGATAACATGTGGGAAGTGCAATGACCAAATTCACAATTACAAGTTTTCATGCAGTGGGTTTTGTTTGATGCAATTGTCAGCTTTGCTCGTGCTGCATCATCACTGTTCAAAAGCCAGGGTCCTTCAAGGATCTACTAATGTCAAAGTATAGAACTCCCCTCTAAGTCCGCAAAAAAAATTTAAGGAAAAAACAAAAAAAATCACCTTTTCCAGCTCTATATAGTATTCAAACAGACACAGGGAGGTTTGAGTTTTGGCATCATGACCTAGACCTTGACTGCAGCAACCACTGGAGGTACTTTGGGTTTGATGAAGACAAGTGATTGTGTGCAAAATGATCATGCTCGGTCATCCTTATGTAAGGGAATAATATGAACCCTACACCCACAAGTATTTGGGCAAGCCCCCAACATGTACACCATGACTTCACAATCTGCTGCCGTGAACAGGTTTCTGTAGGCTTGATTGTGTCAAAGAGCACCTGTTTTGGCTCCACATCTCCATCATTTTGTTCAGTGTTCACTCGACAAACAGCTGCCAGAGGATCTGTGTCACAAAGCATTTCAGCCAGATTGAGATCAAAGGAGAAGATGGAAGCACAAACAAAAGGTTGAAGACACACAATGGATACCTGCATTCTCTTCAAGGATATCAGCACAACATGGTGCATGCCCATTTAGATGAAATGCCCTCGGAGAACTATATACTTCTCAGTTGCAATTTGGAGTTTTGCATTTGTACCCTGTGTAGTTGTCAATTGCCATTTGCTTTGATTCCATGGGACCCTTACTTCAGGCCATGATTTTCCTTGGTAAAACATTTGAGCTGCTACATGTGCATACTGCAATTCACCTTGCCAGTTCTGTGCCTGGGGTTAGAACACTCTACCTGGATGCCCAGCTTGGTCAGGCTCTGTACAAATCGTTGTGACAAAGTCGTTCTCTGTCAGTGGATCCTCGACTGCAACAGAGCATCTCTCAGGTGTTCTGTGCACACATTGCTGACCTGACTCACTGCAAAGACATTGATGCTCAATGCCACAGTCTGCCTTGCACATTTTTGACTCTGCTTGATCCACTGCAGCCATAGATGCAGTTTCGAGTTGAAAAGTATCTGCCCAGCAGACCCAAAGCTGTCTGTCATAAAGGTAGGTGAACAGAGGGACATCACTGGAAGACACAATATATAATGTATCCATGGTAAATTCCAGCAAGCTTCTGTGGAGCTGGAAATATGCATAACACAGCCAATATTTTTCAGATGGTTTCACTGGCTTGACTTTGCTGACCCCATTCAGGCTTGTAGCTTTGCAGATGGACAGTATTTTCATCTGTCTTTGGTTAATGCAGACTATCAGATAGTATCCTTGGCTTCCTTAAGCAAGTGCCCATTCTTCATAATAGATGCTGCTGTGTGGTTTTTAGGTTTCCTGCTGATGATCAAGGGCCAAGTGCAGGTACTATTCAACCTGTATTGAGAAATCAAATTGACAAAAATGAGCAGTTCAGGAGAGGGATCAACCAGCAGCAGGCATTGTGGACATCACTCTTGCATCATCTGCCCATCTGCCATCCACCACTTTTGCTCCAGTGATATTTAAAGATGTCGTCTCTGAGGCCACAAGTGCATGGAATGCACAACTCTGCACAATGTTCAAAACACTTTTTAATGTGCTGAGAGTAAAAGGAAACAAATCATTGTAGTTGAACCTATAGGCATGACAACTGGAAGCCTCTTTCAATAAGCTGCAGGCACTGTCTACTTTGAGCACTCTCTCTGTGGTTGTAGCACCAGGACCATTGATTGCACACCCATCCCATACTCTTTTCCATTCCAAGGTGATGATGATGGCCTCTGGGTGATGATGAGCTCCAGAGTACTGCTTGTGGGATCTGGTGCAGCCACCTTTGGGTTTTTGTTGCAACTACCTACTAGTGCTGAGACTAGCTCTTGTAACTCAGCATGATATCCTTCTGAGGCAATCAGTTTTTCCCATGAAAACAAAGTAAGTTTCACTGATATCTAGCAGTTCTCTGGACCTCTATCTGTTATCAGAACCATGACCTAGTTACAGACATTGCAAATTAGTACAACAACAGAAAATCAGTTTTGAGCTCAAGCCTAGAGTCACCATGGCCGAATCACCCATGGATGCTGAGAAGTTCTGCATGCCATCAGATTGCCACTTCCAGAAATGTTTACAGTCTGAAAAGAGGAGGACAGGATCCCCTTTGTTTCAAGTATCGTCACCAACGGCCTAAATTTAGTACCAGTCAAGGAGGACCGGGGCTTTCTTTCCAGAAGAACAACCTTGCTGTGAAGTTGCGAAAAAAAAGAAGAAGCTTTCATGGACATAACTTGCCAAATTAACGCATAATAATATATCTATATCACAAATTGAAATTGCAAACAAAACCGCGACACTACACGACACTGAAGTGAAAACTGGCCGTAGCTTCTTCTGCACGAAATTTTTTCCACAACGCAGAAAACGAGATAGCACTGGAGTTCGTAATGCCGGCAAAGGAATTGAGAAAAAAAGAACCTTAAGTAAGGGAACGACAACTACATTATAAGCAACACAAAATTATCACTGCATCATCATAAAGCATCATCACAAATTACGACCAAAAAAACACATGAAACGGAAAGCCGCGAAACGGCAAAAGAAAAGAAAAAAAAAAACAGCAAAGCGAGACCGTAAAATTCGTTGCAACGAAGAAGAAGAAGAAGAAGAAGAAGGAAGAAAGAGAGAAGAGATTACAACAACAAAGAAAAGAAAGAAAGGCCATGAATGATTGTCCGTACCAGGCAATTGCGGAATGAGAAGACGCAGTAGAGTAGCGCGAACACGATGACAACCAAATCCAGCCAGCGACTCGGAAAAATCTTCATGGATGCGATGCGCAGTGGAAGCGAAATCTTTCGTGCCGCAGCAGCAGCAGCAGCAGAACCACACAAGGCACAAGAGAGAGAAAGAGAGCTTCCCTTGAAGCAAGAGCCAAAAAGGGTTTCGCCTACTGGGTCCCCCACTCCGCTTCCAAACCTAGCTAGCTACCTTCCTGCCTACCTACCTACCTACCTACCTAGGGGTAGAGCACTTCTACTGGTAGATAACCACGGTTCTCCAAAAGGATTAGAATTTAAAATTTAAAAAAAAGAAAAAAAAAACCAACCATAAGACCAGCATTTCTCTCAAAGAACTGGAACTCGTGGTTCTTTCAAAATTCAAATAACCGTGCAACACTAATTTAGATCAGTAGTGATTGGCCAGTTCAAAGATTTTGGGCCAAGTTTTATTATAATTTGGTTCCCAAGCAAAATCAGATTAAAGGGCTTATTAACTTAACCCTAAGTCCCAAAAAAAGTTGTGATTGGTAAAAAAGAATTTACAATTATTATTATTTACATTCTCATTTTTCAAAAAAATTATAAAAAAAAGGTGAGCCACAAAATTCATTAATACAAAAATGTGGTGCTTAGTTGAATTGTTTTTTTAATCTTTTTTTGGGGGTCTTCTATGATCCAATATGATCTTACTTGCTGAAATGAAGAAAGAAAACATTTGAAGGAAAGTGATGAAAAAAAAAAAAAACAAAAGGACAAACCCTAAATTAGTAATTAAAACATAGACTATCAAGTTAAAAATCAAAGCTTGCATAAAATAATTAGTTGCCGTTCTCTTGAGTTTATTATAATATGTTTGTACTTTAATAAATTCTATATACACAATTACATTACATTTTGAAGACTAGGGCTCACACACAAATGATTTATGAATTTCCATGGTTATGATCCCTCACCATATAATATAGTTAGTGTAAAGGGGGGGCCTACTAATAAGGATGGGCAAGGATCAATGATGGGGGGGGGGGGCAACATGATGCTAACGACATCTTTTTATCAGGCAATTGTGATTCACAGATTTTGTGCTCACAACAGCTTTTCATTATGTTTTTTCAAAGTAGTTGTGTTCTCAGTCTGGTCTCAGACCTCGTTTGTTTGCCCAAGCATTGATCAACTGCAAGAGCTGAGAGAGTTACAACTCAAATCATGAGTCATCACAAGGTCACATTCGTCCTTTGCTGATGAGAACATGTGTTCCTAGAGTTTCTGACATGATTATTTTGGCCACAATGCTCAAATGGAAAGCAACTGTCGCTGCAGCAAAAAGAATCTATGTCAGTGCTTTCCTCTGGAGAGCAGATGAATGTCTCTGCCACAAGAAACAAGGCTCTATATCAATGGCTTCTTGTTAGATCGTTGTGATCGCAACACATTATGTGTAATTACGATGACAATAGCATACTGGAAAGAGACCCTAAGTGTGGAAACTTGGTTATGAAATGACTAAGGACTCCTGACAATTGGGATTTCATTTCCTTATTGAGTTGTTGCCCATTTCCAAAGTTCTCATTTCCTTTCTGAAAATTACAAGGTTTCATTCTTATTTTAAGAACCACATTTTGGACTGAATTTTATTTCAATGAGTACTTACTTGATTATTGTTATTGCCATATTAGGATGCATGTTTTAATGTCATGATTTTTTAATCTATTTTTGACCAATAAAGCTTGGAATTCAACTTTGGGTAGCACATATCAAAGATGATCTCAAGCTAAATTTGCCATCTCATCATCCTTTGATTAAATTAGTTATGAAATTATCAAAGACTTATGAGTAAGTAAACTTTGGATCCAATTATTGGTTTTGTAATTCACATTCATGGAAGAGTAGATTGGACCAGGCTTAGGCTTCAAACACGAACAAAATGTGTGCAAAAAAGGGCTTAGGCAAATAGGGGTTAAATTTGATGTGATTAGAGTCAAATTTAAAAGTTAAGCTCCATCAAATTAAAAAATTTACTATGAACCAAATTTCTCCTCAAACAAACCATGAACCACACAAAATTACTTAGCTTAAATTACCAAGAAGAACATGTGCATTTCATCATCCATATAGTTTCCCACGAATATTTACTTAATGAATAGAAATCGTTTAGTGGACACTTACATGTATTTGGAATGGATGTTGTTTTGTGTTTTAAGGAAAATTTTGTGCTTGACGACATGCTCTCCAAATACACTAGAAATTTTCTACTCATGCTTTATGACTCTGGAAAGTGACTCCAAATGCAAACTTGGTTGTTGAAATATGATCCACACCAACCATATTGTTGTTGCGGATTTTGCAATGTTCATTCCCTCTTGCATGCAAAAGCAATCTTCAACTTCTTCTTTCCTTATTTGATGTACCTTCAAAAATCTTTTTTTGTTTTTTGTGATATGCTAGAAATCCCTTCCATTCTATGCACTTATTCTTCACTTGCCTTCTACATCAAAAGGTAACATCACAAAAAAAGGAGATTTGTGAATGCTTTATATAAAAAGAAGACTTATTCCACAACAACACCTAATTAAGTTTGAGGACAACAAAACAATGGGGGCCCCTTGCTTGAAATCCTAGTGAGAGTTGTACAAAATGAGGATTGTACTCACATACTCATTAAGAGCAAGAGGGATCTTACACCTATTGGTATCTTACACCTACTTATAGGCATAAAAGTCTCCCGTTCTTGAGGAGCAATAATAGGTGTAAGATCTCTCTCACTCTTATGGAGTAGGTGTAAGAACCCTCACCTTCTTATGCCTCATAATTTATTTATGTTTACGTTTATGATTGATAGTGTTCATGATAATGTTCACATCATGCTTTATGATGGGTAAACCCAAAGGGAGGGGTGAGGGACACGCCCCAAATGTGGCTCGACTAGGACCTCATCCATGGCCCTTATTTGGGGAGTGGTTCCCCTCCCTTGGGCTAACCCTACACTAAATGCAACATGGGGCAAACGAGATATTGCAATTGCCCAAGTATGAAAGTAGATGTGATCACCAAGATGAGGCTTGCAATACCATCTCCACTAGTGGGGCCAAACTTCAAAGTCTTTGTATGATGTGCATTGCCCCACATCATGTTTAGTTATTTTGGGTGTTTACTTTTTTGTGTGGCTAGTCTGTCTCTATGCTCATGCACTATTTTAATGCTGACCTCGATCCCCGTTCTAACTAATTTTAAGATTCGGAGGAACCTCTAATTCCAATTCAGAGATTTGGTTTTGATAGAACCTATCTATATACATTGGATATCATTCAAACCAGATTGGTACATCCTATATCATACCCATCATCCCTTATGGCCATCATCATCCACATCACCCCATTAATTGTTGATGTCCTCATTCACACCACTCTTGTCATCATTCGAACGGGATGAGGACATCCCTCAAACTAAGATGGCCTTGGATCTAGACCTAGATTTAATTGAGACGCATAGTTAGTCTACATTCAATCCCAAATGCCACCAACACATACATTATTGGCAACAATGCTATGTAATCTCATTTGGCTAGCTATTATAAATATTTTCCATTAATCGGGTCGGCTATCTTCTTTCCTTTTGGCAAAGAGCCCATGGTGAGGAATAGCTAGCAAAAGCATATTATATTATGGGTTTGGTAATGTCCTTTGGTTACAAAAATCTCCAAGAGGTAAATTGGCTGATTACATCCAGGAATGTTGCTCCAGATGGATGTCATCAAACACATTTGGATGGAAACTCCTTCATTAAGCCACATGGTAAAAATGCACATTCATAGTCAAGATGAAGTAGGGATTAGTTTTAGTTTTAGTTTAAGTTTAAGTTTTCTTTTTCATTGTTTTGTGGGTGTTTTGTTTTTAAGGAAAAACCAAATTTCAAAGGAAAAAAACCACAATTGCACCACATTGATCTGCATTGACAGGAGTATGGGCTAGGTGGTAAGAGTGCAGAGGTTATTGTGAATAGTTGAAGTATGTGACCCAGCACTCACCAATGGGCCAGGGTGATGAACCATCATCATGGCCCCACCACCATTGGTACCCACATTGGTACCTTCTTTACCTTTTTGAGTAATGCCTCTTAGTGGCCATATTAAGCTCAAAAAATGTTAGATTTGAACACAGAGATCACTCTGATTTAGTCTAGTCATGGAATAATTGTAATATTTTAAAATAATTTGAATGAATTTTTGGGATATTTGTAATGCTACCTACATGAATGTGGGTTCAACTAAGGCCTACTACTAGACAAATGCATCATCCATTGAAAACCCATTATATGAGTGAATTGTTGAGGAACTACAACTGAGTTTTGTTATAGGTAAGATTCCACCTCGGTAAACCCTTATCTTGTAAACCCTCCTACTACTAGAGGTAATTAAATAACTTATGCAAGTGAGTAAGTATCATAGGTAAGTAAGTAGGCATGGAATGTAAATGGTTGCAATGTACATAGGTAAGCCCATAGGTGACTACTAAGTAGGTAGATCAGCTCCGAGCAATGTAAAACCCAACACCAAACACGCCACCCTCATTTTCCCATTTTGAGGCCATCCAGTTGGATGAACCCCTAGTTGAGAACCCTCAACTATGGGGAAGTTAACTTGAGAACAAGAACCTAATGAAAAGAAAGGTGTTGTGTCCACCCACCATCCATCCATCCATCCATTGATTGTGGTGCATCCTCCATGGGTGCTGGTTCACTTTGGCCGATGGTTAGTACATAGCTAACCATTGTGATTAGCTATGATAGACAAATACAATGAAAAAGTGTTTGCCATCCATGTATCATCCATATGTCCTACATGGTGTGGTGTGGTGTTGTGTTGTGTTGCGTGTGCTCGGGCAAAGGACTTTCATGCAGTGCTGCATCAATTATTAATGGGATGAACCAGAGCTGCCCATAGCTAGATCCTGACTCAAGTGTCTCACTACACAGGTCAATTCTTTCCAATGGAAGAGAGAGTCCTTGAACGACTCAAAAATGTGCATTTAAAATGAAACAAAGCATAGAAAGTGAACATGCACATCAGAGTCAGAGTTCAGAGCTGCTGCTACCCCTTAGGTCTTTGACAGACAATTGTAGGTTTAGGGTTTAGGGTTTTGCAGACTAGAATTGCAAGCAAGCAACATAAACAAAAAAACACACACACACACACACATAGTGAAATGTCCTTTTGCATGGTGAGCTCATACGTGTCTACCTTGCTCATTACTCATTACATCAGGTCATTAGAGAATCTCCAGTGGTGCTCAGGATGTGACCCTGCACAAATTATTTGGCTAAAGAAAAGTCAAAATGTTTGGCTCCAGCAAAATAGTTTTGGCCCAGCATTTTTTTTTGGGTACAGTTTGCTGAGGCTGGTGAAAGGCACATCAAAACCGAACACCTGCCAGAGAAGAGTGCATTAAATGTGATTTAAAACTGCTACACTCTGTGGTAAAAAATCATAATGATTGGTCCATGTGGTTTGTTGTACATAATTTGTACTCTCTCTCACATATTTGGGAGTTTTATGAGTGGGGTTGAAAAGAAAAGTAAATAACTAAACTTGGATGTGAGAAATTCATTTTTGCACCGTCACATACTCAGCACTGCTGAGATGCTGCTCTAAGTGCATCTCCAATGGTAGGAAGTAAATGACTTGTATGTGAAATTTTGCATGAAATGAGTGTCGTATTTTGGTTGAAGTCATTGAGTCACAATGGTGTGAAAAATGGGGCTCAGATCTTCACACAAGTATTGTGGGTCAAAAGATCATAGAAAATAAAAGAAGTGCTCGTGGTGGGTCGACCACGACATTTGATCACACATTGATTGATATTATTGATTGGTCCCGACATGTGACATTCAAATGCTCCCTCAATTTATAATGTTCAATACATATTGTACATCAATTAAATTTGAATATGAAAAATAAAAATACCATGCAAAAACCCTAAAGAAAAACCCTTGTCCTATTATTAGTTTTGTCATTAAATAATCCACAAAATCATAAATTGAATTTTAAAAAAATGTCCATGTAGAGGTGATGAAAATGGTTGAATATTTCACCTCTCTATTGATATCATCCTTCATGCTCTAGATGCATCAACATAACATTGTGACGAGTGTTTGCTCCATAAACGGGACATCCCTTCAATAAAAAATGTGAACTACTAATAACCATGGATGTGGATGTGCGACATCTGATCACGCATTCGATGCCACCCATCATCACAACCTACATCCAATATATTTTCATATGTATATTCGACATACGATATAAACTTCAATAAAATTCAAAAGTTTGCGTGTTGGTCCCAAACAAACCCATTTTTGGCTTTCGACTTCCCCTACGTTATATCCGACCGGTGGATTTTTCACGAGCTGAAAATGTCTTGAGAACATCGGGCCTAGGGCCCAAAAGCCGCTTGTGGGGCGGCCTATTCTCTAGTATATTCGTTAATATAAATATCATGATATGAAGCAACTCCCTTCCCTTAATAGCTAAGGGGCCATCTTATTCACCGTGCAGAATCCGCTTTGGGCGGCTGATGAATTCGTCTTCTTATTATTATTACGCGTGCAAAATCTCCTTTGGCGGTGGAATTTGTCACCCGGGGAGATTTTGTTCGACTAATGAAGGCAAATAAACGGCTTTTAATAAGAACAATGTATACCCCCTTCTTTCGGAGTGGGTGGGGGGTTTTCTTGAATGAGTAAAAGAGACAATAAATAATATGTGCTTTGTACCCGTCATGCATTGAAAATGTAGTTTGCATTGCCTTGCATAGTGAAGGAATATCGATTCCGTGTGTTGGGGATGATTCCGTTCATTCAAGTACCATCATTGAATTGGTGTGTTCGGGATGGTTCCGTTCATTCACGTACCATCATTGAATTGGTGTGTTGGGGATGGTTCCGTTCATTCACGTACCATCATTGAATTGGTGTGTTGGGGATGGTTCCATTCATTCACGTACCATCATTGAATTGGTGTGTTGGGGATGGCTCCTTTCATTCATGTACCATCATGAATTGGAAACTTGAATGAGTTGCATCGTATGATATGGACCCGATGTTAATGGTCATAGTAGTAGTAGTAGTAGTTGAGAACTCACGATTGGTGAGTGTATCATTGTACATGTACCCACTCCCCTAAATTAGGACCTATGCATGTATGCATGTGCATATACATGTAATATACATGTGGTAGTTGTAGCTAGCATGACTAAGACTCTTATTAGAGTGAGTGATCCAACACTTCATTATGTTTGAACATCGTCTTTTTGGGAGGTGGAAGTATCACTTGTTGTTTTTCATGTAAGAATGGTGGATCACTAAATTTAATTCATTGTTATTACTATAACTATGAAATGGTCTTTAAAATGTCTATGGCCCGTAGCTTATGCCAATATAGTGTATATGGGACTCGACATGTATGAAAGTACCTACAATATTATTACTTAGAGAAATGCCAATAACAATTGTTCTAGAGATATGGCAAAACTATGATCAATCATGTTTTAGGTGATGTAGTCGCCATACCAACCATTAATTTTTGCTTTACCAATCATAACCCATGAAGTTATGCAATGGAACATTATGATATCTAGATTTCACATAATGTTGTGATGAGGTGGAGAGATCATACATGTGTGAAAATCATAAGGAATAATGGTGATGAAACCAAGCTAACACTTTCACATGAATGCCCAATGAAAATATGGAAATGTTGTTGAAGAATAACTCAACTTTAAGTCACAAGAAGGTGGGTGACCCATGAATGATCACATGGAGATGACATGAAACACTTTCAAGCATGTTTTTATTACCATCTTGGCATTTCAAGCTTGCCGGGTAAATTATTGATGTTGTGAATGTGATTTTTTTCCTTCGATCTTAGTTCTACTTTACTATATAGGAGAGAGGGTTTTATTAATTGTCCATATGGTCAAAGTTGGTTGTTACATTATTTTTTCATCCTAAAGTTTTTTTTTTTTTTTTTTTCTCCCAGCGATTGAATTTAATGTGAACAAGGTTTTGATAAATGTCTTTTTTAAATGATTAAATTTATGCAATTCTCCCCCATGTGGTGATGACCTAAAAAAATGGGAAAAATGGAATTTCAAAAAAAAAAAAAAAAGTGTAAATACAACGGATGTTGCTAAAAAAGTTTGGAATTTTGGGTCAAAATCTTGAAACCACAAAATTGAGGAAAAAAAAATGCTTGTGTTTGCACACACACATTATTGTTAGTGTTGATATTAGCTACTAAAATTATGTTATATTTAACATCACTTTGGTTCAAAAGTTTAATTGCACATATGATTACCCCTTAGAGATCACTCCAATTGAAGCAAGGACATATTATCATGGAAATAAGGTGGGCATTAAAAAAATTATATTCTCAATCCTATAAGTTGGAAGATCACATGGTCCAATTGCCTTGGTTAGGTTTGCTAGCTTTTTTTTTCATCCATGGGTGGGGGCATATTTTATATGTAGCATCTCATTTTTGTTTCATCCATTTAGATTCATGTCCACATGCAAAGACAATTGATGAAATTGGTGAATGAATGATGGAAATTCTTTGAAAAGAAATTTAATTATGAAATTAAAGTTTATGTTCGCTTGTGTGACCCATGGGTGTTATTGGGATTTTGTGACCAAAGATGAAAATGAGCAAGCATTTTATGATTTGAGTTCAAAAATTTGTGTTGATTTCATTTTGGTGAGTTTTCAACATTTTTGTACTAGTGAGGAAAAACATGCATGAAAAAAATATTTGACAAACAAAAATGTTTGGAGATTGATTTGAATGTGTAACCCAAATTCGGGACATGTGGGTAAATATGTAAATACCACTTGCTTGGATCAATGGGGTTGTGGAGTGTGATGTTAATAACAACTACGAAAAATCACATCTTTCACTTTTTCCATTTTTTGGGTCATAGTTTGTTGCAATAGGTTAGAGTTGTTGACTAAAAAAATTAAAGGCACAATAAATTTGTCAAATTTGTTTTCTTGTATTACCCACATTTGTTTTATTAAGATTGCACCTATGGTTTAGTGCAATGTTGTGAAAGTTGTGTCTTCCATACGAAAGAAAATTGTAAAGAATCACCCAACATTTGTTGAGTTGGTAGTCTACAAGGAACACACCTTGTTTGGGTTTGTCTTGTCTCAATTTGTGCATATTGTTGTAGGGATTCCTTGATTAGAAGTTATGAATCTTCCTTCATTAGTTTAATGTTCTAATGTCTAATAGTGAGCCTCAAAGAAGATTGGTGTGCTAAAACAACTAGGATATGGTTACTATCTAATTTTCTTATATTTTAAGTGTCACAAGCTACTAATTATAAGCTACCTATCATTGGATGGTTATGGGGGTTTGAGTTGTTTGTTTATATGCATGGTGTTGTTGTTGTGACTATATTTTGTCATCAATGAAAAAAAATCAAATTAATTTCCAATGACAAATTAATTTTGAAATGAATACGTGGTGGATGAAATGATCCATGGTATAATCTTTTTTCTTATTTTTTGGTCCTTGATTTATTTACATAATGTAAATAATATATTATGTGATTCTCAAAATTAATGCCACCTAACTGGTGGAAATGGTCTATAGTAATTTCTTATTTTTTTGTTCCTCATTTTGTCTAAACTTACATTTTGTCTAAACCACATGAGTTAAACATAGAGCTATATCTGAATCAACAACATATGATATTTCTTAAATCAATTTCCATTATACATTACATGGTGTGCCAAATTATAAGTTAGCAAACCAACTTTTAAAATTAAAATTAATTTTCTATTGGCTAAAACTGTATGATCACATTTTTATGTGTCCTTACGATTGTAACCTTGAACTCAATTTTAAAGAATCTAGGTTGATGAACCTTTAGAGTTTAGTGTGTTAGAATTAAACATTAATAATATAAAGTAATGAATGTATATATATATATAGTTCATTCATCTAAATGAATCATTAAAGAGGAAACTAATTCTAAAAAGATTTAATGTTTTTGTGAGTTCAATTTCAAAAAAATTTGGTGTTGTATAACCTTTCAAGAAGGATGATATGAAACAAAAATATTTTTTATTGGATTAAGTATTTCAAGTGTCAAAAATATTTTGATTATTAAATTTGTGGAAAGTAGTTGGTTAAAGCATTTTGCCATACTTTTGTGTTGTATTTCTTATGCACAAACATTTTTCTCAAGATGTGTTACCCAATTTGGTGGAAAGAACAAAACAACTATGTCTTCCCAATTTTAATATAGTGTTGTTCTACCATTATAAGTTTTGATTTATAGATGTCAAAGGCAACTCATGATGTATTTGTTCTGGTCATTAAAAATTTTAAAGGCAAATTGGTGACTCAAATTGCATGTAACCATATGATTACTTGAATAACATGAAACATTAAAACGCGCGTTAGTTAGCAAGAAGTTTGATGAAATTAATGGATCCATACAGGTTTAATAACAAAATAATTGCATATGTAAAAAATGAAAAGGACAAATTTGAATTCTATAATTGTAGCATTGAAATCTATTATGTGTTGTGAAGTCATTTAGGTTTGGAGGAAAATTTTCAAGGCATTTGTTTTAGGCATTTGTTTTTCAATGTTTGTTATAGTGGATGAGAAAATCTACAAAAGATTAAAATGCGTTTCCATAAAATCTACAAATGTCAATATGTAAAAATGTATTTGGCCTAAAAAAATTGGGAAGGATGTGTAAGAATGGATCAAGGTTTCCATAGATTTTGGAACACCCACAAGGAATTTGAAAATTCTTGTCGAAACAAAGCATTATGAAATTATTCAAAATGATCAAACTTTTGCTTGAGTTTTACGATATTGTGCACATGTTAGGTATTATAATTATGTTTGAAACATCTTGTAGATTTTCCAATAAAATCATCATGTTCCAAGAGGGTTTTTAAGTAAGGAAATCTATTGTTTTATGCTAAAACATATAGAATGTTGTTAGGTTTTTAAAATGCATGATTCCTTCTTTCACATGACATATTTTTCAAATGATTGTAGACTATTTGTCTTCTATTGTGTATGCTTATTTATTGAATTGATCTTGTAGCCATTTGCTTTAAAGTGATGCTTTGCATTCTACCATATCAATAAGTTTAAAATTGAGAATTTTTTTGAATAACCCACGTTTTAGTTGAAACATGGGCAATGATTTAGTAATTAAGTAGAGTTGGGACATTAGAATTCTAGCATTCTAGCATTAAAAAGGGAGTGCATTTTTCGCTTGATTTTTTCCTTTCATTTTAAACTAAACATGAAAGGAAAAAAACACACAATATGTTTTCATTGATGTTGAACTTTTAAAAAAAAATGTCTTCGTACTTTTTCATTGGTCATGGTGTGAAGATTGCTATGAACTATATTAGAAACCATTATTTCTTATTTTCTTAAAAATGTCATTACCACTTGCATTTTTTATTTCAACATGAGGTTGATGCTTTAAATGACAAGATTGATGACAATTTGTAATTTGCATATTTTTAAACAACCTTTAGCACAAACAAACATGTATCAATAGAAAATTGAACAATTTCAAATGTCATCACATGAATGTGAAGCACATTAAATGTTTGTTACAACGATGGATTAAACATGAATCCGTGTGACAAATAATTGATTTTTTTGCTTGTCGAATTTTGGATAATTTGAATTTCAAATAAAAACAAATAAATTATTTCCTTTACTAGAATCTTTACAAATTTAAGGATATGACTTTATGTTGATAACAAAGTATTTGGTACCTTAAATCTTCAATGCTTGTAGTTTTCATCAACATGCGATTTCAAAAAGAAAGCCCAATCTTGACAAGTGTTATTTGTTTTCTATGATTTGTGTCCATGCCTATTTTCATCTAAAAATTGTAATTTCATTTAAAGACTTGGGGTTAAAATTACTTTAAACCCAAATCTCCCTTTTGAAATACCTTAAAACCCCACCTTTAATTTACAATCTTTTCACCAAACTTTTTAAAAAGCTTCAACCCTATTTCAAAAATAGGGTTTCCAAAATGGGTATGGTGATAGGGTTTATGATCTATGGTGTGGAATTGGTGACAAGGGTGTAAGGTATGATGAAACTTTTAGGGTCTCATGCATGGAATTGACTTTTTAAAAAAACAACATCCATGCATCCTTGTGGTGATCAAAGTGGCCACATCCTTGGCTAATGCAAGACATGAAAAGGTTAACTTTTGCCATTTTGGACACTCATGTCTACAACTATGGATGATGGCATACATCGATTGGCATTGGTGAATGAAAATGAACCATAGTGTACTTAACACACACATTTCCATCAATGACATTCAACTTCATTGGATATCACCATGTTGCATATACAACGACCTTCACATTTTGCAATCATGTTGCAATCTCTCTTGGCTTTGGACCTTTCAACACATCCTCACTTTTGTGTCTTTGCCTTTCAAACAAAAGAGTCAACAGGGAGGTAGCCCAAGCTCTACATCGACATGAGTTTTCCACATTTTGATGATCTTGTGCGCCATGATGAAATTTGTGAATCCCTGCTTCAAGTTGAGATCAAAAGGTAAACAAGAACCAGTCTGCTCATGTAAAAACACATTCCATGAATTTTGAGTAGCAAAAAGACCACATTTTTCTCTTCTCAAAAAACTGATCTCTTCTTGATGAATCATGACACTCTGGTAGATGGAACATGCATTGTAGAGAATTATCCTTGGTTCTTGGCACCAAAACAAGCATGGGTTTGCTTTATATTTTTATTTCATTCATGAAGCTTGGTCACAAGCAGAATCTGCCGCTTGGTGCTGTGCAGACTCCAGGAGTCGATGAAATGTCATTGATCCAGCATCGGCCAAATCTGCAGGAGTCTGCAGCACCACCCATGGTACACAATTCACATTATAAGTACAAAATATCATAACAAGCTTGTGTTATGGTGTTGAGTTTTGCAAAGGTCCCAATTTCAGCAAGGGATAGTAGTATATAACAAAGCACAAGACAAGACATTTCATTGCCCCTTGAAAGCCAGCCCATAGGAGGAGAATCATTCTATTGTAGCAAGGAGGAGAAAAAGAGCAACAGACACATTGGGCTTGTACCTGTGACAGAGCATTCAAGACCTCGGGTGAAGCACCGTAGTCTAGAAGCAGCTGAACAACATCTGCATGGTTGCCCCTAGAAGCATGGTGCAACGGCTGCAAGAAGCCACCGTGGACAAAAACCCAATCCACCACAACCTCAGTTTAGAAAGATGCATATTCATAATACTTACCTTCTGATAGTTACAAAGACACATCTCTATACAACTGCAGAGAAAAATCTCCCCAATAACAAATTGAAGGTAACACAAACAACAAGGACAGCAGTCATAACCTTATGACCATTTCTCACAAAGTATCCGACCATCACCACCTTCATCACAAATGATAATGACAAGCTGCCATGACTACCTACCCATTGACTGAATCAGCTCCTGACAGTGGGTGTAGATAAGTATTATGTAAGAATCCACCCAAAATCTGGGCTAACAGATTTTACAGAATCTGAGTTTCTTTTGCAGAATTAGCAGAAGCAGCGGGGAAGACTTGGGGTTCATTCTGCTGGCTAGCAATCAAGAGAGATATAGTTACAGAGACACACTCAATGAACAGTAGTGATAGTATATTTTGGAAGAGAATTGTGGCACGCACTGTGTCTCCATCAACATCATGAGCATCCAAGAGACGGCGAATTTGCTCTGGACTAGTTGTGGATTGAAGCAACAAGCTCACAATTTCCTTGTAGCCTGCGCATGGACCAACAGAAATATGATCACATATATCCCCACACATTCTGAGGTGTGGTGGTATCCAAAACCTGTGCTTAGAGAGCTGCTCTTGAGAGAGGGAGAGAGTGAGAATTTAACACACTTGCTTTTGACTGGCCTACCTACCTCCAGCACATGCATCATGGAGTGGTATTCCTCCATCTTCATCTCTCACTTCCATGCTTGCACCTGCCATCAGTAGAATCTGTCACCACCATCCCCTTTTGCCACAAAACTCCATTACTATCTCACTAACATCATCATCATCACCATTCCTGATGCAACACAAGTCAATCAGTTCAGAGGCAGATCATGCAATCCATCAATCTGTTGAACTCGTAAGCTTTCATATTTTTGCCATTGCCACGAAGAAGCTCAATATGTGTACAAAACAGCCCAAGAAGAATAAGAAGCAACAACAACAACAACAACAACAACAGTACCTGCACAGATTCAAGATGTCCATAGAGACAGGCTAAATGAAGTGGTCGATCTCCATCTTCTCCCTCACAATTCACATCATTCCTCAGATTGTCTGTCCAAACATTTCTCCCAAAAAAACAAACCAGTCAAGAAGAAGCAGAAGAAACGAAGAAGCTTCACAACAAAACACTTGAAGAAAAGAGTTTGTGGAAGAAAAAGAAAAGAACCTAGAGCACGAGTGAGGGCATCGGCGTCTCCTTCTTCAGCTGCTACCATCACAGCTTCAACATCAGCCGGCACTAGTACTACTACTGGCGCTTGGAACAACACATCCTCTCCATCTCCTTCTTCTTCCTCTGCCATGAGAGGCAATGCCATTTTCTTCTTATCAAATCACTGCTGTAAATCACACACACAACAAACTGCTGCAAATCCCAACCCTCCACTACGCCGCAGACACTCTCACACGGAAGAATCTCTTTCTTTCTTTCTCTCTCTCTCTCTCTCTCTCTCTCTCTCTCTCTGGGTAATCTTTCCCCCAAGGGTTCCCGTTTTAGGGTTTAGGATCGAGGTTTGGGATCGATGTCCTGTATCAGTTTCTCGAGCTTGAATTTCCATTTCTTGTTTTTTCCGAAGAAAGAAGAGAAGCTGAGAGCTCTCTGGACGTGGTGGGTGTTTGTTTGTGAGCTTTGGGTGTCGGCAGAATGCAAGGGAGACTACTGAGCCGGGCTTTTGCTGCCATTGCTCGTCACAACACCTCTTCTGATTCCAGGTCCCTGCTCAAAGGAATCCATGGCCGCTGCCAAGGTTTCTCCTCACAGTCTGAGCTATGTCGGGAGCCTCCTGTGCTTCTTGTTCGTGTTCTGGAAGGCGCAGGCGTCCGCGCATTCTCCACCACTCCATCACTCCTTCCCAAGGTACACATACAACACAAACTCGCACAAACATGCAAGAGCTTGCATTAGGGTTTCAGCTTCCATTAGGGTTAGCATTTCTTCTACTTACACAGTCGACTCCATTGCTGGTTTTGTGAACAGATCGTGCAAACGGCATTCGCGACAACTCTTTGCAAATCTCGCATGGCTGTGACGAATGGTCCTCTCAGAATGGTTAGTTTTGCTCTTCTGTGGCTTGTTCTGCAAGGTTCTGTTTCTAGGGTTTAGCTTTTCTCTTTTTTAAAGCAGTAGTAGAGCCATGGTGCTGGGTGGGTGTCCACAGTGCATACATACATGGTGCAGAAAGCTGCTTCTTTGTGGATATTTCCTCCTTGTAACCAGAAGTGCATGGTGCAGTAAACAGCTTTTTAGGGTTTCTGAATTCTTTGTACTGCAAGCTGGTTTCCGATGGACACTTTTTCAGACTGTCCTGTTTGATTTTCTGAGAAGAGGGCAGTGGTGTTTTTTCTCTTTTCCAGTCACACAGCAGTGGTGGTGGTACAGCAAAGTGCCATCCTTTTTCCACAGTCTCATTAGCAGAAAATGCAAGGGGTGTGGTGCAAGAGATTTCTCCATTGGTCAGAGGTGGGGAGACAAACCAGAGACGAGTGGGCATATGGTTGCTTGGTTGCACAGGATGGGTGTTCAGTATGGTCGTGCTTGGCGGTGTGACTCGTCTCACGCGATCTGGACTCTCAATGACTGATTGGAAGTTTGCTGGTGGCTTGCCACCACTTACTGTGGAGCAATGGCAGATGGAGTTTCTCAAGTATCAGAATTCTCCAGAATACAAACGGTACATAGAAGACAGAAAGATGATGGTGATGAAGAAGAAGAAGACCTCTCCTGTAGCGCTGTGTTTTTTTGTTGCCATGACTGCTGCTCGAACAAAAAATATCTTTGCTTGCTTACAATGGATGTAGGTCTTTTGCAGGGTGAACAAAGGGATGAGCCTTGATCAATTCAAGTTTATATACTGGATGGAGTATGCACATCGAATGTGGGGACGTGCATTGGGTGTTGTTTTCGCGGGACCGTTTGCTTACTTTCTTGTGAGAGGTTATATCACAAAACGCCTTGCATTGCGGCTGTCTACTCTCATGACAATGGGTGCCACACAGGGTCTTGTAGGCTGGTGGATGGTGAAGAGTGGCCTTGAGGTTAGAGATTCACAAAGCAATTTGTGCATGTCCGCATTTTGAATGACAAGTTGCTTCTGAGAGCTTTCTTGTCCTGTTGCTTGTATGCTTCTAACACACTAAGGAAGGGTTTCTCAAGCTTAGTGTGTTTTCATTATGACTCTGGCAGTTGTGATGGTCTCACTGTACTTTTGGTAATTGAACAAAGTGGTGTGTGTGATGATGCAGGAACCAGAGACAGAATATGCACAGCCAAGGGTGAGCCCGTACAGGCTTGCTGCTCATCTGACATCCGCCTTTGTCATCTATTCAGGCCTCTTGTGGACTGCCCTCTCAGTGATGTTGCCATATCCTCAATTATCCTCTGGCAGGGCTCCAATGATTGTTCGGAATATTGCATTACCAGTGGCTGCCCTGGTTGGCATCACTGCTGTCTCTGGAGCTTTTGTTGCAGGAAATGATGCGGTAAGATTCATATAATATCCGTCAGCACAAATTTCTTTCACCCATGCCCAGATTTAACTCCATTAGCCTTCAGTTTGACAACTGGTGCAAACTTAATTTTTTCTTCTGTGAAGTTCTTGTTAAATTGTTATGCAATCATGCTGTGTACTGAAGGTTTAGAGGGCTTCAAGACATAGTTCTATCACATTTGATTTCTTTTGACATAGTTCTTTTCATTTCTCAACTCTATACACTAAAATTGACCTAGTGGATCTAAAAGCTCATATGAGAGTTCTGATAAATAAAGTGTTTAAGCAGATGCTGAAGCTTCATCGTTTTAAGTTTTTGATGGTTCAAAAAACAGCTTTGAACTTTAGGTTTTTGTGGCTGAAAAATAAAGCAGAGATCAATTTGTTTGAAAATCTTCATAGCTTCAAAGTCGCAGAGGCTTCACATTTGATCTCTTGGCTGGATTTCTTATTAGATAATTTGTTTCTTTGTTTTGGTCAGGGTGTTTATAGACAATGCATTGGTATCCCCATGGGTACTACTTGTGCGGTCTATTTGGCTAATTTCTATCTCTTTACCTATGAGTTTGATTTCGTTAAGCATCTCTTGACGAGTAAGACATGTCCTGTTGTGCTTCATAGATTGTCCCTGGTTTGTAGGTTTGTGGACGTTCTTTTTGTTCCTGATTTTCCAGATTTTCTGAACTTCACGTACCTTAACCAGGACTCTTTTGGTAGCGGTATATACCCAAAAACATCTTGTGAGTTGAATTGTACGTCTAAAGGCTTCTCTTGTAATTTCTTTGATCTAGCTGTGAGACAAAGTCCTCAAGGTTTAATCCTGTGATATTTTTACAAACACTCTCAACTAGAGTATGCAGGTGTTGAAATGATTAGAATGCCTCATGTTCATTCCAATATCTCAATGACTGCAAAGCTGGGGGTTATCAATGGTCAAATTTACAGATTCTTGAGACTTTGTAGTTGTAAAAAGTTTTTTGTCTCCCAGATGGTCAGTTTTATTGTCTTTCTGAAGGCAAAAGGCTACCCTTTAAAAGTTTTTCTAAAGAGAACTAGAGGGTTGCTTCTTAAAGAAAAATTCCTGTTTGGAATTTCCGCTTTTGGCATTTTCAGAATGATTTTGTTTCAGGCCTTGTAAGTGGGGAGCTTTTTGTAAGCCCACTTGTTCATAGTCTTTCCCTGTTTGGGTTTTCCTTTAGTTTTTCTTTTCCCTTTCTGTCTTTCTTTGTTTCTTTGTCTTGTCATTGTTTTTGTTGTCTGTTGTTAGCCAGTAGTATGGCTGCGTCTTCCCGTTGCTTTTGGAATTGCAGCAGAAACTCAGTTTGTAGGTTGATGCTCATCATCGGCCTTCACCCTCTGTAGGGAGCTGATGAAGTCAGTGGGGAAGTTGTGATAGTTAAGTCACTATCATACATTCTACTGTTGATAGTCCCTGAACAGGTGTGAGACCGGCACTTTTGTTCATACCGGTGTGTGTTTTTTGTTTTTTGTTTGTTTCTGTCTTCCCTTGTTTGGTTCTTTCTGTGGCTTCCTGAGGAAGAGTTAACCTTGCTGTTTCTTCTTCATCGTGAGAATGGAGATTTCTCTATTCTTATGAAAGATATTCTATCTGTCACATTTGATCTGCAGTGTATTGATGTCACAATCGTTGCAGGGGCATGCATACAATACGTTTCCAAAGATGGGGGATCATTGGTTGCCAGAAGGTTTGATGGAGATGAAGCCATTCTTTCGCAACTTTTTTGAGAATACAGCCACAGTACAGGTACTTCTTGTTCTCTGGTGACTTGAGCACTTGTGTTTCTGTTGACCTTATTGAGGTACTACTGTTTTGGTTGCCTGGAACTGAAGAGAATGGTTACAATAAGTGTTATTGTGGGGTAATTTCTCTGCAATCTCATGGATTTCACTGAGGTTATAAACTATAGATAATGATTGAGATTTTATAGAACATGTACATATGTGTTCGTTTACTTGGTTGTATCATCTTGACACTAGTGTGAACTGTGAATTTTCTTGTATAGCTGCAGCACCGTATCTTGGCAATGACAACACTCATAAGCATAACAGGGATGTGGGTTGCAACTCGAAGGCTGCCTGTGGAACCCCGTATTCGTCTTCTTCTAAATGCCACACTTGGCATGGCTACTCTTCAGGTGAGTTATATGGGTAATTTAAAAACCATGAAGAACTTGTTTGGATATATTATGTCTGCCTGACCATTTCATAAGCAAGCACAGGACTTCTTCTTCCCAATGAATCAGCTCTGAAATGTGGCTGCTGTAAATGCCTGAAATGTGCAGGTGACTTTGGGAATATCAACACTATTAACATATGTGCCAGCATCTCTAGGGGCAGCTCATCAAGCTGGGGCCCTTACTCTCTTCACAATTGTCCTTGCCCTGATGCATTCTTTGAGGCGACCTCTCTCCACAAGTCTTGCAACTGCTCAGCTCTCTCAACAACAGAAGTCTTTACTCAAAGCTTGGAAGTAAGACACCTATATTCCTTATCATCTGCATCATCATGTAAAGTTGCAGATGCTGCTAATGAGGAACCTATTTTTCCCTTTTTGGGTAGAGCAGAAGTAACTCATTGGTGGGTGAGTGAGTAATCCACCTTAAGAACTACCTGACAGCATCAGGAGAGAATCTGAACAACGTTTTTTGATGCATGCACTCTGTGTGCACATGTCAAGGTGATATCTTGGAGCAATTGTGAGTAACAGTGATGCAAACTGATGCTCAATTTTGCATCTTAGAAACAAAATTAGCCAGGTTATGGTGGTGGTTCTAGAAACTGCATATCACCAAGAGAAGTCATGGCAGATTCAAGATATACACAAATGAGCCCATAGTTGCCTGTCAACTTTGCTGTCACTGAGTAGACAGGTTCATAATTTCTGGGTGTCATGTATGCGGCAGAGATCCATCATTTTGTGGTTCATGGTCATGCAGCCATTTCTTCCCACGTGTCACAACTGCTGTTGCAGTTTGATGGTCTGTATGAATCTAGGAGTTGCACATTTGATGTTTGTAAGAGTTTGGACCTATGCAGCCCCATTTTGGCAAAGCATGTTTGAGGATCAGACTTCTGAGAAGAGACCTATTTGACTATGAAGGCACAAAGTGTTAGTATTCAGACTCATTCTGGACTCAATTTTGATGAATGGAAACTGGATGATAAGCTGTAGGCTTGTGGAGGGCCACTATGGCCGCCATGCATATCTGTAGAGATAAAACTACCATTCTTCAGTGCACAAGATTCCTGATAGTGAGCTTTAGCACTGGAATTCTTTTAGTAAAGTGGAAGATTTACCATTTGTCCAACAGATGTGTTGCATCTTTCTGACATTCAATTCAAGTTTTGTGTGGCTCTTTTATGTTCCAGCTCTAAGAATCTGTGTCTCCTGGAGGAAATTTACAAGAATCCCAATTGGGTGGGGGCTTAGACTCAATCTGCAGGACAGCTTACATTAGAACTTTGTGATGATAAGCTATAACATTAGTAAACATTGATAATCTCTCCATTAGAGCTTGCTATGGAGATACCAAGGTTGTCTTTTTGCTTCTCAGTAACCAGTTTTGGTTGAGCATGGTTGCCTGGCAGACATGTCTTCTAGCTGTGTACAGCTTGGTTGCTTGAATAGTAAATTTGGGTGGGAGAGAGGGACTTGCCCTCCTTTATTCAGGTAGCTGCAATCTAGAGCTGGTGATTGCTGTGCTCACATAAGTATTCTGTCTTGGATACCAGTCGATGACAATACTTGTGAGGGGTGTCTTCACATCATTCAGAAGAACTGTCTTTCTTAAACAGCTAGTTCTGTAAGTATAATGTCAGCAGCAACTGCACGGGCATTGTGAAAATGTGCAAACCAAGGGCCTATTTGAAAAGGATTTGAACTTGGCTAGTATCATTTCAGTTATGTCAAAAAGTCCTTTATACCTTAAGCTTTCTTTGGTTAACAAAAGGCTCATCCCCAAATGGTTCTGTCCTTAATGGCAAGTTCAAACCAATGCATTCTATATGGGTGTAGTACGTGTGTCTTTGTTCAGCTCCCGTGAGGAGGAGCAGCCAGCTTTGTAACATTTACCAAAACATATGCATAATTCTTAGATTTACATGCCCCGTAAATATGGTTTCATTAGGATCTATTGATTTGAAGCCAAGAATCAAAGCTTTGAAGGAAATTTGAACATTAGGAAAAAAATAGAATGTGACCTTCTTACACTCCAATTGTAATTAATGCGCTTTGTATGTTATTGGTTTCCTTTTCTAGTTAGCATTTTTTGAGAGCTTAAACATTTTGATTTTTGGTTTGTAACATAGTGACCCAAATACCTTTTTTTTTTATTTATTGATAATGACTAAGTACAAAATTTTGTATTTCATCTTTAAAATTATGTTGAATAATATATTTTACAATATATGATGTATTATCATTTTCCCGTGTTTCATAAGTAAACATTATTTTTTCATTGTTCATATTTGAATTTAAATTTGGATATGTTTTATAAAAAAGCATTTGAAAAAGTTGAGTTTGTTTTTCATTTTTTTCAAACAAATTTTGATTTGCGTATTGTATCAAATATGTTTGTAATGATTCAACATTATGTAAAAATCCTCTTATTTGACATTCACGTACATAAGACTTTTCAATACTATTTTGAAAATGTATTTTGTTCATTACAAAAAAAAAAAATTTGCAATAAATTATTATTAAAAAAAATGCTTCACTATTATACACATAATGAAAATTTGTAAATTAAATTAGTTTTTTTATTTCATAAATAATAAAACCAAGATCATCTTTTCCAAAAAAATATAAATTGGATATATTTTATGATCATGTTTGTTGTTTAAAATATTACATAAATGTTAATTCTTCAAATATAGTTGGTCTAGAAACATAAATATCAATTGGATAAAAGCCTAATGTTTTTTATTTTGTAAGTAAGTTTGTTTGAAGTAATGGTGGTTTTGAATCAATATATTTTATACCTCAACTTTTTTGTACAATTGGGTATTTCTAAACATGCAAGTGTTGGCTCAACTAGTGATATAGGTTTAGATATAATTAAACTGAAAATTAGTTATAATTGTATTATGGATGCATTTTTAAAGCCTACTCATTTTTTCATTTTTTTAATTCAAATTTAATTTCCTATGTGGGTTCACAATTCATGGCATTTAAAAATAAAAAAATAAACCACAAAGAAGATATTAATACTTAATATGTTCAAATGTGCTCCCCAAAGCAATAATAATGTTGGATGATATGGTACAATATTTCAATCTTCATATTGTGGTCTAAAATATTTCCATATTTTTTTAATTAAAAAAATAGGTTCAATGTGTGCAAAATATGGAAATTCAAATTACCAATTTCCATTACGTCTTTTTTTAACATAATGATTTTGACATTTATGAAGTTCTTTTTGTAATAACATTTTAAGTTGTAAACTATCATTTGGTGGAATAAATGTTTTACTTGTTTTATTGAATAAATTGGAATAAAAGCTATTATTTCCTTTGTTATTCTTTGCAAATCATTCCTATTAAATCATAATATGATATGAACAAGAACGGATCCATGATGTTCTAATTCATAATGTATAACATATTTTTTTATTTGGCTTAAAATGCCATTGTCATTTAATATATGTTAATGCATAAACATGTTAACACAAAAATGAAATAATGTAGTACATTCCACTAGACAATCTTTACATGTTATAACTTGATATATTTATTTAAGAAGATATTCCATATCATTAAATTCAGACCATTTTATTGAGATAATTTCATATGCAATTAAAGTTTTTATGAAGCATACCAAATTCTTCTACCATTGTTAATAAATTTTGTAATTGTGATATTTTATTGAGACTGTTTAATAAAATTGAATCTATTATTTCACATGTGTTGAAACACCAATTTTTTTTGTTTTGTTATGTAATTCAATATTTACGAAAAACCAATAATTACATATAAAATGGATATTCGGAAAAAAGTATTTTCATATAAGTTAGTGATAAAAAAAAACATATTTTACATATGTTGGTGCATTATGTTCAATATGACATTTTGAACATATATATATATATATATCCTTTCCATTTGAAGTAGTTGTATAATTAGATAGTAAGCAATTAGCAATATCATAATATGTACATCCAAATTCATTAGTATTTAAATTAGTATTTATATTATTAATTTTTTGAAAATGTTTATATTGATATTAAGTTTGGTTAGTCCACATATTGTGCAACATATTATGTTCCTAAAATCATTTGTCAAATAACTAATCCATTTATCATACAATTCATTTTGGGCATTTCAACTACAATCATAAGGTTGATAACATTGCAATTGTTGCAATTGAACTCAATCAAAACATCCTTTTAAAATGTGGCTTGTGACATGTGGCTTTCAACCTACCATATCCCTACAAAACAATTTGAAACCATATCAATATAAAAACTACTCTAAAAATAATTCCAAAGTAATAATACTTCAAATTAATTAGTATACCATTATTTAAATTGAACAAATATTTCTCACATCCAATATACGTGATTCATTTTCAACCCTATCCCTTAAAAAAATAAATTATATTGTTTATTATATATTATATTATTTTAACAATCTAAAATTGTTTTTACAAATATATATATATACACAAATATTGTCCATGAAATATTTATTTTTCATTCATGTTTTATAAAGTATGGCAAACATGAATTTATTTATATAATACTTCAATGACAAATGTAATGAGCTTTTTCTAGATAAAAAAACATCACCATTTTGAACCAATAATCCAAAAACTAAATAAAATCTTCATGATTACCCATTTTCTACATTAAGTTGTGCACGTTTATGAATCCAAAGTGGATTGGAATAGTATCCAAAGTGGACTAGCATTTCGAAAATGACACAAATACATATTGATCTTGCTTCATTTGGGGTTTGGGAATTTTTATGATTCTAAGTGTTAGTTGTGTTTAGATTGAAGAATTGATCAAGAATTAGATTATTGATAGGTGATTTTCCCCCCTTAGTCAATATGTGCTAGGATTTTGTTATTATTGTTTTTTTTTTTTTTAATGAGATATCAATCGTTTCAACAAAAATGTATGGTGTGTGCATGGCAAGAAAAAACTTCATTGTGATGAGAATGAATCATTATTATGTACAACACTAGATTGTGTATTGTATAGTTTTTTTTTTTGTGTGAAAAAAATGAAAAATTTGCATTCTTTTTAAGAACTAATTAGCAACTTTTATTTATAACTTTGAATATTTTTTCACTTGTTTGAGAAAAAGTCTAATTGCAAAGTTGTAAGAGAAAAATGTCAAAATCATTATTATTTTTTCTTACTACTATACCTAGGACCTAAAGTGATGCACCCCCAAGTTCCTTGTTAGACCCAAATAGGGTCCAACTATGTTAAAATGCGGAAGTACTTGGAACTTGGTGCCACTCCCAGCTTCTAGCACTAAAAGGGATGAGAAGGGTGTGCTGAAAGCTTCGAGATTAGACTAGGAAGAAGGACAACTTAGTTAGCTATTCGGTCTTGCATCAAAACCAACCACAAGTTGATTAGTTTTCATTCTGGATCAACCTTAGTGTTGGGACAAGCCACGGGCAACACAGACTCACTTGACTCACCACGGCCCGAAATCAGGGGAAGCCACCACCTTCCCCCATATAGTATTCTCTGCGTTCGCCCACGGGACCTACATCTGAATGGCTTTTCGTCCCGGGACTTCCAAGGAGCAGTCCCAAAACTGTCTCAGTTTGGACTCCTAAGACTTTGGGAGCTCATAACTCTCAACTCAAACCTCCTATTGGGATGAGGTTGAAGCAAAGTTGTAGCTTTCCTCAAGAGCTTTCCAACAATGTGTCGCACTTCACCTGCACACATCAAGATCAGGTCGATTCCCGACTTTTAGTGGTCGGGAGTCAAATTGTCAGTTTGACTCCCAGCCTTTCTTTCGACCATAACTTGTGCTGCAATTGTCCAAATGGTTCATACGAGGCCATTTTGGACATCTACACTTCAAGACTTTCCAATGGTATAAACAACACCTTAATGTGAGGTGTTTTGACCCCTAAAATCAAACTCTGAGTTTTCGGGAGTCCTGGAGAATTCCAAGTTCCCACTTTTGGGAGTGTGAGTTTCGTCCTCATGCTTGCCTCAAAGTGGGGTTGTGACATAAAGGACCCCATGTTTGAAACCAAGTTTTTAAAAAAGGTGGTGGAACTTTAGAGCTACTAGTAGGTTGAAACTACCAAAGTTTCTTGTCCATGTTTTTTTGTCCAAACAAGCCATAAATTCCATTGCTAAAGTTTCTTTGTCTACATGCATGACATGCAATGTGCAACACATGAGGCTACACAAATAAAAATTGGTTGTTCTTGAGCTATAAAGAATGTTGCAACAATTGGGAACTTCTAGGGTGAACCTCTTACACTAAAGCTTTTAAACCATTTATAGCTTGAAAACAATTGAACCTTTGGATCTTATTACACTCCATATGGTGGCATTTGCATATTTTTTACTTGTTTTGTGTGGTACTATTTCACCCTATGTTCCACATCAATTTTTTTGAAAAATAAAGTAGTTTTAAACAAATGTATAAACTATGAGTCACAATCTATTAAAATTCCAAGAACATGTACGAAAGTTTGACACATAGAACTATGTGTACAATAAGTGTGCTTACTTATAAACTTTACTAAACAAAATTGGAATTTCTTCATCTTTTCTCTATAAATTATAAGACCAAATTTGTAGTCATAGATTTGTCTACAATTCCTGAATCTACAATTAAAAAGAAAAAATAAAATTGAAGCGGTACCTTTACATGCTTTGGTTGTTTGCATGGGTTTTTCATGTACACCCACCACATTTCCACTACTTTTTTTGAAACTCCAAAATAAAACAACTACTTTCGAATTTCACCTACATTTCAACAAATTTATTTTTTAACAAAACATCCCAATCTATAACCCTGCACACACAAAAAACATGGGGGAGGGTTGCCAAACCACCATCAAAGAATGAGACAATTGTTTTCTCATAAATAAAGAAAAATAAAATATTTGGGAATGTCCATAACATGCACCATAACATGAACTTTTGAAAAACAAATTTTATGCATGTGATAGTTAATATTAGAACTATTGAGATCGAGAGTTATGTGTGGAAGATTAAAAAAAAAAAGGTAAACAAACACGTAAAGGTAGTTTGTTGTCGCAACACCACTTTGGGATAAGTGTGAGGATGAAACACACATTCCCAAAAGTGGGAAGTTGGAGTTCATTGGGACTCCCAAAAATTCAGAGCTCGATTGCAAGGGTCAAAACATCTTGCATTGGGGTGTTCTTTATGTCATTGAAAAGGTCTTGAAGTGTAAATGTCCAAATTGGCTTCGCATGAGCCATTTGGACATCGACAGCCCAAGTTATAGGCAAAACAAGGGCCGGGAGTCAAATTGGCAGTTTGACTCCCGACCATTAAAAGTCAGGAATCGACCCGAATTCGACGTCTGCAAGAGGAATGTGACATGGCGTTAGAAAGCTCTCAAAGAGAGCTAAAATATTGCTTCAGACCTCATCCCAATCAAAGGTATGAACAAGAAGTTATGGATGCCCAAAGTCTCAGGAATGCAAACCGGGACAATTTCAGGACTCCACTTTGGGAGTCCTGGGAAAAAGTGCCATTTGGATGTAGCCTTGGCGAAGAGTTGCAGAGAATACTATATGGGGGAAGGTGGTGGCTTCCCTCGAGTTCGGGCCATGGTGAATCAAGTGAGTCCAAGTTGCCCATGGCTTGTCCCAACACCAAGGGTGTTCCCGAATGTGAATTAATCCACTTTTGGTTGGTTTTGGATGCAGGACCGTGTAACAAGATAATTGTCCCTCTTCCTAGTCTAATCTTGGAACTTCTAACACGCCCCTCTCACCTCCTTAAATGTTGGAAGTTGGGAGCGACCCCAAGTTTCAACTTTTTCTGCATTTCTATATACTTGGACCCTCAAGTGGGTCTAACAATGAACTTGGGAGCGCGTCATTTGCAAAGTAGCACATACAATACATAAATGGTGGTGAAAGGGGAGTAGGTCATGTGTGGAAGGGGGAAGAAACAATAATGCTTGTGTCACAAGGATGAGCAAGTTGTCAAAATGAAGTATGAAATGATTTTGAAGAAACTAGCCATGTTAATCAATTAATCACCCCAAAGTTATCAACAGGTTTCTTCCCCATCAAACATACCCAACACCCACAATCATCATGACAAAAATGACAATTGATTGGAACCTCAAAAGAACATGTAATAGTAAAACACAAATGCACACTAAGGTTTTGTTATCTCAATATGTGAATTTGCTACTTTTCTTCAGAGCATGGCTTCTTTGGTGCTATTAAACAATTTCGAGTTTAAGAATTTCTTTGGTGTTCAAATCCCCACAAAGAATCTCATATGCCCCATTGCTAGCCTCGTTTCTTGCAATGTATTTGAATTCAACAATACTAGTAAACAAATAAATTTTCCTCATGCCCTTGAATTGCAATCTTTGTCACTTGAAACATTTGTTGTAGATTAGATGTTGTGCTTGAAACTATTGTCATAGATGTTGATGATGAATGTGTTCCTTTTCCCAAAAAACCTAAAAAGGTTGGTGTTGACGATAATTGTAAATTTCAAGAGATCTAGGCTATGAAAATGCCATGGGTAGAGCCCATTTTTAACGATGTTAGGTTGGTTTGTATTGTGAAATGTCATGTTTGTACCAAAATTGAAAGGAAGGAAAAAAATTTGGTTGTTAATTGGGACTCTATTAAAAAACATGCAGGCAAAAGGAAAGGTTTTGATGGTAAATGGATTATGGATCCAAAATTTATGCACATTATAAATGAGATTGCTTATTCTCAGCTTTCTACAACCATTGTCCTCCAACATTTGAATTGTGGTTAGGCAATGGAGGACAAACAAAAATTTATTTAATTTGCAACTAGTTTAAGCTTGCTGAGTAAAGGTAAACCAATGAAACTATGAAGATTTCTAGCCCTTGTATGAGTTTCTAAAACTTTGATTTAATCCCAAGAAACATTGGTCTGATGGGGTTGGTTGGGAAAGTGCTAAACACATACATAATGAAGTTTTAAAGGCTATTAAACTTTAAGTCCAAAGTTCCATTGATCTCTCTTACCTATGATGAGGTTACATCCACGGATAATGCAAGTTGGGCAAGTGTGCATGGTTACATTGTGCAAGATTAGTGTTGGATACCATTATTGTTGAATGTGTAGCAAGTGCTTTTTGGATCTAGAGTTGATAGCTTGATTTCATTGATCACGAATTCCTTGATGACATAATGAAATCTAAAGCAAGAAGATTTAACTTCAAAGCTAATGTGTTTCAATGTTGATGGGGTTAACCCATTCTAAAGCCTTAGATCAAACCCATTCTATTGCATTGGATGCACCCATAATACCTTTTCCCAAATCTAATTTGTCTTTGTTGATTGATGTGAAATCTTTGTTGGGTTTGAATAATCATGTTGATGTTAAAGGCAATACATTCCTTGATTAAGTTTGCAAAATTAAGGGATGTTTTTGTCCATGATTTCATAACAATAGTGAAGATATGTGAAGGGGATGTGTGTCACATGTTTTGTGACAAGCATTATTCTTTTGAAGGTAATGTGTTCAATAATTTCACTATCTTGATCAACATTGCTAATGAAAACATTCATTTCCATTGGATTTGAGCACCATAATTGATCATTTGGCTTTTGAGTTTGTTGGGTAGCACATGTGGGCAACATTTTTAGATTAGATTGGGGCTTCAATTTTTGTTACAAGGGAGATATATGGAGATGTTGCATTTATGAATCAACAATGTGAAGAAGTTGCCACTTAGCTTATTGCTAAATTACAAGGCTGATTTTTTGCTCAAGATTGTATGGATGCATTGGGTGTTGTTTACCCACAATACTAGCTATAATTAAAACCTAACAAAAGGTTCAATGCTCATTTGGCCATCATCAAGGTAATGCTCTATAAACCTATAAAGGTAAGATTTGACGAGGTATGGATTCTTGGCTTGTTCCCAATTGTTGCTTTTGATTTTCAATGATTTTTGTTTGTGCCTCACATGATAAACAATGTTAAGTTAGCAATTCAAAAATCTTTTGATGTCAACCTAGTCATTGAGTTGTGGAAAACCCTTATTTCCTCTCAAATTCTAGTAAATAAAATCCCAAAATATACCAAGTTGGTTGAACTTATTATTGTGCAAGTAAATGGTTGTGTTGAAAATGAATGTTATTTTCTTACATTGACCTTCATGAAAAAAAAATTACAAATTGATGAACCATGCAATTGGAGCTTGTCATTCACATGTTCAACCAAAAGTTCTTCACTTTGCAAAACTTTCTTTTTGGAATAGTTATTAAAAATTTGAACAACAACAAAATTCAGTTCAATGTAGAAAGTTGAGGCTTGAGTTGCTATCAACTTGCAAGCTGTTTTTTTTTCCTTTGTATCCTTCCTAATACCTAAAAAATCTAAGTTTGGCATTTAAATTTTTGGATAATGGATAGTAATAGGGGCATTGGGTCTTATTAACATGATTTGGAATCTTAATTTGACTTGTAGACAACAAGGAGTTGGTTGTATTTTGATTGGCAAACTGAAGAAATTGCCCTTTGTTTCCATAATCCAGGATTCTTTGAAATCTACATCCAACCCAACAATGAGCTGGTTGTATTTGATTGGCAAAATGAAGATATTGCCCTTTGTTTTCATAATCTATGGTTCTTTGAAATCTACATCCAACCCGTTTCTTTGGGCTTACAAGGATTTTTCTTTGTGTTCTATATAATTATGGACCAATGGGTTTTTTCTTTGCAGGCTGCGCTTTATGCTGCAATGGGTGGGGCCTTTTCTGGTCGAGTTCAATTCCTCCATATGGCATGTTGCCATGAATTAGATTTAAAATAACACTCATTAGCAAAAAAAAACCAGATTAAGGATGATGAAATGTAGCTGCAAATTTGACTCAGAATGACTCCCAGTAGCAAATCAGAACTGATCAATTTATTTCCTTTGTCTAACTACATATTTTCGCACCATGTAGTTGGACAGATAGACCAGCAATGCATCCATGTAGCAATGCGAGCTCCAGCACAGACTGCCATGTAGCAAAGTTACGTAAAACTGAAAACTCAGAAAAGAAACACTGACATGGAGGAGGGCTGTGGAGCTGGCATTCTTAACCGGCCAGACAGCCTGCCTCCACCTGAAAAAAATTGGAAAAAAAACCCCATTTGTCTTGTTCTACATTCCTGAACTCTCTTTTCTTTTCATCACGTTTCTCTTTTCTATTTCTTCGCCCACTTGGTTGCCGATAGGAGTCAGGGGAGGTTCGAAGATATGCATCCTCCATAACGAGCAGAAAAAACAAACGGAAAGTGGAATTCCACGACGGAGCTTCTTCTTCATCATCATCTTCTTCTTGTAGCCTTCCAAAACCCAGGACGAGATTCCAGCCACCAGAAACTTCTAGAACAGTGCCTTTTTCATTAATGAAGGGGACCTTTTCGATATTTTCGAATTGGGCTCTCAGTTGTCGACCCGCCACGTGTCATCAACCTTCCCCCCCTTGGCAACCGACAACGCAGATTTCCTTTTTCACGCTCGGTAACTTCAGTCTCAGGAGTCAGCACATGTCACCGACTCACTCACCCCCAAAAAACATTTCCCCTGAAATTTAATTACGTACGTTTTCGTCGTCTTGTCATGACTGCAAAATTCCAGACTCTCACAATATCCACTTGGTAGCAGTGCTTTTCTTGAAAAAAATAATTTTAAAATTTAAAATTTAAATATATCTACGAAGGGAAAATGAAGGGGGGTTTTTCATTTCAAATTGCCTAAAATTCGCTTGGTAGCACTGTTTTTTTACTTTTTGATAATTTTCCTGGCGAATTATCGCCAGATTTCTACATTTAAAACACCCTGGCTACCAATACAAAGGGCAAAAGAGGGTGTTTTTCATTTCAAGTAGCATACAATTCACGTGGGATCAGTGTTTTCTTTTGATTTTTCCCTGTAGAATTATCACCAGATTTCTACTTTGTTTTAGAACCCTGGCTGCTAATACAAATGGAAAATGAGGGTGTTTTTCATTCGAAATTGCCTAAAATTCACTTTGGAGCACTGCTTTTATTTTTGTGCGAATTATCATCAGCTTTCTACTTTGAAAAAAACTCTGACTATTAATACAAAGGGAGGGAAATGAGGGGCTTTTTCATTTGAGATCCCCTTCAAGCTAATTTAGATTTGCTTCAACCTGAAAAATATGATTTCAATCAATACTAAGGAATTTTCATTGGAAAAAAAAGACCCAAATTCGCCAGATTTTGATGATAAGTTTCAGTAGGTAGCCAAGAATATAGAAGGATTCTCTTATTGTTCTACTTTCACAAATAGCCGAATTGGGCTAAATTATTTTCGCCATGATTGCCACGTTGATTACATCACTATATCCTTAAAAGAAACGCTGCTTGGGATACTATCCAGTTCATAGATATTCCAATTTCCAAAATGCCAATATCTACTATGACGTGTGACAACAGTGCATACCCCGTGAAAATTTCACAAAAGGACAAGATACGATAATCAAATTGAATAGGCTGCCCACATCATTGAGCGGCTTTGAATTCAGAGAGTTTGGAAAATTTCGGGTACAACAAACTAGTACCGGCATTCATGTAAGGAATTTCAGGAAATTCATGAAAAGTCTTGTCTTAAATTTTAAGGAATTTATGAAAGATTCCAAAATAGTGGGCATTGCTGTCCATCCGTCATGGCCAATTTGCTGGTGGAATTCCTAGTATGCTTTTGCGCCAAGTATCCAAATCACCTTTGAAACAACAGGATTTTGAGCTCCTCCTGGATCCTGATGTCAAGAGTGTAAAATTGCTCTTTTACAAGTATCAATCAATCCATGCGTCTATTGGTATCATGGGTGTTCAAATGGAATTTATCTTGCTGTGAATTCACAGGTATGAATTGTTCAGGCTTTAATTTTAATGGGGTGTAAACAGGTGAGAACCTACTAATCACGAACCACCTGCACCAATCACTATATATATCTGGCCAATCAAGACTAGGTGTTTAGCTCTACTGCTGTTCTGGCTGTTGTAATCTATTGAGCACAATTCGTTGAGCCACAGCCAGTGCTCTGGCTATTGCACTAGCCTCAACATATTGAGCAAAAATGCTGAGCCTGTGTCATTTTACTAAGCCTGTCTGTGTGGGGGCAAATATTTCTTGATCTTCATCCAAAATATGCTGTGCAGTGTGTTGGTTGGAGATGCTACAAGTGACATATGAGCCCCCTATCTGTATGTTAGGCAAATCTTTCCTTCATGATCTTCATTCAAAACATGTTGTGCAATGTCTTGTCCTGGTGGAGATGCTGTAAGTATTATATTTCTCGCCTTGGAGAGCGATCTTGTTTTAATTTGTTAATGGACATTGAAATTTCAAGAGTCTCATGAATTTGGTCCGTTGGACTAGTAGCTACCACAGATAGCTCCACAAGAAAGGCGCGGACTGTGAATCGTCGTCGTCGTCATCCTCCTCGATTTCTCGTAAAATTGATTGTTCGTGGAAGTAACCCAATTCCTCAAAATCTTGAAATTGGCCCGCGAATTGGGATTCTATCCATTCCATGCCGATGGGTTGTTGCGCTTCTGGCATTGATTGAACTCTTGATTGCTGATCTGATTGTGGTGCTCCGGATTGAGATTCCGCTGCAAGGTTGAGGTTCTCGTCGTCTTTGAGACTACCGAGCTGATTATAGTGGTCTGGGTATTTCTTATGTAATTCTTCCTGATCTTCTTCTTCTTCTTCGCGTGAGCAGCAAAAGGCGTTTAATGTTTGTTGGTCGGATTGTGGAATGTGAAGAGCAGCTGCTGGAGGGACAGCGGAAGCCGCAGCTGCCGCTGCCGCAGCTTGAATCGAGCGAGGCGACATGAGTGCAGCGCTACTCCAGTCACGAACTTGAAGGACGGGTGGAGTTTCGGGGAAGTTTAGACGCGCATTGGGTCCTCGCAATGCCAACACTGCAGCATCGTAAGCTCGCGCCGCCATCTCTGCCGTCGGGAAGGATCCTAGCCAAATGCGAGATCTTTTGTTGGGTTCTCTGATCTCCGACACCCATTTTCCCCATGACCTCATTCTAACACCCCGGTAAGATTCTCCGCCGTTTGTCGAAGAAGGAGAAGAACAACTCCGCTTCTGTATGGAACCAGCTGAACCACCAGATTTTCTTTTCAATGGCGCTCCTGCTAGGTCCGAAGCCTCAATTCTCTTGCCTCTCACCGGAGAAGCCGAATTCACCATCATAGTGTCTGTCTAACTCTCTCGATCACTCCTGCAGCACCAAAAGTTTCACACCACAAGAAAGAATCTGGATGCACTTGCAAACCCTAAAATACTCTCAGCGATCTTGAAACTCCAAAAGATTGAACTCTTTGCGGGGAAAAGAAGAATGAAACCCAAAAAACAGAACTCAGATTGATCGATGCCTCCCCGGATCAAGTCTCTTGAATTGTGATTCCACTTGATGGAAAGGCAAACCCAAGCTCGTTCTGTGGAGAGATACCGCCATTTAAGTACTTCTGCTTCCCGACCGCGACATGCTTCCAACGCGGTCGCAAGGCGGGGACACGTGTGGGAGATGCAATCCCTGTGCGCGTTGATTACAAATCCCAGCGAGCTTACATATTACGTACCGACGTCTTGTCTTGTTCGTCACAATAGGTACGTACCGCCACGTTCCGGGATAAGAAACCCCAAGCCACCTTCCTAAGGTATTTCCCCTTCCTAGATGGTTCGGGAAGGAAGGCATGGTCCTCGAAATTTATTGATAAAAACAATTGTTCGCTATCCCAAAACTGGGAAACGCCAAACCCACCTTCCGAAAATATTTTAATTTGCTTGGATAAAAATTGTTAGTGAGCCCAAACTGGAAACCCCAACTTGCCTTTGGAAGATATTTCCATTTTAGTGTTTTCTGGATAAAATTAGTTTGTGAACCCAACGAGAAACCCTAACCCACCTTTGGAACATAATTTCCCCTTCCAAGATGTGTCTCAGAAGGAAAGGATTTTATAATTTATAATTTTACGTTTAAAAAAATTGTTCTCGAACCTGAACTGGAAATCCAAACCCAACAACTCCCAGCTAGGTTAGAGAATCAGGTACCTACCTCTTGTCTTCTTCCTCACAATAGGTACCAAGCGCCACATTCGGGGATATCAAACCCCAAGCCACCTTCCTAAGGAATTTCCACTTCCGAGATGGGTCTAGAAGGAAGGAATGGTCTTGAAAATTAATAATTTCTTTTTTTATAAAAAATTGTTCACTATCCAGAACTGGGAAACCCCAACGGACCTTCCAAACATATTTTACTTTTCCTTTTTCTTTTTTTAGGAAAGAAAATTGATTACTGTCTCGAACTAAAACCGGAACCCACCTTTGGAACATATTTGCCTATTTCCCTTGTATGTTTCTGGATTAAAAAATTGGTTGTGACCCCAAACCGGATACCACAACCCCACCTTCCGAACATATTTCCCTTTTAGAAAAATTTGGATTAAATCTTCTTTTTTTGCCAGCCCAAACCAGAAACCCCAACCTACCTTCCAAACATAGTTTGCCCCGTCCGTTTGTTTGTGCCCTTTTTTTTTTCCCTCACAACAGCCCGTCTAGATTTTCATTGCGTGTGTACTCTTAAAAAGCATATTATGGCTGCAGAAAATGGAGGGGACGTTTCCATTTTCTTAATGGAAATGGACAGTCCCTTGCACGTTCCGTAACATAGAACTGGTCTTTTGGGGCTGTTCTTTTGGTATTGTGGCCCACAGGCCGTTTTGCTTGGTGGGACAGGCGGTCATCTGCTGGTTCCACTTTGCATTCCACCAATTTCCACTACTAATGTGAATCAATGGTGAGGAACTACCACTGAGATGTGAATCAATGGTCTGAAACACCAGTTACAATCTCTGGAACAGGCCCTGGTAGAATCTGGTATTCTCCTGACGGAATAGCACAATGTACTTGGAGCCCTTCCTTTCTGTTTTATGATTTCCAAGCAAAAATGTTTATACTTTTTTCCAATTCCTTATTTATGTACATTTTTAAAAGGGTTTTTTTCAAGTGTTGGGTGGTTCTTTAGTTTTATGAAGAACCTGTGGTTTTGGTTCTGTTCTGGTATTTTAGAATTTGTGTGGTTTGAATATTTATTTTAAAAAATTAGATGGTTTTCTGAATTTTTGAGTTTTGAAGCTACAACCGGAAGTTACCCTGAACTGTGTTGGTTGTAGAACTGGAACTGGAACTAGAGATTACCCTGAACTGTGTTGGTTGTAGAACTGGAACTGGAACTAGAGGTTACCCTGAACTGTGTTGGTTGTAGAACTGGAACTGGAACTAGAGGTTACCCTGAACTGTAGGTTCTGGAACTGGAACTGGAACCAGTCTTAAAATTTAAAATGGAACCTAAATGGAGTCAAAATTTTGAGAAAAAACGAACCAGAACCAAACCGGAATTGATGCTTTGAAAATTTTAGGAACTGGCTGCGAGAGTTCATCCAATGAGCCAGGTAACCAACCAACACGGTTGAGGACCTCCCCAAATGTTGGGGCCTTTGCCCTCAGGCTTTACATATGGGACGCGATGAACAGGAATCGTCTGTGTAAGCTGTACCTGAATTTCATGTAAATTCCACATGTGCAAAACAACCAGCTTAAGTTACATACAAATTTGTCTAGCAAGCACAAATACTACACCCCCAACTCGACTCGTATTGAATAACACATGTGAAATCCAAGAGGCTTCCTATGGGAAGCTTTTTCTTTTTGCTTTTTCCCTCTAAACACCAAACCCTCTCTTCTTTCCCAGTTTTTTCTTTTCTTTTCTTTTCTTTTCTTTTCAGGGCCTCAACTTTCAAGTTTCAAAAGGACAACACACAACACCTGATTGCATAAGCTAAAAAAAGAGTATGTAAAAACACATGAGGCCCAGCCAAACTTTTGAGCCCCCACAAGTACCATTTGTGATGAGGCTGTTTTTGACTCGGTTATGTATATGTGTGTGTGTGAAGAGAGAGAGAGAGAGAGATAGTGTGCACTGTGTGTGTAACAACCACCCATTTTTGGGTTTCCTGTGGGAGGTGAGGTACAGGATGAGGAGTTATAAGATGACATGCTTTTCAGAGATGTGGTAAACAAGATGAGACAAGGTTGATGACAATTGTCCTTTAGGAGATGAGAAACAAAGTTGATGACATATTAGAGTTAGTTATCCATAAAGTCATGCGCTTTTGGCCCTGAGTTGCACCCCTCATTTGATGCTTCATCCCCTCCTGGCTATTGTTTGCCCGCAAAGTCATGAAACTTTATTAAATAAGGGTATGAAATACTGAGACTCAGGATCAGAAGCACCGATCAAATGCACCAAGCTCGAGAACCTTTAAAACTACAGTGCACATAGCAGCCACAATGATTGGTTGAAGGCTTTCAGGAAAAGAAAGGACAGGGCAAAACTCAGTTTAGCACCAAATTTGCTACTAAACTGAGTTTCATACGCCTTTTTGAAGCCCAGTATACCCCTTTTTTTCCCTGTTTTCTGAAATCTCATCCCCTATGTGACCAAACAGGGGGTTCCAATGTCGTCTTTTTCTGACTTTACGGATAAATTTATTTTCATTTAGGCGATGAGACAAGCTGCTTATCCAATCTTTCTCTTTTTTGCACTTCATCTTTATTTGCTCTGTCTTAAAGAGGCATTTGTGGGAACACATTTTGAGCGGATATAGATGTCGGAGAATCAAAAGTTGGCTGAATGGATAAGGTTATAGGGTGTGTAATTTTTGAAAAAAAAGTTGGATGGGGTACAATGAGGTTTATAGGTGAAAATTTAGGGAGGGCAAAGGGTTTTAATTTAAACAAACATTTAATATTATTTTTTTTATAGGTTTTTTTTTTTGGCTATGGGATTTCAATGGGTATAAGGAGTGGATAATTCAATTAGATTGAAAGAATTTTTAAGAAAAGAGGATTATGGGTTAGGAATTTTAATTTTAATTTTATATTTTCAAAACGGGTTTTTTTTTAAATGACTAGAGGAGGACAAGATGATTTCACCTTTTTCCAAAGGAGGTTTTGGGGTGGGATTGGGAGAGTTGATTTTACCTTTTGGGATGGAGACTATGTTAAGGGGTCATTTTTTTTGGGTGGCATGGGAGGGAGAAGTTTGGTTGTTTTTAAAGGTAGGAAGGATGGGGTTTTTTTTGTTTTTCAAAAAATTATTTCTTTGGTGGTGTGGGATGGGGTGGACAATTTTTTTTCCTCCTTGTTTTTTTTTCATAATATGATGACTTAATGAAGATTTATTCTCAAGAAAATATTTTAGACAAATTAATGTCATTTTTTTGGACATGGAAAATTTAACAAAAAGAATAAAAAATATCTTGTTTAAAACCAAATATTTAATACATTTAACCAAAAAAGGATTTTTTTTTTTGATTTTTTGTGTGACTAATTTTTTATGTAGGTGATAAAAAAATTGAGGTTTAACAATATATTTATATAGAGAGAGAAAAAATGGTTAAATAGTGGAGGAAAAAAAAAGGTTTTTATTATTTTAAATCGAAGTTGAAATATTTAAGGTTCAAGTGTAAGCACAAGGTGCATAATTAAAATTCATAAGATGTCAAGGATGTATTGTTCATTATTAAACCAAAATTTAGTCACCAAACCATGGACGAATGCATTCATAGTTGGGTTACCACAATAAGAACCATGACACCTATTTGTTTTGTGTTTTTAATTTTAAAGTAAGGATTTAACAAAATGAATGTTATGAGATGTTAAATAATGAAAGTGGGATATGTATGTTTAGGCTTTCAATTAATAAGTGTTATAATGAATGATTCAAATCAATTGAACAAATTTAGAATCTCCAATTCAAATATAAACCAAAAAGGTGTAAGATTATTTAGACATTCTAGAATGACATACTTTCATTTGAAGTGCCAAAACCCTATTAAAAACATAAACTAATGTCCTTTTTTTGCACCCATTTTTTAAATCTTTCTTTCCAAACGTTTGGAATGTAAATTTTTATATTAAAAACATTAATATGATTGTCCTTATTAATGCATTCTTTCATGAAAAAATCCAAGATTCTAACATCAATTCCATAAATTTTGATGATTTATCATACTAAAACTTTATGCCATCATATAAGCCATATTTTATTCTATTTGTGGTTAAAATATGGAGCAATTTGAACAAATAATCCTATTGAGTCCTTTTTGATAAAATTGTGGTGATGGAACACAGTTCTTCAACCATCTTTCAAGACATTTAAAGACATGTTTTAATCATCCAAACCATAAAAAATCACCACCATTTTAATTAAAAAGTATCTAATGAAAAACAAATGTACCAAATAAATTATTTTGCAAATATAATGGTCATTCAAAATAATGTTTTGTGAATGATTTTAAGATGAAACATTCCTTTTGTGTACCCCAACTATGAATGGACTCAAATTTGATCTTTTATTGTTAAGTTGAAATCTACCATATTTGAAGTTATTGAAAATCATTAAATTAAAATTCATAAGATGCCAAGGGTATTGATGTTTTGCTCATTATTAAAATAAAATTTAACCACCAAACCATGGATATGATCTTTTATTGTTAAGTTGAAATTTACAATAATCAAAATTACTTAAAATCAATACAAAGTAAAAAAAAAGGTTTAAGGTTAAGTTCAAAGTTTACATTAGGTCTTTTGTCCCATATCAATATAACAATTGTATGTTTGTTGTCTTTTTAAAAAAAAACAAGAATGTGGACCACAGATGGGCATAAGACTAAAATATGTAGTTTTATTAAATACTTATGAAAATTTATGTTTTTGTTTACACAAATATCCACTAACCTATCTATTTTGTATGTATAACTATTGTGCCACACCATTCTCCTACCACGGATTCCACACATTTACAAATTATACCAAAATCTTTTAAGATTAAACTTTCAATTCTTTTCACAATTTGATTCCATGAAATAATTTTATGGATACAAATTGTCCTCATCAAATGAAGGTGTTTTGAAAGGTTTCAAACATTCATTGAAATACCAACAAAAAAAAATTAAAAGAAAAATTTCATAAAATTTTACACATCACATGGCTTACCTTGTGCTTCAACATGCACATTAATTTGTGTTAAAACTTATTTTGTGAGTCACCATAAAGTCATGAACATTATTTTGTGCAAAGACTTATTTTGTGAATCACCATACTTGAATCATGCACATTAATCTGTGCAAAGACCTATTTTGTGTGTTGCCATCTTTTATCTATGGACATTAATTTATGCAAAGATTTATTTTGTGTGTCACCATTTTTGAGTCGTGCACATTAATTTGTGCAAGGACTTTCCTCATGAATTATCATGTTTGAGTCATGCACATTAATTGATTAAATGGTGATGATTCATTAAACCATTATTAAATGATAAAACCCCACCACCAAATAAATTAGTAATGTTACCTTTAGGTAATCACATAAATAATAAGTTATTTACATCAAATTATAGAAACAATGTGCTTGATTTAAACTTTCACCATTTGTTGACTATTTTTTAATTTCTTTTGTAAATGTGTGTTTCTGTAAATGTATGTTTTTGCCAAAAGTGTGTTTTTACAACTATTAATTTTGTCAAGTGCTACTTCATTTGTTTGTTATCAAATTATTTTTCGTAATTTTTTATTGTTTTAATGAAAGAAGCTAGATTAATTATTGTGATGGACGATTTTGAATTTTGAATTAAAGATGTTGCATTTGAAGCAA
This sequence comes from Sphagnum contortum, assembly GCA_963920785.1. Lineage (NCBI taxonomy): Eukaryota > Viridiplantae > Streptophyta > Sphagnopsida > Sphagnales > Sphagnaceae > Sphagnum > Sphagnum contortum. The sequence goes on along the minus strand of OY987292.1, from coordinate 10,476,095 downwards.
AGGTGTTCAATGAGTATAGTACCTTTGATCAAATTACAAATAGAAACATGGAAAATTTAAGATATGCATATTTGCATTGTGATTTGTTAGACAAGGTAGCTTTGACCACAATCGCTTTAAAACTGAAATTGGTTCATATAAAAACGCATGAACAACATTTACAAAAAAACATGTTTATAAAGGTGAAATTTTTCAACATTGCATCAAAGTTCAAAGGAGTTTTGAAAAAGGTGACATGCATGCTATCATTACAATTGAATCAATAACCATTGTGTCATCAATTCTTGTATTTTCATGTCACTAGAAAAAATCTTGTCCATTCCAACCATATGGTTACAACTATAAATGCAACTAGTGTTCAAATCAACTACTTTTACAACTACAATTGGGTTAGTTTTACATGTCATTTGTCATAAATGTGTGTAGTCATGTATGTGACTATAGTGGTGTTCACATAATTGAATAAAGTCACAAATGTGACTATAATTTGTGGCTATTATGTGCTTGGATGGAAAAGTAAAATGAAAATGCACACTTTCCATCGACTATTGTGAATGGATCGTTAGATGGATGAAACCGTAGTTGTTTTTACAACTATGCATAGTTGTTTTGGAAATGAAAGTCAATAATTTTTCCATTTACAATATTTTAATGATTAAAACATATATGGCATCTTTAGAATTACAATATTTCTTTGATGATCTACTTGTGTTTAATTGTTTATTGGTATTTTGTATTATTTATTGACATTGACAATACAAATTATTATATTTTTATTAAATATATTTGAGCTATGATCTATTTATAAATATTATATATGATAATTATTTGATTATATACTATACATATAAATTAAATTCTATTGCTAAAATTACATTTTATTATAATCATAATCAAGTATGATATATTTTTTAATCAAATAGGAGTTTAAGATGTCTAAGAAATATATCATTTATTTGATCATAAGACTTTTACCATGATTATAGATAAAATTTACGTATTATATTTGTAAAAGTATAAAATTTAAAATTCCATCAAATTGATTAATTATCTAACATTACTAAATGTGATTTAGATTCAAATATAAAACATTAACAAAATTATAAATCATAACTATTATAATTGACATTTAGAATTTTTAAATTTTTTTGGAAATGTGATCAATATATTATCCATTTATAAAAATTACATGTGAATTAATTAAAATTATGATATATTATAATCACATTGTATATATTTTTGAATGAAATGAAGGATTAATATGTGGGAGATAAATTATTTATTTATTACTATTAAATATCAGTTGTAAAATATTTTTTAGTTATAATTCATGTTTTGAAAGAAAATTCCAACAAATCATCATCAAAATGTAATTCAATTTAACAAAATTCAAAAACAAAATTCAAATTAATGTATATATATGAACCTACAGTTACACTTGGCCAGTTCCCAGTTCTAGAACCTCCAGTTATGGGTAACCTCCAGTTTCGGATTCAAAATTCAAAAAATTCAAAAAATCCCCTCCATTTTTTGTAAAGCTGTGCAACCATAATATGCTTTGTAAGAGTCCATACACAATGAAAATCTGGCCAGGTTTTTTCGAGCGAAAAAACAAAAAAAAAGGGAAAAAAAAGGGCAGTTTGAGTGTTTGGGTTACATATTGAACAATATTATTATAAATTTAAAAGTTCCATCTCCACTCCACATTTTGGAAGTGGAAATATGTTTGGAAGTTATTGGGTTTGGGTTTCCAGTTCCAGTTAGAGAACCAATTTTATAAAACTTAAAAGCCCCTACCACTCGACACATTTTTGAAGGGGAAATTATGTTCCAAATGTGGGTTGGGGTTTCTGGTTTGGGCTGGCAAACAATTTTTATCGAATTTAAAAGGGAAATATAATCTGTTGGCTGGATTGTGGTTTCCAGTTTGGGCTCATGAACAATTTTTTATCCAAAATAATTAGATGGGAAATATGTTTGGAAGGTGGGCTTCCCAGTTTTGGATGGCGAACAATTATATAAGGTCGCTGGGATTTGTAATCAACGCGCAGAGGGATTCCATGTCCCACACGTGTCCCCGCCATCCGACCGCGTCGGAATCATTTCGCGGTCGGGAAGCACAAGTACTTAAATGGCGGTATCTCTCCACAGAACGAGCTTGGGTTTGCCTTTCTATCAATTGGAATCGCAATCCAAGAGACTCGATCCGGGGAGGCATCGATCAATCTGAGTTCTGTTTTTTGGGTTTCATTTTTCTTTTCCCCGCAAAGAGTTCAATCTTTTGGAGTAAGATCGACGAGAGTATTTTAGGGTTTACAAGTGCATCGAGATTCTTTCTTGTGGTGTGAAACTTTTGGTGCTGCCGGAGTGATCGAGAGAGTTAGACAGACACTATGATGGTGAATTCGGCTTCTCCGGTGAGAGGCAAGAGAATTGAGGCTTCGGACCTAGCTGGAGCGCCATTGAAAAGAAAATCTTGTGGTTCAGCTGGTTCCATACAGAAGCGGAGTTGTTCTTCTTCTCCTTCTTCGACAAATGGCGGAGGCAAATCTTACAGGGGTGTTAGAATGAGGTCATGGGGAAAATGGGTGTCGGAGATCAGAGAACCCAACAAAAGATCTCGCATTTGGCTAGGATCCTTCGCGACAGCAGAGATGGCAGCGCGAGCTTACGATGCTGCAGTGTTGGCATTGCGAGGACCCAATGCGCGTCTAAACTTCCCCGAAACTCCACCCGTCCTTCAAGTTCGTGACTGGAGTAGCGATGCACTCATGTCGCCTCGCTCGATTCAAGCTGCGGCAGCGGCAGCTGCGGCTTCCGCTGTCCCTCCAGCAGCTGCTCTTCACATTCCACAATCTCACCAACAAACATCAAACACCTTTTGCTGCTCACGCGAAGAAGAACAAGAAGATCGGGAAGAATTACATAAGAAATACCCAGACCACTATCATCAGCTCGGTAGTCTCAAAGACGACGAGAACCTCAACCTTGCAGCGGAATCTCAATCCGGAGCACCACAATCAGACCAGCAATCAAGAGTTCAATCAATGCCAGAAGCCCAACAACCCATCGGCATGGAATGGATTGAATCCCAATTCGCGGGCCAATTTCAAGATTTTGAGGAATTGGGTTACTTCCACGAACAATCAGTTTTCCGAGAAATTGAGCAGGATGACGACGACGACGACGATTCAGAGTCCGCGCCCTTCTTGTGGAGCTATCTGTGGTAGGTACTAGTCCAATAGACCAAATTCATGACAGTTAAAATTTCAATGTCCATCAACAAAATTAAACAAGATCGCTACCCAAGGTGAGAAATATAATCCTTACAGCATCTCCACCAGGAGAAGACATTGCTCAATGAAGATCCTGAAGGAAAAGTTTGCGCTACAGACACAAAGGTTCATATACTACTTACAGCATCTCCACCAACAGAACACATTGCACAACATGTTCGGAATGAAGATCCTGAAGGAAAGATTTGCCCAACAGACAGATAGGGGGCTCAGATGTCATTTGTAGCATCTCCAACCAACAGACTGCACAGCATGTTTTGGATGAAGACGAAGTAATATTTGCCCCCACACAGACAGGCTTAGTAAAATGACACAGGCTCAGCATTTTTGCTCAATATGTTGAGGTTATACTAGTGCAATAGCCAGAGCACTGGCTGTGGCTCAAAGAATTTTGCTCTTCAAATTTTGCGCAATAGGTTACAACAGCCAGAGCAGCAGTAGAGTTAAACACCTAGTCTTGATTGGCCAGATGTATATAGTGATTGGTGCAGGTGGTTCGTGATTAGTAGGTTCTCACCTGTTTACACGCCATTAAAATTAAAGTCGCAACAATTCATACCTGTGAATTCACAGCAAGATAAATTCCATTTGATCACCCATGATACCAATAGACGCATGGATTGATTGATACTTGTAAAAGAGCAATTTTACACTCTTGACATCAGGATCCAGGAGGAGCTCAAAATCCTGTTGTTTCCGAGCATCAAAGGTGATTTAGATACTTGGCGCAAAAGCATACTAGGAATTCCACCAGCAAATTGGCCATGACGGATGGACAACAATGCCCACTATTTTGGAATCTTTCATAAATTCCTTCAAATTTAAGACAAGACTTTTCATAAACTTCCTGAAATTCCTTACATGAATGCCGGTACTAGTTTGTTGTACCCGAAATTTTCCAAACTCTCTGAATTCAAAGCCGCTCAATGATGTGGGCAGCCTATTCAATTTGATTATCGTATCTTGTCCTTTTGTGAAATTTTCACGGGGTATGCACTGTTGTCACACGTCATAGTAGATATTGGCATTTTGGAAATTGGAATATCTATGAACTGGATAGTATCCCAAGCAGCGTTTCTTTTAAGGATATGGTGATGTAATCAACGTGGCAATCATGGCGAAAATAATTTAGCCCAATTCGGCTATTTGTGAAAGTAGAACAATAAGAGAATCCTTCTATATTCTTGGCTACCTACTGGAACTTATCATCAAAATCTGGCGAATTTGGGTCTTTTTTTTCCCATGAAAATTCCTTCGTGGTGATTGAAATCATATTTTTCAGGTCAAGATTTGGAGAAAATTCATTGATAAAAGAAACCCTGGCGGCAACACCCTCCCCCAAAAAAAGCCTAGCTTGAAGGGGATTTCAAATGAAAAAGCCCCTCATTTCCCTCCCTTTGTATTAATAGTCAGAGTTTTTTTCAAAGTAGAAAGCTGATGATAATTCGCACAAAAATAAAAGCAGTGCTCCAAAGTGAATTTTAAGCAATTTCGAATGAAAAACACCCTCATTTTCCATTTGTATTAGCAGCCAGGGTTCTAAAACAAAGTAGAAATCTGGTGATAATTCTACAGGGAAAAATCAAAAGAAAACACTGATCCCAAGTGAATTGTATGCTATTTGAAATGGAAAACACCCTCTTTTGCCCTCTGTATTGGTAGCCAGGGTTTTTTAAATGTAGAAATCTGGCGATAATTCGCCAGGAAAATTATCAAAAAGTAAAAAAACAGTGCTACCAAGCGAATTTTAGGCAATTTGAAATGAAAAACCCCCCTTCTTTTTCCCTTCGTAGATATATTTAAATTTAAAAAAATTTAATTAATTTTTTCAAAAAAAGCACTGCTACCAAGTGGATATTGTGAGAGTCTGGAATTTTGCAGTCATGACAAGACGACGAAAACGTACGTAATTAAATTTCAGGGGAAATGTTTTTTGGGGGTGAGTGAGTCGGTGACATGTGCTGACTCCTGAGACTGAAGTTACCCAGTGTGAAAAAGGAAATCTGCGTTGTTGGTTGCCAAGGGGGGGAAGGTTGATGACACGTGGCGGGTCGACAACTGAGAGCCCAATTCGAAATATCGAAAAGGTCCCCTTCATTAATGAAAAAGGAGCCTGACTGTTCTAGAAGTTTCTGGTGGCTGGAATCTCGTCCTGGGTTTTGGAAGGCCACAAGAAGAAGATGATGATGAAGAAGAAGCTCCGTCGTGGAATTCCACTTTCCGTTTGTTTTTTCTGCTCGTTATGGAGGATGCATATCTTGGAACCTCCCCTCACTCCTATCGGCAACCAAGTGGGCGAAGAAATAGAAAAGAGAAACATGATGAAAAGAAAAGAGAGTTCAGGAATGTAGAACAAGACAAATGGGGTTTTTTTTCCAATTTTTTTCAGGTGGAGGCAGGCTGTCTGGCCGGTTAAGAATGCCAGCTCCACAGCCCTCCTCCATGTCAGTGTTTCTTTTTTGAGTTTTCAGTTTTACGTAACTTCGCTACATGGCAGTCTGTGCTGGAGCTCGCATTGCTACATGGATGCATTCAGGGTCTATCTGTCCAACTACATGGTGCGAAAATATGTAGTTAGACAAAGGATATAAATTGATCAGTTCTGATTTGCTACTGGGAGTCATTCTGAGTCAAATTTGCAGCTACATTTCATCATCCTTAATCTGGTTTTTTTTTTGGCTAATGAGTGTTATTTTAAATCTAATTCATGGCAACATGCTATATGGAGGAATTGAACTCGACCAGAAAAGGCCCCACCCATTGCAGCATAAAGCGCAGCCTGCAAAGAAAAAACCCATTGGTCCATAATTATATAGAACACAAAGAAAAATCCTTGTAAGCCCAAAGAAACGGGTTGGATGTAGATTTCAAAGAACCATAGATTATGAAAACAAAGGGCAATATCTTCATTTTGCCAATCAAATACAACCAGCTCATTGTTGGGTTGGATGTAGATTTCAAAGAATCGTAGATTATGGAAACAAAGGGCAATTTCTTCAGTTTGCCAATCAAAATACAACCAACTCCTTGTTGTTGCGTACAAGTCAAATTAAGATTCCAAATCATGTTATCAAGACCCAATGCCCCCATTACTATCCATTATCCAAAAATTTAAATGCCAAACAAGTCTTAGAATATTTTTAAAAATAGATATTAGGAAGGATACAAAGGAAAAAAACAGCTTCCAAGTTGATAGCAACTCAAGCCTCAACTTTTTGCATTGAACCTAATTTTTTTGTAGTTCAAATTTTTAATAACTACTCCAAAAATAAAGTTTTGCAAAGTGAAGAACTTTTGGTTGAACATGTGAATAACAAGTTCCAATTGCATTGTAATCAATTTTGTAATTTTATTTTCATGAAGGTCAACGTAAAAAAATAACATTCATCTTCAACACAACCAATTACTTGCACAATAATAAGTTCAGCCAACTTGATATATTTTGGGATTTTATTTTCCAAAATTCGAGAGGAAATAATGGTTTTCCACAATTCAATGACTACAAGCTTAGTAGCCTTTAAAACTCATTATGTATGTGTTATGCACTTTCCCAACCAACCCCATTAGACCAATGTTTCTTTAGATTAAATCAAAGTTTCACAAACTCATACAAGGGCTGGAATTCCTCATATTTTCATTGGCTTACCTTTTACCTACCAAGCTTAAACTAGTTGCAAATTAAATAAGTTTTCATTTATCCTCCATTGCCTAACCACTATTCAACTATTGGAGGACAGTGGTTGTAGAAAGTTGAGCATAAGCAATTTCATTTTTAATGTGCATACATTTTGGATCCATGATCCATTTACCATCAAAACCTTTCTTCTTGCCTACATATTTTTTAATCAAATCCCAATTATCAACCAAAATTTTTTCCTTCCTTTCAATTTTGGTACGAACACAACATATCACAATACAAACCAACCCAACATCATGAAAAATGGGTTCTACCCATGGCATTTTCATAGCACAGATCTCTTGAAATTTACATTTAACATTAGCAACAACCTTTTTAGGTTTTTTGGGAAAAGGAACACATTCATCATTAATAGTTTCAAGCACAACATCTAATCTACAACAAATATTTCAAGTGATGAATATTGCAATTCAAGGACATGAGGAAAATTTCTTTGTTCACCAATGTTGTTGGATTGAAGTACATTGCAAAAAGCAAGGCTAGCAATGGGGCATATGAAATTCTTTGTGGGGATTTGAACACCAAAAAAATACTTAAACTTGAAATTATTTAGTAGAACCAAAGGAGCCATGCTCTAAAAACAAGTAGCGAATTCACATATTGAGACAACAAAACCTTAATTCAAACACTGGTCTAGGCCAAAATTCCCATCTAAAACTTAAGTAAAGATTGTGACCAGTGCACAATGATGGCATAATGAAAAACAACCTATTACATAACTCTAAATACATGCACCAATAGGTAAAAACCCGAAATCACTAGCATTGAAATTCAAATACCTATGCTAGTCATGATGAAACAAAACTTGAAATCACCTACATCAAATGGATTATGCAACTATCATTCACAACATACATAGTGCACACAATGCACATTACACATAGTCACAATGAAAAACCTCAATGACCACACATTCAAACATCAAGGAAAAAAGAAAATCATTTGAGTTTTAAAGGTTTAAGAACTTCCTAAATGTGTAGGGGTTAGGTTGCAAGTTGAAAGCTCTAGCCTCCAACAACTCCCAAAACACAACAACTCTAATCTAGTGCCGATTGTAACACTACTAATCACCAACTCACTACTCAATGGCTCATTGTTGAATCCTAACAACAAAGTTTTTAAATGAACTACCTTCATTAATGAAAGCAAACAAAAATACCAAACCATCAGGCTTTAGTGTCCCTTCTCGTTGAAAGCTTCAAGATCTAGAATGCACAATGTTAATAATTAATACTTACAAGAATATAAGCATGGCAAAACAAAATTTTGAATTGGCATTAGGGTTGCAAAATTCACGAATTATAAGATTCAAATCCAATGATCCATGTTGATCTTAAATGAGGGTCACACAAATTATCATTTTTTTAGGGGGGCAAGAGGGCGACACATGCTTGTTGTTGTCTTCATCATCAAGACATTATAGAAATTAAGGGCATCCTTTTGTGAAATGGGGGAAGGATAAATAAATAAATCCCTTTGTGGGATTTGTCAGTTCACATTTTAGATCAAAAATAAATAAATCTTGCTAAAGAAAAAACAATTGTCCATGTCACTTATTCAAGGTTATCACATCATTTGTGTGTTTGTCATAACACAATAGACCCATCAAGACGCAAACACACCCCTACATCATGTCAATTTTAGGTCAGCCTAGGTCAACTTAAAGTCAACCTAGGTCAAAAGGACTTTGAGTTTGCCCAAGGTAGGCTTATGGATGATCAGAAGTAGGCTTGTTTTGGTCACCATAAAGCCTACAACAACCAAAAAAATATGGTTGCCAAGCCTATGGTGGTTAAAAAGAAAATTGTTGCCAATTGTGCGGTGACTAAAAATTGAAGGTCTATTTGTCCAATGACATGGTGTGAAAATATGTAGTTAGACAAAGGAAATAAAATGATCAGTTTCGATTTGCTACTAAAAGTTATTTTGAATCAAATTTGCAGCTACATTTCATCATCTTTAATTTGATTTTTTTGTTAATGGGTTTGTTTTAAATCTAATTCATAACATGCTATATGGAGGAATTGAACTTGACCAAAAAAGGCCCTACCCATTGTAACACAAAACCTAGATTGCAAAAAAAAAATCATTAATTAGTAATTATATAAAATACAAAGAAAACTCCTTGTAAATCCAGAAAAAGGGGTTGGATGTAGATTCCACAAAACCATAGATTATGAAAACAAAGGGTAATATCTTCATTTTGTCAATTAGAATACAACCAACTCATTGTTGTTGCCTACAAGTCAAATTAAGATTTCAAATAATTTTAATAACATTCACTACCCCCATTACTATCCATTATCCAAAAATTCAAATGCCAAAAAAATCTTGAATTTTTTTTAAAAAAAGTAATAGGCATGATAAAAAGGAAAAAATAGCTTGCAAGTTGGTAACAATTGTTGCACCTTAGCTTTCTACATTGAATCGAATTTTGTTTTCCTTCCAATTTTGAATAATTATTCCAAGAGGAAATTTTTGCAAAGTGAAGAACTTTTGGTTGAACATGTGAATTGCATGGTTAGTCAATTCTGTAATTTCGTTTCCATGAAGGTCAACATAAAAAAAACAATATTCATCTTCAACAAAACCAATTACTTGCACAACAACAAGTTCAATCATTTATTTTTTAGAATTCAAAAGGAAGTGAAGGTTTTCCACAATTTAGTGATTAGATTGACATCAAAGGATTCGGCATTGTTAACTTAGCATTTTTTATCATGCTAAGCATGAACAAAAATCTTTGAAAGTCAAAAGCAATAATTGAAAACAAGTCAAGAATCCATACCTCATCAAGTCCTACCTTTTTAGGCTAGAATTAAAGCATGGTTGGATATCGAAAAGGACTATTTCATTTTATATTCACTAGACCCCTTCACTTAAACATGTTGTTCATACTTAATGACACATTCATATTGAAAGTTTGATTTCATTCATAAATAGATACATTAAAAATGTACTATTATACACATAGAATGTTAAATTTGAACAGGTTTAAGGATCCTTTACAAGTCCTTGAAAAAAATCCATGACTTTGTTTCATGAGAAAAAAAAGTTCAAGGATTCATAAGGAATGTTCAAACAACTTTTTTGGCCTAAAATTTTTACCACAAACACCTTATGTGTTAATGTGTATAAAATGTAGGATTGTGACAAGAACCAAATGCCCTATTGTAATGTAAAAAGTTTCAAAAAACCATATGTCTGGGATTTTTGGACCATTGATAGAACATGGCCCACATTGGATCAATTTTATTATTCTCACTTTCATAAATGAAAATAATAGATACTTCAGATGCCTATATAAAATTTGGAACAAAATTATTTCATTTGACATGAAGAAAAAAAAGGTGATATGTAAGACATGTCATGGGAAAAGTGAAGAAAAAAGTAAATTTGCAAGTTATTGGAATGAATCCCTAGGTTCAAATGTGCTACCCTTATCATGCTTAGACCCACTAATAAAGGGTTACCTCAATGATTGTCAAATGAACATTGAACAACTTTTTAGGTTCTGGTTACAGCCAATATCGTGGGTAAACAATACCCAATGCATCCATAAAATCTTGAGCAAAAAATTGACCTTGTACTTTAACAATAAGTTGAGTGGCAACTTCTTCACATTTTTGCTTCACAAATGCAACAAAATCTCCATGTATATCCCTTGTAACAAAATTTGATGCCTCAATCTTATTTTAAAATGTTGCCCACATGTGCTACCCAATAAACTCAAAAGTTAGATGATCAATTATAATGTTCAGATTTATAATCCAATGGAAATTAATCTTTTCATGAGCAATGTTGATCAAGTTAGTGAAATTATTGAACATAGTACCTTCAATAGAAAACTATTTGTCACAAATTATGCGGCACACATCCCCTTCCCATATGTTCATTGATGCTAGCAAATCAAAAAAAAAAAACCCCCTTAATTATGTAAACTTGAACAAGGAATGGACCTTCTTCAACATTAGCATCATTACATTCAAGCCCAACAAAGACTCCACATTAATCAATAAAGACAAATTAGATTTGAAAGAAGGTATTGTAGGTGCATCCAATGCCATTTTCGCACAAAAAGTGCAATATTTAAACAAACCTTATGGTTGATTATTGAAATTAAACATTTTAAAATAAGAAAATGATAATAAAATAAATATACATCAAAATATGAATATTTGTACCTAGCCATTTGCTTTTGATGATTCATGGCCATTTTTTTAATATGAAAGTAATATGTAATTGTTTCAATGAAATAACTTAATGAAGATTTTTAAATTTTCATTATGACATGTTCTATGTTGCACATAGGTAACACAAATTGAATATTGTATATGTTTTTGTAATATTTTTGGATAATACAATTGAATATTAATAAAACATTAAATCCCATTTTAAAACCATAGAATCATGTCCCAAAAATACAAATAGAAAGATCTCATTCATACAATTTGGGTTCCATGCTACTTTACAATACCAATGAGGATGATTAAATTATTTTGTGTCTACATACTGATTTTGTTGTAACCACTTTTGTCTTTTCAAAAGATAAATTTTAAAAATTACTAGATGTCATTTTGTTCCATTAATATGTTTTTATGTTCTTAATTTGCTAGGCAAAATGCCAATGAAAGTCTGATTTATTAGAAAAGTTCACAATAAAAATACAAGCAAACAAAAGAAAAAAAACATTGAAAGGGTGTGACAAAAAAAATTTACAAGTAGACAAAAACATTAAAAGGGTGCAAGACAAACAATAAGATATAAATAGACAAAAGAAAAAAACTTCCTATAATGTGAAGAGTAAATTCTAGTGACGATGATTTCATTGGAGTTGGTTTAGATGGGATGGACTATAGTCGTAGGTTGTAATTCCAAACTACAAATTTATTAGAGGTCAATTCCAAATCAAAAATTTAATAAATACACATTTTACAAGTTGTAATGTTTCAAAATTTCCTTATGGATCCTAAAATATTGAAAGAGAAACAAAATCTCTTTATTTATTTTTCAATGTCTTTTGGAATCTTTGTGTCCTTCCAAAAAAAATTCCAATTTCATACACATGTTTACATGTAATTTCATACAAATGTAATATGTGTTATTTCATTTGAAATCTGTTGAGAATATTTCAAGAGATTAACATGGTTTGTTTTTTTGTCATGTCATTGGTAGCGCGTAACAACACAAAGCCCAAGTAAGCAATGCCTAGAATAAAGTATCAAAACACAACCACTTGCAAATTGCATATTAAACCACAACCACTTTCATAAATGTGAAACACTTCCATTTGCAAATTGTGTCCTTTGAAATCAAAGAACAAGAAATTGGTGCTAAGCACCTCTAGATATAAAATTTATTGTACAACAAAGATTGAATGTTGATGATATATACAATATTAAATGTAAAATGATTATATATTGGATGTTGAAATATTATTTTTCCTAAATAATCCAATAAAATTTTGAGTTACAAAATAAATGAATTTTTTTTGTAAACCTTTCATTAAAAATCTGTCCTATATTTGGTATCTAAAAATTGAACTATGTAACATGTGTATCTCTTTTGCTATTTATTGCTACAAAGAAAAATAAATATTAAATAAATGTGAAAATGTGTACAATCTTTTCTAAAAAGTTGTTTATATACAACTGTAAGTTTAAGAAAGTCATACAACATCATTCTAAGCATATATTATACATAAATATGAATTATAAATGTTTACATCATTTCAATTAATACATTAAAATATCATAAAATAAACCAATAAATGTGAGCATGTGTTGTACAATGTAAATGAACATATATTAAATATGTTTATCCAAATGTGTTTTTTGTCAATAACAATATAGCTTAATTGAAGGTTTGCAAGGTCTCATAAGGCTAACAAAAAGAACTTGGAAACTAAAAGATTGGAAACTATAGGTTTTTCAAAGATTAGAAGTTTGGATCCTTCTAGGATTATTTTTTGACAATTTTACTTATTGAGTGCATTGTTTTATAGATCTTTCATCAAACATATTAATAATGAAATATCCATATTCTTATGTATTTGAACTATGGGATTTAAGTATTAAAAAAATTGCATTTTAAACATGTTTAATATGTTTGAAAAAGCTTGAAGAGAGTATGCAAGAACATGACAAAACCTTCGTGGATCATATTACAACCCAAAATGTAGTATGGAGGGTGATAGAATTGTGGAAAGAGTTAAGGGAAGTGTAGGTAAACAATTATGTTAGAGGATTTAATTCCTTGGCTATCCTTTTTGGGTGTTCTAAGTTTGTTGTTGATTGTCTATTGTGAGTTTTGGGAGTAATCACGCAAAGGAATTATATTTTATACTTGCTACTCTATAGAACAAAGGATTTATATTTATGAGATCATGGTAGAAATTAGCCTGCATCTCAAGATTACAAACTTTGATGAATTATAGACCACGGTTTTTTAAATTAAAAATTTGTGATTGTTAACTTTGTAGTGTCCATTTCAACCATTGGCCAAATATTGTCATGGAAAAATATATTATTTAAAAATCCATTCATTTGCATAGTGTGCATTGTAATTATGCAAATTCTATATGTTTTCAAATAGTCATGTTTATTAAACATTACAAACTGGAGGTACCTATTGTGATTCATGTTAATTAGTTCATAGTTGTGCTCACTACTTTTTTCTTTTTAAAAAAGGAGCCATATTGATTGGCCCATCCCCAATTTCTATGGAACATTGGACATGCCCCGATAGAAGCACCTATTATTTTGAACCCCAAAGTCCAAAATAGAAACAAATATGCTCCCTATAGCCCACCTTTTCAGTTTATATAAACTTTTGTTTCCAAAACCGTTTGCCGCCATTTCATACCCCTTCTTAAGAACTGGGATAGCTTTTGTGCTTTGCATTAATTAGACAAGGTGCCTCCCAAGTTCTATTTATTTCTTGCAATGAGCCAATTTGATTGGCTCATCCGTCAAAAATATGAAACTATGGAGGCACCCCAAAATAGAAGGTTGTATATTGAATTTGTAGAGTTCCCTTTTGGCCCATGTATATAGGTGAAAGGAGGACAACATTTGCCAAAGCAAATGGGATAGAAGTGAGGTGCTGTTGGGAACTCTTTGTTTTGATCCCCCCCCCCCCCCGCCCCCAAAAACAAAAAAGAAGTTTGCATGGAAAGCAAAGAAAAAAAAAAGGGAGGCTCCTTCACTCCATGATGTGATTTTTCATTGGTTGCATGGAAATTCTATTCCTTAAAATGGGCTGCCACTAGTTTTGACCTCGACTAAATGCCCTTCCTAAGAACACCCTACCTATTTAGAGGCTATTGGAACGCTAAAAACTTCATCCAAAGTACCGTCTATGCGTAGGGCATTTTACTACAATAGTAGCGTAGGGTCAGCTTCCACATTGGCATCCCGGCATTTTGCATTGCCATCGCTTTTCGCACTTTTCTTTTTGCACAGCATTGAGTTCCATCTGAAAGCTCCTTGAGTTTCACAGATTTGGGTATTTGTCTCAGTTCTACGTATAAAAGTACCTGGTTTCTCCATTCAATCTTCAACTGTTAAAGTTTTCTTAGCTCACAATTTCTTTTTTTGCTCAGCTCACGTTCTGAAGAGAATTTTTTCAGCTCTACTTCTTTTTTTAAAAGTCCTAGTGACTTCTGTTGCAACAGCAAGATAGTCAATTCCAGGAATCAAAGAATTCCACTGCAAACACTTGTGTTTCTATTTCTATTTCACTTACTTGGGTACTTGGGATTTTGTCTTTGGGTTGATTGATTTTGTGACTGTAATTTCCTTCCCCCATTTGCTATTTTCATTGATTTTTTTCTGCCTTGGAGATCCATTTCAGGATCAGAGTGAATATTAGACCTAGGGCGTCGTAGTTTTTTTTGCAGCAGAGTGAAAGTTGAAAGTATCAAAGTAATCAACATAGTTGCCACTCATGAATTCTATGGATATTTTATTTTGGGGACAACAAGATATGGCCTGCATTGTCCACATCTCTACTCACAGTGCTGTTGATGTGGGTTGCTTACATTGTTGTGGGGGCGGTGGATAAGTTTGTGATTACTCTCATGAGGATCGAGAGAATCATGATAGCCAGGGTGTGAAAGGACCCTCTTCTCATTTGCTCGTGGGAAACTTGCCTGAAATGACTATGCTTGAGGAGGCAGAAACAAAGAAGGACATGAAGATTGGCGACTATGATATTGTATCTCATGTTCAAGCTTTTCATGTCCAGAACTGCCAAGCTTATGGTGTGTTTTTCTTTAAGCTCCAAATTCTCACCCCTCTCAATTCTACTAGGCATTTTCATTTTCTTCTTATCTTGCAATTATGACTAAGGATTGCAATACTCATGAATGATCTCTAGAATTAGGTTTTGATAGTTTTTGGAAAGAGGAGTGAGCATCCACAAGAGGTCTTTTCTACAAGAAACTCAGAATTTACAATTTCATCCAAACCAAATTGTATCACAATAAGATTGGAGTTTTGAGTGCAATGGAGGTTTTGTGAAGTCTTTGTTGTACAAAAGCTTCTTGGTAAGGGTTCTAATGTGTCCTTCAATCAAACTTTTGTGATTGTATGGGGGCCCAATTTTGTTTGAGCTTGCAAATCTACACATCTCTTCATCATGAAGCATGTAGGTTATAAGTCATCAACAAAAAAAAATGTTGTATGTTTTGCATGCCATGAAAAAGTTATTTGTGGTGGTGTGGATGGGAGCCAAGGATCACCATAACAAACCTCAATCTCATTAAACAAGTTTTGCCAAACAAGGATCATGCATTCACAAAGTCTCAAATGATGCTTAAATTTACAATGCCAGTTATTGGAAAAAGGTTGGTGACAACTGATGGAGAGGAATGGGCTCTCCATCATCGAATTCTAAGCCTTGCCTTCTTCCATCATGAAAAGCTCAAGGTACAAACAAAAACAACACTATGAATGTCTTTGACAAATCTCTTGAAAAAATATTTTGAAACTATTATGAATTAAAGCATGGAAAAAAAATTAATAGTCCAAAAAAACAAACATGTTGTAGAATGTTAAAATGCCTTTTCTAAGTTATCTCATAAGTATTTAAATTGTGTCATTTGATGATGTTGAAAACATTGATGACAATCCTTGAAGTTATCCATCCACCAAGCTCAAACTTGAAGTGAATTAGATAGGGCTATAGATTAGTAAAGGGTTTCTCTTTTTGGCATATAGTGTATGTTTAAAATTAGTCTAGATGGAGATACTAATAGTATAGAAATGATATTTTTGTGCACTCTAAGATTGGTATGGATATTATTATTTGCAAGCAATGGTAATACCAATGGAAAAGAGTGCATCGTCAATGGTAGATGAATGGGGAAAAAAAGTGAGGGATGGTGGGGGCAATAGGAGCTTGAAATGGGTGATTACATGACACATGTGACCACTAATATAATTGCACTTACTACATTTGGGAGTAACTATGAAAAAGGAAATAAAATGTTTGAACAACAAGTTGCACTCATCAATCTTATGGATCAAAGAGATAAACAACAATTTAATGCAATACCAGGATACATGTTCCTTTTTAGTCATTCTTATCTCAATCCCCAAATCATATTTGCTCATGACTAATCTAATTTGGAAAAGGATATTGTGCATAATTGCTTTTTTTTCTAGTTAATTATATGGATTTGAATGTCTCATTTAGTTGCATCAATATAATGATAATGTTGATGTATTGGACATCATATGAATTTTAAAAGTTAAATTTATTCTATTTAAATGCAAAATAAATCCTAATTTTCTTATGTAGTTGCATTCTTAACTTTGTTGTTTTGTGTGTTTGCGGTTTTCTTCCAACTCCATTAAACATCAAAATACTTTTGGCCCAAATTGCAATTTCAAAATATTTGAAAAAAATTATATAATCACGAAAGGATATGGAGAAAGGGGCCAACATCTCAAATGGAAATGATTTGTTGGGTCTCATGCTTAATGCAACAATAGAAGAAACTACTATCAAGGGTGGAAAGATCCATTTTGGCATTGGCATGCAAACATTAATAGATAATTGCAAGACCTTTTTCATAGCAAGACATGAAACAACCTCAACTCTTCTCACATGGGCCATGATGTTGTTGGGATCCCATACAATTTGGCAAGAACATGCTCGTGAAGAAGTCATAGAAATATGTGGACATGGTGATCATCCAATTGATGCCAACATGCTCAACAAATTGAAGACGGTACTTTGAATCTTTTGTCAACCCATTTGAAATTTCATTTAATTCATGTTATGGCACAAACTTGATTATTTACAACATGGTTGGATGTGGGTGCACTTGATTATGACTTTGAATGAGATTCTTTGTCTATTTTCACCAATTTCAAATCAAAGCACAAAAGCATCAATGGACGTGAAATTGGGGGACCTACATGTCCCAAAAGGATTGAACTTATATTTTCCTAGGCTTACCATTCACCGTGATCCTGAGTTGTGGGAGCTAATGTACATGAATTCAAACTAGAAAGATTTGTTGATGGTATTGCTAAAGCAAGCAAAAACCTATTTGCTTTTATGCCTTTTTCGTTTGGGCCAAGGTTTTGTGTGGGACAAGGATTTGCTTTGGAGGAAGCAAAATGAGTGTTAGTTGTGATACTTCAACAATTTCGCTTTCATCTCTCACCAAATTATTGTCATGCACCACATGACAAAGTGACACTGAAACCCAAGTATGGAGTGCCAATATATTGGAATGTTTGTGATTACTAGATCATGTTGTTGGAGAATTTGTGACTATTCAAACTTTCATTGATAATCAATAATTTTTATAAGTTGGACATTCCCAAAATCTTAATTAGATTTCACATTTTGATACGTTGAAAATGAATGCAAAAAGTTCAAGTTACATGGAAATATGTATGTTGGTAGTACCAAAGAAACAATCATTCTTGGGTAAACCCATCCTTGGGTGATACCACTATGAACCACATCAAGGAATGGTTAAAAATTTAAAAATGGCCAAATAATTTTTTTGGGCCTTTTCTTTTAAATGTTTTCACAACTATAAAATATATATTTCTCATGTTTATCAATTACATGCCATAATATACGGCTTGAATTTTCTTTTATAATTTAAAATTTTGAAAATTCTTAAATTTATATTCCTAATAATGATGACCCATTTTGGAATCACATTCCTTAACTTTGGAAATTCATAACTAAATTACACTTATTCAAAAAAAATTAATAAAAATAAAAATAAAATGACTTCAAAGTTACTTTAGGAAAAAAGCTCCCAAGAAAATTTCCAAATCATATTTCAAATTTGTGGTCTTGAACAAAAAGTTCAAGCAAAAGAACCAACATTACATTCTTGAAACCATTTTTTAAATGCTATGATTAAAAGCCTCAATATACACATCATTATTGATATTATTAAATTTTCAAAATACATGAAACCTAATAAATTTATTCTTTATTTTTAAAAATTGAATATTTATTTAAGTGTTTTTAATTTATTTTAAGTTCAATGGGTTTATTAAAATCAAAGTGCACAACATTCCTAATGGTACCACCCCAAGGATGGGTTTTCTCTCTTGTATTTCATGATGTTAAAAGGTTAAATCTTAATTAAATTTCACTTGAACAAATGCAAATTAAATATTTTTTGTTACCCATCTTTTTGGAGATTGTCAAATATTCAAACTTGAGGAGCAAGTACAACATATATAACAAAATTATATGGGTAAAAACATCATTATGAATTGAGCAATAAAACCTTCAACCACTTGGTCTAGTTGTTTATAATAACATTTAAAATTCTTCTATACAAAACAAAACACATATAAGTGTGTGCCCCATATTTTTCCTAGTGTGTTAGGATTGGAATTTCTATTCAAAGCAATTGAAATGTGTGCAAAACAATGTCATTTTTTATAACATCATTTTGTGGCTAAATTTACAAGAAGGGTCATCGATACATATTATAGTCCACTTGTAATATGCAAGATTGACATGAAGGAGAACATTTGTCTATGTGCCATGACAACTTCCTTTAAAACTAGGCCATCTTCAATTAGTAAGCCCACTTCCTTAGATGGAAGTTCACCAAGGACCACATGTAATGAAACTTGCAAGAATATTGCCAAAATGAACAAAAATTCGAAGTTTTTAAATTGGTTGTACTTTTTTTAAATGATTATATTGTATCATATTCATCCTCAAAGGCCTCTATCTCCACCCACATTATGGGGCCTAGAATCATTAACTAACATAATAATGCTTGTGCAACATGAGAAATGCATGGGCATTGGGTGATAGGAAAAAGCTTTGAACCACAAAGCTCAAATTCAAAGCTCACCACATTGGTTACTTCATTTTTATTTTTCACCCTGCATACTAATAACCAACTAGTTTTTACCTATAAGTGCCATGAACTAATTTTAGCCATGCATATGTATATTTACCTAGTAGCCACTCATTTTCATATCTACATACCTATGAGACCAATCTTTTACAATGTATATAGGTCACCAAGGTAAATCCTAATGTGATAAATTCAATTGAAAGTTCATGTTCAACTATGTCATATCAAATTTTAAGTGGATGGTGTGCTAACTAGTGACCATTACCTAAACATGTCTTTTTCCTAAGGGAGGCCAATTTTCTTTGAGATTTTAAATACATGAATTAAAATATATAAGGTGCCATATATTGGTTGTTGGGAAAATTTTATAATTTAATTAATTCTATAATAGGGTTATCTTTGTTTTCAAATTCAATTTATAATTAATATAGGGCATGTGTGAATCCTTGTTTTTTTAATGGCAATTTGTGACCTAATTTCAATTCTTGATAGCATCATGTGATGGGCCTAAAAGCATTTAAAAGATGTGCTTCACCATTATTGTTGTTGGATGAACTTGTAGGTTGCTACTTTACATCAACCGAATACACCCAATTAGCCAAATTGTTCATCCTTGTAACTAGCAACGTTGGGAATCTATCCCCCATTTTTATTGAAACCCTAACCTTAATTTGCCCCCAAAAGCTCTAAGTGCTTTTGAGAGAAACCAATTTTTTTCTCAAAAGGTTGTCATTGCTTAGATCAATGCCCTATAGTGCAACCTTTTCACCAAACTTAGTGCAAATTGTTTGGATACGCTCCTCTTATAGTTGGGATTCCCTAAATCTTCTTCTTCATTTGAATTTAGTAACTTATGGAGAATGCGATGGGTATACATCACTATATGTTGTGCTTGAAAGTTCAAATAACCACTTTCAAGTCCCAAGTCCCATTCAAATGCATTCCATTTTATGGTTATTGTTTGCTTTGTTGAAGTTTCGTATTATAATTTGTGTTTGTGAATTTGCACAAAATAATGGGGACTATGGTCATTTCAATGTTGAATAATGGTGAGATCATGAATCTAAAAGGTGTTGGATGAGATTTGGTTTTGGATTTACAAAGTCAAACTCAAAGTAAGTTCATTTAGTCATAATCACACCTTATTTTAGAGTTCATTTTTAGGTTTCTTGTTTAAAGTTAAGGTGTAATGGAGGTCCAAACCAGTGTTGTGCGTGTAAATGTCAATAGATGTATATACAACCTATAAATCTAGTGTAAGTGTAAATCACATCCAAAGTTTCTACACTTACACTTATCATGTTGCAAATATATATATATCTCAAACACACTTACATGACCTTGTGTAAATGTTTTGGGGCATGTAAGTGTAAGTACTAAATTTATTTGTAAAGTCACCTTGTTTTTAGGCCTCCTTTCACCACAAACCCGTCTTTTAGGGGTATCGATAAAGTAAGGAAATTTTATTAAAATTGGGAAGGAAATGCTGAAAATTAACATTTTATGCACAAGGTTCAAAATTAGTTCTCACCCTATTTATGATTGAACTCAAGGTTTTAGTGTTGTTTTCCTTACTTTATAGATAACTTTATTATATATCTTTAATGACCAAACCTTTTTGCAAAGTCCTATGAATTAGTTGTGGGTGTGTATTTTGATGGTTTTATTTTTGGTAATGGGCCGTGTAGTTAGCTTATCTTCAAAAACATTATGAAATCTCCTTTCAAAAAATTTCACATTGTCATATATTTAAATTGTTTTACATAGCCATGTAAAATCATATATATATATATTGGACCGCATAAAACTATATAAATATTTTTATTTCTTCACTTACACCAAATTGAAGTCCCAAACCATTGACATACACAACATTGGTCCAAACCCCACCATCTTTTCTCCTATGTTCTTTTGGTTTCTTGAATACTGATTTTTTCACAATCAA
This sequence comes from Sphagnum contortum, assembly GCA_963920785.1. Classification (NCBI taxonomy): domain Eukaryota; kingdom Viridiplantae; phylum Streptophyta; class Sphagnopsida; order Sphagnales; family Sphagnaceae; genus Sphagnum; species Sphagnum contortum. Next base: position 10,454,796 of record OY987292.1, on the reverse strand, counting down.
GTTTTCTTTTTTTTGGTTTGTAGAATTGTGGTTTGTTTGAACACTACTACAGACAGTGGATGCAATCTGTTAAATCATGTATTTAATTAATTTTAAGATTTTGAAAATTCTAGAATTAACAATTGACCATTTGGAAGTTGGAAAATTAAAAAGAAACTTTCAGTTGGGGGCTTTCAATGTTGATTTTAAATAGGCTTATTTACTAATCATGTTATGTGAGATGAAAATTTAAAATGTCATTGTTGAAATATATTAAATAGTGAGATTCAAATGGATTTTCATTCAAATTATTCAATATTTTATTTTCAAAAAAATATAGATTTATAAATCTTGGAAAAATATTTAAATATATCATTTTTTCCCCCATTTTGACAAAGGTATGAAAAAATAAATGGATGAAGTTGACTTTTGTGAAACATTTGGAACAAACAACATAATAAATCCGATGACAACCACGTTTGTTTCCCATCAAATTAGATGGTTGGATGGCAAAAACAATGGGCTTTCACTATGAAGGCCAAGGTTCAACTTTGTTACCAACTCCATATGTATGTTAACTATATATAGACCCTATACATATTGTATAGTTACCTTGAATGTATATGTATCATATTTTATATTAATGGAAATTATTAATAAAATAAATAAATTATATATTTATATCTATGTAATTATAATTCAAAAATCAATGCCACATTGCAATTTCTCGTTTGGCCTAGTTTAGCGAATTTAGTATGTCCATAACAATTAACCCGATTCAATATGGGATAATGAATTCACCAAATTTGGCCTCTAGTGAAATTGAAACAAATGTTAGTGAAATAACTAACGAACTAAACACCGTCTCCTTACAATGAGGGGAAGTAATCAAGTTTCTAAAGGTCTAAAACTTGTGATTCCTAAAATTGTTTTTAAAATCCCTAATGTTGCTATAGATTTTAGGAAATTATGGATTTATCAAATCCCTAATCTGACCCCCGAAGGAAGAAACAAAACTTTAGTGTGGATGACAATGTAAACAAGAGCAAAAGATCACATGATAAAATTAGAAAGTTCTAGGCATAATGGGCAACTTTGTTACCATTGGTAGAAAGTTTAATGGCCAAGGGTGGGGTTATTCATGGGTGAGGTGTAGGTCTATTTTTTGATTCAAAACAAGGATAAAATTGTCAAGTACAAATGGGATACACTAACAAAGCATCTTGGTCGTAGGATTGTGGTTTGTGATTTATTACGACTCGGGGTGAAGAAAGATGGGGGGGGGAGTACATTGCAAAAGATTACGTCCATTTGAAAACATGAGGTTATGGGCCTAAAGGGGTTCAAATTATATTTTGCAACAAGTCAACAAACCCTTAGGAAAGTGGAATTAGAAAGTTCAATTCAAGTCTTTGTTTTACATTCTTACACATGGCCACCTTTTGTTGGAATATTTGACAATGTATGAATTTTTTTGTTGGCTTGAAGTTCCCACATAATCCAAGCATGCACTAGTTTGAGTATGTAGGCTATGTTTCATTTTATTTCAAAGTTGCAATCTGCTTTGTCATATCATGATCCTTTATATACATTCAATGTGATTGAATGCAATATCAACTACAAAATTACAAAAAAATGCATTGTACAATGTAACCAAATTTGCAATACCTACATCCACTTTATTTTTGCATTTAGATGGCATATACGTAATATATAATGAAAAGATAAGGGGAAATTTTTTACAATAATCATAATAATAATAATAATATAAAAAAAACTGAAAAAAACATCACAAAACAAGACAAAAAAATCACAAGAAAATGATTTAACAATTAAAATATTTCATTGCAATAAGCATTTTCAAATTGTTGATTTAAGTTTTTAGTATTGCATAAGGGCAGTGCATTTTTTTACCCACCCTTCATTTAAGCCCCTATTTAAAAATTGGTTGAAAATTTTGTACTGCACCCTAAATGTAAGGATTGGAATATAGTTTTGTGTTATACTTATATTCAAGGTCCACCTTATATTATCATCAAAAAAGGTTATTGAAATGAAGGATACCATGGTTTTTGCAATACCTACATGTGACAATGATAACATTTAGTCTTTTTGTGTTAATAGGGTTCATAGGTTTTAGGTGTTAATAAGTAGGTAGGTAGGTAGATGGGCTCAGATGTCATGTCAATGGGTAGAAGGACTAGGTAGGTATATACATTGTATCAATTATTTGTAGGTACTCAATAGGAAGGTAGTTAGTAAACAGTATGTTGGTAGTTAATAGATAGTTAGTAGTAGGTAATGTCTATTGATTGCTTGTCTTATCAATTTGAACCAAGTTTAGATAATGCATTGAATTGTAACAACATCCCACTAGAACAAGTGAAAACTTCATGAACTTAGGAGCATTACGCTATATCATTCAAACGTTATCAAAATTTTCCTCCTTGTATTTCAAATTTAATGTTATTTGATTAAACATCATTGTGATTGATTGTGCCATGAACATTTTGTATTGAATTTAAAGTAAATGAAAAATAAATGTATATTGGTTGCCACAAATTTTTAATTCAAAAAGGTACTTGTAGCATGCTTGCTTTCAACAATGCCAAGATAGAATTGCTTTGGGTGATTTTGCAAACGTAACATTATAGAGGAAGTAAAATCTAGAATTGGTTTATTATAGTTGATTAAAATTTTGCATCCCATGGCAATCATTGTCTAGGTAAATCTAGTAACTATAGTTCTTCTAATTCATTAACAAGGTTCCAAATGATCCAAGTTGGTGGGTTGGTGGCCAAAGAATTGGTTTTATAAAATCATGTGGTGAAGATTGTTGTGTTCATTAGTTGTTTTGTTACTATGAAGAGTTGTTATCTACATTTTGTACATTTAATGAAAGGAATATATATTATAGAGTATTCCATCCAAAAATTGTGTTGATTTTTATTTTCTTTCTTAGCTTGCTTGCAAGCATGATCTTGGTAATTGGTGCATTTCTTTCAAGCTCCTTTATTTCTACTTTGATGCCCACTTTGCACATGTCCCTTTTTCTAATTAGACATCCCTTAAAGTGAAATTGGAATAATTTGGTTCTTCTAGCTTTTGCTCAAATGGAACATAATGTGTGGATTAAAAGTTTTGGTTATCTTTTAAACAATTTGAAAGAACAAAAGAACTATGTGTTGGCAAACTTGATGAAAACTTTTATGGTTTTGCAAGAATAGCCATTCATCCCTAATTAATATAATAAATTCTTGATTTCAAATCCTAGCTTCAAAGCTATTTGAAATATGGCCATGAAGTATTAGTTAGACATATAGATATGCATCTTTTTCGATTTTTTGTGGATTTTTCCAAGTGGCTAGTGTTGCAATATAAGATGTCATCAATAGATGCAATGTGAAGTCCCAAAAATGGCCTTGTAATTTGATTATGGAAATATAATAATCAAGGTTGGCCCAAGCTACCAAATGGAATTCCAAAGCCTCTTCCATTTCGTCCTATTTGGGGTAATGATGTCTCAAAGTCAATAAAAAAGGAAAAACTCATTAGTAATGGTATTTCAAAGTATTTGGAATTTTGGAAGCTAATGATATGTATGGAAAGGCCATGCCCTATATTGAATATTGGAAGGAATTTTAAAGAGTTTGTCAAAACCATTTCCAAAACAAAATCCCATTTTGTTGGAGGGGTTTTAGCCATCCAATAATTGGAAGGTTAATCATTTGCAATTCTCTTTTCCAATTCCACCTATCCTCGCCAATCAAGAAGATCCAATTATCCCTTTGTATTGTGGGATTAAAAACATGAAGCCATTTTTTACTACAACAACTTACCCTCCCTTTATAAATTTACATGAAAAAGATTTTATTCTCGCACCCATTTCATCCTAAAGTGTACCTAGTATGGATGGGAAGAGCACACCATGATGTTCTCAAGGATGGGAATGATAATCATTATAGAATGGTGCATGTTCAATGGTGGGCGCCCTGCAAGAAAGGAAGGACCGTGCAACAATTTAGACTTGTACCAAGATTGTTGGCAAGGAAGGTGGAAATGCAATTTAGTTGACCTAATGCAATGGGTGGACATTGATTCAATTGCATTCTTTTTTTGTGCTAGGAAAAATACAATGGTGAATAACACCATAACAATAAATGATGTGCATGTTACTTGGGCTAAAGTAAAAATTGATGTGGCTAATGAAGTTAACCACATATAATACATTAACTTTTGATCATCATGACAATTAAAATGATTTGTTGCTTGATTAATTTCTTAGTCTTGTAGAATTTAATGATTGAACTTACAATCAAAAGTCTTCTTGATGAATGTTGTTAATGATATTAGTAGATTTTGGTGGCCATCAAATACTAGACTTGTAGTATAACAATGACTTGAGTTACCAATCTTTTTAATAACTAAAATTAATAAGTTAAATGACATGTCAATTATATTTTTGAATAAAAATTTGTAATATTAATAAATTTTGGTGGCCGTTGATATTAGACTTGTAGTATGATGATGACTTGAGTACCAATTTTGAGCAATCAACATCCACTTTGGGAATAAGTAACCTCAAAAAAATGGGAAAGAATTGCAATTTTATGTGAAAGTTATGAAAATCTACAAGTAAATGGTGGCTATCACAAGATTTTGGTGCACCCAACAAGTTGAGTTAAGTCCGAAAATAACATTCAATTTTACAATTAATTAAATAATTGTTATATCTATTCCAAATGGGGAGAGGTGCAATAAACTATTTTAGTAAACGCCAACCATTTATGGTTTTGTCATCAACCAAGTGTGAATATCGAAAGATGGCAGATGGGGTAAAGGAAATAATGTGGGTCATTGACTTTCTTAGAAATTTTGGCATGTTCCATTAAAACATTGTGAAATTATTTTTTGACAACCAAGGTAACAAAAAATTCACACATAATCTTGTATTTCACATTCACATGAAGCATGTGGAAGGTGAATGAGAAAGTTCTCACAAAAGAAATGGAGATTTGGGTATATTCTAGTGTTGTGTGTGTAAGTGTCAATAGTTGAATATATGGTGTGTGAATCCAATGTAAATGTAAATCATTTACATTTACACGTATGAACTTTTTACATTTAGATTTACATGAGGCAAATGTAAATATTTGTCAAGTACATTTATACAATCCCATGTAAATGTTTTGGGTGTGTAAGTGTAAATGTATATATTATATACCCTTAATGACCATACCTTTTCACAAATCCATATTAATTAGTTGTGAGTGCATGTTTTGATGGTTTTTTGTTTTGCAATGGACCATTTGGTTGGTTAATCACCAAAAACATTATGAAATCCTCCCCACCCCCCCAAGTAAGAATCATATTTTTTGCATTTTTTTACGCTATTTCACATGGCCATGTAAAACCATATGTATCTATTTGTTGTACACTTACATTGTTTTACATAAACATTATTTATTTTTACACGTACATGAACGTAAATGAATATTAGATGACATTAAGTTCAGGGAGGTCACAAGAACAAAATGGAATTTAAAAATAATCTACATTCCTATCTAACCTCTAGCTAGATTCTTCTTGTGAATTCACCTCTTTGACAAATTTGAAAAAAACCCCATCAACCCCATTTGTTATTTTTCAATTAAATGTTTGTTAACCATGCATTAGATCTGACTTTTATAAGTGTTAATTAACTAGTTATGAATTCTTTTGTTAGTTATAGTTAATGATGCATTAAATTCAAATTTGACCTTCATAAATGTCAAGTTAAAAATTCTATAATTAAATAGTTTTTCATACCTTGCTAGTTATATTACTAATTAGTAGTTTATATTTGAATTAATTCATACTTACCATTAGGTTACTAGTTGAGTTATTAATAAGAACCACCTAGCCTATTTATGGATGTGGGTTTCAACTATTGATCATTCCTTTTCATTTGTAATACATGCATGAAAGTTTGTTTTGTTAAACTTTTGAATTTGAATCAATGCAAGTTTAGTTTGAATTGTACAAGGAAATGAAAAGAACGCTTGCATGATCATTCTTGCTTGAGTGTTAGATAATTGTCAATTATCAACATCATTGAAACTTTCTTGAGTTTGTTGGGTGAAAACCAATGTCCTACCAAGAAATAACACCCACAAACGTAAATGCACCAACTAGAGTCTTAAAAAAAATCAACAAGGACTTGCCAAAAGGGGTCAAAATAGCAACTTCAGACCTATAACCCTCTTCAATCATGTGAAATTTATTTGACAAGGAAATGGGTGGGAAATCTAAAAAAACACCTAGCCTAGAATAGGTTTCCCTAGTGATAAACAATTCACCTAAATATGGTAATACCTTGAATTTTCTATAAAATCATTGACACCTTATGCTCATAAAATGAATGCAAAATCAATAGAGAAATTCCAATGCCTTTGACTAACCATGCCATGTTACTATATCAATGAAGAAAATCATCAACCTATTGTATACACCCAAGTATCTCTATAACAAGAAGGAGAAACACATTTTCAAGGTGACAATTGCAATACAACTCATCTTTTGCCTAGGCCACAATTGTTGCAACCATTCCCTAAGAAATTGTGGTTTTTGAAATTAAATCCATTCAAACGGGTTCAATGATGACAACATCAACTAGAATGGAGACCCCATCCAAGGTGAACATGGTATTGACCCATTGATGTGAAGATTAGAGGGAAGGTGATGGGAGGACACATGTTTGTTCATGCGAGATATGAAATCCAACATATCTAAAAATCCAAGCAAAAACATTCCAAACATCATCATGGGTGGAAATGTACCATTCCCCTCTTTTAGGAACATCACAATAGGTGCTATTAAATAGATCAGTTGGCCACATATGGATCAGGCTCTTTGGAAGAAAAAATGTCATTTACAACTTTTTAAAACTAAAAAAATACTATTTTCAATTGAAAAATGTCATTTGTAATTACTTTTCAATCGTAAATGACACTTTTTAATTGCAAAAATTGATTGCAAATGATAGTTTCTCTTCTATTGGCAAGCCATGAACTATTAGATGGAGGAGGCCCAAGTTGGTGCACAATATTGAAAAGAAAATGTATGAAGCCATATGAAATGATTGGGTGAATGAAAAACCAACCATTCAGTTTTAGGCACTTGAATTAAAAGCCATTATAGCGTCTAATAAAAAGGGACAACAATCTTCCAAGAGTCTAGGGACAATGATTGGGGCCACAAGCCTTAGCTCCCCAAACATGTCAGGGGGGCCTTTGGCTTTAGTAAAAAGGAGACCCATTTCCTCCTTTAAAATGGGGAGAAGAACCTGCATCAAACTAGGAAAACCTGTAGACACATTAAAAAAGTGGTCCCAAAAGCTTTCCAAAAGCCTTGTTGTAACTCTGGGAGAGAGGAAAAAAAAGGGTAAAAATAAAATGACCTTTGTGCAAAACATGACCTAGAAAGCATACCAAAAAGGCCACACGGATGTCCTCTAACATCAGGAGCACCGTTATGTGGCACACAATCCTCATTTTTAGACATAATCTATTTTTGTTACAAACGACATATGAGTTTTCATTAGTTCAACTCCTCTTTGGATTTGAGATCCTCCTTGGGCTCAATTTCTCAATTATCTGTAAGAGAAAATCCATCACAAGACCCACTCCTAGGATTTTTTTTAATTGAAGAAGAGGACATTATGATTATTTCCAGGAATAATGTATTTTCTAGGTGCAATTTAAAGAATGCCACCTTAAAATAAATCTAAACCCATTAGGGTAAATAAGCTAGTCACCAAACATTTAACATATTGAAGCAGTTTGAATATCTGTGAACATCCTTCTGTTTTGTCAATTTTCAGTTGGCACTCTTATAATTTTTCTAGTTGTTTAAAGTGGACCAAAAACGAAGATGATATAATAAGGTTTGAAGGTTGAGAGGGGTAGGGGGTTTAATGTTTTTCTTTGAATTTTTTGTACAAGTTCATCCTCTTAATTGTTTATTTTTTGTTACTCCTTTGTCTATGGAATTCCAAGAGCTTCTGTGCAGCTTTTGTTGACACACCCATGGGCATGAAAATCTCTCCAAAAAGGTTGCAAAAAGAAAAGAGCTGACTCAACTAATTTTAATTCACTTTTATGTTGTATAATTGCATGAAAATAAGTACAACTTTTCTCCCATCTTGAAGAAGCTAGTTATTTGATTTTGAGAGAATTGTGATTATTCTGCATTTGATAATCACAAACATCAGGTTTGGAGGAGGAACGTATGATGGAATACAAAAAACAAACAAGGCATAATAACTACATATATGTAATTCACAGGGGAGGAGAGGACAATCCAAATGGGAGTGAGTAAATCAATAAACAAAACTTTGAGAACTATTTTATATTTTAGATTGTTCGCTTTCTTTGAATGATAATGGATCAGTCTGGTACCAATGTGCAGCAAAAGAATTTCCTTTAGTTTGAGAAATCTGCAAACTTTCTCCACAAGACTCATGTACAAAAAACTTTGCAACCAAAAAAAAAGGTGGGCCCAACAAAACCTGACCCAATGTAAAAGATACTGAGCAGTCATCTTCCTCCACTTTGTGTTCAAAGATCAAGAGCAAAATCTGTGTTATCCAACTTTCCAAGAGACTCTTCAAGGAAGCTGGAAGGTGAAAAAAGAATTAAGCAACTAAAAACGGTTGTGTATTATCTGTACTTCACTTCTTTAAATTTCTATGAGAGCTTCAGAATCAGTGCTGAGACAATAAAGCTCTCAAATGCAGAATTTTAACTTACATATCCTTGGGCAGCTGGGGTCCAGCTGCAAGAATCTCCTCTGTAAGTTTAAGGTGATTGCCGGCTTTGTAGTCAGTATATACTTCAAAATTCTTCTGGAAAAGGCCAGCCAATTTCTTCAAGGTTTCGTTGTACAGCTTCTTATCTGCCCACTGCACCACACACAAAAATGGAATATGGACAAGGATTATTCTCTTCACAGTCCTAAGTTTCTCCCATTCAGAAACAGTACCCCTTCCTGAATGAAGAATTAAGTGGATGTGGAAGTACTACTACTTTAGATACCATAATTGCCCATGACGAATTGAGACATCTGCCAAATCTGAAAGTCCCCTAAGTAGTATTATTTTTCTACTGCATGTCTCAATCAATCTTCAGAAACAACAAGTGAATTCATTTTTATTTGTCCCATAACAGCCCGGGCCTTGACACACTACTCTGCGTTTAGACAACCATGTCAAAGCTTTAAATACTTACTGAGTTCTCAGGATGCAGCACTTCAGTAGGTACACCATTGACCTTGGCTGGAACAGCCAGGTTGAATACAGGAGTTGCTTCATACTCAGCTTCTAACAGAGACCCATCATGAATGGCATCGATAATTTTCCGTGTGTATGCAAGCTTCATTCTCTTCCCAACCCCATAGCTACAGTGTGAAAAACAGCAAGGCTATTAGATGTGTTGCCCCTTATGTATGCAACAAGCCATTTCATGAGAGAAGTTTGTGTAAAACTGTGTCAATTTAGATATCCATTACTCATCACATGGATGCATGCGATGCATTGACACAAGACAAGACCGTTCATGATCCAACAACCTGATTCACAATATTTCTGATAATCTCAATTTCCACACATACCTGCCTCCAGACCAGCCAGTGTTAACCAGCCATGCAGTGGCACCATGCCTCTTCATTTTGTCAGCCAGCATTGCAGCATACTTGGTTGGGTGGAGCATGATAAAAGCTGCCCCAAAACATGCTGAGAAGGTGGCTGTTGGCTCCTTCACACCATCAACAGTTCCCGCAACCTAGAAACAATTGAGCTTAAGAATGTAATCTATCAAGAAAATCTCTCATGAACAACTTCCAGCTCCAATTTCAACTGAGAGAACAGATCAACAAACTGGATCAGACTGCCAAGTTGAATATGATATTAACTGTTCAGCACACACCACAAGGAATAAAAACCATGGCAGGTGAAGGGGCATATAAATCCATCAAGTGGAAGCAACAACACTTATGGAAAGGCTTACCAGTGCTGTGTAACCACTGATAAAGTGGTACATTGTCTGCGCCAGTGACAACTTGCTCACTGGTGGTAGTACACCAAAAGCATCACAGGCAAGCAGAATGACATTCTTGGGATGGGGCCCAATGCAAGGCAGCTTGACATTTGGTATGAATTCTATTGGATATGCTGCCCTTGTATTCTCTGTCCAACAAAAGAAAAGGCTTATGAATATTTGAGTTAAAATTGTTACAGTCTCAAATCCACAGACACAAACTTGTACTCCTGAAAAGTTTTTCGAATGACATTCAAAGACTGCAACTAATGCATGTCCCAGCTCTCAGATTTCTTCAGAAGTATATTACTTATTTCTGTTAGCATCAATCAACCTGTGATCTGATTTAGCAGAACTCCTCCCTTTCTGTGAAGTCAATTTACCAAAATGGAAAGTCTGTTCACACTAAGATAAGTCACCTGTGACAGATTTGTCTGTGTAATCAACCTCTCTTGAGTACTCCTCAAAAACAACATTCTCCAACACTGTCATAAACAAGCAGCATGATTCAGAATCCATGATAGAAGACCCAAATAACATAGAAGTACAGAAAATGCTATCAGGAAACAACATATATATCTCTTCTCCTGTGCAGTGAAAACAAGTAACCATAGATGACTACAGAATGATCACCTTCCCTTGAGCAACATGATGCCAAGTAGACAGTAAACAGTCTCCATTTCCCTGCGCTAATCAAGAACTTACCAGTTCCAAACTTGATTGCATTCCAGATTTCAGGCTCCTTCTCACTGGATAAGTCAATGCATTTTGCATAGCAACCTCCCTCAATGTTTGAGACACCATTCTCACTCCAGCAATGTTCATCATCGCCTATTAGATAGCGGTTCTCATCTGTGGACAGTGTTGTTTTTCCAGTTCCTGCCAAACCAACAGATCAATTAGTCACAAGTTCATGGCTTCTTACCATGGGATGGACTGTTTTAACCGTTCAAGCACAGAAGCTTCTCGTTCGTTTACCAACAATACCTGATAATCCAAAAAACAACGCCACATCCCCTGCCTTCCCCATATTGCAGCCTGAATGCAATGAAAGGATTCCTCTTTTTGGCATCATGTAGTGCATAACGCTGAAAAGACCCTTCTTCATCTCTCCAGCATATTGAGTCCCAAGAATCACCATCTCTTTGCGTTTCAGGTTCAGATCTATGCTAGTTGAAGATGTCATATAATGTGTGTATCGATTGCAGGGGAATTGACCAGCATTGTAGATTGTGAAGTCTGGAGTCCCAAAATCCTCCAGTTCTTCAGGTGTAGGGCGGATGCACCTGCCACCCATATCCTTAATGCCACCGAGCATACCAATACAAGCATACATTGACCGAAATTTATCTCTCTCTAGGACTTGGCTAGAGAGAGCCCTCCATGACAGGGCAGATGTAGCACGTCCTTTTCTTCCTGGCCTTCACCAAAAGTACTTAACCCCTTCGGAAGTAGCAGTGACCTCGTGTTTTTTGTGAGAAGTGATTATGGCAGTGACCAGATTCCAAAAGCACTATGAGTTGAGCGTTCAGTGGGTCGTACCGGACAGTTCTGAACAAAGGGTCTGAAGGAGAGAGGGGTTTGAGATTGCATTGTACTTACATGTTGTGCATGAAGAGTGAATGGTATGCACGAGCTGATATGATCCGAACTTTGATTTGATTCTCAGGATCCCAGTTCAAGAACTGATCATTGACAAAGACCTGATGGCACATGCATGTCCCTAGTGAAAATGGGCAAACGGCACCAGAAGGAACAATGATACAGCAGTGTTTATTTCATGAGAAAACACCCAAATCTCAGCATACTCAACGTCCCACACTATACCTAATACTCATTTGAAAAGTGTGAAACTGGACTAGTGGCAGAAACATTAAATCAGTGCACCCAATTGATTCTGTTACCTTCTCAAGAGAATTGAGGTAGTCAACTGCTCTCTCACGATTCACCAAGAATGTCTCCTCATCCATTTCAATGTTTGGTGAGCCTCTGCAGAGGTGGAGGGAGAAATAGAGGGCTCAGAACTAAAACTCAGATAAGAAATTTTTAACTCCATTAATTCCAACTCAATTCCAACTCCACTAATTCTTACATAGCTCATGTGTAAGTTCAGGAGCACATACTTTCCCCACCACAAATCATCTTTTGAAGTCTCCTCCTTGACAACACGTTTGTCCTTTGGAGATCTGCCAGTTTTGGCTCCGGAGAGAGTAGCGAGAGCACCAGTTGATGTGATGTATGACCCCTTTTCAGACTTGATGGCCTGCTCGTAGAGCTCTGCAAAATATTAATCCAAGTAGATGTCAGGAACACATCCACATATCCCAATCTTACTTTGCAAGACGACCAATCCCAAAGAAAATTCAGAAGATAATAAACAACAAAGGCCAACACCTATGATAAAAATTCCTCTTACAAACCAGGACAAGATCCTCTGAGGTCGTTGGGTGTATGTAAACAGTTTTGGAATGAACAAACACACACACAGACAAACTCGAGGAGAGAGCAAGCAGAACATGCAGCCAAATGGGTGCTACTCCAACAGGAGGGCAATTCAGAAACAAAAAGAACAGACTACAACCTATTCAACCTAAGAGGTGTCTCACTTCCTAAACTCAGAAGTAGGAAAGGAGGAAAGCAATGTCAGTTACCTGCAGGAGATAAATTATATAGGACATGTGTGAACTTGAGAGCACTGTCACTCATATCAAGTCGGGGTGCAATAACTGACTTGGAAGCTGTCCCCTTCCCTGCAGGATCTCCTTTGACAACTTGGGGGCCAACTTCTCGGGTCAGCGATGCCAATGATGCACTGCAATGCAAATAGCAGATTGAAAGGATAATCTCTATACAACTCTCCACTCAAGACACCTCAATCAGAGTACACAGGGACAGAAATAAAATCTGCTGAAGAACATAAAACAGAGCAATAATGGAATGGCCAGAGCTCAATGGTACCTGATGGATTGCATCTGTTGCTTGTGCCGCTCCTCCTCACTCATGTATGCCCTTGGAGTGAGGTTTTTGGGTGTTGAAGGGTTTGTCGCAGGGTTTTTAGGAGTTGATGGTGCAGACGCCTTTTTCTTTTGCAATGCATGCAACTCGTCCACATTTTGGACGCCCTTCAATGGAGCTGTTGTATCATCCTTGCAAACCTCCCTGGACACGGGCTTCTTGGTGTTGATTTTGGAGAGGCCATTGGGTACAAGGCCTCCTCCTGCTGCTGCAGGACTTCTTGGACTGGAAAACTCGAAATCAAACCCATTTGCTGCAGTCCCATTGGAAGCCATGTTGTTGCTAGAGGTCGAGGAAACTTGCTACTATTATTGCACCTGTGCATCATCATCAACAAGAAGCAGTTTTGCCCAAAATTATTCCCTGTAAGCTTGTTGTACTCCATCTCAGAGTACAAAACAGACAGCAACTTGATTATGTCTCCCTGGCATAGATCTTGAAGAGTTGGAGATAAAGGAAGGAAGGAACAACACAACCGCACAAAAGAATGGGCGTGCGTCGCTAGCTAAAAGACGCCCAGGGACGGACGGACTGACTGACGACGAGATTTGAATAGACGGAACTAGTCCTACATGAAAGCAGGAACGTGAGGAGGGTAGCATTTGAAAAAGCGTGTCTTCACGAGAGGGTGTAGAGAAAGAGACTGAACGTTGTTCACTCTCTCTCGGAAAGGTAAGAACAGGCAAGTAAGAGAGACAGAGACAGCGACAGAGAGAGCTATGCCGACTCTGAATAACTTCTTTGAGTTAAACCGATGATGATGCCCCCCGCACAGGATCGATCAAGCAAAGAGAGAATCCAATTCCGATCTCCTCAGAGAAAATATTCTTAGGAACGCATGTGTGCTATCAGAGCGTCAGAGGCAAACACGAGACTTTTAGATTGCATTTCCAGATGCAATGGATGCCCTGAGCCTCTGAAAACAGTCAGCAATTGCAACAGACAGCCTGAATGTGTGAAATGAGCACGACATTAGTCCTGAACAGAATGCAAAAACCACATCAGCGGCAGAACAAACGCCTGGACACAAATAGACGCAAACAGCTGCTGCATCAGCAGACAGAAAGGCGGATCTTCGTGAGAGAAGCCATCAATCAAACACAGACCATACCGGAGCTGCGATCTCAATTGCGTACTTCAACAAAAGGCAAAATCCAAGTGCTCGCAAGCACAATTCATATTGTCACAAACAACGCACAATTCTGACGATTAGCGATGGAGCGTTCAAAGACGCCGCAGCAGATTACGAGGACGAACAGGATAGACGTTCTTCTCACTGCGGAAAGTCTTCGGCAAATTACGAGAGCAAACTCGGCTGCTTTATCAGCAAGAGGAGGAGGAGGAAAATCAAGCCACTATTGCATAGTCTAGAAGCACAGCATCTGATTTCGGCAGAAGTACGGTTGCATTGAGTTGATTCATTCGCTTTGAGGAAGCGATCAATAAACATGCTTCAGAAACAAAAAGCCGAGGCAATAGAGTGTAAGCTCAGCATCTGGAGATGAGAAGCGAGCGGAACATAGGCTTCCACGAAACAATCTCAACCCAAAAAAAAAAAACTAGAGAATGTTCAACGAGTACCTATATTGTGGAAAAAACAACTGGGAAGCAAGCAAAACTGCTCCCAACACTGCAAGGAAGGATGGCGCGGGATTTAACAGTCACCAATCCGAAACTGTAACCAAACGAAAACAGATCCAAAACACAAGAAGGACGACATCAAGGATTTGGAAAATTGAAGAAAACTCACTCACTCCAAGCACCAAAATTGCAGAAACAGGAGGAGAAGGAAACGGCAAAACAGACAGACAGAGATCGATGAAGGCTGGCCACCAGACACAAAACTGGACGCAATTAGGATCAAAACAAACTGCAAGAGCTGGTGGAAGAGGAGAGTCAAGAAGTCGAAACTCGGAAATCGAAGGGGAAAAAATCCTAAAACAAAAACAAACAGGTAAAGGTAGTAAGTAGCACGCGGCCAAACACATGAGGAAAACAATATGCAAACCTGCAGCGAGCGGTCCAAACTCCAAGTATCACCAAAAGCAGCAGGGGAAGAAAGAGAGGTCCACGAGAGATCAGTAAAACGAGAGCATGGGATCCCAACTCCTTCTGCGATCGCGCCAACGACTTCTCGGGCAAGAGGAACAACGCAGCACTGCGATTTCCGACGATGGAGCGAAGAGGCAGCGAACGCAGCGAAACAGTAAGCGAGAAGGAGAGAGAAGGGGGGCGAAGGCAAAGACGGAGAGAGAAGAAGCAGTGCAGCGTGTGCGCTTTTATGAAGGAAGAATAAAGACCCGCCGGGTGTATGGTAAAAAGTAAAAACACCAACAAAAGTCTTCGTTTGTGTTTGTTTTCGTTTTACGATTTGCAAGTCGGGTCTTTTTTATTACCTAAGGAGGGTAAGTAAAGTAAATAAGTAAAATGGGATATCCAGTCAATTTCGGTATGGTCCCACAGCCGGTAAGTGTCGAAGTAGGTAGCCTGGAAACCGGCTTCACAGGTCATCGAGAGCTGGTAAAAGTTTTAAGGATTCCTTGGTTTTTACGAGTGCAGTGTGCGTTTTTACGAAGGGAGAAGAAAGGCCCGCCTCGGGGCTGGTAAAAGTGAGAACCAGTGTGGGGCAGGTCTTGGGGAATATAACCTCCGGATATCAGACCGGGGTGAGTTACTCACTTGCATTTGGGTCCTTAAAAAATGTTTCAAAAAACCGATTCTCAAAACCTCGCTTAGCTTTAGCTTTTTTTCTGGACACTGGTTTTGAGAACCAGGGTTGGACCACAGTTCTCCAAAGCCTGCACTGAGCGGTCCAAACCAGGGTTCAAACCTTGGTTCAAGGAACCACCCAACACTGGTGGTAAAAACAAGAAAGTCTTCATTGTGGGTTTTTTATTTACAAATTACAAGTCTGTGTTATTGTTACCTAGGGAGGTAAAGCAAAGTAAATAAGTAATTGCCAGCGATTCCGTATGTTACCGGACCACTAACAGGTGTCTGGCAACCGGCTGCATCGGTCACCCAGGGTTGGTAGAAGTAGGGTTCCCTTCAATTTACTGAGTGCAAGTCTTTATTAGTTAAGGGGAGGTAAAGTGTAAAAAAAAACACAGGCAGGGATGGGCCAGTGATTTTAGTAGCAGTGCGTGTGTGCGCTTTTTATGAAAAAAAACGAAAGACCCGCCGGGGTCCTGGTAAAACGGAAAACAATCAACAAAAGTCTTCGTTTGTTGTTTTTTTTCCAAAGATTGCAAGTAGGTTTTATTATTACCTAGGCCGGTTAATATTAAAGTAAGAAGTAAATAATTAATAAACAGGAATATAATTTGCCAGTGAGTTCGTATGGTCCCCCACCACTGGCAAAGTGTCCACGTAGTCTGGAAACCGGCTGCACCGATCACCCATGGTAAGAAAAAGTGAAAAAAACTTGTTCAATTTTGACGATTGCAAATCTTATTACCGTAAGGTGGTGGGGTAAAAACTAAGCGCGAGTGATTTTTACCGTCCCACCGCAGTCGTCTGGAAACCGGCTGTGCCGGCCAGCCAGGGTTTGTAAAAAATCAAAAAAATTGTTCGTCTTTTACGATTGCAAGTAAAAGGTCACCCACAGTAAGAAAAACCAGCGGCCAATGATTTCGGATGGGTCCCACCACCAGCAAGTCTCCCAGTTGTCTGGCAACCGGCTGTACCGGTCCTTCAGGGGTCTCTAGTTTACCCACTACCCGTGGTGCCTATCTGCCTAGCTGCCAAGTGTTTACGTTTCCAAGTAGGGCGGTAAAGCAGAACAGGGACCGCTGATTTCGGATAGGTCCCACCCATGGGGCTATTGTCCAATATAAGCCTGTCATCCGGCTGCACCGGTCCCCCGGCGTAGCTACCTAGCTGCCTACTAGGTACCTAAGGGCCTACTTATTTACCCCACTCGTCACCTGCTCAACGCCTACAACGTACTAAGTTAACTCGCTACCGAAAATAGGTACCTTCTTTAGGTCCTAGAAAAATTTTAACCATTTAATGTCTAAGGGAACCTAAAGGGTCCTCTTTTGAAGGCATATAAAAAACCCTAAGTGTTTAAGCCATAATAAGGGGTTGCCTTACAATTTCAGAAAGCACTTCAAGAAATTTTCTAGTGTATTAGGAAAGCACGCCGTGTATTAAGAGAATATCCCTCCTAGAGGGTAAAAACAAAAGTCGGGGAGGGGGGGGGGGAGATCTTAAACCTACTGTTTTGGAATGGGAAGGACCTTATACCTATAATTTCACACTATGATAAGGTGAACGATCTCACTTCAAGCTCCCCTTAGTCGACTCGAGAGAATTACGAAAGAAGACTTTTTGAATCTGTCACCACCTGTGGCATGAATTCCAATTGATGGCCAATTATGCCTGCCCCAATCACACCATTCGAGCGGTCCAATTTTCCGAGAGAGAGAGGTAAAACCTCAAGGGGCAAAATGTATTGCACTTTGCATAGTTGAAAAATTAAACCATATGCTTGTTTTCTACCTGTTTACCTAGTTTGCCGATGGTGAGATTTTATTTTTTTACGAAACCGTCACAACTACACTTGTTGATGCACGTACATGTCCACTTGGTGCGAGATACCATGGTCATTTTTTTGGTTTTTGCTTTCCTTTTTTGAAAAGGAATGAGATTCAATAAAGAATCGGGGTCCCCCACATCCCACATGCACATAAAGTGGGCCCCCTACCCTTACCGGCCCCTCACCCGCCCCCCACCCCAATACATAAATAAACACAAGATCTGAAAAACATGCTTCTATTTTGTTCCACATAAAAATTTCATGTGGATGGATTTACGACATGGTCCAAAGTCTATAAACTCCCCCGCCCCACCAATCAAAACCCAAAATTTCCGGAGCGAAAGGTAAGCTGAAGTCCGTGAGAAAAAGGCCTTACAAGATGGGATGGATGGGCGCATCTTTGGGTCACATGTGAAACAACTGACCCATTATGAACAATAAATTGTGGTTTTTTTCCTGTTTTTTTTTCCTTTCTTTTGGTTGATGGGAATATAAAAGTATGACAATATCACGACATCTTGTCTCATGATTGACTATTATTCTAGGCCCCGGTCCGGCCGGGCCTCATGAGTTCCCTGTGTACTTCTCAAGGTTTTGCAGAGCAAGCAGCCATGCAAATTCAGGGAAGCAGATGTTAGTTAGGCCCACTTTATACTAGGAGGAGTCAGGGTCGATGTTCGACCCAAATCAAGCATTCCTATTGGTGCAAAAGTTGAAACCAGCCCCAATGGCTTTACACTAGGAGTCAAGGGCTGAATTAGAAAAAAATCTTTTCTTTTCAATCTGCTCCAAGTTACTAATGAATGCTGAACTTTATGGCCTTGTATTGGTCCCAAGGGTGGGAAAAAGGATACCATCGAATTTGAGAGGCCAATTTGCAATCCTTGGGGCCAATGTTTGAGCATTTACTAATATCCCGATGTCAATGTTCTAGCATTTTATTAGTAACTTGGGGTCCAACAACAAGCCTAAAATGTTCAAAGTTGGCCCCAAGTTTTTTCAGCCCGGACTCCTAGTGTGTAAAGTGGGCCATGGATCATCTGCCGGGCGAAATGTGTACACAAACAACAATATTGATGATAATATTGCTCCCACTAGAGTAAGTGAGTGAGTGAGACCACATCTTGTTCTTCACAATTTTAACCTACAAACAAAAACAACCGGCATTTTTTGTCACACATTTTTGAAAGAAAGTAGAGAATGTAAGTGCTTTCAATGGGTTTACAAAAATATGTAAAGCACCACTTAGTGGTAACTAGGTATAGTCAATGGTTGATACATAGACTAACCACTGTGGTTAGCTATAGGACAATGAGATGTGGACATGGGAGTATCCATGTATTTTGTATTCACTCGACACCAACATGCCCAACCAAAGCCTCGGTACTTACCCTAACGTTACCCTTACTTCTCATGTCTTCCCAAGTCATGTGGAGCACTCACACTTTGTTGTGGGTGTTGTTGAAGGCTTCATTGAACCGCATTGTAGTTTTTTTTTTGAGCTTGTAACAATCTCTCAAGAGAACATTTGAGCTATGGAAATTGGAAGGTGGTCAAGAATGAAGCTATAAACAAAACTTCAATGTAATTAAACCCTAATTACCCACTCTTCCACATTTTCAATGACATTTTTTCACAAACTTAATGTGTGCTTTTTATAGCTTTCTCCCAGCTCTCTACTTGGGTCATATCCAAATATATTGAATACATTTGGGGATATGATTCTTGAAGGGGGCTCTCGTAGTTATGCTAACATAATAACTACATTGATCCCATACACGATTTGAGCAAAATAAACCTACAAAGGACTTGAGATGCAAAACAGACAATCCAAACCTCATATCCAATAAATAAGTACCCCCAGTTTACAATGGGGGTATTAGCCCAGGCCAAAAATGGTGACAAAACAATTTTGGAAATAAAAATTTCATGCAGCCAATGGGAAGGCTCAGCATGCACTCAAAGTGCCTTGATTTTATTTTCTTTTAAGTTTGTGGGGGTTTGGGGGGCGGGGGGGGGGGGGGGGGGGCGGATTTTTTTCATTTTTCCTTTGTTCTCAACATGTTCCTTTCAAGTTCCCAATGGCCTCCCATCAGGTTCCCCAAATGTACCCTATGTTCCCAATGTGTTCCCCAATGTGTTCCCAATGGCACCTCACTTTAATCCCATATGTTTTGCCTGAAGTCCTTCCCCCTCTCACCTATCTAGGTGGGCCAAAGGGGGAGGCACTCCATCTTTCCATGAAATCTTCTATTTTGGGGAGCCTCCATAGTTTCAACTTTTTTTGAACATGTGAAGTTGGATCCTGAGTCATACATATATGATATGAAAATTGTCAGGTTGCAGATTCCATGTGCTTCCCATGTTTTCACAATCACTCCACAGTCAGAAGCAGCCTTCCTAAAACAACACTACTTTGGCTAAACAAATGGCATGAAATGCTGCATAGTTCCCACATGATATAATATTGATCATAATCTTCCAGGATATGGAAAAATATTACCTTTTTTTTTTTTCATTGCCATGCACTCTGAGCACTTAAGTAGTTATATTTTTTTGGTTCAAAAAATAGTGATACCCAATGTCAAGTTGGGGAGTGTATACCTATTATTTAATTTAAATCCAAAATAGCCATACAACTCTAAGATCCATGGTACATACAATTGAAGAGTTCAATGTGTCATCAAGAGAGTGTTCTGAGTTAGGATTGCCCTAGTAGGTCAAGGGCACTACCAAAAGAAAGGCGTTATCAAATGTAATGCACATACTGGAAATTAGGGTTATGCCTCTTGAAAACAAAAGAAGGGGCACTCAAAACTACGAGATACCTCCCGGCATAAAACAGAATGACCCTCTTGAAAATGGAACCACACACTGACCGCTAGTGGACATCAAATTCCACTTTAGAATGTACTCTCCAAAATCAACTGTCGAGTTTTTGATAGTGCATTACGTAAGTTGGGTATTGGGTGGTTTTAGAGGTCACCATTAACAAACACCCTGTTATAGCTTATTCTGCGTTTTTATTGACTAATTCTCATGACAAAATAGGCTGTTCAACACAGAAGTGCCGATTATGTAAACCTAATTGGCAGGCCTTGCCCATTCTCTACAAGCTGGAATCAGCCACAACCTGCTCGGTCTCTCTTGTAGTTAAGTCCCAAAATAATGGTATAATGGTACAATTGAGTGAATAGCAGCAGGGCTGGGCATGAAATCACACCCCTTCTTCTTCCTTCATCAGACAAGCGACTTGTGGAGCTCTTTCATAATATGAATGTCTGGTCAGTTTGCAGCTATGAAAGTCCCATTGCTTTTTCCTAGGCTTTCTCAAAATGGTGAAAGGGAAGTGCTTCCAATGCTCCTTTCTTCTTCCACTTTCTACTTCTAGAGTCAATGAGTAAAAAAAAAGAATCATTAAAGACCATTAACAACAACTGTAAGGAAACAAAGAATTGTTCTCAAGAGTATGTATGTTTGTATTCATTTAGTACTTTTACTTCCTAAGTTCATAATTCATATTCAGACACTGAGGAGACCATCAGTGTGGCAGATTTGTTAGCAGAATATGAAACCATTCCAAGTGGTGGAACAAATCTGTTAGAAT
Source organism: Sphagnum contortum (assembly GCA_963920785.1). Taxonomy (NCBI): domain Eukaryota; kingdom Viridiplantae; phylum Streptophyta; class Sphagnopsida; order Sphagnales; family Sphagnaceae; genus Sphagnum; species Sphagnum contortum. The sequence goes on along the minus strand of OY987292.1, from coordinate 10,433,582 downwards.
CAACATGTCTGGAACCCCTTTGATATCACTGTACTATACATATAGGTATATATCTCCCCCAGTAAGGTACCCCTATCCCTCCCCTCCCCACCCACAAAGTTTATAATGGGAGTATTAGTCCAGCTTGAAAATGGTGATGAACCCTCTTGGAAATAGAAATTTCATGCAATTCATGAGAATGCATCTTCAAGTTTCTAAAACAAAAACTAGCTCATTTTGTTAGGTGGTAAATTGTATTCGTATGTTGGTATTTTGTTGTTGGCATTTGAAAACCAGTTCTACCAGTGTGTGCAAAAGTTCCAACTGTACTTGAGTAAACGCCTTTGAACCATAATAAAAGGAATTGAAAAGAATTACATGTTTTGGGAAGGTGAAGAGGGGATGTTTTACATTTTGAGCTCACCTAAAAATTTATGTACTCATTGGAAATGTTCATCTACCACACAGTACTTTAATGGATTTGGCACTAATTAAGTTATTTTAAATTTTTCATTTTTCAAAAAAATTATTACCCAAAATGTCCAAAAAATTGAATTTGGTAATGGAAAGCATGTTCTAGTCTCATTCACTTTTGAAATAGGCATGTTTGTGCATGCAAACTAAAGAAATGCAACATTGTCTATTTGTTGAGGTATTTTGATCTTGGTCCCTTGATGGATCAAATTGAAATCAAGTTTTTGATCGGAATTTGGTAATGGCAAGCATGTTCAAGTCTCATTCATTTTCAAATTAGGCTTATCATACATGCACACTAATTTTTTTTAAAAAGCATTGCACATTTGATCAGATATTTTGACTTTCAAAAGCATTGTTTTAAATTTCTTCTAGGGAATGGTGGATCACCATTTTTATTATTCCCATTTAACCACTAACTTGAGAGATTATAATAGAAATTCCAAGTAGATAGTTCAACGGTAACTTTGTTTCCTTTCTATTGCTAGGAAAAAAAAAACTAGATCATGAAAAACAATATATTGTTCACAAGTTGGAAATGGCCTACAAAATTTGTTAATATTTCATAGTCATAAAAATAATTTTGTTTCAATAGCATAAGACCTTATTGGCAAATAAGAATTCATTTAAAAACACATGTCATGACCTTAGCTTCGAATTCATAATCAAAGCTAAAGCCAATTTGGGTTGGACTTCCAACTATGGATTGGACCTCAATCATGCATGTTGTGTGGTAAAGTTTAATGAAACTTTAACATTATTTTTCATGCCTATACATAAGATACCTCGTTGAAGAGATAATGCTTGTGATAATTGGCCTCCTTTTTCCTTAGTTCAACTTTCTAAGCACCTACATTTAATATAGTTTTTTTTTCTCAACACTTGGAATTAGGGCTTCATTTAGCAAATGTATATATATGGGTAAGTTCACAATAATGACCAACATTAGTCCATTTGATTATTTAAAATGAATGGTTAAAAAACAATGAGTTGGTTAATCAAGATTATGTGTCAGAACATGATTGGTTATCATGATTTTTTTTTTTTGAAAACCCATGATTACTAACAAGCCTACATGCAACTTGTTATGACTCAAAAAGTTGTCATAATGTATTTTTGTGTTGAGGTATACAATTATTTTCCGAAAAAATGGTAATTTTCAAATCATTTCAAGCCATTTTTTAACAAGAATAATGAACAAATGCAATAGTTATAGTGCTTTAATAAAATTTTAGGTATTTTAAATCCATTTGATTCACTTCAAACTTATTCAAGTGTTTGTATAATATATTTATAACATTATTACATAAGGACACCAAATATTTTAAACACTAATTCAATTTACCATTTGAAAATGTCTAAAAGTAAACATTGGTTACACATGATATTGGTCATTTTTATTGCAAACTTACTCATAGTTGTTGGGATGTCAAATTAGGTTTATTTGTAAATTGTGTTGCAACCATGACTTTGGTTCACAATTGACCTTTGTGAAACATAATGAAGTGTATTTTTTGGGTCTTTGTCAAGCCAAAGGCACATCAAAAAGGTTGACAATGAATTGGGCTAAAATTAAGTCGGAAACATGGTGAAAGGCCAAGGAGGGTCCAAGACTCACACAAACAAAAGGCAAATGTTTGGAAATTAAGGGAACACACTCCTAAAACTCCCAAGTTCAATCCCCACTTCAAGAATTAGAATCCCAAAGGAGTCTTGAATGCACATAATGAGATTAGGCAAGTTAAATTTTTAGCATATTATTTTTTGGCACAATGGAAGAGTTCAAAAATAACCATAGAAAATGTACTCACATTTGCAAAAAGAAATGTTGATTTCATACCTCTAAAATTATTTGAAATTTTGGAATAATTGTGTCTCCATGTGTGCCATGCATCATATGAATTTGGAAAGGAAAGTCATGTATAGCCAACAAGTTTGACATGATGTGGGAAAGTTTTTTTGTGTGAGCTATATGAAAATGTTCACATGTTTTGTTTGATTACATTTCCTAGAAATCATGAGGTTCTTAAATATGGGACACAGAAATGTTTTGATCCTCTTGAAAAATTTGTCATTTTGATGTAATTCACAAAAAGACAGACACAATATATTATAAGGAAAGTAGTGTTGCCCTGATGGGTTTGAGTTGTGGTAAGTTTTTCATGAATCTCAAATATTATTTGGGTTCAAATTGCACGAAACATTTTCTTTGCAATTGAATTGTTCAAAATGTGTTTATGAAATGCATCATCTAATTAATCACGACTCTAGCTTTGGGTTTGGAACAAAGGCTAAAACATGATAAGGGAACACATTGGGAAGATGTCCTAAGATTTAAGGGGTATGGGAAAATGCAAAGAAGGGAGTCACAACATTGCCAAATGGATTTTGGGTTCCCATTTTGAGAGTTGAAAAAACAAAGACAATCAGATTAGCCACCACTAATTTTATTTATTTTTGGTTTATACCCAGATTTGGTTTAATTGTCTTATAGATGATCACCATTCAGCTAAATCACAGAATAGGAAAAAAAAAATAAAGAAAAAAAAGCACTAATTCTTTCAATTGACAAAAACATCTCATGTTTGGAGGGGGAAGGGAAAGCTTTGGAATACAATAAAAAATCCTTAGCCTAGTCTTACGGACTAGCTATTGATGCACATTTATTGGAGAGCTCTGTGAGGTGACTTTCCGTCCCTCTACTCCCGGTTCTACAAGGTGATTATGCTTGAAAGCACAAATGCTACTAATGAAGGAAAAATACAAATGTCATTCTAGATGTTAGATTGCGTTTGTAGTTGAAATTAAGTAGCCCACCTTCTATGCATCATTTATGATTAGGACTGATGGATATATATTTTCAAGTTCACATACTACACTTCCTAGGACTTCATGTCAAATTATCACTCAATCAACCAATGTTTAAGTACTCAACATCATGTTTGCCATAGCTGCAGACCAGTAGTCATTTAAACAATTGTTTCTCACACATAAGTTGTTCAAATCTGGCTTGTTATAGCTCTTTGGAAAGCTAACAACAAGGCGCACCAACCTACCAAATCTTGAGATCTGCAGCCACGACAGTAAGGAGTTACACTACCAAACCCGAGAGGGTTTCTGAGTTTTTTCTAGAGTTCCAACCTTTCAACATTATCACTAGATTTTCATTCTACTTTTCTTCCTTCTCCCCTCCACAAAGACTAAACATTATTTTCCTCTTCAAGAAGCTTGTGAAACAAGTGTTCAAGATTGCATGAAAATTATCCTCGAGGCAAAAAGAGAGACCTCCCAATGATCCAAGTTCGCCTTTTAAAGAGAAGGAGAAGGGAGGTGAAGGTGGATCTAAGCTTGGTGGCCAATGGAAGGTTCCAAGCTTGGTGGCCAATGGAAGGTTCCAAGCTTGGTGGCCAATGGAAGGTTCCAAGCTTGGTGGCCAATGGAAGGTTCCAAGCTTGGTGGCCAATGGAAGGTTCCAAGCTTGGTGGCCAATAGAAGGTTCCAAGCTTGGTGGCCAATAGAAGGTGAAGGAAAAACCCTTTTCACCTCTTCCATTTTCCCCCCAACAACCTTTACCCAAACTTTCAATTTTTCCTTTTGACCTTACAATTTTACTTTACCATGGCCTTAAGCTGTTACTCACGCCTTCCTTTCCTTTCCTTCGATCTGTAAATTATAATTGCGCACCTCAATGTAACCAGTCCTCCACACCTTCACTGTCGCCTTGATTTTGATTGAAGATCTGACCTCTTTCTTTCGTTGAAATTATGGCGTCGCACATGGTCACATTTTACGGGCCGCAAGCTGCATAAGCGAATGAAGAAACGCCCCCGGAATCGTCTCTAGATCTTACCCTGACACAACATCCTCGTGATGAAGAACCCGAACCTCGAGAGGTGCGTGCTCGTCTTGAAGTCAAACCCCCTCGAGCCTGGTACTATCGTATTTCTCCGAACTTTCGCACCCTGGTGATCTTGCTACAAATCGACCCCGCTTCTGGTGATGAACTCGAGACCGTTTGTGAAGGCTGTTACGACATTGAAGATACTTCTATCTTCGCATGGTCTTCGGTTCCCGGTGTTGGTCACTATCGTTGGTTGCGCGGTCCGATTCGTCGACTGCCTCCCAATAGCAAGGCGGATTACCTAGTTCGCACCATCCGGCGCATCCTAGATTTCCTACAGTTGTGAATTATCACTAAGGCATAACTCAGGATTTTACATGTACCTGCAGCTCCTTGTTGAGCTTATCGCCATTATAAATAAATGTTTTGATTATCATCAGACCCCTATTGCCATTGGCACACTATCATTTTATCTATTTAATTGTTGAATCGCCTCGAATTAACCTTATGCTCAATGGCTTGAAGATTACTCTATCTCTATTAAATTTTTCATTAACGTCCCTTCAATTGCTTTAAGGATTTCTAACATCCTTGCTACTCCCTAAATACCATAACAAGATTAAAGTGGTGTTGAACACTGTAAACTTTGGTGTCTACTTCTACCCCCAACCCTCTAGAGATTTCTCACCCCTAATTACACAACAGAGTTTCTAAAACTATGATTATTAGCCTTTGCTGAAGAAAAGACTAACCCAACTCCTTGATCACCAATAACGCTCTTCAGAAAAGAAAATAACCCCCTTTGCACCATGCGCACTCATCATTCCATATGAAGTCGCTAAAAAGCCCTTAAAAACCTTACCCCACTCAAAAAACCATGATGTAACTCTTAAAACTGAGATTACCGCACATGGTTGTGTCGGTATGGCTCACAAGCTCTCTCTCTCTCATTTGGATCTCAATTTGGTAGGGTTTATGGGATAGTGGCCATCAAAAGAGAAGAACCAGACCAAGAACCAAAACCATTTTAATCAAAATTTCAGAACTGGAACTCAAGGTTCTTCATAAAAAGTAAACAATGACCCAACACTGGTTAATAAATAAGCCATCACAGTTAGCACAGCTAAGTAACCATGGTTAGATATGGGATGAAAATAAAATGAAAAACTATTTCCTGTCCACATAATATCCCATCCATCCCTCCATCCTGCATGTGTTCCTTATTGTGTTGGAGGGGGGGGGGGATGGGTTTCCCTCCAAATTCTTGGATCCTTCTACTTGCTACCTAACTTAACACCTATCTTCTGGTCCTGTTCCAAGCAGCAGCTGCCTGCCCTGCTGCTGCTGCTGCTGCTGGCTGTCCTGAAGGTCTTATCACTGTAAGAATCATGCATTTGGAGGGAGGGAGGGAGGGAGGAGCATTTATTGATGAGTGAGTTTTGGGGCTGGAAAGGCGCTTTCAGCAGTGGCTTCTTAGTTCCTTTTGGGAGATTTGTTTCATAATTGTGGCACATTGTTTGTAGTAGGTTCCTGATTTTGCAAACAGGACAGATACTTTATTTACACACACATCCAAGCAAGCAAGAAAGAAAGAAAGAAAGAAAGAAATACACACAAATATCCTTGTAACAGTTCAACTGCCAAGACCAGTGCACCATGATGGATGGATGGATGGATGGTAAGTGGTCAGGAAACAGTTTTTTTTCTGTTGGGTTCCAGTTCCCTAGCTAACCAAAGTGGTTACCTCAGTTGCCCTCTATTACTACCTACCTAACAACCCACAAAACAGGTTGTTTGTTAGTAGGTAGGTAATAATAGCAGCCCTCACCTATATGTAAACTATAAACTGGCTACTTACCTTGTAGTAGTCATCTATTTTCCTTCCTACGTACCTACCTATATATTGGACCTAATGCTTACAGACTGGGGTTACCAGATGTTAACTAACTTGGTCGAGGTTTATCCACAACTGAGTCATAACAAGCATCCATCCAGTGGATGGTGTGTTGGTGGGTGTTGCTTGACTCTGGCGCTTGTTCAACTGGTGTGCACAAGCCTGGTCACTCTGGATGTTAACTGAGATGTGATGGTCAGTTCACCTTATTGTTTTGCCAGTGCTGTAAGAGATTCACCACACTTTGACACATGAACATCATATGGGATCCAGAGGAGCCTGAGAGCAGGACGGTCCTTAGTTAATCATCCACCAGAATGTGCAGAAGATTCATTTGGGGAATATGGGTAGAGTAGAGGGGTGAACCCTAAACCCTAAAACAAGTTTGCACTAATAACAAGTACAACAATAGGTGTGTTGGGTAGTACTGAATCTTTGATGGATCAATCAACAGGGGCCAGAGTTATCTGCAAACATATATGTATGTATCATTTTGTTACCCAAACTAGTTTTCCCACCAATTTTGGTGGTAAACTCAGTTTCATCCTGTATTTCCTTTTTCCTAAGCACCTCCACTGCTGCTACATATATTTTCACTGTTAATACCTGTAAGACCACTGTAATTACTTTCGAGCCTTGTGGAGTAAATGTTGAGTCCCAAAGACAGGGTGAAGACAGGGTACGGATAAGTCTAATGCATTCAAAATCTTCATGAAACTCATTATAATGAAACCAAGGTACACAAACTACACACCCACTTTGTGAAATATTGAGATCAGCTTTGCTTACATCATCTTCCTCAATTGGCAGAGAGTGTGAAGCTCTCCCAGCTTCCTCTAGGCTAGTACCTCCTGGCAGTTGTCACTTTGCTGTCATATGAGCAGTCCTCCTACCTGCTAATTGGCACTTTGGTCCTTCAATCTCCAAACCAACTCCAGAAAGAAAGAAAGAAAGCTACTTGCAGGTTGAGTTCCTTGCTCAGTTTCTATGTGTCTGCTTCGTAGAACATTCATAACACACACACAGTGCACACTCTCCTTGCTTCCATGCAGGGCCACTCTCCTCCAGCCATGTTTATATGTTGTACTACTGTTTGTCATGATTTTCTTAGTTGGGACATAAGGTTTTTTCCTCATAAGTTATAGGTATGCTCTGGGACTCTGAGGTTCTCATTACGTAGTACTTGCTAAGGTTATGAATACTTTTGGGGTGGGGGTTGGGGAGGGTTGATTGGACAGATGGGTGCATCTTAGATCCTTTTTATCATGGGACCAATTATGTGAATTGCAGGTGATTCCAGTGATGCATTACAGCATCCATCACCAGCTGTGCTCAGTACGTAACCTTGCAAATTATTTCTTGCATCCAAGTTTAGTTATTTACTTTTTTGCAACTCCAGCCATAAAACTAAAACTGGGACTGCAAATAGGTGGGAGACTACTAATAACAAACCACCTCAACCAATCATTATGATTGGCCAATCAGAAAACAGGGAACAACAGCCAGATTATATTTATCACACTCTTCTGTCGGAGTTACAGAGCTTTGCTTGTGCCTTTTACCAGCATTAGCAAACTGTGCAAAAATGCTGGGCCAAAACCATTTTGCTGAGCCAAACCGGGATGTTTTTGACATTTCTTCATCCAATTTTAATGTGCAGGCTCACATACATACTCGGCACCATTGGGGATGCTCTTCCACCAAATACATTCACAATTGGTAAGTATGAGGGGTCTTTATCAATGTCTCCATTATTTCAAATAGTTGTTTGTGACGATACCACTACTGGGCATCCCATTCGTTCCAGATAGTAGTCACCCCTAGTCGCCAGTTAGCAAACATAACTGGTTTCATATCCATCCATCCATCCATCCTGCATGTTGCAATGGTGGGCACTGGTTCACTCTGGCCAGTTTACCATGTGTCCTTCTTGTCCAACAAGCTTATGCCCATGTTGGTTGGGTATATGGATTTGATATATCAGTCATGTAAGGGAAAATCTAAATTTCAAATAGCACACGAGCTAGGTGAAGGCATTTATGTTTCAATAAAAACTTCAAGCTGGGTAAAGGTAAGGGTATATAGGTTTTGCAAAATTGTCAATCCAATCAAGGGTAAAAATAAATGAAGACATTTTACCCTTTTCAAAGAGTAAATGTAAAGATAAATGTTTGATCATTTATCCTATCCATGCCATGCATTATAAGAGGTTAAATGTAGCAGAAACGAAAGTATTTACACAACTATGGCACATTTTTCAAAGTGGAGATAAAACAATTACTTGTGCAATTAGCATTTGCAAACATGGACTTGTGACATTCTAAAGATCATCGAAAAATTAAAGATAGAATGAAACCAATTTGCATTTGCCATAAGAATAATACTCAATGAAGTCTTAAGATAAAAAATGGCAATAAAATCTAAAAGGATTCCAAGAGCATATGATAAAAATATTGTTCAAGATCTAATTAATGTAACAAATGCTAAAAGAATATATATTCAACAAGTAATCAACCATGATTCAAACAAATCCATTGCAACCACATGCATTGCAAAATATTTAAAAATGCATAGATATGCTATGGAGTGATTTCAGCATATACCCAATTTGACACTCTTGAAAAGACCTCAAATATATAGGTACCTACTAACCTAGTTGGGTAGTGTAAAGACAAGATAAGTCTGAAACCCTAACTGGCTTGGTGTACTAGTGTACAATCAAAAGGGTTTTACACTTTTACTCCTCATTTGGATGTAGTAATTTGGCTTAGGAGGGGATTGGATATTTGGAAAGAAGACAAAAGGGGAAAAACATGGACAGAAAGGGCCAACTATGTGAACAGAAAATGTGAATTTATAGGAATGAAGTGACACTCAATTGATGTCATTTGCTTTCCTTTTTCAATGATTTCAATAATAGTTCAATAATAATTGCCACTGTTAGATAATCATTCTATTAGCTCAGCTTCAGCCTTGAGGGTACCAAAAAAGCACATCCTATGGATGACTAACCCATCAAGAGAGTAAGTTAACCTTTTCCATCCATGATATTGTGATCCATATTTTGTTTTTGGCAAGGGTTACAATGTGTTTGTTTGTTGTGCTATAGTGAAAGGCCCACTTCCAGTTAAAGACCAAAAGACTTAAGCAAAGGGACTTGAATGTTGGCCCCTTTGTTTGACAAACTTTTGAGTTGGTGAAAGTTGGCTTTCACCAGTGTGGTGCAAGTATTTGTTCTTTTTGGTAATAGTCAAGTCTGGGTATTTGAAAATTAAAAATGCAAATAGAATAGCTCTGGTTCAGTTCTTTTATTTTTAGGAAATTTAAAGAGCTGCTTGGGTCCAGGTCTTAGAAAGCCAAAGAGAGGTGATTATGAGGTGATGGGTGGGGGTTATGGTATGTGATTAACTGGGGTATAAGGCTCCACCTCTTTAAAAGAGGTTCTTTTATTAGGGTTTTTGGAAGACCCATTATAAACAACATATTGATTTTTATAAAGGTCTTTTCCTAGGTCTTATTTCTTTTTAAACTTACGAGGCAAGAGTGCTTTTTCTTCTTTGCAATCTGAAGTTAGCACAATCGGATATGAACAGGTTATTGATCCGGGTGTTTGAAAAAGTAAGACTTGATGAGTATGTATGTATGTATATACTCAATTTGATAACCATTAACACCCGGAGAAAAAGAAATACCCACCCAATAATGATTTTTACCAGTGTTGTGTGTGTAAAAATAAATATATTTATATAATTTTGCACAGTCTGATAAAACAGTATAAATGTAAATATGTAACAATGAAAAAAATATGACTTTTATTTGACGAGGGGACCATTGTAAAGTTACTATAATTAGTCTTGAACCTTGTGCATTAAATAGCTGATTTTCACAGCATTTCATTCCCAGATTTAGTAAAATTTCCTTACTTTATGGATACCCCTGAAAGAAGGGGGTTTGGGGTGAAAGGAGGCGCAAAGACAGGGTGACTTTACAAATAAGTTTAGTATTTACACTTGCACATCCCAAAACATTTACAATTAGGGCCAAGTAAGTGTATTTGACAAATATTTACACTGGCCTCGTGTAAGTGAAAAAAATGTGTACACTTACACTGGATTTTACACAGGCCAAAGGTGAAGCTCCCAATGGGGAGGAGGAGGAGGGTACATTGGTACTATTTGGTAGGTGTTGATGTGGATCATATGTACTAGAAAGAAGGTGCCCATTAGAGCACATTCTGGTGCAACCCTTGTAAGTAAGCCTTTCATGACACCATCCCTGGTGTAAAGAGCAAAGACTTTTGGGGGGGGGCACGGGGTGCAGATTCTGTTACAATTAGGAGTTTCAGTTCTTTCCCCCAAAAAAATCACAATGTCTCTCAAAATTGGCACTTCCTTCCAGAAACCCAAATTCTGCAATCTAAGATGCCTGAAAAGTAGCAGAATCTGCCCTCAAATTCCTTCATTCAGAAGGGGACCCACAAACATTGTGCAGATGAAGTGGCCATTTTTCACATAATCTCCTTATCAGCGAGTAGTATATGTGAACCCTAACCAATAGTTTCAATCAATCTCAGCTGTACAATTGAGAGATCTCGTCGATTGTAAGGCTTTGTTGTGGGGGCATTACACCTTGGACCTTGGGTTGCTGCTCTCAGTTTCCGAGATGTAATCCACTAATCGCATGGCCTAATATCCTGAGCATGGGGTATTACACCAACAACAAACCCTAAACCAATAGTTTTCATCAAGCAATCAATCAATCAATCTCAGCCATACGATCGATGTGAGATCCACCATTGTTATGCAGGGTAAGGTTTTGTTGCTGTGAAGGCATTACAATGTCGGACCTTGGTCTCTGATCTCAGTTGGTTTCCAAGATGTAATCCACTAACCACATGGCCTTCCACTTTACCAACCCTCTTTGATTAGGGTGGAGCCTGAGTGAGGTCCAAGGCTCAATGCCTCCAAGCAAAGGCTTGGGAACCAAAGGTAGAGCCTTAGGTCCATGGGTCAATGCCTCCAAGCAAAGGCTGGTGGGAACCAAGGGTGGATGGAACCTGAGGTCCAAGGCTCAGTGCCTTGAAGCAAAGGCATTATGTGATGTAATAGCTCCTTAGCTCCTTCAGTTGTATGGCTGAAATTGATTGAAATCGATGGTCAGAGTTCCCTGTTAGCATGATACCTTGTGATAAATTAGGGTTTTCTTTCTTCAATTTTTGGCAATCAATTATAAGAGGAATGAGCCAAATTTGGCTAGAGGTTAGTCCATTAAGTAGATTTTTTAATTTGATAATCCTGCCTAGATCTGGTGACTAATAGGATCTCATAATCTAAATAGGGCAGGTGACATGTGACACTCTGTGGTTAAAGTTCAATTTCCCATCATTTTTAATAACTAGTGTGACTTGTGCCATTTGCTCAAGTGTGAACAAAGATGGATCACTTGCAAAATGAGTTGTTTTAATATCTTTTAACAATCCATTTTGCTACAAGCAAAAATTAGCAAATTCTGTGACCAATGCAGTTTTCATTACAGCTTACACATATGAGATTAAAGAAATTAGACAACAACAATTGCTAATATAGCTTATAATTTGATATACCAATATTTGCCAATGCAAGTACAATCTTTAATCAGTTCTTAATACCCAAATGAACAATAGAATTTTTTTTTAAACCTAAAATAACAACAATGCTCATGATATTACAATATAACATGTTTTAACCCCTCACATATATGCCCAAAATAAAACATAAATTGATTTTTTTAAACCCATTGTATATGATGAATCTAGAAATTTTATTGTGGTGTTCTTAACTTTGCACATATGAGTTGATTTTGTTGATGATTCTTTGTGATCCAATATTGTTATATTGCAAACCCAATGAAGTATTTCATATGAGCTTATTAATAATTAATCATTATTATTGATTATTATAAATTCAATAATAATAACAATATGTAGTCTAATTAGTAGGTGTAATATCTAGCATTAAATAGTAGTTGTTATATAGTTAACAATTAGTATGTAATGGCTAGGTAGAATTAGGGCAAATAGGCCCATCACCAAACATTACTCTACCACCAAAAACCTTCCAGATCTCCTTAGTTTTTTTTTGTTAATCTTGAAAGTTTTTCATTGCCTTGGGTGCACCAATGGAAGATTTATAATTTCTTTTGAAGTTCAAAAACAAAATAAAAACAACAAAGAAAAAAACAAGAAAAGGGCAAGATCATTCAAGGAGAAAAAAGAAAAATAGATCCCTTTTACTTTTAAACTTTATATTTTCTTCATTTCTTGTTCATTTTGAATGATTTAAAAAGTTATTAATGTGTCATTTAAAACTTTTTGAAGTGTGGAGACAACGAAGCAATGACCAAAAAGCTTGAGCTCCAAAACAAAAATTGTCAATTTTTCATCAATTTATATTGCAAGTTGCAAAACATATCATATATATGTACTATCTACAATATGTCGCATGCTATTGGATGTTGTGTGCAACTAAAAATTAGTTGCAAATGATAGTTGCAAAAAATAGTTTTACTTTTAGTGTTAAATTGAGGTCATGTTCATATCAAACTATACAAACAAAAAAGGAAAGAGAATTAATGTAATGTGGAACTAGAATGGTGCACGAATTAATCACATGTTAACACATATTCACAAAATTCACCATGCCCCAAACTCAAGAAGAGTTATCACTTTATTCACTAAAGTATATGTTATAACTCCCCATTCAAGTTACACCAAATAAATATCTTTCATAAAAATCCCAACCAAAAGTCCCTAAATTGTCAAATTATAAATCTAATCATTTTAGGTTTCACATAATTTTCTCATTATTCCTTTGATTGGAAATTTTCAAAAGAAATATCATAGATTTTTTCCAACAATGTATCAAAATCTTTAATCAGAGTTGTTTGACCTTTCTTTTAGATGATTAAAGGTTCAAGAATCATTTGGCAGTTTGACTCCTAACCTTTCACATGGCCATAACTTATGTTTCAAGTCTTTGTTTTGAAAATACAATCCCACTATACTTATTTACTTTCAAGATTGTTCCAAAGTTTAAAAAAAAACCCAATCTGAACAAGTATTGTGCCCAAAACTTGATTCAAATATTCATGACACCCATGAGTCCCCAACTACCAAAATGGAAATTCATTTAGGAATGTTGAAACATTTTCATTTGCACTATGCCATACTTTTGAAAGTTTGTTTAGGTCATGGGACAACTTGGCCTCTCTTCTAGCATGTTTCCTTTGTCATGCCCCAACCTTGGTCATGAGCTCAAGTCTAGCACCAAAATTTAGATTAGGATCCAAGTTCAAATGGGAGTGGGATTAAAAGCACATGCTTACAAGTTCTTATTCTTTTTTTATTACGTGATTTAAAAAGGGTATAGGCTTGGCCACTTGAGGAAGGGCCCCATTGTGAAGTTCATCAAAGGTCTTGCATTATTTGAGATTGACGAAGAGATGCAACTCATGATAGTGGGGTGTTTATGGCACAATTATAAACCAAGGAAAGTGGTACCCTTCATTTCTAGTTTTCAACAAAAATATTTGTGATTAGATTTGGGTTGCTCTACACAGTAGAAAATCCAATATGTAAACTCACATCAAAACTCCCAACCAAATTGTTGGATGGATTGCTCAAGTGTTAACTAATTTTCTTGGGAGGCATTCCAAAAGGTTTGGACCATGTGGGTCACCCTTACCAACCCTTTTGGTGTTTTTTAAATTTTTATTCAATATGGTTTTCAACCTCTCTCTCAATTTGTAGGGTTCATTCATTAAAATTCACTTTGCAAGTTTTTTAAACCTTAGACAACATGTAAACATATTGCATAGTTTCATCATTAATATTCTTTGGTTTGAACATTGTCATAATATAAGTAAGGGTTTAATTCCAAGGATAATGTTTTTACTAGCTTTTGAAAAGCCACAGTGGATATGGGCCTTGCCAATTGGGGACCCTTGAAAAATAGGTTCAAAAGATATCCTTTTGTACATAAGGTAAAATTGAACATAATTTAATCACTCAAGGTGTCATTAGAACTTCTTTAGCACTAGAAGGACACCATATGTTGAAACATGGTCCTTCCCATGTATTTTTTTATTTATGAATAAAAGGGGTTGTTTCCCCCACCATGCTTGTAGTTCCCTTTGTTTATAGCCCCTTGTGAAGGCCACATTGGAATGGTCATTTTCCCTAAGACTTTCAAGTACAAAAGTCTTTAACCTACCAAGTTTTGAATCCCAAAATTTTGGGAGTTCATTATTTCTTTCACCTCCAAATCCAAAGATCTCAATAGCCCTTGAGAAAAGATTTCCAACAAGTTGGAGGTGATTTGAACTTTTAAATCTTTATCTACGTGAATGGGAATCAATTTGGTAGTTTGACTTTTGATCATTTAAAGTCCATATAAATTATTGTTATGAATCTTTGTTTTTGGAAGGCAAACCATTTTATTGTAATATTTTTCAATGCCTTTCCAAAAATTTAAGGAAAAATTAATTTGGAATATATTTGAAACACTTAAAAACTTCCAACTCCCAAAATGAGAGTGCAATTTAAAATCTTGGGGGCTTCTCTTTTGTCCTCCCACACATTTCCTTTCACAATAAAGTGTGTTTGGGTTGACACCATGCTTTGAACTTCTTTTGATTTGTTTCATGGTCATGCCTTAAGCCTTGTAGCAAGCCTAAGGCAAGGTTCACAACCATTGAACATTGGAAAGTTAAACTATAAAGTTGAAACATTCATTAGGGGAAAAAACACATATTACACATGTGTAGTATGTGGCAAGATACAAGTTACATATTAAAATTTTATAGTTTGTTTAGGGAACATAATATTTTCATTGTCAATAGGTCCTAATGTTATTGACCCAAGTGCTTCAATATTCTTCATGGTTTTAAAGGATACAACTTTTTAAAATACATTTTCAAGTCTCTAAAAGATGTGCCTTTCCAAAAAAAACCCAATTATGAAAACCCCATTTTTGTAATTGATAGGGCAAATCAAATGGCCAATGCATTTCCCCATGTGTTGTGAAAGGGCATACAAAAGGGCCAATATGATGAAGAGGCATTTATTGATTGGAAAAACCACTTTTGAATTTGTAAACTTATGTTCATTATTTTCAATAAGAAAAAACATTATATATAGTAGTATCTATATGATTTTGGCATAAATTAAATCTCTTTTTTTTTTGCTAAATTTTTAAAATTTTATTTATTACTTGTGCTAAAATTTTAATAAAATTAGGAATCAACAAGATTTCAACTCTCTAGTTTGAACTATAGACCTTAATGTTTAAGGCCTTAAAACTAAGATGGTCTAGACACATTAGACTGTCCCAAAATCTTGAAAAAATGTGTTTATTGTTTTTGTTAACCATTACCTATGAAAAAAATTAGAATTAAAAAACCAAGTGCCAAAGTTAAAATTTAATATTTAATTAATCATTTGACAATTTGTTGTTGGATCTAATCAAACGATATGATATTCAATAACTTGTGACTTGTCAATTTGAAGATTACAAATATAAAAGATTACATTTTTGTCAATATTTATGTTAATGGACTAATGTAATGTGTTTCATGATGCAAAACTATTATTGTTAGTTCTAGTAGGTGCAAAATAATACCATCAATAAATGGACATTAGTTGCATAATAATTCCATCAACAAATTGTAAGTTGTAATTCAAAATTACAATAATTGAATTCAAGTTGTAATATAATACCATTGCCAAAATCTATTAATTGCAAGACAATAATTTGGTAATGCGTTAGTTGCAAGTTAGTTGCAACGAACATCCAAAGATTTTATTCATCAATGGATAAATGAAAAGCCACATAAGAATTTTTTTGTCTTAAATGAAGGCATGGCACATTGTAATACAAAAGTTTAAAAAAATGTTCATCACATAGTTGCTACCATCTATTGAATCTTTCTAAATTTTTGCTTAAGGAACTTTCAATTGATCCAAAAGGTTAATTGATAAGACATTTGTGAATCATGATGTTTTTAAATTTCCAAATGTGTAAGCTTAATCCAATCCATTATTTCAACTAAATTTGTTTGTAATCTAAGAATTTGTGGTTTCAGTCATTAGTGAGAATGCACTTATACATTCACACTTAACCCATTTGTTACAAATGGTGTAGTGATCCAAATGCAATCATCAAATGTTTGAAACATTAATCATGTAGGGGTTGTGTTGATGGTTATCAATGAAATCTTGAAGTTCATGAGATTCATCTTAACTTGTTATGCATTGAATTTTTGTTCTATTAAATGTTGCTTACCTATAAGTTTTTTCATGAACAAATGTCACTATAACTTTGTAAAATCTTAATCATCTTATATGTTAACTTTCAATATTCATGCAACATACAACTTGCATCACCTTTAGTTTGCAATTCTCTCATGTGAATTGGTGCATTGATAATTATTTCTCCCTTAGTTTTTAAAATTGTTTTGTAGTATTCTTGGTTCAATTGGTGAGGATAATGGCACTTGTCACATTCTTGCATGGTCATTTCCTATAATTATTTACATGGTGTCCAATTCCCTTGTGGTAATCCAAAAGTTTTTTGTAATTGAATTTTAGTTCACTTCGATTTTCCTTGCACATTTTTTTCTTATATCTTGGCACCTTGGAATGAACGAATTTTTGCAAGTCTTTTACAATCTTGTTTCACCATTGCATCATAAGCACCATGTGCTTTCTTGAATATATCAACACTTTTTAAGCCACATATGTTATGATTAGTTCAATTCATCAATAGATGCAGAAGATGCAGAGGATTTGGATGATTTGGAAACTTTTAAGAACCAAATTAGCTTCAATAACTTGCTTTCTACCTTTAGCCCATGCTAACTTTTTTTGAGCTATTTGAAAAGTATCTTGAGCCTCTTGTGGATTTATTTCCATAGCTTTTTCCGCTTGCTTGCATTTGATGAGCACCACTTCCTTGTGTTGTTCCCAATATCAATGTTGTTATCAAGTTATTTGAAGTTTCCACATCTTGATAGTCCTCTTTTTAATCTCTACATGCAAACATCAAATCATTCCTTGCAAATACCAAATTCTTCATTGCAAACTAATTTATCTTTACCAAGTTATGTTATTTGCTTAAAATAGATGTTTACAACAATGATGCAAGGCAACAATGAGTGTATTGTAACAACATGTGCACTACAATGTTATGTTACAAAATATTTGCACATACAAGTGTAATGAGGTTTGTCATAAATAACTTGTGGAGGGCCTTTTGTTATTGGAACGGGGGAGCTTGAAATTATTAATGTATGTGTCTTATTATCATGTTGATAAGTTAATATTATTGATAGAATCAATACTTTTCAAATTTGGAAGCATGATTTGGAACTACATTACCACCAGCAATAAATTTGTGATTAAATTCGGCATGCCACATAACCTATTTATTGATGACATTTGTGCAAATGGGAGAAAAATATATAGTAGTAATGTTATTAGTATGTGTGAACAATGTTTAAAAATTTACCCAAGGACAAAGACATGGAAGAAATTGGTTGATTGTGTCAATGTTGTATGTAGAATTTGCAACTTGAAGAGAATGTCATTTATACTAGCCATTGAAAAACATGAAGCTATGCAATGAAAAGGGATATGAAAAATAATAACCACTTCCAATTCAAAACACCACATCATAAATTGAAGTCATGGAATTTGTGCAAACCTGTGAAATTAGGTCTTTGGCATATAAAACATTTTTGTGGAAAATTTTGGTAATGTAAAACAAGGTGATGTTGCTTTATAAGTTATGATTATGGGCCATACAAACTTTCCATGTTGATTGTTTGTCAATGTTTTATTTTTGTGTTATTTTTGTGGGTGATCACCAATTTCCATCTTTCCAATTCCCTGAGTAGACAATCTTAGTTCCAACAATCTCTTGCTTGAAGAAAAAATGTAAAAAAAATAAAATTAATCATATGATCACTTTGCAATGACTATCATGTTTCCTCTACTCCCAACAAAATGATTTGTTACTATAAACAACAAAAGAAGATGCATTCAAGATAGATGTACACATTATCATATATTCACAAAATAACTAATTTCATGAAACTCAAGAAAGCCCATAAGAATCACAATTGATTCAATAAAATAAATAAGTTTTTTACAAGATTCAAGCTTCTCATTATTTGCAATTCTAATACAAAAATTGATGGCCCTAACTAATGAAGTTTATAACTATTGTAGAATTGGTTACACAAAAAACATTGTTTGATGGAATACATTTTCTTTCCAATTTTTAAAATAGAATAATAGTGCTTTTATGTACCAACACATGTAATTTTCAATTTAACATTGTGATATACCATATATGATGGTCAATTTTAGTAGGCATGTGCCAAAATCAATTAATTTTAGGTTACAAGGTTGTTTTGACACTTGGAGATTTTAGGGTTTGACACATGGGGTTTTCAAATATTCTGACTTTGATTTTTTATCATCTATTTTCCTTATCATAGTCAACATGAAAAACTTATATATATATATCATCATCGTTATAATTATTCCACAATAGATCTTGTGATTATTCAAGAGAGGAGCTATAATCCTAAATTTGGACTAGATTTAACTATATCTCCATGGTTCTTTTATTATAAAGATTCCTTTTTCCTTGTATAAATGTGGGCCATAGCAATCCATTGCACAAGATGAAACAACTTGCATTGTATGAGGCAACTCGTTAGAAGATTTGAATTTTTTTTTGGTATAGTGTATTTAGGCAACATGGGCCAATTCTCACATGTTCATTGCTCCAATTTGAGACTTTTAGGATTTTATTTTACATGGATTATAAAGTTTTATGCAATCCATTAAAGTTCCTATGGAATTCATGAGAACATCCAATTTAAAACTTGTTTTCCACTAAATTTGGCAAGAAGGTGGGGTATGGCATATCATATGGCCATGTGATACTATATGTATTTGTTATAATATATGGAGAAAATTAATTTTTGTTGCAATGTACATGTCATACATTTGAATTTTTTAAAAATGCAATTTTAGAAGAAAAACTATTATTGAATCCTTTTTTAAGAAGTCAATAGGGTTTTAATAAGGTTGATAAATGAGCACAACTTTTCAAAAGGGATCTTGATTGTTTGAATGGGAGTTTCATCCATTCACTTATGTGGGTTATATTAGGCTAGACGACACCCCTTGAAGCATATAATTGACAATAATAATAAAGTGATGTTTGTCAACTTTGTCACCTCACCAAACCACTTGTACAATTTGCTTGGGAGGGAAGGATTGCCAAACACTTGGTAGGCAAGAAAGGAGAGTAAGGTTCTTTTTATTAAAAAACTAAAAAAAGCAGCCTATAAATATCGTACCCCCTTTTTCAGGTACTGCACTTGGGTGCCAAATAATTATTTTATTTTTCAAAATCCACTTGGGCAATAAAAAAAAAAATCTATGAAAATTTGAAAAATAAATATAGTCAGCCCTCTTTTCTTTGGTAGGTCCCTTCCCTAGACTTTAAAGCTCAAACGTAATAATGAGACCAATATTTTTAAAAAATTCACTCCTTTGTAATTTCTTTAAACTTGGGCATTTAAAAGAGAATTAAAAAAAATAAATTCAAAACTTCAAATTTTTAAAAAATTAATTCTGAATTTTGAAAAGCTACTAAAGAATAGGACAAACACATGCTCATGCTTTTTGGACCACAAGATTGTCACTCTAGAAGAAGAACTAAAATTAGAAACCACTTTTGGTGGGAGTTTCGCAATATTGGGTTAGAGAGATTCAATTTCCTATTGTTGGTAGCCTAGTGGAGACAAGACTACTAGTTTTGATGAATCTCGACTCTTTTCTTTGTCAACAAACTTGCAAGCAATTTGGTGTTGACAAGAGTCCTCCCATTCAAGTTGCTTGACAATACCAATTTGCAAGCAACTTGAATAGGACTCTTTTCTCCTATTGTTTGCTAAAAACTTATTACACTACAACTTGGAAATCTTGACTTGGTTTGTAAACAATTAAGTCACCATCGCCTTGTTGCCTTTTTGGAGTGGCAACAAGTTGGCACCCACCAAGTGCACCATCCATTGGAAACCCATTATGACTCATCCTATGCCCTCGTGGATGAACCATAACTGAGTGAGTTACCAAAGGTGGAACCTTGGTAACTCATGTGGTCAACCATCCTATTGCCCTTTTTGCCGACTTAGGTAACTACTTATGTAAGTGGGTAAGTACCATAAATAAGTAAGTATGAAATGTTAGTGGTCGCTATTTACATAGGTAGTTTAATGGGTTGCTTGGTAATTAAGTAGACATGCGTGAATAGCTAACCATTGTAGTATAGCCATCCATCATGTATGGTGTGTTATGGGTGCTGGTTCATTCTGCCCATAATTGGGGTCCAATATTAAATTTGGACTCAGAAATCCCCTTGATTTGGTCTAAATACACAATATACATGATGTTTAGAAGCAACCCCCCCCCCCAAAAAAAAAAACCAAAAAAAACCTAGGGTTTCTAGTTTTGACCATGGTATGAGTGTAGGTGCTGGTCCACCCTAGGAATTATAATCTCTACAAGTTGTTGTGGAGCTAGGATCATCATGGGGACATGGTGAACCACCAGCACTAAGTAAGTCATGTGAATTAGAAGACTTTCATCAAGTTTTTAATTAGTTTGTGGAGCATCCAAAGGTTTCCCTCCCTACCCCATTAAAATAGTTATGGCCTATTTGTGATTGACCCAATGGGGTGGTACCAAAACAAAACAAAACAAAACAAAACAAAAGAAAGGAAAGATAGTGTGTGGGTGGATTTAGGGTTTGATTTGGACAAGGTGTGGTACTTGGAACCTTCACATTTCCCTTTGTTATATTCCTTCATACCTACTCTCTCAACTCTAGAAGTCAAGCTTGTTTTTTGTCCTTGGTTTGGGTTTAGGGTTTAGAATGTCCAAAGGAATTTGGAATTTGGACATTCTAAAAAGCTGTTGATTTATAGCCATGCAAAAGAGGGAAAAGGGGGAAAAAGCTCACCGACCTAACCTAAGATTCCCCCTTCCCCCCCCCCCCAACTATGGAAAGTTACAGGAGGATCATGTGAGCTTTGTCAACTCATTTTGTCACTAGTAAGTGTATTCCATTCTTCCTCATATTCTTGGGCACACACAATTTCATGCGGTTTTTTTGGGAAGATGCTTCCAACTTCAAGTACACAAAGTTCCTCCAAATAGATTTTTTTGGAAGAATTGTTTGTTTCAGACAATAAAATTCTACACACTAGGCTACCAAAAGCAAGGAAAAAAAAGGAAGAAACTTCTCTCTCAAGAAGAGAGAGAAAGGGAGGGTCCCTTAGGCATTTCCCATAATACTAAAGCTTGTTGCAGCACCTCCATGAATGCTTCTTGATTTCTTTTCTTCTTGCATGAAGTTCCTTACTCCCTCCCCCCACCCATTTGCCAAGTTGCCAGTTCTAGTATTTATGTCCCACTTGGTAATGGGTCATGGCATTTGCATAGTAATCGATTAGTTGATGGTTAGATTTTCATAATACTTAAGGTCCCAGAGTATTGAAGCTTGTTTGTTTTATTCTGTTAACTTTTTATATCTAGTTTATACCCAAATTTGGCATTAAACACTTGGAGATATTTAGGCCCACTTTACACTAGGAGTTAGAGCTGAAAAATTTTGGGGCCAACTTTGAAATTTTTTTGGCTTGTTGTTTGGCCCCCAAGTTACTAATTACATGGAAGAACATTGATGTCAAGATATTAACGATGGGTGTGTCACACTATGGCCTTGCCATTTACATTAAAATTATGTTAAGGCAAAAGAAGAATGATCAAAATCTAAATATTTCACCATGCAAAAATATAATCTTAAAAAAAAAATCCTCTAAAAGAAACCAAAATCCTTCAAGACATCATAACTCTATAACTAATCTCAAGTTTCAACACAAGCCAAAATATCATCTTTCAAAAATCCTCATATAAAATAGACCTATTATTATTACTTAGGGGCCAAAATCCCTTAAGCTACTATCCTCTATAATGAATCTAAACATTACAATATCCTTGCCTTGGTAGGCAAGGCCAATAAATGCTGGAACATTGGCCCCAAGGGCTGCAAAATGGCTTCCCCAATTCCATGGTATCCTTTGTTCAGCCTTGGGGCCAATACAAGGCCATAAACTTCAGCATTTATTAGTAACTTGGGGCACATTGAATTTATTTTTTCTGTTTCAGCCTTGACTCTTAGTGTAAAGCCCTTGTGACCGATTTCAACTTTTGCACCAATAGGAATGCTTGATTTGAGTTGAACATTGGCCTTGACTCCTTGTGTAAAGTGGGCCTTAGTGTATTTGGAGGCCACCCTAAAGCCACATTATTATATCCATGAATACCCCTCTTAGGAAAGAGTGGGGATCTTACATTTACTCTTAAGTGGGAGGGGAAATAATGCCTATGGTCCCTACCTCTCACTCATTAGGAGTACACCAAACAACCTCGGAGAAATGCCCCCATTGAATTTGGAGGATGCCTTATTAGGTGAAATTTCTTGCTCCAGCATGGAGTGGGAGCTTTTGTGTATGATAATGTGTAGATTTGCAAAAGGCAATGTTAACTCTTGATGTCCTTGGATCTTATGAAGGGGAAGGCATTGCTATGTGTGCCTTCCATCCTAGACCTTGGGCTTAGCCCTTGGTTCATATGGTGGAAGGCATTGACATTAGTGCCTTGCCCTCCTCCTCCTCCTATCCCTTTTGTGATTTGCATAAGTCCATGATAAATTTCATCTTCTTCTTCTTCTTTACAATGGGTAAAGCCTATGAGTGGAAGGCATTGCAAGAATGCAATGCTAGTTACCGACTCATCCTAAACTCTCATTTTGGGAATGCACCTACCTTGGGGCTTTACATTGGGGCTTGACATCCTTGTGGATGATGATTGCCACTTCTACTACATCACAAAATTGAAGGAAAAAGACAATGATCAATGCTTGTTAGTCAACATTATGGTCAAAAACTCTTTTTTGGGTTAATGATATTGTAATATTTTTCAAGTTGATTACAAAATATATTGAACTTTTGTTTTGGTTTGTCCATGAACAAGATTTTTTTTTTGTTTTTTTTGAGGAATGTAGGGAAAAAAATGGAACCAAATGAGACCTGTAAGGCTAACATTTTACATGAAAGTTTCAAATCAACAAAATAGGTTTCAAAACAATTTAGGCTACAAAACAAGTAGCTTCCTTTTGTGACAACATTGGGACCAAGTGACCTAAAGTTTAGTTCTCATGTTTCATACACCTCAAAGGGCTCACTAGTGACCACACATCTCAAAGGCCTTGGATTATAGGTGACCGATTGCCAATCATGAATAATCTAACATTCCTACTTTGATTATGAATTCTAATAAATGTATTGGACATAAGTCTAAATGGAAACATGTGATTTAAAGGTGAAGTCATTGTGTTTTAAAAAAATCATAATTATATTGAAATCTAGAGTCTCCACATTAAAAAGATGTCAATATAGCCGTATAGATGAATGTAATTTCATAATACATAAATGCACACTAAATAAATGTAGGGAGGTATAAATGCATAAATGAAGTTACTCCACCAAACATATCACTAAAATTCCACATTCAAAGACGAAATTAAAAATAATTCCATGAAGGTGTGCATGAAAATTCACAAAAGCTCAAAATGCACAAATGAAATTCAAGATGTTATTATAAGGGTATTGAATACAAATGTAATGCTTAGTTCCTCATCTATAAATGCAACTACAAATGCCTTAAAAGGAATATTGTGTTAAAAGTTCAAGCCATTAATATTTTATATATTTGTAGGAGTTTTGCCTTATAAATGAATGATTTAAAAAAATAAAAGAACCTATCATTTCCAACTTGAACATATTTGTGAAATGTTGAATCATTACATCCATGTGACATATACAAAATCACATTGCCAATACATGCTTTAGATTTAAACTTATAAACATATAAAATCTTGCAATTATATGAATAAAAGGTGAACAAGATAACATGAATCGACCATGCGCACATGACCTTAATGCGATGGATTTCTTTTGACTATTGAAAAAGCAATGGGAGTGTTTGCCAAAATGATATGGTAAATTGTGATTGGTTACATAATGCAATGGATTAAAATTTCATGATTTTCATGGTGGTCAAAAATATTTATTTATTTAGTCATGAGACATATTATATTATTATGTACATGTTTTAATAATTATTGTGCACATCCTTTAAAAAATAAAAAACAACAAAGGCACTAGTTACAATGCATTATGTGTGTTTTTGAGTATTTTATACTCATTAAATTTAATTCAAATTATTCCACATGTTTCCATAATAATTTCAAGAATGTCATGTAAAAATACTTTAAATTTGCAGCATTAATACAAAATTTTCCACTAAAAAATAATAATTACACTTATCATAGGAAATTTTCCTCAACTACACTTAAAAAACCTTTGGTTTAAATGTTCCCTTTTCTTAATGACCATAACGTTTGAAGGCCAATATACATTGTTTATCATTCAATTTTCATCCTACCTTTGCAAATTTGCATTCTCAATGTCTAAAAAACTTATGTTCCATTTTTGGTCCCTGGTGCATATCATCCAATTGTAACTAAGAATAACAATTGACTCTTCTAGACACATGGAATTCAAAATAGATATTCAACCCTAGCAAGGGCCCCTATTCTTCTTCTTCTTCTTCATTTATTTTTATGTTTTTTGTTGGCCCTACATGACCATTATAAAACATATAAATTTAATTTAATTTAACTTAATTTGATTTAATTTAATTTTTTACATTTGTCATTTTTATGAGAAAATTTTAAAACACTTTTACATAATAATATTGATGTAACATCCTTTTGGGTCAATTAAGTCTCAACATAGATGTCTACATGGTTAGTATCTAGATTGTTTACATGTCAACCGTTGGTTAGTATGCCCATTATGCCTCTAATCTTCAAATTGTTATTATTTCTTTATTATTGGTGTTGATTTAGCCCTTATGGATTGTTTTGAAGTAGTCTACAATTAGATGAATAAAACAACTCAAAACAACATCATGACCCTCAACACTTATAACCTATGCCAAAGTTGCCTCATAAACACAACATTAGTGAATCATAAAATGAATCATGTTAACTAAATGTAATCTTTTTTTTGTTCAATGTAATGGTGAACTTCATCTTGAAATCCTATGACATCATGTTTGATGCTAACCTCTTCATAAAATGAAGAATTTTTTAATATTTTATTTCATCATCTTTGCACCTCTTAATCACAAAGTTTTGTGATAGAATTGATGATTGTGTTTCTTGCATTTGCAATTAAGATGATTGGGGATTGAAGTTATGATGATGCATTTTTGTAGTGGTTGTTTTCATGTACATTGTGAACACCCAAAATCAAAATGTATATAAACCTTTTGTCTCACTTTTTGGTTGTGCTAAATCATGTATGGGTGGTTAGTTTATGTATATGATCGCATTGTGATGGTTTTGCATTCAATTCATTTTTTGTTTCTTTCATACATTTAGTTATATGTATGGTAACATTTTCACTTTTTTTGTTGTTGTTAAAGTCTTTCTTCAATCACCACCAAGTCAGAACTATAGAGGCACAATTTTCATCATCTTTTGTATCATCAAAATTTACAATTGCAATTCTTTTCCTATTTCATTTTTGGTGATGATGATGACGTTTCTTGTGAAATTATCCATCAAAATATGCAAGACTCAAGAAAATTTTAAAAGATTTAATAGTTATAGAATCATTAGATTACATAAATTTTGCAATTATAGTTTTGCAAAATCATCCATCAAATGCACAATTTATATAAAATTGGTTTAAAAAGTTATCTTCAATTTCATTTTTATAATCACCAAGAAAGTTGTTGCCATCATATATATATATTACTTGGGCTTTGTGTTGCTACACACTACCGATGACAATAAAATTCAGTCAATAAATGAATAAAAAGAATTGATTTCAATGTGTGACTTCATTATTTTTGATAACATTAGGTGCCAAGTTAGTAATGCACAGCAATGTTGTCCATGTAGTCTCACAAACCACATTGAATTTGTGACATGCTACCCTTATCAAACTACCCATTAGTGTGACAGACCATCAACACACATATCAATGCCTTCAAATTCAAGATTGACATTAGAAGAATATGTGCAGAGATCAAAGTAATGTGATGTAAGGGACCAGAAACAGAATTTCAACACAAAAGAGATAAACCCATTATCCCTCGACAATAAGACCATCAATACAAATACTTGTCCTTCAATTCACAACTTATCAGATGCCTTGTACATAACACTAAATAGTTGAGTGTAACCTCCAGCAATGACTTGCACAGTCAAATTTGATGTCTCTCTGACAGGCACCCAATATGGTGCCAGATACCTAAGAAAAAGCAAGTGGTCATTTTACAAAGGTAAATGAAGCATATTAGAATGCATAAAATAACTCAGGTGGATCAGGAATGTTTTACAGCTTATCTCCAACAGATGCCCACAAGAGATGAGTTGGAAACTACTAGTGCAACATTCTCATTTGCACCTTACAAATTGTTGCATATGAAATGCTTTGTACAGGTACAGATCCCTGTTTGATTTTTCCTGGAACTTTTCATCGCACCTCTCAACAAGAGAAATGAAATTTTCATCCTGACAGCTGCCACTTTCACAATGCCATTCAGGCTAGTGGTCAGTCTACCAACTGTTGCCTTTCATATGCCCCTCTCAATGGCAGCTGCAATCCTCATCTTGGACGCTGTCATATTTGGATGGAAAGCTGATGAATTGTGGCAAAATAGCAAGTCAAATGCTCACTCTTGTGATCTCTTCTGTACTACAGAAAAAACATTTTAAGATATGTAAGAAAGAGATTGGAGATGGATGGTCATTATTGGTGGTGACGGCGGCCACTGGGACGGCTTGTGACACCATGAAGTAGCTTAGTAAATCCCACAAAGCTTAGTCTTCCATCTGAATGTCTCACCCAATCCTGAAATACTGCTGCTGGGACTGATGGTGCTAAACCCATCTCCTGCATGTTTTTCCAGAATTCCTATCTTTGTCAATGGGGATGAGCTTTTGTTAGTCAACTAAAATTCACCAACAATTATGTAATTGGGCAATTAATACCCATTGAAAATAAGCATCAATATCTATCTGTGGTCATGAAGAAGAGAACCCAAAATTTGACATAACAAAACACAGTTTTTTTGAGCCAAGAGACATCCAGAGCAGCACAGTCAGCATCAGGAAGGTAGAGATCATACCCGGGCCAGCTCTTCTATCGAAACAACATGGTTGCCCTCTTTTTCAAAGAATGCATAGGCAGTGCGTACATGATCTTCCCACCTATCAGTGGCCTCCAATTGGTGCACACTTATAGCAGCTGCACAAAACTCTGGAAAGTCCATTTTTTTGAAGGACAAGGAGTCCATCTGAAATACACAGACACCAATTTCTTTCAGTGACCCAATACTCTGAAACTATCACTTCTTCAAAGCAAATAACCCTAAAATCCTAACCCTTATCCCTAATCCCTTAACACTAAACCCAAGATCTCCTCTTCACAACTACTGTACACAAAAACAGCATTTGATTGCTTCATGTTCACAAAACTTTCTTGTATTTTCTGCATCTTCAGGTAAATACTTTCTGTCCACTTTCTAATACAACTCCCTTCCTCATCCCTGCTAGTAGACCTTGAGAAAGTCATGGAAGAGACCATAATATGATATTATTGTCACTTCTGATGTTTGTAATGAACATACCGAGGATAAAATCTCAAAAACACGAGACTCCTTCATTGCTTCTGTTGCATTCTTGAGCAGGGCCTGCTCAATCAAACAACCCCAAATAAAGATTATGAATCAGGACAACACTTCAAAGTTAGCATTCAAGACTTTAACAATTTGAAAAACATCTACCCAACTCAAGATATCTGTTTAGGATTTAGGATATTGGGACCATTCCTATTGATAACGAGGCATAGAATGGACTCAAAACTACCCAACTGGCCTGAGATCAAGATGCACCCAATTTGTGCAGCTAGGACTCTGAGAAAAACCCTTGAAGTTGCTTGAACAACAGCTCTTGAAAAGGAAAAAAAAAAGAAGGAAAATGGCAAGTTTGAAAATGCACCGTTCTAAAATTTTCAAATGTGACTCGTCCATTCTTGTTTGGCTCCAAGAGAAGGAACTGAGCACGTAAGTACACCAAATCTTCCTCCATCAATGTTTTCGATAGTGCCTGTGGTAATGCCAAAAAAATGAAACCTCCAGTAGTTTTCTTGTCAAAATCCTGTACAAAATTGAAATTGGGTTCTGCAATTCTAACACCCAGGCTTTTGCAAGATAAATTCTGGACCTGATCAACTTCCAAAGTTGTAGGTCAATGAGTGTGTAGATGTTTGTAACAGCAATATCGTCTTCAGTCAGAAACCTGATACATATTACGGTGGACTGTGTGCAGCACCCAAAGTTCATAATGTGGAGACAAGTTGCTAACCTTGAGAGCAGCACGCTTCATGGAAGAGGATCGGAGGTAATTGCGTACAAGCCTATACACCAATATATCCAAGGGGACTTTTTCATTGGTGACTATCCATGGATGCACTGCACCACCACCAAACCTTTTACATTTATTATTGCCAGGAGTATGTACAATGCTCAAAACTTGTTGAAGCACAAAAAAACCTTCTCTTTTTTGCCTTCCAAACTACAGCACTGGCATCTGATTTGACTAGTCAAATGGGAACCAAGATAGTGGGAACCAGCAGGAGAAAGGGGCGTACTAAGTGCCTGTGAAGCAGTCATGCGTCGGCGAAGGTCTTTATTGAGTAAGCGCTTGACAAAGTCCTTGGCCTGAGTTGATACAGAAGGCCAGGGAAGTTCTTCAAAGCTTGGGTCTGCTCTCAGCACTGCACGGAAGATCCCTGACTCTGTGCGAGCCCAAAATGGGCGACTCCCACACAGCAGAATGTATGTTATGACTCCAATGCTCCATACGTCTGCCTCCATGGAATAAGAGCGGTGCAGCACTTCTGGTGCAACGTAGTAAGCACTCCCAACTATGTCATTCAGTCTCTCATCTACATGGAACAAACCCCATCCCCCAACCCAATTTCATGAACCACCACTGATTGTGCATCAAAACAATGAAATCCAAAACAATCAGTAAATTGGGTGGTAAGCAGAGTCACACACAATTCTATCCTAGAGTGTGCCAAAACAGAAAATCAATGCAAGCAAGCCACTATCAAGAAACCACTGTATCCAGAAGTACCTGGTTTTACAAAATCTGACAAGCCAAAATCTATGGCCTTCAACTGAGCATGCTCATCCTTGGTACTGAACAAAAAGTTCTGCAGTGCATGGCAACTACATTCACTCCTTGGTTTGCTACATCACCATCATGATACTTTCACCCACAAGAAAAAATCCCAGAAGAAGAAGAAGAAGACAAGAATACAACTGAGTTGAAGGATGAAGCTACAACATACAGTTCATGGTTTATAAAAATGTGCAAATCTACTTTGAAAGCTGTGATTAACTGCAAGAAGGAGAACTACTGTCAATTTCGGCTAAGAAAAGAGTGAGCTCAACAAATATTGACATGGTGGTTTTAACACTTGAGAGAGATAGAGATAGGGAGAGAACAAGAAGTCAAACAAACCTCGGGCTTGAGATCACGATGGACCACTCCTTGAAGGTGGCAAAATGATACAATGCCCAAAATTTGTCGGACCACAACTTTTGCATCCTCTTCACTATATCTTCCGCCTCTGTAAGAAAAAGAAAAAACTGCTACATTTCATGTCAAGTACACCACCCTTTTTCTGACCATTTCCACCCAAAACAAGCTTGAATGGGTTGTGAACTATAACAGGTGGGCAACATAATACTGTGGGAGATAGGTCTTCTCACTTCCATATACAACAGAACAAATAAGATATTATACTACCAATTGCCAATGAAAATCACAAAAGCTTCTATAACCACTTACTCACTTACTTCAAACCAAACTCCTCCCTTGTAAGTCATACATATAGACCCCGGATCTGACAGCAGCAGAAGTCATGGAATGAAGAACTTCTGAAAGCTAACATAATAGCCCCGCCCCCCCAATGAAGCCAGAATAAAACCTTTCATGCCCTTCACAGCTTGTTTGTTACTATATTTTTAAAAAGAAGAAGAAAATAGTACCTGGATAAAATTCGATCCAGTAATTCTCCACCTTCACATAACCTGCATCACCACACCCACAAACTACTCTCATCAACACCCCCGCAAAAAAAAAAAAAAGTGATATAAGGAACATCAGCATACCAGGCTCTCTTTGTGGGACATCACTATTAATTAACCCTCTGAAAAACCCTTACTCTGGAACACCCTTCTGTGTTCCAGGGTTGACAGGTTGACAGTCAGTTGATAGCTTTCCATCAGACAAGTAAAATTGGTGCTTTCAGAAATCTGGAGTTTCAAAAGATGCTGGCCTCACTTTCAATCCCATTTCTTTCACATACAAAAACTATCAAAACCAATTCAAGGTATTTCAATCACATTTCTTTCACATACAAGAACTATCAAAACCAATGCAAGGGTATTGATCACATGGGTGATGTGATCGATCAAATGATTCCTAAGAGCATCCCCAGTGATACTCAGTATGTGACCTTGAATATTAAAATTGGGTGAAGAAAAGTCAAAACATGCCGGTTTGGCTCAGCAAAATGGTTTTTAGCCCAGCTTTTTTGCACCATTTGCTGAGGCTGGTAAAAGGAAGTTGTCCACCTGCCAGAGCAGTGTGTAATAAATATGATTTGACTGCTGCTCCCTGTTTTTGATTGGCTAACCATAATGATTGGTCCATGTGGTTTGCTATTAGTAGTCTCCGACCTATTTGCAGTCCCAATTTTTTGTTTTATGGGTGGGGTTGCAAAAATGTAACTAAACTTGGATGTAAGAAATATTTTTCCAGGGTCAGATACTGAGCACCAATGGGGATGCTCTAAGGATACAAATGAAAAGGTGCGCAGGGACACGTACTCCATGACAATGTACACATTGAGATTGTCTTCACAAGCATCATAATAGCGCACTAAGTTTTCATGCCCTGTTAAAGCTCGCAGTATTTTCACCTCCCGTCGCACATCCTCAATTGCTATGGCTGTTGTCATCTGTCAGTGCAAACACCCCCAAAACAAAATAAAAACTAAAAAATCCTGTCATATGGTACATAAATTCTTAATAAATCTGCCTGCAATCAATCCATTCTATGTGCAGTTGAGAACATAATAAAACCCTCAGAGAGAGAGTCTCACAAAATACCACAATGCATGCAAACATATCCCAACAAGATGGTTTGTATGTCACAGAGGTGTAAAACTAGAACTATATTTGCAGTGGCAGTAACTAGAAGTTCTCTGAGTTTCTGTTGAAGAGGTGACAACACTGAAGGGCTTCAATGGAGATGAGAGACAGAGAGAGAATGTGGATGCAATCACTATGATGATTGGTACCTTGTTTGCAGCAGTGGTGGTAACTAGAACTATGAGTTTTGTGTTGCAGAGAGATGACAAGAAGAGCTTTGATGGAGAGACAAGAGAGAGAGAGAGAGAGAATATGCATGAAACCACTAGGAATGTATGTTGCAGCAGCAGTAACTAGAACTATGGATTTTCTTTTTGAGTTGCAGCAGAGAGACTATGACATGAAGAAGAGCAAGCATTGATGGGAGATGTTGAGTGAGAGAGAGAGAGAGAGAGAGGATATGCAAGAAGAAGAAGAAGAAGAAACTGAAACCTTGGCTTTGGAAATGATTTTGACAGCAATGGGTTGTCCTTTGAGATCGCCTTTGCGGATTCTGGCAAAGCAAGTGTGACCAAAATGGCCTCGCCCAACTTCATGACCCAGCTCATATTTCGCACTGAAATTCTTGGGGTACCCAAAATGCTTGTCCAGAGGCTTCTCACACAATTCAACAGAAGAAGATTGTGGAATGAAACCACCAGCACTAGCACCTCCAGCAGCTACTCCTCCTGCACCTCCTTGATTAGGGTTTGGTGCTCCTGCTGCTGCTCTTCCATGGCGTTTGACAAGAGACGATTGGATGTGTCTTGCGGGCGATGGAGGTGGAAATGGCCGCTTGAAGAGACGGAGTGGCGTTGAAGGAGTGGAGGATGCATAGCGAGGAAGAGGACTAGCTGCCAGATGACCAGGTGATGGAGGAGGACGAAGCCCTAATGCTGTTGCCTTCGTTGTTGTTCTGGCAGGCGATGCTGCACCGCTAGCAGAATGGAAGCTACTGTGACTACTCCAATTGCTGTTGTTGTAGCTCTCATGGCTGTAATAGTAATCTTTGCTGCTGTTGTTGTGATGGTGATCATAGCTGCTACTGTTGCGCTTTGAAGCTTTTGATGAGATCTCCTCCTTCTCTTTCTCTTGCTTGAAGGTGTCGTCGTCAAGTTGTATTCCCTTTCCATAGCATTGCCCCATCGCATCACGCCCTTCCGACAGTGAGAGAACTTTTTTATCAACTTGTTGTTGTTATAGCTTCTTCTTCTTCTTCTTCTTCAGCTGCTTGGTTTCCATCTCTGAAAGCAATGCTCTTCATCATCTGTTGTCGCTGTTGTTGTTGCTGTTGTCTCTCCTCTTCCCTCTACCATTTTGGACTCTTCTTCTTCTTCTTCATACAAGACTTGCTTCATCTTCTCCCTTGCATCTTCTATTTCGGCTCTCCTCCACTGCCTCTCTCTCTCTCTCTCTCTCAAAGGCTCACAGTCAAAAGGAAGGAGGCTCAATGCAGATCAGAATTAGTGACGATCAAGAGAGAAACGTAGTTTTTTTTTTTTTGATTCTCTCTCTCTCTCTCTCCCTCGCTGTGACTCTTTCTCTCTCAGGAGCTCCTGCTTCAGAAGCTCTGATCCCTTTCTCGGTCCTCCATGAGCTCAAAAAAGTCCACACGCTTCAATAGCGAAGCTGACAACAGTTCACAAAGCGAAGAGCCCAAAACAGACCAAAAACCTCGATCCAGAAACAAAGAAAAACAGTCTACAACATCGAGAGGCAGAAGAAAAAAACAGGCTCAGCTGCTAGACAGAGAGAGACAGAGACAGAGACAGAGACTGAGCTTGCTTCTTCTTCACACACAAGAAGGAAAGAAAGAAAGAAAGAAAGAAAGAAAGCGACAGAGAAAACCAAATGCAACCGCAAATCTCACGAGGAATGGCTCAAAAGAAGCGCAACGAAGGCAGCTTCAGAGTCCGACATTGAAATGCATGAAACGAATGCAAGAAAGAAGACGAGAAGCCATAGAAAGAAGCTCGGAAGAGTTGGGAGAGAAGCGCAAGAGAGCGCTCACGCGAGAGAGACAAGAATGGGAGCCACTCACCCAGTGACGGACCCGCGGTGCTCTCTAATCGCCATTTCTGGCGAAACCTATGTATTATTATTATAATAACGGGACCATTCTAATATCTCGCCATAAATGGCGACGGTTCTTCGCAATTTACTTTTGCAGTCCAGCTTCCCAGACGATGATGACCCCATGACATTTTTTAATTTTAGGGTTTTCAACATGACAATTCCGGAAGACCGGAATGGTCAGGTTAGTTAGGGGTTTCAACCATGACAATTTTCCCAAAGCCTGGAATATGGTAGAGGTTAGGGTTTCAGGTTTCAACATGACAAATTCCAAAGACAATTCCCTTAGACTGGAATGCTGAAGTTAGCATTTCAACGTGACAAATTCCAAAGAAAATTCCAAGAGACTGGAATGCTGAAGTTAGCATTTCAAACATGACAAATTTCAAAAGACAGGAATGGTGAGGTTAGTGTTTCAACATGACAATTCCGAACATTTGGAATGTCTTTTGTTGATCACGAAGTGTAGTGTAAGAGGGGCAGAACTATTTGTCTCAATGCATTCTCACACCAGGACTATTCCCAGTAACTAGCCGAGGGCCCTCTAACACTGGTTAAGTAACCCCAGGAGTGCTGAGTATGTGAACCTAGGAACATATTTCTCACATCCAAGTTTTTAGTTACTAACTTTTTTCCAACTCCACCCATAAAACTGAAACTGGAACTGCAAGCACAAGCACAGGTGGTGGGAGACCACTAATAGCAAGCCACCCAGTTGGGCCAATCAAACTATCTACCCGATCAGAAACAGGGACGAGTCAATAAATACAATTTCACTGTGTATATTAGACTGCTCCAGGGCTGGCTCTGAAAGGTGGTGGTTCTTTTCAGGGCCGCAGGAGTCTTCTTTGCAGGATTTTTCCTGATCAACCTCATCCAAGATTTCTAGTGCAGGGTCACATATTGAGCACCATTGGCGATGCTCTCCATAGTAGTTGGACTGATGGTCCTTGGTACCATACTGGCCCTCCTACTGTCTTGTGTCATTGTCAAATACCATATAGTCCATGGAAACATGAACATGTGTATGTGCTCCGGGACTCATTAGTTGTGATGTAAGAAGACATTTATACTGTAGTAGTACCTTGGCCATTTCAACACATGTTCGTCAAGTGATTAATTAATTAATTTTGGAAAATTTCATTTCGACAAATGGAATATTCCTAAACATTCCACAATTTTCCTTCACGGTATTTTTTGATTTGGAAGCAATAATTTTTGAAATTTTCAAAATTTTTGAAAATAATATAATTAGTGTTGAATTGGCCAAAAGGTACTAAGGTATCAGCAATACATGTGATGTTGGGTGTACCTCTCCCGGAGTAATAGCCTTGTCAGTTGTTGATCAAACAAATTGTCTTTGTCGTGCACAGGAGTCATTTATCGAGCTGTGTTGGGGGGAGATAACTGCTGTGTTCGTGCAATTTCTGGTGTCAAATAATGGGTCCTCCTCTTATCGTATTACTTTAGTACCTTTGGCCACTTTGATACATGTTTGTTGAATAATTAATTTAATTAATTAATTAATTAAAATTTGAGGACATTCCATTTTCACAAATGATATATTTTCCCAAATATTTGAGTTGATTTTTTTTTAAAAATTCCACCAGAAAATTATTTCTGAAAAAAAAAATGTTTTTGGATGAAATGTCAACATTTCTGAAAATAATATAATTAGTGTGGAACTTGCCAAGGTACTAAAGTATTGGAGGTCAGATGAATGCATTTTTGTCTTGTATGTTATTATGAAAATTTGATGATATTTAAAGTTAGGAAAAAAAAAGTTAAAAAAAAAATCAGCAAAATCATTTGAATTTGCAGTTTAAAAATAAATTTATCCATTTTCCCATTTTAAATTTAAATACAACAAAATTTGTCCAAAAAAAATCAGTAGCCAGTAAGATTGGTAGAATTTCATTTTTTTGGTAAATTGATTTTGAATTTTAATTTTAAAACACAAGTTTAAAGTGTGGCATTTTTTTTCTATTTTTTTTCTGTGCTTGCAAAAGTGGTGCACATAAATCCATTTATATAACTTTTGGTAGGCTACAACCATTGAAATGTGATTGTCCATAAGTATATTTAGCCAAATTTGACAATATTTAAAATATAAAAATAGAAAACTTAAGTACCCTTTCATATTGTAGGTAATTGCAATAATTTTTGTCATTTGTTTTTGGAGTTTTGCCAAAAGAATTAGGGACTTTGTGACACAATATTCTTTTTTCAAAATATTTTTCACAAATTGTTAAACATTTGACCCCAAAATAAATTATTTCTCTTTCCCCACCCATAAACACAAAAAAATTGGGTAATATAAAATGAGACTTAAATTTGATCACTTAAGCCACTCAATATCATTAACCAATCAAAAACACCATGAACATTTGGTCTTATTATTGTGCTCTTGGAGGGCTCTTTCAAGGCATTGAAATATGTGCATTTTCAAGCTCAAAATAGGCTAGTTTTTCAATGAATTCATTGAATATTATACACCTAATTGACAAGCCTTGCCAATTCCGTAACACATGCTTTATAGACCTAACAATTTGTTCACACCAAGGAACAATTTTTTTTAAACAAAGAATTTTGGTTTGTAACCAAAGTGACAATCATCCATAGGAAGATGTTAAAAAAGTGGCAATCATCCTTAGGAAGATTTAGCCAAATCTGGCTATAAACAAGATATGAAATATAAAACTTCAATCATCCTTCTATATCTTTTCTCGACACAATAAAAACAAAATATGAGAAATTGACAATTTTTCAAAAAAAGTTCCTTATTTTATATTATTTTCGTCAAAAAAACCTTCAAATGTTTTATCTCAAAAACATTGGTAAAATGAGTCTCTATATCTCGTATCTACCATTTAGGTCCCCGTATTACAAATATGTCATATAGCCCACCAATAGGATAGTCTAATTTCCCAAGCATTCCATATGGTTCCCAATGTGTTCCTTGAGTTGTTCCCAATAGCACTACACTAGTAGGTACCCCCATATTCTTTGTCAAAAGTTTACACTTGTAACCTATTTTCTAGGTGGGCCTAGCACTAAGTCTCTTAAGGTACATGAAACATTATCGTAAGGCATTTGTTTTTTAAAAATTTCATCCATTTACATTTCCTCAATCCCTTGATCCTTTAATGGTCGATTTTTCATTCATTTACATTTCCTTGGTCCCTTGTTCCTTTAACATTTG
The DNA here is from genome assembly GCA_963920785.1 of Sphagnum contortum. Lineage (NCBI taxonomy): Eukaryota > Viridiplantae > Streptophyta > Sphagnopsida > Sphagnales > Sphagnaceae > Sphagnum > Sphagnum contortum. The sequence goes on along the minus strand of OY987292.1, from coordinate 10,396,654 downwards.
TATAAAGTGGACTCGAACCTTGAAATGATTTGTCCTTTGATGATTTCTTTATTTTGATAGTCATGGGTTTTTAGGCTTTAGTGTTAAGGGAGCAAGATTCTTAAATTTTCTTACTTTCCTCTCTAACTTTTAGCCATATTTGGCTAATCCCTTGTGATGGTTATTAATCATAAAATTTAATTTAAAATGTTTTATTATTATTATTATTATTATTTTAAAACCTTGAAACTTGTGGGAGTGCATCCAAAATGATTTGTTTAAATTTGAAATATTTGTTGGATAATTCAACATATTTGATTGACCCACGACAAAACATAACACTCAACTATGGTAACATCCAAAAAAAAAGATTAGATAGCATTTCCTATGTAGGTTAAAAGTGTAGAAATTTGCAATATTAAGTATGTGAAATTGAGGGTCAGTAGCCCAAAGTTTTGGAAAAAAATTGGAATCAAAATTGAGGATGAAAAAAACGGATGTCCACCCAAAGGGCTTTTCTCACCTATATTTTGGTTCTCACAAAAGTTTCATTCACTCCAGGGTTTTAGGGTTTAGATTCTTCATTAAATCAACTCTTGCAAAAATAAAATTCATCAAAGCTTGTGAATTGATGATAATGGCACCCCAATTTGAAAATTACAAAAGAAATATATATTCATTTTGAGTAATTTTTGTCAGGGAAAAAATAATATTTGATATTTATATTGAATTTTTTAAAATGTAATTTGGATTTTAGACTTATGTTAAAGAATATGTACCATTTTCCTTTTCAAAATTCATTCAATAATACAATATGTGCCCAATGTCAGATGGCACACTAGTTGATATAAAAATCTGAATGATAATTAAATACTTTGCATATTTGAGTCATTTAAAGAAAAACACTATACATCTACATTTAGGTTTTAACCTTTCACACCAAATTAGTTTATTAACATGTGCATTTCCACTTTTAACAAAGAATTTTGAGTTATGATTTTTTTTAAAAAAAACCTATAATATCTATACTCAACACTATATTTCAATAACTAATGTAATTATGAGTATATACATGCTAAAGAATATATGTATTTTTCAGATTTTTTAAATACATTGATTAATGAAATTTATATGTCTATTATTCCTTTGTCTCGACTGATTATTTCAAACAAGTTTTTTTTTGAAGGGATTTCTTTTAAATTGGAGTATTCAAGGATCAATTTTGTATTTTTCAGCATGGAATCTTCAAATTTCATTAATTATTCAATGAACATGTGTTGAAGCTGTCGATGTACTACTACCATTGTATGCAGCCTCTTTTGTGTCTCATTTTCATTGTTCCCTGGTCTATGGTTTCACTCTTTTGCCACAAGTGTAATAAGTAAACTTAGGCCCACTTTACATTGGGGGCGTAAAGTCTAAATTAATTTATATACGATTTAGCCCCACTTTAGATTGAGTTCAGAGTTCAAATTCCTTTATATACCACTTAGCCCCACTTTCTAGATGGGGGTTTAGAGTCCAAATACCTTTATATACCACTTAGGCCCACTTTCTAGATGGGCGTTTAGAGTCCAAATTCCTTTAAATACCCCTTAGGCCCACTTTCTAGATGGGGGTTTAGAGTCCAAATTTCTTTATATACCACTTAGGCCCACTTTAGATGGGGTCTAGGGTCCAAATTCCTAGGAACCAGTTTGGACACATTTGAAGCAAATTAAATCCTTGAGTTGGACCATGCCTTGGGACCCTAGCTTGCATCTTGGTTCTCCAAATCATGAGCTCTCCTTTCAGAATTTTTTTAAAAATTAATTTTTTTTGGGGTCTAAAGCAATTGATTTTCCCTCCAAAACGGCATCATATAGGTTTAGCCTTGATTTGCCGCTTTTTTTTGGTTTTGCACCCTCATCCAAAAAGAAGAGACACATTATGCCTGCCTACTACTTATTATGAATGGGAGATAATAAATAAATAAATAAATAAATAATGAAAAAACACCGGCCAACGGAACAAGAGAAGAAAGAATTGGAGAGACCTTACTCAATATCCTCCAACTTAAATAAGATCGCTCCCATTCACAACGGGTTGGAACCATTTTTTTTCCATTTTTTCCTTATTTTTCTTATTTTTTCCTCGGAAAAAACCAAATGATCAATTGTGAAGAAATGAATCTTAAACTTTGATATGGCTTGCAATGCAATGTGGATCATGATGAATGAATGTTCTTTTTTTTTCTTTTTTTTTCATTTCTCTAACATTGTGTTAGTTAAAAGCATTTAAAAAGGCATCTTGTATTAAATGGTGATAGCTTTCAAGAACCTATCTATACAATTTTTTTTATAAAAAATGCAAATCAAACTTGCTACCCAAATCAAAACCAGAGTGAATGTGATGAAATTTTTTCCAATTAAAAAAAAAACATGAAATTTCCCCCCAATGAACAAGGAATATGTGAGAAAATATTTCCTTTTTCATTTTTATTTTTCACATTTGTGCAAGACAAAATTGCACAAATAATACGGTCGATTCACGATGTGTTTTTACATTGGAATTTAGGCCCTTTAGCAACCTGCCGTGGGACCTATTTTGTCCCATGCTGATTTCAGAATTTATTTATTTAGTTAATTTTTTGTTCACAAAGTGTGAAGATTCACCCCAAAAAATAATTTCAAAAATTGCTGCTCACAACCAATTAACAAAACTAATAAATAAGTATTGTAACCTATGACTGAAGTTCCAGCACAAAATAATTTGGCAAAAGGTTTAGCCGGAAAAATAAAATAAAACAAAAGCGTTGATATTTTGTTGAAATTGTTGAAAATTAAAACCAAATTGAAAGAAACTGTTTGGTACCCACGCACGCGCTTGTGTGACGCATGGGGTCAAAAGTATTCTCTTAGACAAATGCAATTCTGAGGACACCCATGTGTTGTCCGTCATCCACATTTGTTGTTGAGTGCCCTCGTTTGTTTTCGGTTAGAGAAAGGAGCGAGTGATATTAACATAAGACATGTTCATCCGCCTACTTTGCACGGCCTCTCTAATTCTTGTCTCGGATTGCGTAATAAATTGTGTTGTCGATCATACAAATTGTGTCATTGATGAACTTGAGTTTGAGATTTTGTCGTTTCCGCAAAAAAAAAAGTTTTTAGAAACATAAATAAAATAAAGCACTTAAGTTTTGAGTGTGGATGAAGTTATGGCATAAAAGGGGGTCAGTCGTGTAAAGCATGGTACCCACATGCTTACACACCCGACAGTTGCACCAAAACTAAATTGAATGACCGACCGAACACATGTAGAGTTATTATTGTGGTGCTCAGCTTGATCACTACTCTTCATTAATTGTCCGTGTCTTTCATTATTTGAAGAGATGCTTTAATCAACACACATGTATCAGATTTTATTTATTTTTTAAATATATATTTTTACATTTTTTCTTTTAAAAAATTTGATGATATTTTTTTTCCAAAAATATTTTAGCTAAATTAGTTAATTTACACTATTAAAAAAAAAATCCCAAAACATTTGTCACTAAGTGAGCAAAATTCACCCCACAAAAATCATTGCACATTATGTGAATGATTTATCTTACATAATATCTTATTTAATACATACCAATTATCAGGGTTCCTTTTTCCAAAAAAAATGTTTATTTTTTTGCCAAATATTTTATATTAAAATTTGAATTAAAAAAAAACAAAAAAAAAAACCCCATATATACCAAGGTTGGGTAAGTATATAGTTTGTTGCGTGAAATATTACATAACTAGTTGGTACCCGCGGCTTTGCCGCCTTGTCCCGACCGGGTCATTGGAACCCCCATGCGCTTTTTACTGCTGCGTACATTTTTTTCTTCGCCGAAAGCTCTCCATCCTACGGTCGTCAACCGGTGCTCGATCCTGTCTCTTATCTTTTTCCCGTCACTTTTCTCTGCGTCCAATGGTCGGCGGAAACTCGCTTCGAGAATTCCGTGCTCCTAATAACACACATTTTTCGCCGTCCATTCTTTCCGCGCATTAAGATACTAAATCAACACCTTCATGGATGCATTCTGAACTGCACTCTCCGGCAGTTAATCATCCAGGTGCAGAGAATGGGATGAATAAGACAACCTGTTAACTTTCGCAGTAATAAGAAGAGAAAAGAAAAGAGACACCACACCAGTGTCAAGTGCGGTCCCGTTCGCTGCTCGCCCGTTCCACCCTTCGTTTCCTCGGCTCCACGTGCCCTTCCTAACAGTGGATAATTGACCGGGTCCACCTTTTCTACGCGGACTACTTGTCTCTTCGTCGGCCGTGTTCACAGATCACGGTTCGGGTCCCCCGCCCGGCCACCCACGCCCCATCCACCTGGACCCGTCACAGATGAACAGACAAACCTTTCCCTCCCCCACCCCCCACGCCGAGCCCTGTCAGCTTGAATGTCAAGCCCCGTCACAAACATACATAGTGCATTGCTTGGTTCTGCCATAGAAAATGCAGAGGCCGATTCTGCCATAGAATTGTAGCAGAATTGTCATGTCAGACAGCCACACACAAAGACGTAGTGAATTAATATAATAGATGTGTAAACTATCAAGTTGTGCATTAATTTTCATTATTGTCTCATTTCATTAGAGTTTGTAACTATGTATCATTAGTTGTTAAATCTTTTATTCTAGTACAACAATAAATCAAAGGTAACATGCATATAGGAAGAAGGATTATGAGAAATCACCCTCACAATACTTATCATGCTCTCAGTCAAGGGACACCATTTGGGATTTTATAAGAGTTGATTGATTGTGTTTAAAATCAACTACCTAACATTACAAAATAATATGGTTTTATAATGTTTTTTCTTTTTTTTTTCCTATGGGAGTAGACCTTGGCTCATGACAAATGTGTGAAGTAAACTTTGAGGTTTCATCCATTACAATGTAAAACGAATGTTGTTTATTGTGACGCATATATAATAATATTTAAATTTGGCATTAGTTTGTGACACATATTATTACATTGGCAATTTTGTAGTGCTTGTCGCATATATATTACCTTAATATTGTAGTTCAACTTTAATTTATGACACAAATCACACTATCATGAGCCCTTGGATATGTTGTTGTAGGGCCTAGTGTGTTTAGGGCTTTTGGTTTGAAAGTCTTGTTATTGATAATTAGGAAGACATGTAGGGTGGAATTGCCATGGTATGAACACAACATAGCTAGTTGTTAATGCTAAATTATTAATGATATTTCACCAATTTTTCAAAATTTTGACAAAGCCTAGCACATTATGCTTATTGAATCCAAACAAAGTAATACAAATAGACAAAGACCTTACAAAGTTAAACCATTGAATACATATTTCCATCAATCTTATAAAGTTTTCCTTGTGATAGACCAATTTTTAACACAAATGTACATGTTACATTGCAACAAATTGGTAGGAGAATAAATGAAACCGCAATTTCAAATTTTAAAAACCATTTCCCTTGAGAGGTTGAAATGATGTACCAAAGTTGATAAATTAACTTCATAAAATCTGACACCTACGATAGGGTTTTTATGTGGTCAAGGGCATTACTAGAAGAAGGGGCTGTGTGAGGTGGTATTTTCGAGTGTGGACCTACTCTCCTAAGGTTCTACCTTGATTTATACAAAAGATTTCAATTGAAGGATATGGTTTCAGGCTATTTTATTGGATGGATGATTTTTCAAAATTCAAACTCTCAACCTCTTGCACATGAAAGAAAATGAAAGTGGTACAAGAACATTATGTTCTCAAACTTTGGGTGTGGCCTAATTATGGCAAAGACATTTGATCCAAGGAATTTTTTAAAAAATTGATATCCAAAAAATTGGCAATTTTTTTTTAAAAAATGTAGCAAAATTAGTTAATTTAAGCTAGAACAAAACAACATGATTTTTTTTAAAAATCCAATCTTTTGGTTGAAAAGATGAAAGTTTTTGTCAAAAACAAATGAGGATTAATCCCCATTTGAACTAGGGACTTTAAAAGCCTTCACAAAATTGCATAGACCCAACCTTAACAAAAGGAACACGGCATTTTGGAGTGCAAAATGAAGATTTTTTTATCACTTGTTTCCTACTCATTAGGATGCAATTCCATGCAAGGGCACTCATCCACTATTTTAATGGGAACCCCCAATGTGGGGGGGGGGGGGGGGGGGGGGGGGCTCAATGTGAATAGTAGACCTTTCAATCCATTAGTTCCATGTGATAGTCCAATTTATTCATAATTCACACAAATTATAATTGAATTTTTCTCATTTTAAATAATTTTATTTTATTTGGGAGCACCCTAATGTTCATATCCAATTTATTGATAAAATGAAAAAACTTGGAACATGAAACAAATTAAATAAGAATATGATATAAAGTTGTACACAATTAAATAATTGTTGAACAACTTTACAAGGAAACTTTTAAAACATTTTTTGGTATATTTTTGTATGGATAAAAGGGTATGATGATGGACCCATTTCATCCATTATTGATGACAATGAACTTTCATGGATGAATTGGAACAATGGAGTATTGCAAGTCTTGTGATGTGTGTCAAAAATTTGCAAACAAGCTCATTGTTCGACCTCCTTTGCACCCAATTCCATCATTTGGAGCATTTGAGAACTGGGGAATTGATTTGATTCAACTTTTCCTTAATACTTCACAAAATAATATTTTTTTGACATGACAAGAAACTGCCTCATGAAGTGAGTAGAAGTAAAACTTTTGAAGATGTCCAAGAAGGAGAAGGTGACAAGGATTGTATATCAAAAGATTATGACATGTTTTGAAATACCTCTCAAAATGGTTTCAAACAATGGCCCACAATTTGCAAATGACATCATTTCAAAATGCATGAAGAAGTTAGGCATCAAACATCACATGACTAACACATGTAAACCTAACATCAACTTTTTTTAATGTAAAAATAAAATGATTTTTGGGATTTTTCAATCACTAGAATTTGAGAATTTTTTAAAAGAAAAATCTTCAAATTCCTATACATGGTTTAAGTAGGTAGCCAAAAATATAGAAAGATGTTTAAAAATTTTAATTGTTTATTGCCAAATTTGATTCAACCTTCCTTTGGATAGTCACCACTTTGGTTATATTAGAAAATTCACTTCAAAAAAACATTGGTTGGTCTTCAACATTAGTTTAATGATTATCATGGTGTGTTAATAATGTTTTAATGATTAATTTATCCAATGAATGTATTTTTTTTCTTAAAGGTTGGGTTTTAAGTTGTATTGGTTAATTCTTCTGTTTAAGAGAACCTTTGGTCTTGGTTATGACATTATTTTTTCTTTGTTAAGTTTTTCGAATGAAGGTTTCAGATCAATTCTTCATATTTTAAACCAAAAATGATTTTGATTTTGGGACAATTTTTCAAATTCAAAACCTTTGTCATGCCCACTTTAAAAATTGGGTCCAATTCCATTTACAAATCACACTTTTCAAAATTACATAAATATTGTATAAATATGACATTTTACAAAAATAAAACTAAGGATGCATATAGAACTAATTAAAATCCATCAGTTAGTTATAAAATCTTACCTCCTTTCCACCTTTTCCAAAAATGTAAACATGTTTTATTCAATGAATTTGACTTATGTTCAAAAAACATTTTTTCAAAGTTTTGATCTTGATTTCAATTTGAACAAATGATTAGTTCCATGGTCTAGATCTTACGTCAATTCTATCAAAAGGATGTTGATTTAAGTCTAGTTACAAAAACTTAACATGAAAACCTTAGGTTTGACATCCAAAACTAAGGAACCTACCAACACTAGTAAACTCTAAAACAAAAGATGGGTTCTTCCAAATTGGTACATTTATTGAAATTGTGTTAAACAATAGAGTTATCCATAAAAAGACAAGCATAACACTAGAACCCTAAGTTTGGTCATACATAAGGTGAGATTAAAAAAAACTTACAAAAAAAAGAAAAGTATTCAACGGAGGGGGGTGAAATTTTGAAAACCATCAATTTTGGTGGTAAACTGAGTTTCATCCTATCTTTCATTCCCCCTAGTGGCCTTCCATTATTGCTAAATATGTTTTCATTGCTCTTGTAGCCTAGGAGGGGGTTTGAAACTATGAGGATTTATTTTTGATTAATCCTTTCTAACACATAGGTAGACTATCAAACATATTTTAAAACAACAATTACAATATTTGTCATTCACATAATTTGCAACATGAGACTTTACACTCTTTTGGGATAGGTCACCCACGCACCTAAAGTCATATATTTATGTGAGAACTACACCCCAAAGACATGCCTAAATTTTTTCTTTTATGGGGGGATCACTCACCAAAAAGACTATAAAGTTTCCACAATGGTATTCACAATCATCTCCACATTTCATTTCTTCAAGACTTCATATTCACATATAATGCATCTACAAGTCTTGATCCAACTAACAACATGAAATTATTGAATGCAAATTATGAGTCAAAAGCTCCAATCTTTACCTCTTATATATTTGAAGGAAAGAAATGGATGAATAGCCAACCACATTCATCTACATCTATTCCCCATGTATCAAACCAATCATGAAGTGCCACTTATAACTTTTCATCCTTCTATGGATAGGTTTTACATTATTTAGAGTTTACGATTTGGTCTAGTCTACACACTTGACCTCCCATTATTCCTAACCCGAAATAGTTATTTAAATTATTCATAATCAAACTTTATGCCCCTAGTCAAAATATTCTCCTTGTAAGGCCCATGAGGTTCATTATTTTATTCCTCATTTTTATCCATACCATTACCCCAAACAATAATACTATTATTTGTAGTTATTAGTAATTATTTTGTTATTACACTCCTACTTGTACAAGTATTATAATTAGTTTCCAACCTTGTGCATTAAATGTTGAGTTTCAGCATTTCATATTGAATTGCAACATTTCATATTTGAAATTAATAAAATGTTTTTACTTTGTGATACCATGAAAAAGGGGATAAAGGGTGAAAGGAGGCCCAAATATAGGGTGAAGACAAGGTTAATTTACGAATACCTCTAATATAATTATTCACAAAGTACCAACATGGGATATGGGTGCGTTAGTTTTGCCAAAACTGAAGAGGAAATCAAAAGTCAAGATGAAAATGGAACCATATTGGTTTTCTCACCTAAATTGGTCTTCATAGGATTTTCACCCCAAATTAAGAATTTGCCTACCTCATGGTTCCATGCTGCTCATTTTCTTCATTAGATCACGCAAATTGCTATTATCTAAATTCATTAAATAATGCCCATTTTTGTTCGTTTTACAACTACATTCAAATTTGGGATGAAACATGGGGTCCAACTAAGGCCCAAAGACACAGTGATTTTAAAGGAAAACTTTATTAATTCAACAATTTTTATGATGTGTTTTAGTATAATAATGCACTTTTGTTTTTGTTTAATATGCCTTTTTAACATAAATGAAGTGCATGTATATAATTATTGATACATATTTTCAGGTAAGGATTTTGTTTTAGTGGGTATACCCATAATGTAAAGGAGTAATAATATTAAAATTGTTGTACATCAAGATAAATTGCAGGTATGATCAAATTGTGGTTTTTAATAAATGAGGTATGATCATGGTAACCCTTATTATATATTTTTATTTGTAGTTTAGAACAAGTATATGTAATATTTGTTTTGCAAATCAAAATAAAGTTCACATTTTGGAAATATTAACAACACTTTCAAAGGCCAAACTCAGTGAAATCATGCACAAATCCCTTGTCAGAATGCAAAAATCAAAGTGTTTGATTCATCCTTAGTACAAATATGCACCAAACGCATAAGAAAAACTTGATTTGCTTTATGAAACATAGAATTAAATTATGTAAAGCATAAAATACACACACACACACACATACACACACACACAAATGTTACAACCAAAAAACATTTTCTGATTTTTATGGAAGGTTGATGCAACTTAAGATGTTTCATTATTGGCATCATATCAATAGTTTTTATGATATGAATGTAAATGCAATGGTTAATTTGTATTGATATGTCAAAATTTCTCAATAAGGATTTATTTTGAACTTATTAACTTGCGTATACATATGACATCACAAGTATTTACTATGTGAAAGTTACAAAATTAGAAAAGTTATGGACTTATCAAATGAATTTACTGGAATATGCACCCCACAATAATTTTTTTATATGAATTTCAAAATGGTCCTACAATTGATATATATTATTTCATGTTTGGGATAAGTAAAGATTTGAGCAATCAAAATCTAGTTTTTTGGATTTCACAAATATTTACCTACAAAAACATCATTAACTTGCAAAACAAAACATGAATCCAAATGGCAAACTTGCTTTAACAAAACAAAACCAAAAACATTTTCTTGCACAATAAAACACAAACAATAAGTACGGTGGTTATTTAGATAGGATGCACTAGATTTATGAAGTTATATGTTGTTTAGTTTATGTGTAATGATAGTAGGGTGAAAATCCTTTAAAGTGTACCACACATGATATAAAGGTCTAATCTTTACTACAATATTTTTTTACCCTATATTTTTATCCCATAGAAAATAATGAGTCAAAAGTTGTTAAAATTTTCAAAAGGATTATATTTTAAACCATTACACTTCAAGCTTCTATCATAATCATCCATAAATGTGTCTTTACACAATAAAAAATAACTCTAAGTCAAAAAGATAGGAAAAAGGTGACATGTGACAAGATTTTGGTACACTTAAAAAAATTTGCACCCAACAATGGTTGTAAGCGTCGACATTGGAGTGCACAACAAAATAATTATTGAAATTGAATGGATTGAATGTTGTTCAATTATTTTATCATTCCAAGGATAAAGAAAAACAAAGGAAATGGATTTTGGGTGATTTTCTTTGCCACATAATGAATCACCTTCATGCATCACCTTGGATTAGAGATCCATTATGTGTTTTGGATTGATCGTCATGCTCTACGATTTTTGACCCCACACTATGACAAATTGGTAGAATTGGAAACGCTAATAGATTGTAGAATTAGCATTAACACATTGCAACAAATTGGGCAAAATTGAAAAAACCACAAATTGAGTTTTGATATATATTAAAGTTTCATGACCTACTTACTTGGATTTTTACATATATCCATTCTTATGTACAAATATATATGTCGCATATATACCGAAAGGTAGGGATATGGTATATTTTTTCAAAATTACATACCCATGGGTATGTGCACCATGCAAGTATATCGACTTTTAGGGTAAACATTATACATTATTTGTACTTATCAAGCATATTAGAGTAAAATAAATACCCACACAACATTGTTTATGACTTGTGGCAAAGCATTGCAAGTGGTTGTGAGTTCAAATTGTGAACAAGTCATGGTGTTTAACTACTTGTTCATTAATACTTCAACCCACCTATAAATGAATTGTGAATTGCATAAAATTGGGGATGGAAGGGTAATAAATAAATGGAAGGTCATTATTGTCAAAATTTTGGAGTATTCAAATTGGGGTTGCCCATATTAAACCTTTTTTCAAAATATTAATTATTTTGGTAAACATTTTCCAATTATCAATCATTTGTATGGTATGGGTTTTTCATGAATCAACATCCTTGATTAACATAACCATACATTTTCTTTTTAATGAAAAATTTGTAAATACTTTTATTGCAATTAATAACTACATAAGGAATTAAAAAACAACCCATTTAGCTTTTCACCTTGCAACTAGCACATGCATTTTTGTGTGACAAACTAGAAAGAATTTTTTGAGTTCAAGTTGTATATGAGGGGAAAATAAAAAACCACAAGTGCATGAATGAATGCAACTTAATTGAACCCAATTTTATCAAAATTCAATTCCTAATCCACTTATGAGCATCATTTTTGTAAGTTTCCTATTTCAATCTTAGAATGTAAATTCAAAATACACAAATTTAAGCTTCAATTAGGAAGAAGCTTGGAAGGACTTTCATGCAATCTAGAATTCACCTAATGCCCAAAAACTAAAGTGATTTCACAAAAAAATCCAAATTCATATACTAGGTAGTCATTAAAAAATAAATCTACCCAATAAATATCCAAAAACTAATGTGATCCTCCCCCTCACCCCCTCCCCCACCCCCCAAAAAAACTACAAAACCAAATGCATATAGGTAGGGACAAAATTTTAAACATTCTACTCAATAAATAATTATACAAAAACTCAAGTGATTTCAACCAAAAAAAAAAGAGTACAAAGCCCAAATTCATATAGGTATGCACAAATTAAAAAATAAATCTACTGAATAAAGAAATATTAAAAAACTAAAGTGATTTCACGCAAAAAAATACAAAACCCAAATTCATGTAGGTAGTAGGTACCTAAAACTTGCCTAGCTCTGTAGAAGGTTCCAGAACTATCTAGAGAAGGGGGGAAGAAGGGAGCGAGGGAGCGAGGGTAAAGTAAAGTTTTATTTTCTTTAAATTTTCTAAATAAAAAATGCTAATTTTAATATCTTACGCATTGGAACTTGGTCCCCTATTTTACCGGGTCAAACACTGCGTCCTCGTTGGCCGCCCGCCAAATCCACGGGCGTCATCTCTCGGCCTCTTCTGGGCCGGACGCACTGCCGCGTGCTCGTCGTCGGTCATCGTCGTCGTCGCCACGGAGTCCTTCGGCGAAGAGGAGCGAGCGAGCGAGAGAGAGAGAGAGGACTTGAGAATTTTGCAGAAGGTATTTTAGGATTTTCGGAGTCGTCTGTGGTGTTTTGTTTTTCTCACCGGTGGGTTTTGAAGAATTTTGAGTCGGTGGCTGGCGGTGGTGGTGGGGTTGCAAGCCAAAGTTTTGAGGAGTTTTGGACTAAGAAAGTAAAGAGGACAGGAAAGTGAGTGAGCGGTGGTCACTACCGAGCAGAGGAAGAGAACTTAGTGAGTGCACCAGGACGAGGAGGAGGAGGAGGAGGAGGAGGCGGAACAGCGAGACAGAGGGAAGAGAAAGGTGAGTGGCGGTCGGTCAGCGAGCGGAGGAGGAGCTCAAACCCTAGAGAGGTAACAGGAAGACTCTTTTGATGCTGGATTGCAGGAGGACGAGGAGGAGAAGAACAGGAGAAGAACATAGAGGCCCGGTTTCGTTCTATGCCGTGGATTGCTGCAACCCTCTTTTGAGGAGGAGTAGCGTAGATAAAGACAAACAGCGGATGCAATCACAAGGACGGAGGGGGAGGACCAGTGGTGGAAAGTGTTTTGTTTGCGGAGAAGAAGAAGAAGAAGAAGCAGCAGCAGCAGCAGCGGAAGAAGAAGAGTTTAGGGTTAGCGGAAGAAGAAGAAGAAGAAAAAGAAAGCAAGCGTTACTGCAAATCCCTAGTAGAGATAGATGTCAATAATCCCAAAGGGAGGTACTCTCCGCATCCGGGAGGTGTGGGCTGAGAATTTGGAGGATGAGTTAGAGTTGATTCGAGATATTGTGGATGACTATCCTTATTTGGCTATGGACACTGAGTTTCCAGGAGTGGTGGTAAGGCCAGTCGGAACCTTCAAAAACAGTGCGGAGTATAACTATCAGACACTTAGGGCAAATGTCGATATGCTCAAGCTTATCCAGTTGGGACTCACTTTCTGTGATGAGAATGGGAGGTTGCCACGCTGTGGCACATCTGACTACTGTATATGGCAGTTCAATTTCCGGGAGTTCAATCTCCGGGAGGATGTATATGCACAAGATTCGATTGAGCTTCTTCAACAGAGTGGGATTGACTTCAAGAAGAATGAGGAACGAGGGATTGACTCGCAACAGTTTGCGGAGCTTTTGATGTCATCTGGTGTTGTGTTGAATGAGAACATGCATTGGATCACTTTCCATAGTGGGTATGATTTTGGCTACTTGTTGAAGCTCCTGACGTGCCAGAATTTGCCATCACGAGAGCAAGACTTCTTTGTCTTGTTGAGGACCTACTTTCCGTCACTGTATGATGTCAAGTACCTCATGAAGTTTTGCCATAATCTGCATGGAGGGCTCAACCGTCTGGCTGAACAATTGGAGGTGGAGCGATATGGACCTTCACACCAAGCCGGCTCTGACAGTTTGCTCACATCTTGTACATATCGCAAGCTTAAGGAAGGATACTTTGATGGGTCCACTGGGAAGTATGCTGGTGTTTTGTATGGTTTGGGTGTGGATAATAGCGAATCTTAGTGCCCATGGTTTGGCCTGCTTGGCTTGGCATTCATGTAATCAATGGCATACGGACAAAGTCCATTACTTAAGAATTTTTCTTGAATTGTATTATGTTATTATTTCACAAGCCCTCTTTGCGTGCTTTCTTAACCTGTATTTGTTTGGATTTATTTCTGTGTATCAAGTGTAAGCCACAGGTGCAGGTTCAAAAAGAGCTTGGCTCTTTGGTCTGACTACTGAAGTCAATTGTCTGTTTTTTTGTCCTTAGGTGTGTGCCTGTCTCTTTGTGCACATTTGGGTTGGCCTTGATTTTTAATGTGAGGTACACAAGGGTGAGAGAATATTGACACAAGGATTGCTATTTCCTGGCATAGCATTAGATGAGGATTTGAAGTAAGGCAGTTCAGTGGGAACAGATCCAGTTGTAGACAAGCCATTGTGAGTGTAAATCTCTGTCTGTTGTTGGGTTTGGATTTATCTGTTCTAAAGGAAACTGTGATGCCATTTAAATTGTAGTTCTTTGTAGCTCAAATGGAAAGCTGAATTGCATCCTTGGTAGCTCAAATAGTGACCTTAATTATTAGTCTTGTGATGCAGAAAGGTGAAGTCTTCAAGTTTCTATCAAGCAGCAACAGAGGTTGGCTTAGCAAGAGAGATTTGTGTGTGATGTTGAAGCCTTTGGAATCTTCCAAGTGATTACTACAAGGGCTTCTTAGTCCTAAGCAGGGAGCTTTTGAAATTCCACTTTGCCCTCAAAACAACATGTGTTTAAAGTTCTCTGTCTTGCCTCTCTCTTTGTTTCTTACTCTTTGCCTTGTTTTGGTGTTTTCATTTTCTTCTTGTTTGTGTTCCTCTTTGTTCTTGGTTTCCTTTGTCTTCACCTGCTGTTTTAGGTCTCATTGGGCTAACCAAGCTAGGATCATCATGGCTGTGTCTTCCTGTTGCTGCTTTTGGTCTTGTCACAAAAATTTCAGTACATGAGTTAGTGTATGAAATTGCTCAAATCCCTCATCATTTTTGTTATTGTTTCTATGTTCTTGAGGGTTGGGTGGGTTTCCCCTCTTTCCTGTTAGCCAATATATTCCTGGTTTGAAATCTTATATGATCTTACTATGGGGGAAACTCTTGATTCTCACTAGGTCAGACTTGGAATTGTAAGTATGAAGAGTTCTAAATTGTTGTGAACATCCGTCTTGATGATGCAGTAGTAATACACCAAACCCCTAGTTACCACTGTGTGATGTAATGTATTCTGGGTTGGGATTGTTGACCTGCATCAAGAATTGAGTCTCTGGGTCACAAGGCTTTAAGAAGCAGTGATTTTGTACAGACTTCCTCTTCGAATCTGTCCGCACTTCTATTCTGTGCTGAAAATTGAGGTTTTTCTGTGCAGTTGTGCAGGTCTTGAGAGGCTGAGAGTCTAATGCCCATCTTTGTTGCTGGGTTAACTTTTGTGGGTAAGTTGATAACAGGAGATTGATGCTCTGTGAAGAATTTCCTTGATCATTTTTCTGTCAACAAGCTGCAGCCAGAATTTTGCTGGAGAAGTAAACCCAGAAAGAAATAAGTGACTGACACATGAATGATCTACTTTTCACGGATGGTCATGGATTTCTAATTTGCATCTTTCTAATTTGTCTATTTGATCTTAGCTCAGGACAGAGCTGCAGGAGGTGTGAACTAGAATTCCAGTAGCTTTCGAGCTTTTGTTATGGTAGCTGAAATTATTTCCAGTAGCATAATTTCAGCTTAGCTATACAGTTGTGTTATTAGGTCATCTCCAACCCACACCTGCAAACACACCCTTTCATTAAATCTTGCAACAAGATAGCATAAATCCTGCTGTGCTCCTGTATTTATGTCCATTTTGCAGTGGTCATTTTAACCCCTTTAAAATCTTTTTTCTACTATGGATTTGGACAATGACTATCACTCGTCCATATGTAAAGATCTAAATGGTCTTTGACTATTTAAAGGGAATTTTATGACATTTGTAGGTGGCGACAATGATTATTAAAGACTATTCTGTTTTAACATACGCAAAGGAGTTGTTTACATTTTTGGGGGTGGAGATGCTCTTATGCCCTGGAGTGCAAATACTACCATGTCCTGGTTTAATGGACAAAAGATATAATATACTAAGAGCCGCTCCAGCAGTGCTCAGTATGTGACCCTGGAAATTAAAATTGAATGAAGAAAAGTCAAAACATGCTGCCCCAGCATAAAATGATTGCCAGGCTTTGATGGCAGGTGCCTACATTAGAACCTTTTTGAAGTCAGGGGCATCGTGCTCCAGTATGTAAATGTGTGTGCATGTGAGTGGGAACAGGGTAATTGTTAGTAAAATCTTTTTTTACCTAACAGTAAATATTGCAGGGAGTCGCGACAATTTTTGTTTTATTTTGTTATGTCTTGAAATGGCAATAATGTATCAATGGATCATATTTCACGATGCATTATGTCATCATGCATCATGTTATATCATTAAAATAAATCCTATAGTAGATATGTATAGTGTAAGGAAGGTTGGGGAAATTTTCAAACTGATTACATGGATAAGAAGTTTCATAGATAAAACATTTAATTTTTTTTTTACTATACTATAATTGTTCATGTGTAAAAAAATTCAACACATTAAAATTTCAAAATATATGGATAAGAAATTATCACATTTCCAAGTTTATGAGTAAGGTAAAATAATTGTTAATTTAGTACCAAATCACAATTTATTGTTGCTACATGGTGTGAACAATACATTGAATATATTACTAATATTTTACACTTGAGAGAAATAAATGGCTACATATCAAAACTCAACACCTAGTATACATTTAACATCACTTTTCGATTATAATCAACTATAATTTATCATATGTTTTTGATACATCAATGATTTGTTGATACATTAAGAAATTTTTAGCCCATCTAAACATAGAAAGTGCGAGAATTTTTCAAAATAAATGGACAAGGGTTGCCACATTTCCAAGTTTTTAGGTAACGTAAAATAATTGCTAATTTAGTAAAAAACCATAAATTTACTATCAAGATGTGATGTGAGCAATACATTGAATGCATTATAAATATATTTTCACACTTGAAAAATAAACCCAACATATAAAAATTTGACACCTAGTATACATATATCATCATTTTTCAATTATAACCAACTATTATTAATCATATGTTATTGATACATTAATGATTTGTTGATACACCGAAAAACTTTTGATACACTAAGGTTTTTTTAGCCTATCTAAACGTAGAAAGAGGAAAATTTATCAAAATAGATGGACAAAAGGTTGTCACATTTTCAAGTTTATGGGTAATGTAAAGTAATTCTCAATTTAATAAAAAACCATTAATCTATTATCAAGATGAATGTGAGCAATACATGGAATGTATCATCAATATATTTTTCCCAATTGATAATAAACGTTACATGTGAAATTTTGACGCCTAGTATACATGTACTATCATTTTTCAAATATAACTAATTATTATTAACCATATGTTATTGATACAATAAAACATTATTGATACATTAATGATCTGTTGATACGTTGAAGATCTTTTGATACATTAAAGTTTTTTCAACTCGTCTAAACATAGAAAGAATGGGAAAATTGTCAAAATAAATGGACAAAAGGTTGTCACATATTGAAGTTTATGGGTAAGGTAAAACAAATGTTGATTTAGTAAAAAACCATTGATATACTATCAAGGCATGATGTGAGCAATACATTGAATGTATTATTATTATATTTTCACACTTGAAAAATAAATGTTACATATGAAAATTTGACACCTAGTATACATTTACCATCATTTTTTTATATCATAACTAACTATCATTAACCATATGTTATTGATACATTAATGATCTGTTTATACATTAAAGATGTTTTGATACAATAAGGATTTTTCAGTTATCTAATCATAAAAAGTATGGGAAATTTTTCAAAATAAATAGATAAAAAGGTGCCACATTTCAAAATGTATGTGTAAGGTAAAAATTTATTTAATTTAGTTGAAATACATCACTATGCTATTAACACATGGTGTGAACAATACATTGAGTGTATTAGTAGTATTTGACACTTGAGAAAGAAATCTTTGTATATAGGGAAAAATTGAGACATGGTATACATTTCCCACCATTTAAAAACTATAACCAATTATTGTTTGCCATGTGTTTTTTTTATACATTAAGGAAATTTTCAACATGCTTACACATAGGAAGGGTGGGAAAATTTTCAAAATGTGGCTACAAAAATTAATTGCCACATTTTAGGCTTTATGGGTAAAATGAAATCAATGTTAATTTACTCAAAAACACCAATATGTTATTAACACATGGTGTGAATAATACATTGAATGCATTACAAGTAATCCACACTTGAAAAATGAATGGCTACATATTTAAAATTGACACATGTTATACATTTCCCACTAATGTTTTATTTTGAATAGTTGATATTTTCATTTTTTAGTCTACTATGAATATCTATTCAACTTTCATGAAGATTATTTTGCAAATTAAGGTCTAGGGTCACATTTTTCAAGTTTTTGCATATTAAATGATACGAACCTCCTTTTCACATGATCTTTTTGTGTTATTGCAAAGCTATTTTCAATATAAGGAATCTTGTCCATTCCAACCCCATGTGTTTGCAACTTTTGTCCAAATCAATCATTTTTGCAACTTTAGATATGATTGTCTTCCATGGCACTTGGTCAAACGAATGGTAGTCACATAAACAATTATAAAGCAGTTTGTAGTTGCATATGCAATTTATAGTTGTGATTAATGTTGATTTGGATGAAAATGAAAATGAAAAATACACTTATATCATCCATTTTTAATGGCATCCCAAAATAGATGAAAATGTATTTGTTTTGTGACTTGGAAGGTGGTTCAAGGGCCATTGGATGCCATGTGGCATCTTTTCAACTTGATTTGTGACTATAAATTTTAAATTGTAAATGCACATGTAATCAAATGTGAAAACAAAATGAGTTGGCCAATGAACTTGTTGGATTAATGGTCTAATTGTTTGCCCCTAACTTTTTTCAATGAATTAACCATTAAATGTGTAGTAGGGTTTAGTGGGTTTGTGAAAATTTCAAAAGGCCCATGGCAATTAATGATAAAAATAAGGTTAAATAATAGGTATTTTATCATATTGTTGATATGTGATAATGTTCTTATATTATTTTATTAATTAAGCTATGTAATTATTTATTAAATAGGTTAGGGTTTAGGTAGTAATTATAATTAAATAATTAGGTAGGCTATGCAATTAATGTATTAAATGAGCAATAAGTAGGATAGATAGTAAATAGCAAATAGGTCATATGTATGTGGGTTAAGTAATAAATATTTTATCTTGTTGATATATGTGATAATTTTTGAATTAATTAATATATTAGGTATGCAATGCAGTTTATTTATTGAATATGCTAGGTAGTAGGAGTAATTTTTGACCCATTTCATTTCATACATTTAAATTACATTTTGTTGGTACAATTATGATCTGTTATAAGCAAAATTGTATAATATAATTTCTTAAATCAAATAGATGTTTAAGATGTGGAAAAATGTAATTTATTTTTACATACATTTTTTATCATAATTTTAAGTAAAACCAATTTTAAAGATATTATATGTGTAAACATAATAAATTTATAGTTCCATAAAACCAATTAATTATATTTTAATTTCTAAATTGATTATCTAGATTAATTTTTTATATCAGAAATATAGGTAATAGAATAAATTTTATTATATTTTAATATAATTTTATTTATCATTCACTTATAAATATGATATGTGAATAATTATATATCACAAATTTTAATTAAATTATATTAATAAAATTATGATATATCAAAAAAAAAATCAAATGAAGGTTTAAGATACAAAATTTATTTATGTATTTGTTAATTGTATTATCCATTTATATATCATGTGATTGAATTTTTTTTCCATGGAATGGTTTTTGAAATTCTATTGAACGAAATTCAAATATTTTTAGTTTCAAATTGATTTATATTTTCAAGAAGAAGAAAATATGTTTATGTGCATTATTGGAAAAAATTTAAGTTTAAACTTTAATCTTGTCATTTGGACAAAATTGTAACAAGATATCAAAGTTCAAAAATGATGTTTTGTGTAATGTTTGAAATCAAATAGGTTAAATAAAATGCACTTAAACAACAATTGCGGTGGCTTGGTGGTAAAGGTGTTGATATGTGTCCTTCCTTTTTCAAGGATCAATCCTCATGAATGGCATGACCTAGCAACCTAAACTAGCTTTAAAGCCTAACTTGTGTAATGACATGTGTCAACATGGTACAAGTTGAAATTAATGAAATTAAAATAAAAAATAGAAAATAAATAATTTATTATTTAAATAATAAATATTTAAAAATATATAAATAATTTGATTACATTTTAAAGTTGTAAAATCAGTTGCAAAATGATAATGCCAGGTGAATTGGTTTGAATGAATGAAAAGTTCATGTAAGTTGCATTTTTATGTGACTACATGTGCAACTTGGTGTCACCTATTGTCTTTTGCAACTACAATTTTATGTGACTTGTCTAAGGCGAGTAGGCATTGTAACAAGTTGCATGTGGTAGTTATGATTAAAAATGGGTCATAAATCCCATAGTATATTTGCAAATTCCTTGAAGTGTTTGGAACATAATTTTAATTTACTAAGTTTTCACATGTCATCGTGACCTAATTTTATGTAAATGAGAAATTTACCATGTTTTTAGCATGTATGTTGATTTTCACAAATTTGAATGTAAAGTGCATAAAAACTATTATTTTCTACAATGGTTTTTGCAAGCATGGAGGGGAAGTTGTTACACTTACATGCCAAATCAAGTTAAAATAGTTGCATTAGAAAATGTAGATCGAACACCACCAAATGGGCTTTTTGACCATGAAGATTTTTTGGGGGAAATTGTCATTTGATACATTGGGATGCAACAAGGTCCTTGCCTTGTTGAGGTTGCATTCATCCCCATAATTTGGGTGCTTGATTTCATAGCTAACGAAGAATTTGAAAGTCAAGATGGTGGACAATGTCGATTTCTTTGCAAAAATCACGTCATCCACCTTGGTAAGCAAATTGAGTTGTGTGCAGCTGAGAAGTGGTTCAAAAGAATGAAGAATGAACAATTATAATGTGACAAGGTTATACGTAATTATCCCTATCTTCTTTCTTACTAATTCCTTGGAGCAAAATTGTAGTTTTGTTGTTGAAACTTGTTTGCATCATTTTTATGATCCTAGGTTACTATAATTTCCATGATAGTGGAATTTCAGAATCACCTACCTACAAGTTGTTAACAGGTGCATGTATAACATATGTAGTTAGCAGGCTTCATTCTCCTCATGTGAGAAGTGCAGATGCAAGAAAGATCTATGTTGCAGCAGCTGTCTTTCAAGTCTCTAAGAAGTGTTGCAAAGTGTGTTTGTAATTGAAGGTTGTGAAGTTGCAACCAAGTCTCTTGCAAAATTTGTTAAAATTCAGAAGTTTTGCAAGTTCTGTTTAAATGCTCCTGCTGCCCAAATTTACTATTGGCGGGCCACCTGACTCACAAAATTTGTGTAAATTCCCACTAATAAGCTCATGATAAGCTTTATCCTGTCACTCTGCCTGGCAGACAGTTGCTGCTGCTGCTGCACTAACTCCATTGTCCAACTGAACATGTTTACAATTTGCAACAGCAGCTACTCTAACTACTTCCTTGAATTGCATGACCGCGCAATTCACAAATCGCACAATTTCCCTTACAAAAAGAAAATCTAACAAGTAGCTGCTGCTGCTGCAGTTACTCTTTTGACATGGGCAAATTGCAAATTCAGAGGATCTGCTGTTTTGTTCCTGGTGCGCTTCACTTTGTCACTCCGCAGACTGAGGTGCTGATAACCCAAAAGTTGCAAGATCTGGTCGTCGGCGAAGTTGAAAGGTCGCTCCATTTGCGTCAAGCATCGCTTCATGGAGTAGCCGTGGTAACTGTTACAAGGCTTGCAACCCACGAAATGGGTAACAAAGGGGCAACGTTTATCCCCCAAACCGGGATGGTATTTTTCCATCATTTCCTCGTACTTATCCACTATGATCACCCAGTATCCATGCAGGTAGAAAGAGCTCTCCAAAAACACTTCGGTGCTCCATAGCTCACTCTGTGTTATGAGTAGATAAATCAGGACCCACTGGTCGTCTGCTTCAAAGTCTGGTCTTCCTGCCAGATTCTTGGTGAGGAGCTTGCCGGCTTCTATTCGGATAGGACCCTTGGGACCCATGGGAGCCCATACATCCAACAGATCTAGAGACCACTGACAATTCCTGAACAAGAAGCTGCCGGTGTTCAAGCTTACCCAGCTCTTGTTGGCCATCATAATGTCGAATCCATGAACCACCAGGTTATGGTTTTGGTACTTCTGAAGAGGAAGCTCAAACACCATATCCGTAAACATGGCATCGGTGTCCATCCAGCAAATTCATCCCACCTCGGGATGAGCTAGCATCAGCTTTCGTATCAAAGGTAATTTGGACCAGAAGCCCGACATTTCTTGGTCCAAATATGCCATATTGTCAAAAAACTTAATGTCATGGAGACGGCAGTAGTCGATTTTGTTCTTCATAGCTTTCACCAGGTAGTGATCACCCACAGGATTATCACATGGCTTTGGCTGAGAGCCTGAGACGAGAAGAATCAGGTCCTTCTTGTCATTGGAAGTCTTGGCCATTTGTGGGTTCTTCGACATCCAAAGCGCTCGCTGCTCGTTCCAGTCCTTGATCTCGGGTCCGAGCGTGTAAGGCACGTTCGGGTCACGCGGTGGTGGATCATTCTCTTCTTCCTCCTTTTCGACATTCAACATCCGCCTGAGCGCCTCATTGCTGGAACCACCACCAACCTCCTGTAGGTGAATCCCGTGGAGCGCTGACAGGTCTTGAGCTGCATGGACGCTGCAGATATTGCGTCCTACAGGGGTACCTCGGAACACCAAAAGGGTAACAAAACCACACAAGATGGGACCTTGAAGTTGCTGAGCATCTTTTGCAACTGCTTGGATTTGCGCCCTGATTCCACCCCCTCACCTTAGGCAACACATGATTATGAACTAACTCCCTCATGGCTAGCTGCCGCTTAGATATTTCGCTACCCAGCTGCTGCTACTCTCTCCAGCTAGCTACTAGTTGTTGCTACACCAATGTAACTATCTCTCTATCTCCTTCGGTGTGCGTGCGCGATCATATAAAGACTCAAAACCCACCACCCACAGAATGGTTCATATGCGTGTATTGGACTGCACACACAACATATAATATTCAAATAAAAGGAAAAAAGAAGTAAAGTCGCTGGAGAAGATGAGGACCGCAAGAGCTCACGAGAGAGAGAGAGAAAGCTCATAGAAACAGGGCAGTGGGTGCAGTGTAGACAGGGAGCCTTGGGGTTTAAGTCTTCTGAAATACTAAAGACTGCAACAGTAGTGACTCTGCGACTGCTGGCTTTACAAGCGATGTAAGTGAATACGAGAGAAAATTGGAGTCATTTGTTTCGTTTTGTCGTGGCAAAGACATTCATGATTCGGACGTGAAAACGGTCTAGTGACGGACAATCGGCTCGAGGAGGAAGCTCTCGACAGCAAACCCGTCTCATGTCTGGTTCTGCCGCGTGGACGAGTCTCTGTAAACCGACCGGCATGAAGGCGACCGTTGCGCAACAAATCCCCAAAATAAAAATAAAAATCAACGGCAAATTTATCGACACTCACTCATTACTTGCTGTTCGTCGACAAGGATATGAGGTTGTTGGGTTTCAAATAGGTTCTAAATCTGCCAGAGGGATGGTAAGGATAATCTTCTGCTGCAATGTTTGAGTTAGTCATGGGGGATTCGAGTAGTAAAGGAGAAGGAACAAGTCACAAAGACAGCGAGTGGGAAGCTTTGCAATAGGAAGCTTTTGGAGGCATGCATGCAGTCTATGGTTGCATTACAGGAGTGGTTAGTGTGAATCTTCATCTGCCATCACGCTTTACTGCTATAGTAAAACTACAGACCAAAGATATGACTCTATATTATGACCAAGTCTGAAAAATAGTACTTGAACAAAGATGATCAGCAAAATAGTGTATTCGTGAAAATGCTTACAACAGCAGTTGTAATACATGTATCCTCTGGAGTCTAATGTGCACACAATGCTAGAGCATAACTAGAGCTTCCAGTGATAGACTCCGTGCATACTTCATTTACACTTGTAAGTCACACACAAGAAAACATCTCCGCGGAACTAAATAGGTAAACCACGGTCACGAGCATCAGCGGAACATTAATGACCAACAACTTAGATCCTTGTCCTGAAATTCTGCGCTCTTTTCAGGCTGGGTAGCTGGTTTTAGGTTTGCACTTTACCTGTCTACAAAAGTTTCATTGGTTTTTCAATTGGACTAGTTAGTTACAGCTCTACCCACCAAAAACGTAATTTTTAGAATAGACTATGTTGACAAGACTCTAATGCTTGTCTGCAATGCTGTCAGGTGGAGTATGACCCAAAATTGATCTAATATGCGAGACCCCTGGATGTGTTTTGGGCTAACCACAATCCCACACATATTTGGCGAAGGTGCTGATGTCGGTCCTCCATTACAGGTAAACATGTATTTTTGCCTCTCATTACTGTTGGCTTTAGAGGGTATGTATAGCCGTGAGACAAGGGTATAGGTAGTCAATCGGCAACTTGATCCAAGATTTTTCTTTGATTGCTTAGTTTATGTTAGGGAGGCATCAGCATGGCAAATCTGTGTTGATCACAGTTGAATTTTTGTTTCTGATTATACAACAGGCTAGCATCATGCTAAAGCCCAATTCAACTTCTTGTTGTGGTTAACAATGAGTTTCTTCAAGGTACTTGCAGAGAGACATGCTATGTTTGCGAGCATGTTTTTGTCAACATTATTGTGGATAGTAGTGTATAGTAGTATCTGTTTTTCTGGTCCGGTGAATCAACAGTTTGCATGTGCTAACCAGCAGATAAGGATTTGTTGGGGTTCTCGACTTGACTTGCCTGTAGGAGGAACTGTCAAGTCCTGTGTTAATTACAGGAGAGCTTTAATGCTCTGAAGGCTGAAGAGTCCTTGAATGCAGAAACATTGTCTTATTTAGTAGTAGCACTTACATGACACTACAATTGTCCACCAGCTTCCTGCAGTTGTTGCAGGAAGAATATTCAGTACAATCTGTTTCTACTAAATTGAATACACTTAGACTGAAGAAATGGATTTTGCAGCTTTAAGCGATATACATGATGATCACTACTCGCGTGCAGGTGTACATATGAGCCGAACTACTTGAGATTCTGCCTCGAACTTCTTGCAAGGTATGCGCTTCCTGCACGGACGCGGATCTGAGAATAAATAAGAACATATTCTACATTCATATACTTTCTAGAATTGTATAATAATAATAAATTTTCCATTCAATCCTCGCGGGATATTATTGATTGATCAGTACAACTGATTCAAGAGATATGAACCCACGCAGCTACGCTGGGAATGCCATTGGCAACGGCGAAGAGCATATAGTAGGATACGGGTGCGATGGTTGCGCTTGGTGGGGACGTTGATTTGATTGTGTATTTCCCTCCTGAAACTTTCCCAGGAGCACTTACTGCGAGCTGCAGCAACCTTTGACCCTGTGCAACGTAAATCCCAATTAATCTTGATTAATAATAATGTCCTACAAAATATTCTTGAGAAATTGAACAGAAAGAAAATTATTTGTGTGAGGATTAAAGCGAGACTAGAGCGAGCAAGCGAGAAACTTGTAAGGAGTTCTCGTACAAATGGTAGAGTTGTACATAAACCGTTCTACATGAACTTTCCCTAGTGTGACGAACCATCCAAGAGCTTCTTGTGAGAGAGGGCAAGAGCGAGTCTTCTTCTTCTTCTTACCTGAGCATAAGAGTGAGTAACAAAAGGAGCGCTGAGGAGATTTAGCTCAATCACGCCGTTTACGACACCAGCAAAAGTAACCTTGACGGTGAAGCCTTTGTTGTAGCCAAGTGCGGCAGGCGCGGTAGCAATGGCTGGCCGAGCGCCTGCAGAGAGATAAGGCGGCGAGAAGGCCTCTATTCTGAGCTCTGTTGGAAAGGGTTGCGTGAACGTATAGAATTGGTGGGTGTTGCTACCAGCGACCAGGATCCGTCCGTCGGCAAGCAAATTGGCCGTGGAGTGGTACACGCGAGGGATGGTTGTTGCCGTCAAGGTCTGAAAGCGAGTGCCGGCAGCGAAGCCCGGATTGTACAGAACTGGGTTCAACACTGCGTTGGTTGCGAATCCCCATCCTTGGGACCCGTTTTCAGCGCCATTGATGATGAGCACCTGGCGAGTGGGAAGAATAATCATGTCACCCATGTTGCGTCGTATCGGCATGTTCTCCATCACCCACGCGGGGTTAGTTGCCAAGGGCAGAATGCGGCCGCAGGTCTGGCTGGCAGGGAGCTGTCGACTTGGATTCAGGAAGGCTCCAAACTGGGAACCGCCACAAATCAGGATCTCCGCATATGTCCAACCACTGGAAGCCGTGAGCGGCAACATCACCGAGCTGCCAGCTGATGGGTAGTTTCTCGGCTCGCCAGGGATGGTGGGGAAGTTGCTGACGGTAGTGTGTGTTTGCCAGTTGTATAGAATGGAGTCCCTGTTCGCGAATATGTAGAGCAAATTGTTGGGCAGAAGATGCACGAATGGGTAGTAGTTGTCATTCTGGGCGTCATTCGTCTGCATTCCAAGACACCCACATGGCATGAGCTTGTCAGAAACACTGGAGACCACTGCATGAGCTTGCTAGAAACAATCGAAACCACATGAGCTTGCTGGAAGCACTCTATCGATTTGTAGATCAACTCAAACTGAGAAAGCTCTCGACACTAGCTACTCTCTGGTGGCTGCACCACCGAAGTTTTTCCTTGAAATACAGCTGCACATTACCGCTGTCAGGAGAGGAAGATTGTATTGGCCGCGGCCTTTGGCTGGTACGAACTCCACAGTGAAAGCACTGCGTCCGCCCACCACAATCTCAGTGCCGTCCGGCAGCTGCTGGTTGGTTGCATACCACCTTCCCAGCTGCAGGGTAGTCTTCGTTTCCACCCAGTTACAGCTCCCTGATGAGGAACATGGAGAGAATGTCCGGATCTGCATATGCATTCAATTTGCAGCTGCAATTAAGATGAGTATCGACCATAGCTCACCAGCTCCTAGCTTTAGTCAGCTGAATTCCGAAGCTAAAAATTAAGCTGAAGGGATCTGCACGATCGATGTTCATGAGATACTTCACCTTGCTGTTTCCATCTGCATCTCCTCCCGTTTGGACCAGAGTTCCGTCCGCACGAAACTGACCCGAAGAGCACCAAGTATCGGTGAAGATGAAGAGAGGCCTGATGTTGTTCGTTCCCGGGGTGTAGACAGCGGAATGAGCAGTGCAATCATGCGTCGAGACCTGCAGCTCATCAAACATGTGGAGGATTAACTCTCCATGGATTAGTACATCCCCATGATTCGCGCACAAACCATTGTCCGTCTAATTACTCCAGAAGCTTGCACTTTGCATCTGTGGGGACGGGCACAGCTAGCTTATTTATGCACATACTGGAGCACTGCAGTACTCCCCATGGATGCAGCACATCGACTCAAAGAGGATTGGGCAATGGGTTTCTGCACATTCTACATTAATGTCAAGTAATCAGGTTTGGTCTCCGAGAAACTAGCTAATTTGAGTGCGAATTATGAATGCAAGTAAGGTCCTTATAGCTGCTGTGAATCTGAAGCTGCTGCAATCTGGATTTTTAACAATGCAACTGCAGTTTCTTCTTTAGGTTAGTTACAGAGTCGAGCATTTGACAGTAGATTTGTTTTCTGAAGTCTAGGTGAAGTCATAGACATGTATCTAGGACGATTTTCCCTTGGGTTTGAATTATGTCGAAAGAATTCTAGAGGAAATTTAGGAGCGGGAGCGGAATCCGAAGCAAAGATGGAAAGAAGTTTTCTTACTCGGTCAAGGGGATTGTTACGGCAGACTCCCTTGGGTAGAGAAAGTTGCGAGGGGCCGATGTTGGTTCTGTCCAGTAGCACCACGTTGCCGTAGTGTGTCACTGCTGTGTGCATTGATGCAATTCCCGCGTTTTGTACCACCACTTCCCACGTTCCACCACCTGCTGCGTCTACTACTGCAGGGCTCGATTGCCAGGGAGACTGCACCAGCAACAAAGAGAGAAAAACCCGAAGAGCAGAAACTAGCCTGGTCGTCCGCATTACTCCTGCTCTGCTGCTATCCTTCGCAACTGGGTCGGTCCGGATCTCTCTCTCGCGTCGCTCTAGTATCTGGAATGTGGACTGCCGGAGTAAGTTCGACCAGCACTGTGTCGTCAATTTTGTATGCCCGCTGATCTAATTCTTCCCAGCAGCTTGAAATCCGGATCTCCAACTAATTCTGTTTCACAACCTCGATCTGGCAACCAAGTCGTAGCTGAGAACAATACGATTCAATTCGCACTGACTCGCAGGATTGTCGTTCAGTCCTGAACTCTCCAGCTAGAGCACTCATGTGTTCAAGAAAGAGTTCTCGGCATGCCGCAGTCCCAATGTAGGGAGCATGGCTCGACCTGCTGCTGCAGCCAGTCCAGTCCACAAATTACGTTTTTCTCTCGCTCAAGTTCATCAGCTGCTAGTTACACTCGACTATTCTCAACTCTTGTGATCAACTCCTAAAGATTTCAGCACTTTTAGACGGTCTCGATACAGAGCGTCTATCTCGTCTCTTGGAGCCTCAATATTCGAATCAAGAACTCAAGGCAACCTGAAGAAGTTTAGTCTGAAGTCAGGCCTTTTGTGTGATAGATATATAGATACTATGGCTGATCTCCCAACGACAGACGTGGTAGTTCCATATAACCTTACTAGGCTCGAGCTCAGATATCTCCTCTGCAGCTGCACCCTAGCTCGACTAATCTCTTGAAAGCCAGTAGACACTTTAGGCTGCAAGCAAGCAACAGACAGCGCCGATGACTTGAGGCACAAGAACTTGCACTACTAGTATACTAATTCTTCACAGCTGTAAAAATGTCACGTGAGTAGCCACTACAGACTCCCGAGAGTCGAGACAATATGTAAGGATATGAGTAATGCAGGATACGTGGGCCTACAACAAAAGAATGTTGTAACAAGGAGTCAATCTAGAGATGTAAATAGAAAACTCATGAATGCAAGCAAGAGCTAGCTGCCACCAGCTACAAAAGTAGCTGCTAGCCTTGAATAGCTCAATCGGAAGCTGCTGCAGTGTTCCCTCAAAATATTGCAAGTACCCAGCGTCTCGAACTCTGTACCTAATTTTTTATAGAACAGCTGAACCACCCGGCTCCCAAAAATAAAAACAAAATACAAACAAACAAACACATCCAGAGCTATTCATGGAGTCCCGTGCCGAAATTGGAAAATTATTTCCCTACATGCGAGATCAGCAGGCCTCGAAATACTAAACATGAGTTTCCTGCAGTTGGCTAATAACTGGGCGCCAGGAGATGGATGAAATCGAGTCTGATCAATGAAAACCCCTTTTCTGTGCCAAATCAGATATAAGCCCAACACTAAGGCATTTGATCATTTTCATGTTCAGATCCAAGTTCGCACTCCAACTGCTTACTATTAGCTAGGTAAATTGTAAGCTAATTGATCAGATCAGTTGATGTCCAAATTGAAATTTAGGGCATCTTTCGATTAGGCTCCTGGGATCACAGCAGCTTTCCATTATTTATTTATTTAGCTACTTGTGCTCAAAGTCACCTCCCAGCTCCCCAATGCAGGAGCTTATGACGGGTCTAGGTCAAACTGTGTGACTCACCACAAAATGACATCTGTCCTTTCGAACCAGAACATGTGTTCTCAAAGTTCCCAACACTTACTTACATATTTTCAACGCACTGGCAGCTTTTCAAACCAATGGAAAGCGATTCTCCGTGCAACAAGAAACAAGGTCCTATGCCAGTGGCCTTCCATTAGGCTGTGATCACATTTTGATACATGCGTAACTGGGATCACAGCAGCCTAATGACAACTGACTCTTATATATTTCTACATTTTCGCGCATGAGCTGATCGTCCAAGACGAAACTCCCCCAAAAACCCGGATTTGCTACAAAAGACTAGCTAGTAGAAAGCATAGTAGCAGCGTATACGAGACCCATGCGTGCAACCAGATTGCTGCAACTACTGACAGCACTAGCTGCACAGTGGTAGCACCCTTCTCCATCCATCCTGCATTTGCTTTAGACTAGCAGCTAGTAATCACAACTGATGTAACAACTAACAACAAATGTTTCACGATGATCATCTAATTACAGTAAGTGATTACTAGCGTAGTTCGTTCTGCCTGCTGCATCGTGAACATCGAGGGTCTCCGTGATTCCTGCACATCATTACCGCACCGTCGTTGACGAGCTGGTGGGCAAACTAAGAGGGAATATAGGGAATAATGGGGATGTCATGACTCATGAGAGAAAAAGGAAGGGAACCACAGCGTTGTTTCCGGTGTACAGTTAGAAGTTCGGCTGCAGCAAAGCCACGCTCTCTCCTGGTTCCAATATATAGCATACTGATTTGATAAAGCGGCGCCGCTACTCACGCCCAGGGTTCTTTCAAAGCCAGCTGCATGGCATTTGGTCACGGGATCGAATCCCTGCAACTTTCTGCTTCAAACAAACTCTAATTGCTGCCCACCTAGCTAGAGGTACACTTAATTGATTAATTGATTAATTGTTTTCAACCACCTCCTAAAGACTGTCACCTATTGGCACCTTACTGGGTGAGTTAAATCAACAGGTCCTCACTTGCACCTTCTTCACCTTCCGGAACTCAAGCTGGAGGTCACTTAGCGGTTGTGTTTGGAGAATTTTGACTCCCAGACCAGGCTGAATTAATGTAAGGACCAGTGTTGGGTCGGTTAAGGTTTGGAGGGTTACAACTGCCAGTTCCAGTGCCTTTGGTAAAAACAGAATCAGAATGGGATCTGATTTTTGGAACCTGAAAAATCACAACCTGAATTTATATTTTTGAAGAACAAGACCCAAAACTGGATTCCTGGTTTCACTTATGTGTGATAATGGAGCCAGAATCAAGATTTTTTAAAATAAAAATAAAAAATTAAATGTAAAAGCACAGTAAAGAGATCAACTTGGGCACTTTCATAACATATGTCAAAAATATACATTTTCAAAATATGTTGCATTTAATTTTGGATTTCACTTTTGATGGTTAGGCTTTATATTTTAGTTTTCAATATTATTGCTATCTAATATTATTTTCAAATTCATTTCTTAGAACTGAAACTAAAGGTTCTTAGTGAAAATAAAGAATCAACCAAGTGTATTAGTAAGGACCCAATATTTGAGATGTTTACAAGCAACCCAAACAATTTTATGGATAGACTAAACTAGCAGCCACCAACTCCCCATGGATGGTGGATGGTATGTGGACAAAAAATACTTTTTCATTGTATTCTTGCCAGGTAGCTAACAATGGTGGTTACCTCTCTACTAACCCTCCAGATGCATCTACCTACCTACTGGCCACTAGAGTGTCTTACTTACTAACCTATACACATAGTAAATAACCGCTCATATTACCTACCTACTTATGTATGATACCTACCCAGTCAGACAGGTAGTTTATCTTGGCACTAGCATGAGGTGGAACCATGGAAGTGGCAGGCGCCACATGATAGGTTATCAAGGTGGAACTAAACTATCATACTGACTCTCAACTACAACTGAGTTGTTCAATGGATGGTGCACTGGTGGGTGCTACTTCACATGATCTAAATTGATTTTTGGAGGTTTAAACCAGTGTTGGCTGGCTCTTCCTTTTAAAAACAACCTTGTTGGCCCTGGTTCTTCTTCTTTAAGAGTCTACTAATCTTTAGCTTCTTGTCAACACTTCAACTTTTTTTTGGCAGGTTCTTCACTAAACAACCTAAATCTGAATGCAAGCTCATTGTTTTGATCCATGATTTTAATTCCAATTTTAACAAAGGGATTTTAATTCCACAAAAGAATGTCAGTTTGGGTCTGAGTCACAAGAACCTAAAGTCACCCCCTGACAAGTTCAACTTTGTACAACCTGAGAAACCTGTCAACATTGGTTTTTCCAATGGTACCAATGTGCCTGTACAAGGTGTTGCTTCACCCAAGGTGCAAATTACTTGCCTTGCATAATATAATGCAATGAGTATATTTTTTTTATTGCAGCAAAAAAATTTCCAAAAACTATATAGTATGTCAAATATTCCCTTTTTTTTCAAAAAAAAATGCCATATTTTTACACATTGTTCAAGCAAGTAATGAAGATATAAAAGGATATTAATATTTTTTTACCCAAACGTTGCTAAATCTCCTTTTGGATGTCCGTTACTATGGCAACATCACAAAATTGACCCAAAAAATAATGGAATAGTAATAGGCATTCCTTCAAAATAAGTGATTAAACGTTGAACTCGTCTAATTGAACTCACAGGTTAGGAGGAGAAGAATACTGATATATTACTAGGTAGTTAATTTTTATATACAAAGGTGGGTTGAAAGAAGGATTGATTATTTTAGTACTGCTGAATCTTCTGCTTGCACTTGATCGTCTAGTTATCATTTTTTTAGTCTGAGGTCATTTCATTTTATGAAGCAAATAGAATATCCCTTGCACTTGCTAGTTAAAAAACCTCATGTAGTGCTATTATTGATCACTATATAATTTGCTCTGCATTTTTAATTAATAGCTCTGAATCTGTGTTATATTGAATCCAGTACTTCCTTGCAACTGTAGGTTGAAGTTTTTATTGGAAATTGTTTTAAACATTAGAACTAAAGAGGAGGACTAGTAAGCACCAAAGTGGCTACAGCAAACCTCAAATTAAAGTGGCCTATTGCATATATGTGATCCTATATATGCCCCTGAGCGCAGCCATGAATCTGCCTTTAATTAAGACTCTTCCCTGAAATAAAGGGGACCCTCTCCCCTAACCCCATAACTAACGATCCCTCCCCCTACCCATTCATGAGTCATGGATACATCTTAAACAAATTGTCAGATCCAAGCTTCTGATATTCCACCCTAGGACTTAGCTTGGTTAGGCACTGCCATGCTGAAAATCTGAAAGATACTCTCAAGCACACTAGCTTCATTACTTACAATAGTGCCTAAATTATTTTTAGAGAATTTTATTGCTTAAAGTAAATAACGAAAAACTATTGCTATTTGGCTAGTCACCTTCCTTCCACATCAGCCTAGGTACTATGACATGCAGACTGAATAGAGATCTGACCCTCAGCGGCAAATAATTTATTATCTTGTACAAATTAGTCTATCAAACTTAAACCAGACTTGTGAATCAAAGCTTGCACTCTGTACCATAGAGGTCTGACCCTAAGAAGCAAATAATTTATCACCTCCTACAAAATAGTCTATCAAGCTCAAACTAGACTCCTAAATCCAGGATTGCACTCTGAACCATGTCAATCTAGTTGGTACTAAGTTCACTTATTTGTACTTTTGCCCCATTGTCTCTAATGGAATGGAAGGTTTGGGTGGGTGGGAGCTAACACTGTCAGTTAATTATGTTGGGTTGTGCATGTGGCATCTGGAGTTGACCTTGTAAATTGTGTAATAGGTTTATGGAAGGTTTTCTTTTGGGCTCACAACAACCATATTATCAGAGTCCTGCACACTGCACGCTTCATACATGGCCCAAAGTAGTCAACATGATGCGACCACATAATTTTTTTAGTAATTAGCCAAAATAGTTGATTGCTGGCACCCTCTGTTGCTTCTGAAAAGAGCTTCAAATAATTGTAAGTCCTTTTTGCATGAAGGTTTGGCAAGGTTTATTATTATTATTGAAACAAGTTTGTTGACTAGATTATGTACTGAAAAACCAGACTCACAAGAAGGATCCCTCCATAATATTCTTGACTACCTAATGGAGCCTGCCATCAAAATCTTGCAGTTTGGATTTTTTTTTCTTGAAATTTGGTGTGTTCTTTGAAATGGTGGAAATCATACTTTTCAGATCCAACGAACGGGAAAATTCACCTGCAAAAAATCACTGAGCACCACAACCCACTTCTGTTTTGCAACCCAGAAGTCAGTATCTCCAAAATTTTCAGTATAATGATATGATCAAATTTTTTTATCTGCATGATTATGGATGTTGCCTCATGAACACTCAAGTGTCGAAATAAGTTTGGCCAACCTGTTAAATGTGGTTGATTGGTTGTATCCAAACATAAAAACGTGCTGGTTGTTTTTGCTGGTTGTTTTGCCGTAGATGTAGAGGCATCACTGAAGGACTTCATTAATTGTCTTACAACCAGAGGGCTTTTCATAAAGCTTTCTTATGTTTTTCTCTTTCATGATACCAATCGGTTATCATGGGAATTTTATTTTAAAAACTCGACCAGGTTTTACTCTAGTTAAAGCCTTCAGGGTAGGGCTTTATGAGTATTCAGGCTCCCCTCAGCTCTCACCTGAGAGGGGCCTAATCCAGTAAAGCCCACTCCACTTCAGAAACCTGGGAATCCAATAAAGTTACCAGTAAAGTACTCCAAATGAGGGCTACTGGAGAATGAAATGAAAAGTCCCGACGAAAACAGTACACAGGCAAAATAAAGGGACAGGAACCTGTTTTTCCTCGCGTTAATTGGTCCTTGCATGAGTTTCAGTGATTTTTTTTTCATTTCTTTGATGTGGCACAGGGGGTGATCACCCCACAAGAGATTTAGCATGAGTGGCAATGATCCCACAGAAGGTTTAGCCTCAAATGGCAAAAAGATTTGAGAAAACTGTCAAAACAGTAAAAAAACTGCGTTATGCAGTAAAATCTGGCAAAATTTTCTTTGTCACTGGATGCAACGTGGCACCTTAAACCTCATTCAATAACATTGTCTGGCGATTTGGAGCTATAAACTCCAGTTGTGATGGTTGAGCCTCCCCAGCTGAGGGTGAAATTTTGCCTCAGTTCGCCAGGAAAAAAAAACACATGAGTTTCACCCCCACTTTTGGATTTGCTTCATATGCGACTTCATTGCTACCACATACTTCATTAAATAAAGTCAGCTTGTCATAATAAAATCATGCAAATCTTATGAACTGATGATGCCCAGTTTCATTAAAGGATACCAAGTCTCCCTCACGTTCAGGCTACATTCACCAATAGAAAAGTTAGCTCTAGACTCTCCAGTTCCAACCCCATATATTCCTCATTTTTAGTCTGTTCTGAATGCTTTAAAACCTGATGGGTGCATGAACTAAGGCTTTACAAAACTTCTTTGTATTTGAGAGACAAAGAATGCAATAATCACACGTTTTAAGCTCAAAATCCTAATCTGTTTTAAATCACTCATCACTAAACATTGAGCCCATTACACGAAACACCTGATATCATCCCCATTCCTTTATCAAATAGAGCAATTTTTTGCAAGTTGGAAGCATTAGGTGGAGAGCTACAAATGTTCTTGGAGCTTCAAAAGCAGAAGAACAACAATGTGTGAAGATTTGACCTCCTTTGAGTTTTCAAATGTTCTCACACCGGCCTATCTACCCTAATCTAAACAAGGTGCATTATACACAATGGCCATGTCATTAATCTAATATCAACAATTGTATGATAAATTGGTCATAGCTAGGGGAAAAATTGAAAATCAATTTATTTTAATGTACATCATCCTATCATGTTGTTGTAAAAAAAATTGTCATGATTTTTTATTTTATTTTTAACATCACATTAGTTATGAGGAATCTAAAAGGGATCTCACATTAAATGATGACATGTTCTATGAACCTATCTAAACATTTAAAAGGTTGTTATGAGACCAAAACCAATAGGGAAATGTTGGAATATGATTTTCAAATTTTTGCAAATCTAAATGATTTTAAAAACAAAAATCAAATATTTCCTTTTCATATTTAATTTTCACATTTGTGCAAAATTTCAAACCAAAAATAAATAAATAACTTATTTTCACATGTGTATTTGAATTTCTAAAATCACATTGACACATTTCAATAGAATTACATGAATTTTAGCATATGATAGGTGCCATAACCATTTTTAGAGAAAGTAGTTTCTATCTTTAGTTTGTGGGTTTAGTCACTTGGGGCTGGGTGCACATTTGAGGAGGTGACCCAAAAAAAAAAATTTTAAATGTCAAAAGATAAATGTGAATCCTTTTACAACCAAGCTAGGATGAATCATGTCACCTAGTTTCTAGAGGGCAAAATCCATTGAAGCTAACTCTATAATGATTCTCAAGACAATATTGTTGCCTTACAAGGCAGGGCCAATAAAAGTCTAAACAAATCATTCCAACA
Source organism: Sphagnum contortum (assembly GCA_963920785.1). Classification (NCBI taxonomy): domain Eukaryota; kingdom Viridiplantae; phylum Streptophyta; class Sphagnopsida; order Sphagnales; family Sphagnaceae; genus Sphagnum; species Sphagnum contortum. The sequence continues at coordinate 10,360,076 of OY987292.1, read as the reverse complement.
CAATAAGATAAAGGTTTGACAGCAAGTATGGATAATGCAGAACATTTGGAGCCCCTCAAAACTCACAAATCATGGATAGGACCATACAGTTTTATGTTTTCCCTCATGTACCACCCAACATGGACTAGGTAACTGGCAACAGCTTGCAAGTTACCACCAATAGTGGATGCATGTGAGTTCCAAGACTTTTCACCATAATGAGCACGCTCAAACTGGTTACTGGACATAATCATCCCTTGTGAGAATCAAGATGCCCCCTTTTCATCCATGCAAAGAGCGATTACGAAATGTTCATCCAAGCAGTGAAGGTATCGTTAGGCAAACCATAGGGTCCAGCCTTGTTTTACTTGCAAACTTTTACCCCAAAAGAAAATTGAAAATCGAAAGTTGATCAATCAAGTGATTTTTTGAGGGTTGCCATCACCAGAAGTGAGGCCAAAATAAATTAAAATTGTCAAATTCCTATTTTGATTTTCAGAGTGTGTAGTCATAATTATAGAACATTGTGGTAAGAAATTGTATCTTGTATCTGGTTTATGGCCAGATTTGGCTAAATCTTCCTAAGGATGATCACCACTTAGGCTACATTAGAAGAAAAAATTTGTAGAAATAACATTGTGTGGTACCCAATGTTTTCTTCTTCTTTTTTTGAAGTTTCACATTGTGATGATTTTTGTTTATAGGAAACTTTGGACATTTCTTTTATCTCGGTGCAATTTCCCATTTTTTAATTTTTTGGCATGGTTTGTGTGTGTTTCTATCTCACAAATTTTTTATTTTAAAAAAAAAACTCTGGTGATACATTGTGCTAACTTTAGGTTGCTAACGAACCGGAGGTCCAAGGTTATGGGTTGTAACTTGTAACTCACCAGCAGGTTGTAACTTGAAACTCCACAGCACCAATTTTTCAGCGTACCTTTCGGAATCCGGAACGCCCAGTACAGCCTGTCAACTGAGCCTTCTGGATTTCGAAAAGTACAGTTCTAATTTTTCTTATTAAGTCTTCTTTTCTTTTCTACTGCCTTCTATAAGTACTATGCATATGGCAGGAAGGCACCGGAAAGAAAACAGGAAAAACCCGCCCTTTTCTTTATGTATGTGAAAGAAAGGACTGAAAATAGACCTTTCTGGATTTTCGACCTGTTGCCTAGGCTTACCAGGCCGGGATCTCAAATCCAGAAGGTTCTATTTCCAGACCCTTCTCCTATCCATAAGGTGGGACCAAATCCCACCTTATGCTGAAATCAGTGGCCCATGCTTTAAAAAAAAGTCAGGTTCTGTAGCATGTGGAACAACCCTCCAAAAGTTTGGACAACTCGTTTCAAAATAAATGCTCAACAATACAAGGCGATTCAGAAAATTGGCTATTATGTTTATGCTTAGTGCCCAGCTGCAATCATCCTTGAAAAAAATTGGACATTAGAGTTACTGGTAAAAGTCACGTGATTAGGGGGTGAGAATGGCCAGTTTCAGCAAAATAAGGCATCAAACGCCTAACTGAGAATGAAAAGCTTACAACTAGGAACAAAAATTTTACAAAATGAAATAACTGGGACCCAAACTAAATTTTCCACCAATTTTGGTGGTAAACTGAGTTTCATCCTTTTACATGAGCGCCTCCATTGCTGCTACTCGTATATTTTCAATGCTCCTCTGTGTACAACTACTATAGTTACTCTCGAACCTTGTGTGGTAAATGCTGAGATTTAATCAAATATCCTTACTTTGCGAATACCATTGAAAAAGGCGATAGGGCTGAAAGGGGTAGTAAGCAACCTTCAAGATGATAATGCATTTGTGTAATGCCTGTCCTGGAGTCTGTGGTAAAGTGCAACCTCAATCTGTACTGAAGGGGAATGGAAACAGAATCTGCAGATATAAAACAACTTGTGTTAATGGCAGTTAACCTTCTTTTTTAGCAAATAGATTGGTTTGAGATTTCTTAGTTGCAGAGAAAGTTTGGACGGTTTGTCATTGTGTGTATACCAGGATCCAGCCAGCTGAAGCTGGCTGATGACAAAACTGATGTGTGGACAAAAGAACAACTGCTTGTCCTAAAGTCAATGCAAACAATTTCTTTTTAATTGTCAATAGTAAGTTAACCTAGATGCAAGTAAGACAATGTGTTTTGTGTTAGCATTATGTGATATGGAACAAGCCAAAGTGAGATTTCCCAATTCCCCCTAGTTTATATTGCTTCTAGCTAGGCTTTTGCAAAGATAGCTAGAATTGGGTTTGTCTACAATGTGGAAGAGTCTATCTTGATATCCTTCCAGGATTCAAGGTACATGTCATGCATGAGGCTGGTAGGCTAGTGCCACTTTACCAAACACATACTGGAAAAGGTCTAAAATTAGATCCTTTTTTGGCTTCAAAGAACACGATTTTCCCAGTTTTCCCACCTGGCTGGGATCTCAAGGTGAAATGCAATCTTGGGGCTTATGGGTCACCTAGAAATTTGCAATTGAAAATATTCTTAACATATGCAACATCAAACATGGATAAATCTAAAGAAATTTCTGGTGTTTCACTCTGTGCTTTTGGGACAACTCTATAAATTCGGAACAACTTTCAAGCAATTTGAATCCATCAAGGGCCAAGACCTAAAAGTTGGGGAAAAAGTTTCAATTTTTAACCCTATCATAGGGTATGATATGATGGACCCCCACACTGCACCAAACCCTCACTGGGCATCAAGATGGCTATCAGAGCTGATAATCACGGTTATCAAAACTCAAATGCCCAGTTCTGATATCCAACAAAGATTATCAAATTATAAATCAAATACTTGGTTATTCTACATAGCCAAAGTTCTCAAATTTTTTTGAAAATGTGAAATAACTGCCCAGAAAACTGTTGGCTCTTTTATGTGACCTGGTGTTTCTTCGATTCTGATTTTTTCAAACACCTGGACCTGGCGGTTATTTAAAAATCAAATACCCATTCAACACTACAAAATACCCTTATTGGTTTTAACATGCTGTTTGAATTTTGGTAAGGTACCATTACCCCTTAAAATTTCACTTGAAGGGTAGAAAGGTTTGCCCTTGCATAAGATTGGAGCTTCACATCAATATGCTGTAACTTTTACAATTATGCTAAAACATTCATAGGCTCAAATTGTGATACTTTTACCCTTTTCCTTACCCTTTTCATGGTATATTTAATGCAAAATACCTTGGCCTTGAGGGTAAAATTCCGAAACATTCAAATATATCCTTAAATTAAAGGTACTTTGAAACAAATAAGCTATGCCCTTTACCCTTAAGATAATTAATTAACAAATGATGTACATGCCCATAGCAATAGGAGCGAACAATATTGCCAAATAGTTGCCAACACATAAGTAATGTAATAGTGCATCCTCCAAAGGTCTGGTTCATGTTAAGTTTATTATGAATTTTAATTTCAAATTCTTCCAAAATCAAAATAAAATCCTTATTCATATTTTACATGTAATAGGTAGCAGGTTCAACTTCTTTCATTAACAAAGTGGTATGCTGTGGATGCATGTTGGGGGTGAAAATCCAAAACTGGGGGTCAAAGCTGAAAACTAGGGGTGAGATTTGTTTTAACGTCTTGTTTTTTGCACTTTTTCTTTTAGTTTGGGCACACTTGGGGTTCTTTTTGGGCACACTTTTGGAACACTTTTTTTACCCCTTTTTTTGGGCAGACTTAAATGGGGATTTTTTGGGACTTTAATTGACTTTCTTGTTGTGGGCAGACTCAAAGGGGGGCTGTTTTGGTTTTTTTTCCTCCTTTTTTGGGCAGACTCAAAGGGGGACTATTTGGAACTTTATGGAACTTTTTTTTTTGGCACAATTTTTTGATTTCTTATAAAGGAGCACACTTGACCAAATTCTTGGTTGCTTTAATTGGCCCATTTTGGTGAAATTTTAAACTTTTGGGGACACTTGAAAAATTTGTTCTATGACAACTATTTGGATGGCATGTTGAAAATAAGTTTTTGAAAGACTTCATTAAACCTTACACATTTGGGCATTTTCAAACCCTAATCCTCATTATAAAATCACTTTAGGGTTTGAGTTACAATTTAGCTCAGATGATTTTTAGGGTTTATTCTACATGGAACTATATAAGTTAGCAATTTCTCATTTCTGTTTCTTCTTCATTTGGTTGAGCTCCTCACTTAGCCTCTTCCAACTTATATGCTTGTCTTCATTCTTTATTTTCATTTGGTTGCTTTGAATTTGTTTAAGGTTTTTTTATGTCTCTTTTTGTTCTTAAAGGTTCAGTTTCTTTCTTGCTAGTTGTAGAGTTTAGGAAGTATAGGGGTTTTTTTAGGGTTTGGGGTTAGTAAGGGCTATTTTTAGGGTTTAATTTTTAAGTAGGTATGTAAGGAAGGTAAATAGGTATGTTTTAATTAAGTAGGGTAAAGTGAATGGGTAGGTAAGTAGATAGGTAAGTAGGTGGTTGGTTAGTTGTTAAGGTAGGTATGTAAGTAAAGTAAATATGTAAATAGGGTAAGGTGAGTGGTTAGGTAAGTAAGTGGGGTAAGTAAATAAATATATGTGGGTAGGTATGTAGGTAGGTAGATAGGGAGGTAAGGAGGTTGTTAAGGTTGACTAAGTTGGTATAGGTAGGTAGGTAGGTAGGTTGGCTAGTTGTTAAAGTAGGTATGTAAGTAAAGTAACTATGTATGTTTTAAATAAGTAGGGTAGGGTGAATGGGTAGGTAAGTAGGGAGGAAGGTAGGTAAATAAGTAGGTTGTTAGGGTAGATATATTTGACCTATTTAACTAGCCTAAAACTAAGTCTTTAGGCAATTATGTACCTTATTAGGTTTAGCTTGGCTAGCTACTTAGCTTAAATTATTAACTTAAGTAAGTAATAATCATTTAATAAACTACAAATTATGTTAGGTAGGTAAACTAGGCCTAATTAATAAGCTAGTAAGTTAATTATACTAAGTTAGTTAATTATGTATGTTAAGTATGTAGGTAGCCTTGATCTAGGCCTACTTAACTAATGCCAAATTAATATGTTGAATTTGACTAGGCATGGTCATTTTGACTAACCTTTTTTTTTTGCTTGCCCCTTTTGACTAGATGACCAATTGACATTTAATCAAAAATGTCACTTTAGTCAAATGTACTAGTAAAAAGTAATACATTTATTTCATGCCCCAACCCAGTCAAAATGGACATTACTTCTAATCAAAACTTACAATTTGGTCAAATTGGACCTTCTAAAAGGTCATGATTTGTGCTAATGGATGATGCAATTTTCAATACATCTTGCATCAATATGGCCCTTGCCCCATGAGATCCAATTTGGCCAACTTTCAAAGAGTGGACTATTCTTGGTACATAGATTCCCAAGTTCCAAGGTTGTATGGGATTCATCAATGGGATTTTCATCAAGATCCGTAAACCTTTGAACATTTTCACCCATAGGTCATGGTTCAATGGACAAAAGAAGATGTACTACATGCATAACATAATGGTTGTGGATCATTATGGACTATTCATTTACCTAGATGTTGGAGCTACACAAGCTCTTTTCATGATGTCACCATCCTACACAAGTCAAATTTATATAAAACTTAATGCTAATTTTTTGTGCATACTGATGAGTACTTTGAATACTTACTAAAGGACCCTAATTATTTTGGTGAGGAGATGTTTGTTATGTGTCAACTTGGGAGGCATGAACTTTCTCTTGCGCATGACCAAAATCTAGTCAATGTTTACAACAAGATGCATGTTGGTTATAAGGTGAGGGTGGAGTGGGGAATTTGGGGGTTGAAACGAAAATGGAGACAATTAATATATTTGTGTTTAAAAACCTCAATGATATATTATACATCAAGTTTATCAAGAATGAGTTTTTTCAACATCATTATAAATATAATAATTCATATTCACCAAATATATATATATATATATATATATATATTCCCACATAACACATGCAATCTTCATGAAAATGCACCCTTGCCCTTGATTACATGACTGAAAATATTTTGTCTTAAAAGCTTTTCAAATTATGTAGTTTTATTGGTCAAAAACACGTTCAAATACTTTAAAAGGACTATAGTGGATAACCATATTAGAAGGTATATTCAAAATTTTATCACAACTAGGCCTTCATAATCATTAATACATGGCCATCAATGAATTAATGGTTTAAATTTACATAAAACAAAGGATGTTCAAAGTTTAAGTTCCCATTCAACATTTGATTATGCATTACTTACAATTCATTTTATAACCAATGAAACATCTTAGAATTACATTAAAAACATTGAGATGCAGATTTAAAAATATAAAAATAGTATGCATTTGATTTCATTATATTTCAATCATTAAAACTTTGTCAATGTTTTTTTAAAATTAGGAGGGTGTGAAATTTTATTGCACTCAACATAGTCCTTGGCTCCTTGTATCATGACTACACCCCTTTAATCCATCTTGGAGGTGATCCTTCAATGTGTCCTCTAAAAGCATTGAGTTAGGGTAAATCTCCTTGTATTCACCACAGACCGCTTTCCACACAAGGCTCTTAACTAGGTATCATTGGGTGACTTGTTTCTTGTCCCTTGAGTATATAGAAAAATGTCAATGGTAAATTGTCACCATTATGTTCAAATGAAGAAATTCCACAATGGCCCGTGGTTGTTTGTCCTTCCTAGCCACCTTGGCCCTTCCTTGGCTAAACAAAACAAAGCAATCCTCCAATCAACAAAAAATGGTTTTTTTTCATGCTCATTGTTCATGTCTACACTCGCTCCACCCATACCTCTTTTAGACCCCAACTAATGAAAATTTTAAAAGCTAATTTTAAAAACAAAGGTTAATCCAAAACATCAAAAGCAAATCTAACTTGAAACAATCTTAATAAAGGCCTAAATGGATAGTTAATCCAAGACATCAAAGGTTAATATAAGTGAAGCCAATCGCTAAGCAAAACCTAAATGGATAAAACAAAAGCTAATCCAAAACATCAAAGGCTAATTTAAGTGAAAACAATCCTAATCAAAAGTTAATCCATCCCATCAAAGGCTAATCTAAGTGAAAATAGTCATAATCAAAGTTTAATCCAAGACATCAAAAACTAATCCATCCCATCACAAGTTAATCTAAGTGAAAATAGTCTTCATTAAACCTAATCCAAAACATCAAAAGCTAATATACTTGTGAAGATAGCCTTAATCAAAGCCTAATCCAAAAGATTAGAAACTAATCTAAGTGAAAATAATCTTAATCATTCTTTAATCTAAGAGTTCAAAATTTAATCTAAGTGAAAACAATCAAAATCACTCCCTATTCCAAGACATGAAAAGTTAATCTAAATGAAAATAATAAAAATCACTCTTTAATCCAAGACATCAAAGAGTAATCCTCAACATCAAAGGCTAATATAAGTGAAAATAATATTATTTAAAGGTGCAAATGGGATATCATGAACCACACCTGCCCCCTTGGGCAACTGTTTATTGGGTGTTTAATTTTAAATATTTTTTGAATATTTTGAACAAAAGTTTTTAAAACAATCTTTCAAAATCTTTAAATTTCATCACACTATTATGTTCTGGTTTGCATTAAAAAAATGCTAAAATTATGTCATTTTGAAAAAAATTCAAATCCATTTACAAATCCTTTTGTATTACTTAAAAACATTAGTTACAATGCTTTCAAAATGCTTTTGGGTATTTTCATTCATTAGATTGATTTTAAACTTTTAGAGTATATATAACAATACATTGAAAATAACATTATGTGAAATTAATTCCATTTGGAATTCTTTATTTTTTTCTAAAATGTTAAATACACAAAACCAAACGTTAATTACGACTACTTGTGTATGTGTTAATCTAACTACACCCTAAAATCTAATCAAAGACATGTATTAAAAGAGGCTAATCTAAATGAAAATAGTCCTAATCAAGTCCAATTCCAAGATTTCAAAGGCTAATATAATTGAAAACAATCTTAATTAGGTCTTAATCCAAGACATCAAAGGCTAATATAAGTGAAGACAATCCTAATCATTTTTTAATCCAATATCAAAGCCTTAATCTTCAACATTTAAGGCTAATCCATTTGACTTGAGGTTGTTGGTTCGATCCAAAATAAGTTAATAAAAGGCTTCCAAGACACCAAAAGACTAATCCAAGGTTGTATGGACATTCCAAGTGATAGTCCAAGTTCTAAACCTTAATCAGAGGCTACTTGTAAACAACAAAAGTTAATCTAAGCTAATTAGGTTAATGTAAGTTTTCAATTCCTAATCATCTCAAGGCAAACCTTATTTAAACAGAGTAGAGGTTAATCCAAAGGAGCATATGTAGGGTCAATAAAAGTTTTTAAAATGCTAATGGAAGTTTTCAAATCCTAATGAAGTGAAGTGGGACTTTACTTTCCAACAATAAAACCATATTTTACTTATTACAAACCTAATCAAGTGAAGAAAAAAAGTGAAGCAAAATGAAGACCAAATCATAACCACAAATGACCAAAAAACATATAATTATTTCACACACATGGCTTGCATTTTCATCTTCATGGCACATATGTACATTCAAATTGATGTCTCGTATGGGCCATTCAAATTTCCAAAACTATTATAGTTTCCACCTAGGGGTTTGTATGCCTACATGTGGGTCTTCAAATGAATCAATGTCAAATTCACAATCCTCAAAAAATTCAATCGCTTCCAAACACTCATTCAAGCATTGGAGTTCTAATTGAAATCAAGCTTGAAAAGACTACCTCTCCATGGGATACATTTTAACAATGTTGAAATATAATCTATGATTAATTCTAACTTTAATGCATTCCAAGCTACATTCTTGCCTACTACTACACACCATGATTTGTTAATTCAACAAAGATGCCATAACATCGAAAGAGTCTTTTGTAGTTTAGGAATGATGTGGTTTATCACCATATAGTTTGCAAAAAGAGGCAACAAGAGACCTTGAGATTGGGGGGCCAGTTTTGGACTATAGTTTAAGGTTAGGTTGGTTGAATGGAATTTTCTATAGGAGCTAGACTTGAAGATGGATGTTTGAGTGAATGGACCAAACATGTGTGAGTAAACTTTGAACAAGTTTGGCCACCTTAACACAAAAAGTGGCAACTAACAAAATCAATAACAAGAAGTTTTGCCACAAGATAAACTCTTCACCATGGCAAAAGATTAAAAACCTCATCATCTCCAAATGTCTCCACTAATACCATGTTATTTGGACAAATGGAATTTGAGGATCCTAAACCCTAAACCTCACCTAGAAAACAAAGTTCAATTTTTTTTGGATAGCTTGAAGCTTGGGCAACGTCCTTAAGTTGAGTGTGTTGAATTAGGTTCCCAAGTCAAACTCACAATTTGCCCTCCTCATAAGCTAATGTTGTTACTTAAGGCTTAACTAGGTGTTAATGGAGTAATTCCAAGTGGTAACAATGGCAAGAAAATAATGATTTAACAACCACTTAAACAAAAGCTCCTTCACAAAACTCTTTCATGCAAGGCTCTTTGACAAGTCCTCTTTCACCTTACAATAGCTTAACAGCTTACAAAAAAAAACCAAGACTATCCTTGTTTGGTTTGTTTGAAGGAAGCTCTACAGGAGGCTCACTTTTTATGCAAATTAAAAAATCCTTTGCAAAATGTTCAAGCATGGAGCTATGGCCTTAACTTTGCACCCATGAAAAAATATGTCACACATAAGTTTTGTGCAAATGAAAAAAAATTGCAATCACTACTATAAAAATGGGGTGCAATTCACTATTTTAAATCACTATAGAACCTTAAAAATGAAATAAGTTCATTGCATTTTAGTGATTCACCCTAGTTAAAGTTATTTTGTTATAATATCATTATGTAAACATCATGTTTCAAACCTAGTTGACATAATTCACTATTATAATTTATTTTAATTAATAGGTTTATTTTTATGTTATTTTAAATACCCTATATATGATACTTTATGATATACCTTATATTATTTTAGGTTATTTTAGTTATTCTAATTTATACCCTATGTTATTATAAGTAATTATAGGTTAATATAAATTATTATACCGTAAAATATTTATGTTATTCTACTTTAAAGTATATTAGCTAGGTTATTATAAGCTTTTAAATTAAATTATTCAACTAACCTTAAACTATACCTTAGGTTATTTTATTTTATGTTAATATATGTTGTTTCAAGTTATACTTTAGGTTATTTAACGTCATTATACTTTATGTTATTATAAGTTATTTTATCCTAAGTATAGTAGCTTAAAATAATCTAAAATATAATATAATGACTTAAGGTAAAAAGGCCTATGAAAAAAAAATTATAATGATCTAACACTACAACAAAAGGTGTCCCTATATGCCAAGTGATTTCATTGGGTTTTGAGTGAATTCATTAATTGTAATGAACAAGGACCAATGAAGAAGCAGGGAATTCACTAGTCTAATGAACAAAGACGAGTGAACTGCACCCAAATTTCATAGTAGTGTATAATAGAATAACTACCAATATCCTATGATAATATAACATAGAATAACCAATAATGCCACCATAGAATAACCATTAATAACCACCAATAACCATTAATATAATAGCCACCAATAGTCATGAATAGAATAATCATTAATAGCCACCAATAATCCCAATAAAATAACAACTAGTAGCCACCAATAGATAACCACCAATAGCCATATATTATTAAAAAAATAAAATTGCCAAAAAAAATTTTAAGGTGAAATAATCTACAATAAACAAAAATAACTTAAGGTGAAATAACCTATAATAGATGAGAATTATCAATAATAGCATAATGTTGCAACCCTAGCTTTGGGCTCGCGACCAAGATAAGGGGTTGCAAGGTTACGGGCCAAGAGGAAGCCCGAGAGTCATCACATACTCCCGGGAGTCTAAGGAAGTGCAAGGGAGTGTGAGGGAGTGAACACTCACACTCCCAAGGCAACTCCCATTTTGGGAGAGGGAGTCCCGATGGACTCCCGAAACTTCAGAGGGCGAGTTGAAGGGTCAAATCTCAATGGATTGTTGTGCTTTTTATACCGTTGAAAAGATCTTGGAAGTCGGGAATCGACCACTTCCCGAGATCCGATTTGAGAGTGCGACACGGCGTTGGAAAGCTCTCGACGAGAGCTACAACTTTGCTTTAGACCGCGTCGTGATCGAACTCTGCAATCGGGAGATATGAGCGTCCAAATTCCCGGGACTGCAACCCTGGACAGTTTCGGGACTCCCACTCGGGAGTCCCAAGAAAAATAGCCATTTGGATGTAGCCTCTATGGAGAGCTGTAGAGTATACTAGAAGGGGGAAGGTGGTGGCTTCCCCCAAGTCCGGGCCGTGGTGAGTCTTGTGTGTTCGTGTTGCCCGTGGTTCGTCCTAGCACCAAAGGTGCTCCAACTATGCACTAACCACTGTTTGTGGGTTGAGTGCAGGCCCGCGTGAGTGAATAAGCTTGTCAATTCTTCCTAGTCCCATCCCGGAGCTCCAACACGCCCCTCTACCCCTCAAAGTGTTGTGAGCTAAGGAGTGACTCCAAGTTCCATCTCCTTCCGCATTGTCGCATACTTGGACCCTCAAGTGGGTTTACAAGGAACTTGAGAGCGCGTCACATAAGGTGAAATAACTTTCGATAACCAAAAGTAACCAACAATAACCTCACATAATCAAAAATAGTTTAAGATGAAATAATTTAGAGTAGCCAAAAATAATTTATAATAGCTGCAAATAACATAAAATGAAATACTTTATGATAGCCAAAAATAGTTATAAATAATGTAAGGTCGAATAATTTAGATTAATGGAAAGTAGCCCCATAAATAATTGAACATAACCTAACATAGGTAGTATTATTATATTAATAAAAAAATAATCCATTTAATAAACTTGGGGTAGGAATGTAATAATTAAACTTTAAACGTTGAAAACTCAAAAATAGTATTTAGATGAATATTTATTAATGGGGCCTTTACCCAGCATGTTCCATCCATAATACAAACTAGCACTTCATTGGAAATAGACAATCAAGAGTAAACAACGGGTGTGTCACACTCAAATGAATCAATTTTTATGAACAAAAATTGGTCCAATGACCCTAGGATTAAATGTAAACTATTTTCCAGTTTAGTGTAGCTAATTGAAGCTAATGCAAAATTAAAAGAAAATTTTAAGAAATTTGTAAAACTGGTTAAAAGGAAGAGATTTTGAAAATATAATTTATTATAAAAAAAATTGTGTAATATTTTCATCATTCTTTACACAAGTCTGTATTTATTTTTCAATTATTTTTTAACTAAAATTATTTTTTGAAAATGAATATAGATTTAAAATTTAAATAATGAAAACCAATTATGAAAACAGACTTTTTTCACATTTGTGAGAACCACCCTGTTTAAAAACCATCTTGATTGTTTAAAAATTAAATAATTATGTTAAGTTGAAAATAATTCTTTATAAATTTGGGTTGGTTTTGTCAAGTGCTAGGAAGAACAAGAACTGACAGTTCTCATCAAAAAAGAGAGAACCACACAACATTTGTACTTATGCAAAAATTACTTTAAGTTTAGCATGAGGGATGTAAGAAAATGATTGTATGGTAAATAATAGGATTAAATCATAAGTTGAAGTATATATGTATAAGTATGGCATATTGGGTAGTGGGAAGAAACAATAGTTGTGCAACTACCTTCGCAAACATGGACAGATGATATTATGACATCCTAAGACAAAAAAAAATTCGTCCTTTTATCAATATATACATGAAAGCATTTCTTATAAAGCAAATAATACCACAATCTAGGCAGGTTCCAGGGTTATAAAGTAGTTCAAACTTACTCAATATAATTGGTGCAAAGAAGGACAAGAAATACAAACAAAACCTTCTCACCGTCAAGTAGTCATATATCAATCAAACCCACCCCAACTGAATGCAGTGCAAAATGTGTAAACATATAGGGTACACAAATTTTAAGAAATCCTACAGGCTCTTTGTACTTGCCTCAAAATATTGATACCCCAAGGTAGACCTCAAATATATACCTACTAATAGGATAAGGCTGAAATATTTTGCAACCAGATAGATATGGACAAGCCTTGATATTTACTTCTAAGAGCATCCCCACTGGTGCTAAGTATGTGACCCTGCACATTAAGATCAAGTCAAAATATGCAAGTTTAGTTGGTTTTGCTCTTGGAGATTTGCTCAGGTTGCTAACGGTGGTAAAAGGCGCAACAAAGCTGTGCACCTGCTAGAGAAGAGTGTAATAAATATGATTTGATGGCTGCTCCCTGTTTTTTATTGGCCAAACATAATTGGTCCAGATGGTTTGCAATCAGTAATTCCACCTGTTTACAGTCCCAATTCAGATGCACAAAAGTAAATAACTAAACTTGGATGTGACAAATATTTTTTGCAGGGTCACTTATGAAGAAGCACTGCTGAGCATGCTCTAAAGGATACCCACCAGGGATTTTTTTCTTTTCAATTCTGAGATGTAGCCAAAGTGATGATTGTTCATAAGATGATTTAGCCAGATTTGGCAACAAAAAAATATGAAAGTAAAAATATTTGTAATAGAGTCTGGCCAATTTTTTAATATTATTTTTAAAAATTTGACACTAGAAATCTTAAAACACATTAAATTTTGACGCATTTGGGAAAAAGCAGCATTTGACAAAATGTCGCTGAATAAAAAAACACTGTTACCCACTCAAAAACATTGGTTACCTACACCACCAGAGTTGGCCACTTCCAAGTTCCAGTCCTGGTCCCCTGTGCAATTGTTGGGAACCCAGCCCACTTGTTCTAAATTCTGATTAGAAATAAGTCACAAACGTAGGTAGATAGGTAGAAAAATAGATAGCTACTAGGTAAGTAGATGGTTTATACCAGTGTTGCTCGGATATATCAAAAATTCTGGATATGGACCAGATAGTACCCGGATATGCATGTAGTCATATCTGGAATTTTGTTTCTTTCAAATATTCATCCTTATCCAGCATAAAATGGTCATGCAATAATCGGTGCTCATCCATATTCAGACAGGAATTGCCCATACCAATATGCACATCCAGGCACTCATGGATGGATATGCCCAGATATGCATAATATGAATATGCATAATTGGTGCATTTTGGCATATGATTGGTTAGGGATTAGGGATTAGGGTTAGGGTTAGATCAAGATGGAGCTCACAGCGTTTAGGGTTTAGTGTTTTACATTTTGTGGAGTGCAAAGTGCAAAAATATTGCTAGCAAAGCTCTAAGTGCAACATGCAAAGTGTGTGTCATCTATAGACCTTGGTTGGACTTGTGATTTGTGACTTTTTGCAACAAAAGTTGAGTGCGAAATGTCTTCTATGTTCTTGTCTTCTCTGCATCGTCTTCTTTTCTTCTATCCTCCTTACTTCAAGTGTAGCTCTTCAACAATGCATCATCCTTGCGATGTTTTTTGTGAGGTGAAAATGTGAACATGGTTTGAGGTATGAATTATAAACACTTTGCATCAACACTCGAAGCCACTAGAGCCTTGCTTCCAGGTTAGTGTTGCATAATCTACAACACAACACAATTCATTTGCTTCCTATTTTGTTCAAATTGTTGAGCTTCAAAATTTGCATGAGCAATGTGTACTCAAGTGCCACAAGCACCACAAATGGGTGTATTGAGGCAAGATCATCTTGTGTGTTGTTTGCCCACTGTTATGGCTAAAGGGGAATCCTGAGTCTTGAGCAAATTGGAAAGCTTAATTAATCAGCAATGTTTTTTTTTTTTCCCTTGCACATTTATGTCATTGCATGCTTCTGATGAGAATTGTGAGAATTTAATTTTCTTTGAGTTTTTAGTTTCCTCACAAGGTGTAAACTTAGGTTCTGTTGCATCAAACATCCATGTTGCAAAGTCCTCATTTTCTTCATTTGATTTTTTGGACGAATCTGGGGTGGATGGCTTAAGCGGGCTCTCTCATTAAGTTGATCATAACCATTCTCTTGAGTTGTCAAGGTAGTTTTTTTTTGACAATGTGTTTCCAATGGGTTTTCAGAATTTTGAACAGTTTCCTTCATGATTCCACCCCCTCTTTTTGCACATAGGAGATAAAACCTCTTCCCCCACCTTCCTAGAAAATTTCCAACCCAAAACATATTTGTAGGTACTAGATTAATTGTTTGTTGAATGCCAAGCTTGTTATTACAATCTACATTTCACTTATAATATAGGCTCTTAGAAAGATGAAGAAACTAATTGATAAATCATTCCACACTAATCACTAGAAAAGGATTTTCCACATTTTTTTGTACACAACCTACAATTACAACCTTGTCCCAGTGTGTTTTAGCAATTTCTAGTCTTCTAGGTTTTCACTCAAGTTTTAATTATGATGTTTTCTGCACACTGAAGCAAGGATGATGTTGAAATCACACAATACAAGGAGCAGACAATACATCTAAGCAAAGAAGTTGTGAAGGTATTAATCTTCACTATTCAATCCTAATTGAAGTAGAAAAGTTCACCAACCATCAAGACCTTACTTTTTTCCCATGTGAGGGAAAGCTAGCTTATTAAGCTTTCAATTTTTTTGCTTGAAAATCATGATTTGATCTCCATTGATGTGAATTTCTTCAACTTTTGATTATTTCATAGTTATAATTATTGGTTGAAATGTCTTATTGGGTATTGAAAATCTTGCACATTTTGCATCTCTAATCATTTTTGCTCTTGATGTGTAGAATTTCACCAATGCTTGTTATTTAACTATATAAAAAAAGCCAAAGATTGAATAGACATCTGGATTTATATTATATCTATTGTTTATTTTGACATGGTGAGCATGCGAGGTTGGAGGTTCCTTGGCAGTTGTTGCAATCTCAAAAACTTTCTCTTTCACAAATTTTGTTATCTCATGTTTTATCTTTAGTGTTTGCAATGTAGACCCAAGCCTTTCCTTGGAAGCTTTTTGTAGTTTCAAAGGCTTTCTCTTTTGCAAATCCTTTTGTCTCTAATGTCTTATCCTTCACTCTTTTGTTAGTATATCTTACCTTCTCCTTAACAACTCCTACAATCTCAGAAGCCTTTTGTTTTGTTTCATCTACAATTGAAGTAATATTTTCTTTTGTTTCTCCAACTTTCTCTTAAGCATTTTCAACAATCTCACCAATCTTTTGCTAAACAGTTCCAAAGAATTCAATAGCCTTTTGCTTCAATTATTTCAAAATTGAGCCAACATTAAAATCATATTATTCTTGAACAACATCATATTGAGCTTCATCTTTTCTAGCTTCATCATCCTCGTGTGGTTTCTCATTTGATGCTCCCAAGGTTGAGGCAGCACGATCCTTGACTTGACCAACTTTTCTTTAGTAGCTTGAGTTGTCTCAAACACCTTCTGAGTGACAGTGTCCTTTACTTCATTTGCCTTGTCCTATGTTACTCTCTATGAAGTTAGAGGTCTCAAATCAAAGGTGTGAGGTTGAAGTTCGAAGGTTTGCGGTTTGAGGTCATTATGTCAAGTTTGAAGTTTAAATCTCTGGTCATTTTATTAGGTTTAAGGTCGTTGTGTCAAGTCTAAGGTTTGACTCTCTAATCATTCTATTAAGTTTGAGGAAACTATGTCAAGTTTGAGATTTGTTTCGGTGGTGATTTTGTTAAGTTTGAGGTCATTGTGTCAAGTCTATGGTTTGAGTCTCTAGTCACTTTGTTAGGTCTGAGGTCATTATGTTAGGTCTAAGGTCACTATGTTAAATATGAGGTCCAAGCCTCTAGTCACTCTTTAGGTCTGACGTCATTGTGTCAAGTTTGAGGTCTGAACCTCTAGTCACTCTATTAGGTGTGGAGTCATTGTGTCAAATTACAAATTTGATGAAATTAAAAGTATGAACTCTAAGCATCTAAGTGCTTTCTTTGTGAGGTTAAAGGTTTAAGGTTAAAACACTCTTTTTTTTAGTTTTGTTATCATCCAATTCTTGTCACCTAATTCACCTAGACTTTACTATTCATGGTTGATGCATTCATTGAAGTTATCTTCCAATTGGAGCATTTGTAACTTTGGTGGAGATTCCAACAATTTGGTTTGCAACAACACCAACCATTATAAGGTAAGCCCTTTAAACTTCATGTCTCTTCGATTTGTTTGTTGTACATATTCAACTTTTTTTGTACATGTGTCCATGAACCTCTTCTAATTTGTGAACTTCTATGCCTTGCCCTGAAGTTTTTTTGTTTTTCTACATTTTGTTGGTTTTTTTAAGGTTAGGTTGTAGTTTTGGTATTATAACAATGAGTGGGGCTAAAATTGATGATGTGCAATTAGTTGAATCCATTGGTTGTATTGATGGAACACTACCAACATTAGATGTTCAGAGTGTGTATATGCATGGCTTTATTGGTGCTAGTTCTACTATTGTTACCTCAAATCCTTTCTTGTTGTTGTTGTTGTTTTAGATTTTACTACTATTGTTTCAAATTGTGTTGAAGTTCAAATGTAGCAACTAATAGTTATACAAGCACAAGCTATAACTTGGAAACCACATAGTTGAACGTCACTGTGTTGGGGTTTTTTTTGCTATAAATGATAACTATCCTATGGATCTTGAAAAACCACAAATGTTGAAGTGCATTATTTGTAGAATAAAATAAGCTAGTGCTTTTGATTTATGCCTACGTTCTACTTTATGAAAAAGCCTTATTAAATATGGTAAGATTAATGGGATCACTCCCATGAGGACCCATGTTGAATTTACACATCCAAAGTTGGTTGCTCGTATAAAGTTGGCCATTATTGAAAAACTTATTTTTGCTACTGCAAGTCACAGTCAATAGTTTGGGAAGAAGTGGTATGGGCCATCTAGGTGCGCAATCACATCATATTTTGGTGCTACAAACCTTTATAAGAAGTTTGATGAGGCACAACAATAATTTCTTAAAAACCTAGTCTTGTATCCTTGCAAAGGGTACAAGCCCTTTTCCATTTGTGACAATATTTGGTTGAAGAGGTTGGTATTACGCCTCTATTTACATCTTGTTTTTTCCCTCTTGGGATACGTTTATAGAAAAATTATTGCCTACAATGGTAAAAAAAACTATGCAATTACATGTGTTAGGGCTTGCTAAGGCAACAACACTATTTGCTAGTTTTGATCTTTGGATGTTTAGAGGTGGCATAGACACTTTGCCTTGGTAATCAATTACTTCAATGAATTTTAGATGCCCTAGCATGTTACCATTGGTTTATTTGAGGTTCATGAGACCATTGGGCTTTCCATGGCTGGTCAACTACATTCATTACTTGAAAAGTATGATCTAATGCATCATATGATTGTCTTTGTGAAAGATGAAGGCAGTAACTTGATGTCTATGGCAATAAAACTACATTCCATTGTTGATTATCACCCTTTGAAACTTCAACAAGTTTATGAAGGTATGTGTTTTGGTCACATTTTGTCTAAAGCCTACAAATATGCTACTAATGATGAAAAGGTGACTACAAGTTTGAAATAGGTCAGTGTGAAGGTTACCCAAGGGAAGATACAAAAGACAATCACATAGACAAAGAAGTCAGGGAAAGGAAGGTAAAAATGGGAAAGGGCATGTCTTGAAAAGGGGTTGCAACCTCAGAAACTTAAGACCCTAGTGAAGACAAGATTTGTTAATTGGGTAATCATGTTTGAAGAGGTACTAGAATTCAAAGAGGCCATTCTTTTGTGTTATGGGTAACAAAAAACAATTGCATTGCAACAAAGGGTTCCTAAGGTTGAGGTATGGCAATTGCAGAAGCATTCACATCTATTTTGAATCATGTTATCACTACATGTGTGATGAACCAATCACAAGGGCACTAGCTACTATCTGATGCTTTTAATACATTTATCAATTTGACATTGACTTTGGAGGCGAAGGTTGGATAGGCTACTAGTGTTTTTGATGTTTTAGATGCATTTGATGTTGATTTTATCATCTTTCAAAACAACATGTGGGTAGAAGTTGTTATGGTCATAAAACCTTTTTTGCAATTTCTACAAGCCTATGATTCACATTAGGTGCACGATATGTTTGATCCTAGATTCAAATCTTTGAAGGCTGTGGAAAATTATGTGGGACATGGGGCTTGTATTTGTCTTATTGTAGAATATGATGCAAATTTAGTAATCCCCCCTTTTAATGATTATGTTTGAGGCACTAAACCCTACTGTCCAAGCATGTGCAGTAAAAGTTATTGGATATGTTGTTGGATTTGGTGACTTATTGAAATAGATAATAATATATTTGGTGTGGGCGCATGTATGGAAGAGTCATCACATGCAGTTGTTGTTGGGGAGTTATCCTTGTTCGGGAGGTTATTAGTATCCCCTACTACATGTTTTGATCCCTCAATGTCGTGGCGGATTCATGAAACTCCCTTGTTAAACAAATATTGCGAATTCTAGGATCACAAATTGAAATTGAACATGTGTTCAATCTTGTTGGAGTGTTGACAACTTTGAAACACTATATGTTATAGGTGGATGATTAAGACCAAATCATCACTATGGTGAAAAACTGGTATGACAATCCTCATCTAAATCGTTCTCAACATAAGGATTTGATAGACTTTTGAAAGTTGAATTTGTATTAGTTGAAAACAATTATGATTTGATTGAGGAATCAAATTATTTTGAGCAATTACAGCTAGATAAGGATTAATTTGGCAATGGCAAGGTGAGCTAAAAAATTGTGGTTGTTTTTGGGATTGCAAAACTTGAATGATAGTTAGCACTTTACACTTCATTTGAACTAACAATTTGGTCTCTTTATTCATGTAGAGGTTACTTGTGGAGCTCATCAACAACAAGGATGGCTTTTGTTGTGTTGGGTGTCTTTGTGGGTATAAGGTGGGGTGTATGCGGGTTGTGGTTGGGGTAGGAAACTTGTGCTACATTGGGCAAGGTTCTTTAAAGAACTAGGGTTCAACTCCCCCACAAGTTATTGGTTTTTTAGATGTTTTCTAATGCTTTAGAGGGGTAAGTCTATGACTAGAAAATTAATTCCAAAAGTGGGGATGTATTCCTAACTTTATACATATCATGTGATTAATGTTAGTTTGAAAATTGAAAAATGGATATCCGCCAAAATGAAAAATAAAAATAAAATACATATCCATCTAGTCAATTATATTCGTAATTTTTTTATTGTACATATCTTTATGTTATAACTACCTGCTTGTGGGTTGTTAGTAGGTAGCTAACTAAAAAAAGCAAATGAGCTAACCACCATGTTGTTCATTGTGGCTGCAAAACTCAAGATATTTATTGGGATAAAATTATGCCTGTTGACAGGTCCCAAGACCTTCATGGCTAGTCATCATATTCTTGCAATTACTTGTAATCTACAATTGGTAGATAAAAGATTGATGATGAAAACCTGCACGGTTTAGTGATAGGATTCTTTCATTCATTTGCAAGAAATTCAAACGAATGCCCGATTTTACACTATGGTGAAGATCTTTGATCATTGAAATGTTGAGAGCTGTCAAGACACATCCAGAGGCCTGAATTCATGACACAAATTTTGTAGATGAGGATTCATGGTTTAACAAATGTCCAACTCGCCTTTAAATTTTTTTAAAAAACAACTTGAAATTGAATTATCAAAATCTAACCAATCATGATTTTTTGAGTTCATGATAGGTGGGGCTTGATAACAAGTATGTTCCATAGTGTCCTACACCTATGTCAAAAGATTAAACCCATAGGAAACTTTTGGAGCTGCGGAGCAAGCTTGTGGTAGCGCCAAAGCTTGCAGGGTTAGTTGATTTAGGAATGGCATGACTAAAGCCATTTCTGGCAAGTGGTGCATATGGACTTACTACGGAGCTCGGGGTTCACAACTAGAGATTTACTATGGTACCTAGAGACGACAAATTGACAGCAAGGAAGCCTATTCATACTCACAGCGCACATTACCACTTCAATCCAACGTCACCGTTGTGGCATGAGAACAAGATTACCATCAGCCATAAGGGCCCAACTTTACCTTTGCCTTATTGTTGCTATTGCTAGCAAACGAATTCTACTTTTTTCTTTGAACCTTTGTGTGGATTCCCACAACAGTGTAGAGCTTCAAACCCTAATTGTGAAGCTGATGATGCCAGGGAGCTTGGGCTCTGTTCTTTTGCTTTCCAACTTTGTTTGTTTGTTACAAAGCCTAGTCACACTAAGGCCAGTGCAGATCGTCGAACCCTAATTTGTGAAGCTACTTACGGTAGGGAGCTTGGGCTCTTTTGTTTTTGCTTTCCATCTTTGTTTCTTTGTTAAAGCCTAGGGTACACTAAAGGCTAGTTTAGAACTTCAAATCCTAATTGCGAAGCTGCTGATGCCAGGAAGCTTTGGCTCTTATGTTTTTGCTTTCCAGCTTTGTTGGTTTGTTGCAAAGCCTAGGGGACACTAGGGCTAGTTCAGAGATTCAAACCCTAATTTGTGAAGTTGATGATGGTCAGGAGCTTTGGCTCTTTTCTTTTTGATTTCCAGCTTTGTTTGTTTGTTGCAAAGCATTGGGGGGGCTAATTTAGAGTTCCAAACCATAATTTTTGAAGCTGATGATGTTAGGGAACTGTGATTCTTTTCTTTTAGCTTTCCAGCTCTGTTTGTTTGTTACAAAGCCTGGGGTACACTAGGGCAAGTACAAAGCTTCAAACCCTGATTTCTGAAGCTAATGATGTTAGGGAGCTTTGGCTCCATGTAAATTTGCTTTCCAGTTTTGTTTGTGCAAGCTGGAAAGCATCATCATCAAATCTCAGGATCAAAGCTTCGAATGCCATCCTTTGCAAGATCATTTCATTACAAGGTTGTTTGCAATCGTTGTGAAAGTCACCAAACTGTCCTTTTTTCTTGTGTGTCTCATTGGTAAATTGATCTGGGCACCATTTTGCAAGAAACCAAAAAACATTAATCCTCTAGCAAAGATCCTAGCAGCGGCAACAACAAAGAGGCATACATATTCAAGACACAATACTTGGATGTTGAAAATGACGAATGCCACGGTTTTTTACACTAAAGCATGGGAATGGGACAAGGACTCGTTGACGATCATGGAGATGCAGGCAGCTGAACTCTAGGCGCTCTGTACACGTTACAACCTCAAGCTTGCCAAGACCAGCAAGGCAGCCGTTGCAACAACCATCGTCAACCATCTCATGGTCCTTAGGGTCGATGTGGTGACGAAACAAAATGTGCATAATGCTATTGAGGTCATTATGGAGCAAGTTGCGAAAAACATTCTTGCTCCAGCAATGGAAGCTAAGATTGTGACCGTTATTGACGCGCTCTTAAGTCCCGGGGTGAAACCCACTTGAGGGTTTCACTTTGTCAAGTTGTGGAAAGTTGGGGACTTGGGGCACGCTCTTGGCTTCCAACACTAGAAAGGGGTAGAGGGTTGCGTTGGAAGCCCCGGGATTAGACTAGGAAGAGGGACTAGCTTATGTTGTGTGAATCTGCATCCAAAAACCAACCACAAGAGGTTAGTTTAGCATTTGGGACACCCTTGGGTGTTGGGACAAGCCACGGGCACTTTGACACACAAGACTCACCACGGCCCGGACTCGGGGGAAGCCACCACCTTCCCCCATATAGTATTTTCTGCAGCTCTCCACCGAGGCTACATCCAAATGGCTCTTTTTCCCGGGACTCCCAAGTTGGAGTCCCGAAATTGTCCCGGTTGGAGTCCCGGGACTTTGGGAGCTCATAACTCCCAACTGTAGAATCCGATCGCGACAAGATCTAAACCAAAGTTGTAGCCCTTGTCGAGGTCTTTCCAACGCCATGTCGCATTCTCAAATCGGATGTCGAGAAGAGGTTGATTCCCGACTTTTAGTGGTCGGGAGTCAAATTGCCAGTTTGACTCCCAGCCCTTCTTTTGCCCATAACTTGGGCTATAGATGTCCAAATGACCAATGCGAGCCATTTTCGATATCTATGCTTCAAGACCTTTTCAATGACACCAAGAACACCCCAATGCGAGGTGTTTTGGGTCTTGTTGTCGAGCTCTAAACATTCGGGAGTCCCGGAGGACTCCAAATCCCCAACTTTGGAAATGTTGGGCTTCACCCCCACACTTGGCCAAAGTGGGGTTGCGACAGTTACTAGCCAAGTCGAAAAGCTGCAAAATAAAATAGATGCGATGGCTAAGAACTTTGATACCATGCAGGACAATGGGGAGAAGTGGAAGGAGGTCGTGGGTAGGAAGGTTGACAAGGTTACCAACAAGGTGGACCGGGTAATGGATGCTGACTTCGTCAAGGCCAGGGAGGTAAACATCTGGGTTACCAGGTTGACCATGAGCAAGGGGGAAAATTCAAAACAACTTATGGAGTTGGTGCAGATGAAGCTGCTCGACAGGCTGAAGGTTGTTGACCGTGTGCAGGTGTAGAAGGTGCACCGGCAGATGCCGTCGGGCCGGCTAGATAAGGCCATTGACAAGGCACCCGTAGTCATCATCACGTTGGCATCGGTACATGACAAGCTCACGGTGCTACGCGCTCACAAAGGAGTACAAGGCACTCAGCTTGGGTTTGACGAGGACCTGACTCCCACTCAGCAAGCCCAGAAATAAACTACTTGGGCCACCTTCAAGGAGGCCCAAGAGGCTGGCAAACGAGTCTACTTACGTGGGGCCAATCTCTACATCAACCACAAAGTCGTAAACTCTCCAACTGCATAGGGGGGCGGGGGCCAAAAAGACTTGCACATGTGCCTGTGGAACATCCATGGGGCCGCTATCACAAAGTTAGAAACACATGAACATCTACTTGACCTATTTCAACATGTTGACATTGTTGTTTTGACAGAAACACATCACTTTTCGGGTGATACATTCTCGGTCTTACCGAGGTTCTGCTATTTTGATGTTGCCAGGCTTGTGACTACACAGGGTGTCGTTCGAAATCACAATGGAGGCATTGCGGTACTAGTCAGGGAAACATGGGCAAATAATACTACTGTTTGGAAGACTGCAAGGGATGGGACTAGGATTTGGCTACGCTCGGGCAATGTTTTCCAAAGGCCTTTGTTCCTGTGCATAGTATATGCTACTCCACAAGGCTCGCCATATGTGGACAACAGCTTGTTTGAACACATATGCCAAGAGGTTGGAGAAGCCATGAGCTTAGGCGGTGTGCTTCTTGCTGGGGATTTCAATGCAAGGACAAGCATAAACACTGACTTCATTAATTGTAGTCAATTAGCAAATGTGCTATTGGTGCCACAGGCCATTAAGGACACCCTGCCCAACGATATGCTGGAGCGCCAGAACTGCGACACCGTCACAACTGGCTGGCATTATGAATTCTTGGATCTCTACAGAATTGCTGGGCTGTTCATCCTCAATGGCCGCACACTAGGAGACATATAAGGGGAGTACACATGCCTATCCAATAAAGGTTTTAGCACTGTGGATTATTTTCTTATGACAGCTGACCAATTAGAGGGTGTCAAGCACTTAGAGGTTAACTACGATGAAAAGTACTCAGGTCACAAAAATGCACACTCTGATCATAAACCATTGGTACTTACAATCACACAATAATGGCAACCCCCTCCTATTCAGTAAAAGGCAATCAAACACCTACCACGTTTCAAATATGACACTACTAAAGCAACAAAGTTTAGCAAGAGTGTACAACATAACATCGGTGTCTGGGCAAGCTCGGATATATTTGATGCATCTAACATACAAACAATAGCCAATCTATTACAACAGTGCATCACACAATTTGCAGAAGAAGTGTTTAGAAATAGATAAGTGGCCTTAGGAAAAGCAATAAAACATAGCCACAAACCTTGGTTTGACAAAGAATGTCGCCAGACCAAAAGCCAGTTTGCTCAATTCTCACATGCAAACCTAGATAGGAAGGTCAGACTTAAGCAAATGAAACAGTTGTACAAAAGGAAGAAACGTGCTTATGATGTGCTCAAGGCTAAGTAGCTATGTAGTTTAGCGAAGGCGGATCCTGTAGCATTTTGGATGCGGTACCGCAAGCGCACTGAGGGTGTCAATGGCATCACCAGCAAAACGCTCAAGGATGGCTTCCAACAACTGCTGCAACCTTCGGTGGCACCAGCCATAGCAAGAGCTGTGGCAGGTGCCGCTATTCAAGCCCAGGTGGTTTCCTTTCCACCCAATGATATTGATTGTGAATAATTGAATGTTAACATCAGACTAGTTAAAGTATAGCAAGCGTTCAAAAATCTAAAATGACACAAAGCTACAGGCATTGATGGCATTAAACCAAAGTTCCTTTTGGATGCGGTTGTTGCCCTGCAACAACCATTATTGATTGCTTTTAACAAAATACTTTGTGAGGGCTATTGTGAATCACTCTTTGTTGGGATCATACATGCATTGTACAAAGGGGGTGACTTAGTCAATTTGACAATTACAGGGGGATCACAATAGGACCAGTCTTAGCTAAGGTGTTTGCAATGATTCTTGAGTCCCGCATCGGTCAATGGGCGGAGACCAATGATTTACGCGCAAAGGGACAGGCTGGTTTCAGAAATGGACTTCAGGACAACAAATAACTTGTTTATTCTTCGCACTTTGACCAAACAAGCTAGATTTCAGAAAAAAAAGTTATACACTTATTTTGTGGACTTAAAAAAAAACCTTTGATACAGTACCAAGGGATCTGTTGTGGTAGGTGTTGGAAGGACTTGGCATCAGTGGGCGGATATTGGAGTGTTTGCGCTCCATGTATCGTCAAGACCATGCCTGCTTGCACCATCCAGAGGAGGGGCTCACGCCCACTTTCCTCTGCCGCATCGGAGTGAAGCAAGGATGCCCCTTCAGCCCATTCCTGTTTGGTTTCTTCATAGATGGCCTAGAAAAATGGTTGAATGCTTTGGAAGGTGACACACCACCAATGTTGGGATAACTAGCTATTCGTTTGCTTTTGTATGTAAACAACTTAGCTCTCATGTCACACACTCTTGCTAGATTGCAGAAACAATTGGATGTCTTGCAAGCTTTTTGTTGTGAACGTCAATTGACTGTGAATGTCAAGAAAACCAAGGTTATTATGTTTGAAGCACGCAAGTCTGTGTGTCAGGCTTTTTAGTATGAGGGCAAAGCTATAGAGTAACTAAACTTTTTCAAGTATCTAGGTGTTGAGTTACATGGCACAAAAGGTATGCAAGCTGTAATACAACGATTAGCAATGTCAGGGAAAAAGGCAATTTTTGCTTTGCGCCGCAGATTCGCAGAGCTGCGCATCTTTGATCCAGCATTACAATGCCAACTGTTTGATGCACTAGTCAAACCAGTGCTTAATTATGGGTGTGAAGTATGGTCACACCACATGGCACACGAACACTTAGAGGTGGTTCATTGGGCTTTTTTGAAGTCGTCGCTAGGGGTCAGCACCACGACATCCAATTACGTCGTGCTAGCAGAATTTGGCAGGTTTCCCCTAAAAATATTTTGGTGGCAACAGACCATGCGCTTTCTCTCATGTGTCAGTTCTGAGGTAGACTTAGATCGCATGTTCAGGCTAGCTTATGATGTACAGCTATAGTTGCTTGCAGCTAAGCGAAAAGTCTTACTCGGGAATCAAAGTGTTGTGGGTAGAAAGAACCAATTGTTTGCTTGCTGGCTAGCACAAGTAGATGAACGAGTGTCGATGTACAATTTGTGCATCGATAGTGATCAGCTACCACCATGTGCTCGCCTCAAACAATTAGTTGAAAGGTAATACATTGTACACCATCAAGTGGCTATTATTGACTTCAACAAGGTGAGAGCCTATTTGGGGTTGAATAGCTCAACACAGTATGGGTACAAAGAATACCTCTCCAAGGTAAACAATGCACAGCTTAGGAGAAGTTTGGCACATTTTCATTATGCAAATCACAAGCTGCAGATTGAGTTAGGAAGGCAAGTCAAGCCAGTGAAGGTGCCGGTGTAGCAACATTATTGCAAATTGTGCAGCTTGGGTGCGGTTAAGGATGAGGACCACTTCTTGTTGGTTTTCCTTGCCTATCAAAGTGTTCGAGAGAGGTTTAGAGGTTCATTGCCACTAACTGCCATCACACCTTTGGCTGAATTGCTGAGCTGCCAGCAACAAGGCATCCTTGCTAGATTCTTAGTGCAATGTCAGACGGTTAGATCTGAAATGCTTCATTAAACTTAACGTCAATTGGGTTTCTTTGGCCCGGGCGTTGTTTGGCCCACTTAATGATGCTAAATTGTAAGTAAGTAAGTAAGTGTGACTCGGCCTTGATTTGACGAAACCCTAAAATGTTGGATGACTTACTTCATCAAATGTGATTGGCAGAAAGTGCCAAAGGAAGGGATAGTTGGTATTATGTGAATTAAAGGAGCCACTTTCCACTTCTTTATGTTTTGTTGTTTTTTTTGTGTGTGTTTTCGTTGTTTGCAGCTTATGAGGTTTGGTTTGTATTCTTCATAAAATATTGGCGCCCTGCTCATGAATTGGTGATGGAGCTTGGTTCTTGGGATTCTCTTTGATTGTGAAGATGAAGATGAGGCAAAGAGCTTGGCAACGAGCTTGGTGGTGGAAGAGGATAAATACCTGAAGGCGGAGAAAGCTAAGCACTCTTGGTTTTCAAACTTTCTCTTTGATTTTGTGTTCTTTAGCTTTGCTGTTGTGAGTGTTGGGAAGAATGCCCAAACTCAATTTTGTAGTTGTTCTGCCTTTTAACTTCAAAAACTCCACTGCGTTTACGTTAGCAGGTAGAACATTGTGTGTTCATGTGTCAATAGAGATCTAAGACGGAGATGATGAAAGGCTCAAGGGTGTCAGTGGGTTGGCCTATTGTGTGGCATATTACTCAAATCTAGTGTGTTTGGTACTTCTGTTAGAATTGGTGGAGAATCTAGAGCTTCTGTGTTTGAAGAATGACCAGAATTAGTTGCATGGAAATCTACAGAAGGAGTGAATATGGCAGTGGATGAGGTCCTTTGCTTGATGCATTTGGTTCCACCAGATTTGGGTATTAGCTTTACATGAATTTACTTTGTTGGATTGCCCACAACCAGTAGGTTTGCCCACAACCAGTAGGTCATGATAACCCACATAGAGAGGAGATCTGGAGAGAGCTGATCCATCGAAGGTCTAGGTCTTGTTCTTGTTTTATTAATGTGTCTGAGTTCATTCAGATGTTTGCTCACATCTTGTAATCCTGATGAACTGGATGGTTGATGCTGAAATTTTCATTTGATACAAGAGCATGGGTAACATTTTGGTATCACCCCCTTTTTTTGGTGACAACACTATGAAATATTATTCGCAGTGCATTTAATATTGATTTTTCATCCAATTATGTTTTCATGTTCCCTTCATTTTCTTTGTCCCTTGGTCCTTTAACCTTGTGTAAAGTGGATTTGAACCTTGAAATAGCTTTTCCTCTAATCATAGATTTTCTATTTTGATAATCATGGGCTTTCATTCTTGTGTGTAAAGGGAGCCTCCTCATTTAATGCTCAGATGAGTTTAGTGTCCAGTTTTGACCTTGCCTTGAGCTCACCCCCCTTCCTGAAATATATAGTTCTTGACACTAAGATCCTTTTCTTTTGCACAACTTTACTATCAAAACATATGTATTGCATTTTATCAACAATTTTTCTTTTGCGAAATTTTGTTGTTTCTAACAAATGTTTTTCAAAAGGATGGCCAAAAATAAAGTGTCTTGTTGTGCAGGCAGGCCCTTATGCTGGTAATGCTTTCCTCCGAAGGGCATACCCTAACATGACAAGTAGGTAAATTACTACTATTTGCTGGAACAGCATCTGCAGAGAGGTAATCAAAATTGCAAGTATATAATCACAGATCCAATGTACAATAGAATCTCCCAAAACTCACCATTTCGTTGCTATCATGACCTCTACTGTGGGAAAATTGCTGATCAAAATCAGAAGTTTGTAAAAAAGGCTGGCCCTGG
Organism: Sphagnum contortum; assembly: GCA_963920785.1. Classification (NCBI taxonomy): domain Eukaryota; kingdom Viridiplantae; phylum Streptophyta; class Sphagnopsida; order Sphagnales; family Sphagnaceae; genus Sphagnum; species Sphagnum contortum. The sequence continues at coordinate 10,331,156 of OY987292.1, read as the reverse complement.
GCTCATTCTAACCTGGTATCCACATAAAAAATGGCAGAAAATTCAAGTATGTGCTTTGAAGGATGGTATTTTGTCTGCAACCAGCTTCAAATTGAATCTGATTATGGTCAAGAGATGGATGCAGATCATGGCTGCAATGTCACATACATTCTAGATTCATATCCAATGCATCAAATTAAATGCAGGGTTTCTCTTTGGAACCTGCAGATTTGTTCATGTAAATTTTGCTTCGAATTTCTTGTGGGTCAAAGAGATCATGGCAATCTACAACATCACTGCTGGCCTGAACACAACACTGAGCAAGAGTGAGAAACAGTAAGGAATTATCTAGCTTAAATCATGTTTGGCATCTCCATGCGTCTTTGGTGTTGTCACATATTGTAAGTCAGAAGAGATTGCAAAGATTCTGTGCAATCTCTTCTGACAGACAGGTCCTACATCTTCAAGAGCAAACTTGTGGAACTGGAATTTCTCTATTGGAATAGCTTCAAAAATGCAAGAAGGAACCCTAATTTGCAACTTCAGGAAAAGAATCTGTGCACCTTCTTCTTCTTCTTGAATTTTCATGGAGCTTGACAGATAGGTAATTGCTAGGTTCTTCTAGAGAAATGCTTTTATTTCGTCTTCTTCTTCTTGCAATTTCTCAGATTTCAAAAGTTTCCTTGGAAAGATGTCAATGATGAGTGGAACAAAATTGAAACTGAAATATGTATGTGATGGAAGTATGGCCTATTATCTTTGACAGTTAAAGACATCATCTTACTTGATTTTTTTGCCCTTGCTTGAGCATATCAAGCTGCTTCAAGAGTTAGGAATGCACTTCCAAAAACAAAAACTGCATCCTTTTTCATATACTTTGTTTCCCAGCCTTAACAAAGCTCTGCTGTTGAGGTATTGTAGTGACCTCATGTGTTTGGTGAGGAAAATGTGGGGGATGGTGTTGAAGGCATCCTTGGCAACTAGCATGTGAAAAACTTGGCTGTTCATGTGTTCACCACAACTTTTGCAGGTCCACTTGTCTTTTTTTGAGTATCCCTGCTTTTGACAGTCTCCAGCTTTTGAGTGTTGGCACAATGATGCATGAAAGCATCTTCAGATTGTGTGGATGGTGCAGTTGAGCCACAAAATCCACAATTGAAGGTGGTGCAAGGTGAAATTGAAGGCCATCGTGTGCCTACAGTTCCACTCTTACAAACAATAGCTGCTGGATGTTTGAAGGAGTCCAAAGGAATTTCCTAATCCCTTGAAATCATGACAATTTTGAAATGATTTGACCTGGGGATCCACAGTGGTGAGTCTTGCAACTAGCCCATACTGAATTGTCTTGAATTCCCTTCAGTGCAAAATCCTCTCTGCTGATTCATACATGCAATGACCAATGTGCAGCTCGTGATACAGGTAGCTAAACACACTTCCAATTTTCCCATTGCAGTTGTTCAGATGAAAGCTTTACCTGACATCTGCACTGAACTTGTTATTTCACCAAAGATCTGGAGCCTCACCATGGGGGGGACTTATCTAGCCTTTCCTATCAAAGATGGACAAGTAACTCTACCTCACTTTTGGATTGTTGTTGCAACCCAAGACAATACAGGTAATGGAATGCTCCCTCAAGCTCTTTGCACACTTTTCATCACTGGTCTAACCCAATAATCCCTGTTATAGCTGGGATCATTTATTCTTGTGAGAAGTACATAATGGCATCTAGAGATCATGGTGGGGCAGGATCCCATACAGATCTAGATCTAGAGACTAGTGATCCAAATCCCCAACTAGCTAGTGCAAGATGGCCTTGAGCCATGACCATTACACAATTAGAGATGCTGAAATCCCAAGTAGAAATGGCCTACACATGAAACCGGATGAGTCATCCAGATACCAGAAAACATTTTGTGGTGCTCAGTAGTTCAGCAATGACCAGAAATCCTCTAGGAAATGCAAGCTTGACATCAGTACATTCCAAACAAATATTAAACTTGCACTAAAAATTCAATTCACATAATTTTGTGATTCTTGAGACCAAGGAACAAATAATCTTGATGTCCTGTTTTTATTAGCCCTGGACTCTCTCAGCTCCTGGAGAGCTCAAGAGTTGCAAATCATGTAGTCAAGTTGAGATGCAAACACATATATAAATTTAGATATATGTCAATCAAAATGCTAGGGAAATTTCACACTAGAGGCCCAATTTTTGTTTCCTGTTGTAAAATAAAACTACATCATGGATCGGAAGATTCAAGCCTCAAACCACAATATTGCCAGCACGAGAGCTAGCTTGCCCTCCCTGAACAATAAAATCCAATTACTTGGACACACATCTCATCATTCTAAGGTTTTCTGTGTGTTGTTGCTGTTTGCTTATCCTGGTAAATTATTATATCATGGATTTGCAGTTCAAAGGGAGTTCACTTTTTGAAGATTTAATCCCAAGTTTTAGTTGCCAAGTCCTTTGGAGCTTGCCTTTAGTCGTACAGGCTATGGACACCATCAGATCTCTTCCATCATATCAGCTACTGAAATCAAATATCCATTGGCTTGAACTCTGAAATCTCTCTGGAATTGACATGAAGTCACTCCATAAACTATATGAATTCGTGATTTGAAGTATGGTGTCTGAATTTGATCTTTTGGGCATTCATGAGTTGTATTGGTCTTATGAGTTTAACTGCTCTTAGTAGAGAGGAGCTGTGCACTCAAAAGGTGGTGTTGGGTAGCGGACATTGTCAGTGCAGTAATTATAAATCATGTAGTCAGCGTGCACCCATTGCAGTTGGCCAATGCGATTTGCGGGAATGGATTTATACTCTTGTGCATTCCACCAAGTACCTGCTCATGAAAGATTCAAGAGAAAATTTTATTTGAGTAAAATTTCCTGTGCCTCAGGGGTGCTCAATCATGATCCTAGACATGATGATCAAAAGGAGTCTAAGTCCCATTGGTGAAAGTTAGAAATGAGAATCAATGTTTGACAGGATTTGCAATGATAATGAGAGATTCTGAGAAGAGATGGTACAAGTACTAGACAATGTTGATATTATATGATCAAGGTGGAAGTAAGTTTACCTGCTTGAGGATAGCTGCATGCAGTGGGATTTGAAACATCAAAGATACAGGAATCCATGCCATAGTTTGTGTAGGAAGACACAAAGGGAGCTTTAGAAAAGTCAATGGGCACTAAGCCACCTTGAGTAGCCCAAGAGGAAGCATCAAAGACACTGGAATAGACATTCATGCCTCGTGCATTTGGGTAAGCCTGACCTTGAGCTTCATGGTTTTGGAACACCCTGATCAGCACATCATCTATGTACAGTCTGCACATCATTGCATCATCCAGCATGGTCCAAGCTCATCTCATGTCAGTATAGGACTTGCTAGCTAGTACTTGACTTTACCAGCAGCCGCCAATATATAGACTAGTTTTCACACAATAATTTCATGAAACCCTCAAGTCTTGAGTTTGGGATTTGGGTGGTGAATCTGGTGATCAACAACAACAGCAACAAGGATGTCGTTCCAGAACTCTTATTATCTTCATTACTGCCCTCCTTTCTCAAATTTCGAGAGATTCACCAACTGCCCAGCTGCACTAGATGGAGGATTGGGAGATGGGAATAGGAGGATTGTTTGATCACTGTAAGAATGACTAGCACTGAATCTAGTTGCAATCCTCAAGTGTGAGTCGTGACTGGTAAACGTGCAGAGTGGATTGGAACTACAGCTTACGTGATAGCGGTGGGGTTCCAGATGACGCTGTAGGTATGAAAGTCGTCGCGGGGGTCGAACCAAAGGTTGATCCGCTGCTCTCTGCCTCCCACACCCGCTGCAAAGATATTGGTCTGCAGGACGTAGGGTTGGCCGGTGGAATTCCCCAGAAACTCAAAATCGACCTCGTCATGGCGATCTCCTGTCGAAGAAAGCTGCACAGGTATATAATATAATATCATGTCTTGAAACTCTTGTTCATCGATCGCAGTAAGAAATCAGGAACAAATCAGGAACAACTTTCTATATTCTAGATACCCAGAGCATGAGAATCGCAATATCGACAGATTTGGCATAGCCAATAGCAGATGAATCGATGATGTTTTCAGTCTAAGGTAGACGCAGCAGCAGCACCTGGATTAGGGTTGGTCCTCATACAGCGTTCCCCGGGGTCCTGTGTCTGAAAACCTGCTAGTTGGACCCAGGGGCTTCGGCAACCAAGTTATCATGCCTTGAAAGACTTACCATCAAACTCTGAAACATGACTAATTCATTGAATCCTTAAGTACTTTTCAAGAGCAACGTATGATCTGCACCAATTGCGGCCTTCAAAGACGCTGAGACCGGTCGATTTTAATTGAATCGAAGCTTGCGCACAATATTTTGTGTGTGCAGTCTGACGCCAATTATAATATATAGACGTGTTGGTACAAGTCTTCTCTCTCAGGGATCGGACCACGAGTCACGACATACGTTGGTTGCAGAGATCATGAGTTTGATGGGTCAGTATGAATTTCCGCTGTGGAGAGATGAATGACTTACATAGAATGACGTTAGCACACCTGCGGAGTCGTTGGGTACAAGCTTCAAATCCACCCGAAAGGAACCAAACAAGTATGAGTTCAACGACTGCAAAGCAGTGCCTGCAGTTCAATGTAGCAGAAAGGGAAACAATAAGGTCAAACATGCATAAATATACAAATGTTCTATACATTTGCAGCGTGAGCCATGATTTCCCAGGAATTTCAGTAGGTTTGACAGAACAACCGAGCTGTAATTAGCCAAGCAGCTAGCTCCCCGACGGTGACCTCAACTTCAGGTTCAGAAGTTCCAATGACGAGCAGCACAATCACATAGCAGCTTCAGGCATGGGTCATTAATTCACAAAAATTTGCATAAATGTTTAAACTTGGACATGTAATTTGAGCACTCTGATCAGCTCATTGGCATCTGCAGCAGGCAGCATGGGAATCACAGCACAACAGCAGCAGCTTTCTATCTCGCGATCTGGATACAATTACATATATGGTCGAATCCAAGCTCACCACTTTGTTGGGTGACGACGAGCTCCAGGACTTGACCCTGGTTGGAAATCCACACATTGTTAGGTTGCCACACCACCTGGAACCGGCTACTGTACGCCGATTCCTGAAACGTGGTGATCGTTCCTTGCCCGACACTGCCCTTCATCATCATCGCACAGCACATCAGCACTACCACCGCCGCCGGCACCCACATGCGCGCCGCCCTAGCCACCTTGATCGTCGCGCTCGACAACAACATCATCCCCGCCATTCTAGAGTACTGATGCTGCAGATCCTGATCACGAATAGTGAACCCCCGTGCGTCTAGATCCGTCTCCAACCTTCGTTGCAGATTATGTATCGTCAGCAGGATGATCTAGACATGATCAGCTAGACGACACTTGATCTTAGAACTAGCTGCATGCAGCGCAGGTGCCAGAGCTAGCTACTACGCGCTTAATCTGCTTGCAAGCAGTTAGATTGTCAGCTAAGAACAAGTGCAACTAGACATTGATGACAGCTGATCGATGAGGCGCAATCCTTTTAAACTCAACAAGGGAGGAGCTACTGCTGCTAGCTAGTGCTCATGATCGACCTGTACCACGACTACAGGACTAGGACTAGTCGACGAACCAAATTCGCCGCTGACCATTGTACGACACGAATTGTAGCTACCTACCTAGCTAGCTGGTGCGGCGTCCAATTTGATCAAGAATCATAGGGGCAAAAGAAAATTCCGATTTGAGTACACCAATCGCCAAGATCCTCCCCAGCTCCCTCATCGAGGAATAAAGAAAAACCCCATCATCTCCACAGAAATATACGGATCCCAATTAGTGATCAACAACTAGAATAATAATAATTATTATACAACAACACTCTATCGACAAGGCTAGCTAGCAGCTAGCAAGCAGCAGCAAGAACTCGCGGAGGATGATGTTTCATTTAGACAAGAACTAAACATCTGATAAACTACTTCTTCTAACTGCATGTACTGCTTGACATGAGATATCATGATCTGCATCATCAATCATCATCACCATGATCATCATAATCATAACACAATAATAAAATTTTCTAGGGAAAACTGCTCATCAATGTTCAGATGATCAATCAATCATGATTGTACCAAAAAGAAGTTGCTTTAAGTCTAGCTAATCTCAGAGCAAAACAACTTCATTCAACCGCAGGACACAGAAAACTAGAATAATAAACTAGAATCAAATTCCGTTACTGTTGCGATCGAGCATGATGCAGCTAGTAAATAGTAGCTGGCTGCACTCCATGAGAAAGAATCCCAGCTAGCTAGCAACCAACATTCCCCATATGATTGATTGATCTCCCACATGTCAGCTCACCCAAATAGATACCTGTAGCATCCATCCCAGGTCCCTCCTGCAACCTCAATTCTGAGTTCCTTAGCTTCTTAGATTCCTTGCAACGCCGCTGCACGGCCGTCGACTGCGGCATCCTGGTGGGATCTTTCCGATCATGGACATCATCAGTTGAGCACACCCAATTGCAGCAGCAATCCAAAGAAATAAAAAAATTCCTGAGCAATAATTCCTAGTTGCCCTTTTCAACCGCTGCTGCTGGTGGACGGACTTGGTGGCGGTTCCCATGGGTATCAAGTAATAGAAGTAAAGGGTACCTTTCAAGGGAGGTAGGTAGGTAGGTCCCAGTTTTCCCTTTCTTGAAAGATATTGGCACCAACCTACTACCTCCCTAGACCTATTCGGTATCAGTGTTGGGCAGTTCTTTACTTTTATGAAGATGGTCCGGGTCTAGCTCTAAAATACAAATTAGAATCACCTTGGTTCCAAGTTCTGTTCTTTCAAAAGTATTCCAGTTATAGTTTTGAAAATCAAACTGGGTTTCAGTCCCGTTCTTTCTAACCCAGGTTGAAATCAATGGTTAATTACCAATTAATCCCAGTTCTAGTCACTTGTATTTCAATTATGGTTCCAATTCCAAAAAGAAGATCAAGTTTTGGTTGGGTTCTTACGCACTGGAACCAGAACGAGTGGTTCTGACAGCCCAAAGTGGGCACCTGCCCAACAGTGCGAGGTACCTTACAAAGGGAGGTAGGTAGGTCCCAGCCTCCCCTCCCTTGAAATGTATTCAAACCTCCCTTCACAGACGGATTTTGAGCACTATTTTGATGAAACCCTGGCAATCAGAAATAAACCAAAGCACCCAAAAAAGGGAGAATACAAGGAACAAAATGGAAGGACCCCGTCCAAGAAGACAAAAGAACCCCCTAAGAGGGTGAACCACAACTGGAACATCAAGTTCCTGACCCCCCTCCTGTCAAGAGAAGCATATCAAATAGTTTACGTTTATCAGAAAAAAAGCATTTTGGATCGTTGTTCCTTGCTTTTTTGTTTTGTTGCACTGAGTGTTGTTTTTTTGTTCCCTCCTTTGCCTTTCTTCCAGGACATGAAAATACTTTGTCCTTCTCTTTTTTGGCTAGATTCAGATCATTATTGAACCCATTTTCTTACCGTTTCTCCCCATCTACATTGTAGCCACCATTAATTGGACTTTTGAAAAGTTTTGATGTCTACTTTTTTCCTTTTTTCTTTTCTAATTTTTAGTACAGTGGAATATGTGCCATTCCCAACTGCAGTAGGCCTTGATATTTGAATGTGGTAAATTTCAATAATTCCATTATACATTAAATGTCAAATTTAGAACAGATTAGTGTATGTAGACATGGTTGGCTTGGAGAGTTTGCTGATGAAATTAGTGTTGATCTAGAAATGACCTCCTGAAGTCATTTTTCTTAAGAGGTCAGCACTAATCTCTTGGAGCATGTCCCCTTGCTCTTTAGCCCCCTCTTTTGCCTAGCTTTGAACTTTGTCAATTTGTTTACATCAATTTTTCTTTTAGTGGTAAAATTTCGTCAAAAAGAAAAGAAAAAATTCAAGAAAAAGATAAAAAGTTCCAATTTCATAAATTTGCATTGTGTAGCTGAAAATATAAAAGGATGATTAAAGATTTGTACTTTATTTCTGTTCTACAGCCTGATTTGGCTAAATCTTCCTAAGGATAATGGCCACTTTTTTTACATCTTCCTATGGATGATGGCCACTTTGGCTACAAACAAAAAATTCCTAAAAAGACGTTGGTTCACATGGGCTTTTTATTTTTCTCCAAGTCAAAGTTATCTACGTAAAACACCTTTTAACATCTTCAATAAAGTAAGCAGTTGATGTGTAAATGGGGGATGATCTTCTCTCATTGGTCCCTTCGAAATTGGTATTGATCAGCCACTATTGATGTACTACAAAGAAGCTCTTTGCTCTTCAAATTCAGACTGCCAACTTGTTTACCATTTATGCTCAGTTTGGAAATGACATTGGATTGTAAGGAAGGAATCCACATTGGTCTGTTTCTGAAGGATTAATTTTGTGTGGGGTGTGTTGGACTCAAGTTTGGTAACATATTTTGTTGAATCAATGTGCAGGTGTGAAGTTCTTAGCGATGCCACCAGGTAGTTTAATGAAGCTGGGAATCACAGTGTCAGGGAAACTACTCAATCATATGGGGGGAGTCACCAGAATTCAAGCCCTAGTATATGATACAGTAGAGGTTGGAAGGGGAGTTGACATAAAATATTGTTGTTATGCATTCTAAGTTCTAGTCTCTAGACAAAGCAAACTCATCACTAATTCCCATTAAATCTATCCGAATCTATGGATGGTCTTTGGTATATAGTTGTTGGTTTTGTTTGGGTGACAACTAAGAAGTTAGATCGCAAAGAAAGTCTCCTCGATGTAGAGATGTGCACTACCTTAGTTTTGCTTGCAAATGGATGTGTGACAACTTGGGGCAAATGATGAATCTATTTGGTAAATTGGTGGTTGGTATAAATCTAAATAGTGGGTTTGGAAAGTCCACATTGCGTGTGGAATGCCAAAATTTCCCAATGGTGGTTGGTAAAATGGTCTAGTTATGTGGGTGAGATCAAAAGGTGGGTTGGTGGGTGTATGCACTCTTGATATGTGACACTCAATAGCTTTTTGGTTATGACACCTAATTTTGTGTTATGTGTTTAGTCCCTGACTTTAGAATGTTAGGGACTAATGATTTTTAATGTGGTAATTCTAACATGATACAAAAGAGAGTTTAGGTCATAGTTTGAAATGGCATCTTGGTAGTTGAAATCTCAATTTCATTTAAACTATTACCTATACTCTCTTTTGATTCTATAGAAACAAAGATCTCTAAGACAACACCAGATCTGAGAAATCTCCACCATTGAGAAGTTAAACCAAACTGCTCCAAACATTGTAGGGTAGAAATTCTCACATGCCTTCAAACCAGGATTTGACGACTCCAAAATATTAAAATATGCAATGTTTTCCTTGGGTTTGTTTAGTTTGCTGACTATAATATGATGGATAAAAAATAAATTTTAAAAAAATAATCATTTTCCAACAAGAATTGGTGGATCAAAGTTCAGATCTAGAAAACTTAAGGTGGTCTCGGCCCCAAGTTTTTGAATTTCAAGCCTGCCCTGGTTCTCATCTACCAATCACAATGTATCTTCATGTCAAGTTCTAAAAACCTGCCCTTCTGCTCTCCTTTTCAGGTTTCTGCTCTTCAAAGCAAAGTGTCAAAACCCAAGTTGGCCAGTTCTGCCTTTTGAAGTGAACCTCAAGTCCCGGTTTTGACACAAAATTGTTTTTTGTGATGTTCTCTGGGTGTCGGTGTGAGCCAGAGTCCTGCAATGGGTACCCATACCCATGGGTACCCAATACCCACCTATACCCATGGGTAAATGGGTGGGTAATGGGTATGGGCTTGGACGCATGGGTGGGTAATGGGTGGGTACGAGGGACCCGAGCTTTACAACGACTGAGTTAGCAGATTATAGGGCGACTCGTTGTATATGAGTTGGGTGGGTAATGGGTATGGACAAGGTGCCATGGGTGGGTAATGGGTGGGTAATGGGTGGGTACAGTTGCCATGGGTGGGTAATGGGTCGGGTATGGGTACAGTTGTCAAGCCCAATGCAGGACTCTGGTGTGAGCCCAGTTCTTCATATGTTTGAACTCTATGTTTCCAATTTTAGCACATTTTTTCAGATTTAAAAACTTTTGAGCGTGGTTCAAATGTACACATCCCTCAAGAATGAGTATGGTATAAGTACAAAATTTTATAATAAATTAAAATTGGTGGTTGTATAGGTACAAAGTCTTATAATTAATTAAATCCAATTAATTAGTTAGACAATTCAACTCACTTCCCAATTTATTTTTTAAGTTCAACTTGCTTACCTAAAGAACTTGAACCTTTGTTTAGAAATTTAAGAATTTTTGTTTCAAAGTTCTAGCAAAAGGTCAATTTAACCAATCACAAAAATGTTTTTTTTTCAAATCATGACAAGATTATTCTAAAACAAGTGTATCATTATTTAGTAAGCATGTAACTAGTTCAGAATTTTCCAAATAAATTGAATTATTCAGAAATCATCAATCAGTTTGATATTTTTAAATTATCACATTACTTTAAATGATTCATTTGGGGCCTACTTTTGCTAATGATGGATACAATAAAAAGGCCTATTGTGGCCATCTCTATTGCAATTGCATATTTTCTTGCATGCAAGTGAAGCCCTCCACTCCAACAACATCATTTTCTCCCCCACATGGCAAAAACCTATGAGGAGGTTGGGCAATCAATTCCCAATCAAGCAAAGTTGGATGTATTATATAACCCCTTGTCATCCTTGTTAGCCTTTAGGGGGTGTGTTATAAACCTGTTGGAGGAGGAGGATGAGGACCATGCAAAGAACTGAAAACGATGCATGTCAGTGGTGATGCAGATTGCATCACTGAATTGATCAAAGAGCCGTGCCAACAAAGTTAATCACTCACTTGGGTCAGTTATTCAATAGAGATGTTACCAAATTTCTAGATGGAGATAAGAAAGGTAGTTGTTTTCTAAAGAAGTTCAATGTTTGTAGGACATGTTTGGTTGGTGAAGGATGGGATGGAAGTAGGTCAGCTACAAAGCAATCAAGGATTTCCTCCAAATGCATGCTCATGTTAAACAAGTCTGATCTGTCGACAAGCAAAGTGGACCTTGAAGGAGGACGACGACGCTTGGACGGTGGCACTCCACATTTGATGTCCACAAATAATTTTGTCCGGTTTCATCAAGTGCCTGACAAACTTTCAAACAACTACTCAAACAATCCTACCATTTCCAACACACTAAGGATCCCACTTATTACTTGGCTCTTTCAGAGTGACTAATAATTTGTTGGGCCTTCGGCCAGTCAAAGAGGAGGCAGAAGACCACCTAGTTTTTGCCTTTTTGAGGTCCACACTACTGGGCTCACCCTCTACAGCCTTGAGTGATGTATTCAGCTATTGGGGCTGAGAGTGAACCAGCACCCACCAATGCACCAGTTGGCCGTTCTGTCTATATGATGGGCTACAATTTTTCATCCAGCTTCGGACCCCACATTAACCAATATTGTACCATAGTCAGCCTTTTCTGGCTGCTGACATTGACCTTTCTTTTTTCGGCCTTTTTTTCTCAAACCTCACAGCCATAGGGTAATCATGCCCCCCACCAAACAGGAGTCGGGTAACCAAATAACCCATCAGGCTAGACTGACACTTGTCAACACTCGTTCATCAACCTACCAGGTTTTAAGAAGTTCCCATTATATAATGCCCAATATTAATAAGTTGTGTTTGGTTATTTTAAATATTCCACATGGAATATTGGTGTAGTGTGCGGTTTTGAGGAGGGAGCAATGCTTGGTAGGTGAAAGAAAATGAAGGTTGTTAGGTCTTGATCCATTTGGTCATGAGAGAGGAACACCACAACCTCATGCGCATAACTGAAAACAAATACAATGAATAATATTTTGGGAACGGTTTGAGTGCTTGGTTATAGGTGTCCTTTTAAACATATTAAGGGGAAAATAAAAGCAGTCTTTTCAAAGCCAATCGTTAGATTAGGGTTGGGTTGGATTTGGGTTCACAAAGTAGTAATGGAACTAAAGAGAATGTTTGGTTATGGGAGTTGGTTTAGCACATTAAGAGACATGGAACTACTCATAAATAAACTCTAAATCTTAACAATAATGTCTTGCAAGAAAATCAACAAAGGACATCAAATTTTTGAGTCCTCCAAAGAATTCCATTAACAAGTCCTCCAAAGGATGCTCCCTTCTAGATTCCTCCTATGCAAAAACATTTTACATTCCTTCCCCAAAAAAACTCAATGCAGAATCAAGTTTAATCTTAAGTTGAAATCAAAACACTTATTTGATCTTTGTAATCTTTTTTATGTATGTCATCTTTGAGACCTAAAGTAGAAGAATAACTCCAACTTTACTTAGAATTATTGGGTTCTAATGTTATAGTGTTAGATGAAAGCACACTAAGGGTGAACCACTTTTATTAAAAAAAAGGTGATGTATAATAAGAATTATAGTACGTAATAAACTAAAAGTTTGATGGCATCTTTTGACTAACCTAAACACAAGCAAAAAAAATTTAAATTTGTATAACAACATTTTAGAACTCAAAGTTCATTTTGAATCAAAATTAATTTTGATCCAACAATTAGATGAGGAGGATTAAAATATCTATGTACACACAATATATTGCAATGCCCCTCTGTAAAACCTCCTTCTCTTTGATATGGTAGTGGTTTTTTCCTTAAAGGAATATATTATTATGGATTCATTGCTAAAACATTTGCGTAAAAACACATTTTTTGAATGGAATTTTCATCCAAAAGTTCTTTATTTCTAAATTGTTCTAGATTTAATTTATGTATGTCAATATCATACACCATTAAAAAAATCACCCAAGAATTCCATCAACAACCCTACTTTTTAAATATATATTCAATTTTTTAAACTTTGTTACGAATATTATTTAGTCACAAATATACTCCATACATTCAAATTCTTTAATGTTTGTTGGAATTTTCAAAATAATTGATTAGACTAAATCTAAAGCTAATCAAATATATTTAAAATAAGTAAAAATAATCCAAAATGTTATGAAAACTTTTAATTGTAGAAATATTATACTTGTGACTATAATTTTTGGGGGGTTTAATGTGTTTTCACCTTGCTGAAAAATATAAAGTTGTCAATCCAAGTAGAGCATGTAAAAGAGGATAGGTCAAACTTGAAATTTTATTTGTAAATAACAAGTCTAAAGGAGAAATCAAAGCATGTAGAACATTAAGAACCAAGTCTAGAAGTAGATTTGCAGAAACTAGATTTCAAGGTCAAAGTTGAGCATTTAGAAAAATAAGAACCAACTCCACAAATATATCTGAAAAAACCACATTTCTAGATCAAATTAAAGCATGTCAAAGAACAAAAAACAAATCCAAAAATAAACCTATAAAAACCATATTCAAGGAGAAAAGTAAAGTATGTAAAAGAAGGATCACCATAAAAAATAAGGATAGAAACCATAAATCTATATCCAGAGATTCAAGAAGTGCTTAGCCTATCATTGGACCCAACAATCTATAGTCCAAAATGCTAGATCACAAAGATTCATGAGAACAACGAATCAACTAAGTTATATCAATTATTTTTATAAATATTTTCCCACAACTTGCACATCAACAAAAGATGTCAATTTAGTATGGGAGGCTTTTGCAAATTTCTACACTTTCATGTTCTCTTCTATTACACTACTTGAACATGCATTAACAATTTTTCCAAACTTATTACACTTATTGGATTCTTGGGTTGTTTACAAGAAATAGAAAGGCATACCATTGATTGGGCCAAATTGTACATAACCAAGTTCTTGGAAGCTAGGATTAGGAAGTATAAAGTAACCATGAACTTGACTATACCTCAAAGGTGATGAAGCAACATGTTGAACCTACATGCAATAAACAAGGAAATGTGACCCTTGAACCTGCATCAAAAAGTAGAAGATCAACACTTTAATTCAATTGAACCCCTACAATATGCAAGAGAGGTATGTGGACAGATGAAACATTGCAACCAACAACAGATATTGTTGAAAGGAGACATTCCAAGTAAGGACGACTAACAAAACATGGAACATTTTTTTAAGTTCATTTTTTGACCACTTGAATGGAAAAAACAAATTTGAAGAGATGGGGTTTAGAGGTGTACTCAAAAAAAAAAAAGATGCCAAAATGATAATTAAATGGAAGTTAATTATGCACGAATGCAAACTATACATCCATTAACCTATAGTAGCTAAAGATGAAGGTTGCAAAATTAACACAAATAAGAGCTACACCATTCCAAGATGGGATACAAAGCAATAGTTGCTAATATTGGTCTAGAGTGTAATACCCAAAATTAAATATTTCGTAAATAGAAAGGTTGGAAATTTGTAAAACACAAGGATTAACACATAATTCTTACAAATTTTCCTTTTAAACTAGCCTACAATCATTGTAAAATCAACACAATTATGATGCAAATAATGTATGGAATTTAAATGAAATTAGAATTCAAGCTAATAGACAGGAAGAACACATGGTTTTAATTAAGAGAAGGTCAAATGTAGTTTATAATATCATCCTTAAATTTCAAAAATGGTTAACTATAAATTGCATAATCAATGATGTAAGATTTGTTCTATTAGGGTTATATATTTTCAAAGGAGAAATATAACGAAATAATTACATTAAATTCTATCTATTAAGGACTTGCATGGCAATGTAGAAAAAGGCTTGAATGACACTTTTTATATTCAAGGAATTTCTCTTTGTCTTCAAGAAGTCTATTCCAAATGGAGGGCAAAGGCACACTCAGGTGTCACAATTTTAACAGATTATAATCCCTTTTCAAAGTCTATAATTATGAATATTTAGATGATATTGAAAGTAACATTTCTATCCATTTCCAATTTCAAATCATGATGCTTTAAGGCATATATAAAATATCACAAAAGAAATTTTCTAAAATAATAGTTTTTAAATGTTTAAAAGAACTTTTGAAATAATTACAATTTTTGAGATTTTAAAAAGTTCATAACATAATAAATTAAAATCACATTCCATTCCTTCAATGGATCTTTAGTTTTTAAAACATAATTCATTCAATATCCCAAAGTTTCAAACACATAAGACTAACACATTGTAAAATAAAAATCCAAATCCATGAGTTTTGCAAGTGTGACAAAAAGTCTGGGCAAAATTCAAAAGTCCATTAATTATTGGCAATCCATGATTTTGATTTGATTTTTCCATTCTTGGAAGGTTGATTATGATAGTTTTAGATAAGTGAGTCCATTTTTTCATTATTTCAATGAATTTTATTTTATTTTATTTTTATATCTAAGGAATACATGAAAAACTACCATTGTGACGTCCATATAAAATCACCATAGTGTGCAAACACCCTAAATTATCCTTCATTAATAGGCATTTGTTAACTATGGATGAACATAGTAACCATGTTGCCTTAAAAACAATATCACAAGCAGAATAAATTGGTTTAGACATGATCACCCTACCATCCCACACATCACACGTTCTACAACCATTAGATGTATCTTGTTTCAAGCCACTTAAAACAACATTCCAAAAAGGTTAGGGATGTAGTTATGTTTAGAAGCAATCACATCTAAATAAAATTTAACCTTGGCTAGATGGATAAATCAAACCTTGGAATAATCACTTACACAAAAAACCATGAAGTCTAAACTTAGGGCCACAAGTATATGGCATTTCAATTTGAAGGCAATGGACAACAAGATTCAACCTTCACAAATATACATTGTAGCAAATGTCAATGATCAAGGAAATGAATATTACATAACAAATGATGAAGGTAATCATAATCAAGATTAGGAAAAGAAACCTGAAGTTGTAAAAAGTTTTTTGCATATAAGTGAAATAGTTCAACAAACAACTTAAGATTTATTTAACAAGTCTAAACATGACCATCATTACTATATAGAGATGCCTCATAGCCCTATTATGCTTTAGGAGCAACTAGAAGAATTCCATGTTGTAAACCTAGATGATAACCTTGATGTGCTACAAGACAATCCACTTGTTGCACCAAATCTACCTAGGAATTCATGTCTATGCACAACTTGTTTTCATTGCCTTGTTTACTTGCAATACAAACAAAGGGAAAGGAGCCATTGTTGATTACTCTCAGTCACATGTTGTGACATCTTATCAATACTTAGATATCATGTGAAAAAAGGCTATGGACAAAACTATATTTAAAAAATCAAAAGAGAAAACAAAAGGAGAAAAAGGAAAAGAAATTGAAAAAAACAACAAATATGGGGATTACAATAAATCAAGCAGTTCAAAGAGTTGTTGAAATACGTGCTAAAACAAAATTTGCCACAACTTGAACTCCAACAGTTGTGAAGGAAATGGGTGGTTAACTTCACCAAAAAAATTGGGCAAACTTGGAGCAAATCCATTTAGGTACATGGGCATGAATGTAGGATCCATAACACCTTCTCATTGAGACGCTCAACAAGAAGCAAAGATTTGACAATAAATTGAAGGTGTCAACTAGTAAGGTTGTTATATTCAAATGAAAGACAAGTAGTAGGATCCAAGCTAAAGTGAGAAAAAACCAAAAGAACATGATTAGTTCAGCTAAGAAAGGACCATAAGCACCATCAAGAGGAAAATACCAAAAACATGATAAAAAAGAGCCGATTTCAAAAGAAGAAAACACTAAAAAAATTCAATTAAAAAAGGACTAGAAGGTGAAAGCATGGTATTTCATACAAACAAAGTTGACGAAAAAATATCAAGTTTATAAAGAAACAAATTTTCACAAAAACACAAGAAAGTAGATTCAATTTTACTTCAATTTTAGACCATGATGCTTTCCATTGGGTTTGTATTAAGTTAAATAAAAAAATTGATAAACTTTGGAATAATAAAAATAAGGAACAAGCACTTTTGAATTTTATTAGCCAATATGGTGTTCAAAGTACTTTTTCATTAAAAATTTTAATGAAATAGATTTGTGTGAAATTATAACATAAAGATCATTGTATATTCAAAGGAAGGAAAGAAAATAAATTTTACTTTCTCTTTGCTAGAATATACTTGACACGTACTTGAAACAAATGTTACATTGCAAAAAGTAGGTTTCAAAAGCTACTTACATATTAGAAAAGTCTACTTGAAACCTATTTTTACAATGTAAAATTTACAATTTAATTAATAATAGTGAAGAAGTTTTTTTTTTTTCATCACTTAAGTAAAAATATTAAGTGTATAATACTTTTATGATGGGTTTTAATCTTACTTCTTGTTAGCTTGAGAAGTAGACTACCACAAAAATTGAATTGTATACTTTACCAATTTTTCACCCTAGAAGCACCATCAAAAGGATTAGAACTCAACTAAAAGAAGACCAAAAGCACTATCAAAAGGAACAAAGCTTAGCTAGGAGAGGACCAAAAGCACCATCAAGATAAGCAAAGTTCAACTAGAAGATGATTAGAAATACCATCAAGAAGAATTGAACTCAACCAGGAAACGACCAAAAACACCATCAAGAAAAATCAAATTTGACTAGGAAACTAAAAACACCATTAAACAAGTTGAATTCAATGAAAGGAGGACCAAAAACATGATCAAATGGAACCAAATTTAATTCTAAAAACACTAGTGTTGTCAAGTTATATAGAAAAAATTGAATACACATCTAAATAGTGGCTAGTTTTTCAATTCAATTCTAGGCTTATTCACAGTTGGGATTCCACACAAAAAATAAGGACTACAAGATTTTATGGGGCTACTTTTTGCAAATAACATTTACTTGAAACAAATTTAAATGAAAAAAATTAAGCAGTCAAATTTGAGATAATTCATGTGGTGGTGGTGAGTTTTCACATTCATACATAATTGTGCATGAATATTTTGGTTTATAACTAGAAACACATAAATTCTCAAAAATTCCCAAAAAGAGTTTCAATGGAGAACTAAACATGTTTTTTAGCAAAAAAACATTTCTTACACATGTGACTTGCACCTCAAGCTAGACATTTTGAACCTATTGAACATAATGTTTTTGTCAAATGGTTAAGAAAATGAATCCTTTTCCTTGCAACCCTTTCCTTTAAAATTTCAAGACATTGAAATTTTTGTATAATTTGGTTTCTCATCAAGATCATTTAATGAACATGCACTTTCAAAGAAGGGGGCATGTTTTTGTTGTACAAAGAATTTGAAATCAATTGTATGACTTTATGCATACCTTTTGATTCTTTTGTTTAAAAATGCAATTTAGACATTTGATGTAATTAGTTTACAAGATTCAAAATGACATTTATATAATATCTGAACTATTTTAAAATATTTTTATTAATTTAACAAGACATCATTTTATCAATTGGCATACAAAAATCCACTACAACTATCATAATGTAAGATAAACAAAAATCTAAACTTTTCCTTTGCAAACCTTTGCAAAGTCATTCCTTTTTGGTATCCCAATCATGAATACACCCATGTAACCCTATAATACACAATCATCGAATACTCAACATTATAATTTCATTATGCATAACCTTATCCAAATCAACACATTTTGATAGAATAATAATCCATGGAGGTCACAATTTGACAATTTGAGTATGCATTAAGTAAACAGGGTTTACGTCATTTTGGGATTACATCACATAGGGTTTATAAGGTGTTAGGAATGAGGGTTTAGGAATTGGGGTTTGCAAAAGCAAAAGCACAAATGAATGTTTACATTTTGCATTTTGCGTTTTATAACGAATCATTACTTTGAGTGCACATGTGAGTACAAAACACATATCAATTCTTGGTTGCCTTACTTTCCATGAGTCCATTTATCTACTATTCATTTTCATCATTTTTAGGAATTAATAGTTTGCAAAAATGTTGGGAGTGGAATCAATTTGCAACAATTCACTATTTTCTTCACTATTTTTTTTAATGCACAACACACACAAACACATTAAAAAAAAAAAAAAAAAAATTCTAGGTGCATCTAAGTACTCAATGGAACTTAACCTTTTCATCATTTTTATTTGTTTGACTACACAAATGCACAATGTTTTGCAACTTTGTAGATTTTTTTATTGGAAAACTCGATTTGTTATTGTGTGTTGTGTGAATTTGGATTAGCATCACATGCATGCTCACTACTTAGCATTGCACACATGCTCACCTTGATTTCAATTGTTTTACTTTCTTTGAGTGCACCTAATTTTGTGCACTATGCACACACACCTTGATTTCAAGTGTTTTACTTTCTTTCAATGCACTTGATTATGTGTGTACTTTGCAAAAAAAATTGTTGGCAATTTGGAATTAGTGTTGTGCATTATCTAGGAGTTCAATATCAGCATTGCATGCTCGTTCTATGAGTTTGGTGTGAACATGTACTTCAACGAGTTTGGCATTAACGTGAATCTATTCATTTAACAATTCTTTGAGCAAAACAAATCAACAGAAGTAAGTTTTAAACTTTTTACTTCTTTTTGTGTTTGGGAACTTGATTCCAAGTGTTATTTAGAGTATTAATGTGTTTATTTTTTATTTTAGGTTTCTATCATAATGCATGAAAAGCTTCAACAACCCTTATTGCTACTAAAGAATGTGGGTTTAAGGTTTAGTGTGTCTGTTTTATGATTTAAGTCTCTATCCATAATGTCTAAAGAGCTTTAACAACCTTGTTTTGTTGAAAATGTGGGTTTAGTTTGTCTTTTTTTCTTATTTAGGTTTTTTGTCTTTTTGATTATTAATGGGTTTCGACAACCATGTTCTATTGAGAGTGTATGTGGGAGGAGTTGATAAAGATGTCACATCAATTGCCGCTAATTAAATCAAAATCTTCATCACTTTCAAATCTTGAAAGTGTGCATTTGGAATCTAGCAACGTGGCATTGTCAAATGTTGTTGATGTTTCATAGCTTGTGGTTATAGAAGCACAAGCTTTGGCTTGGAAACCACACAACCACATGTCTACATGTCGGGGATTTTTTGTTATGAATGATGGGCTACCTATGGATTTGGTGAATTTGTAAATGTTGCAATGCATAATATGTAGATCTAAGCAAACAACCATCAATGCTTTGGGTCAAAGATCTACTCTATGTAAAGGTTTAGTTAAGTATAGAAAAGTTAATGGGATCACTCTCATGATTATCCAAAGTTGTTTGTTCTAAAGAAACAACAATCAGTGCAATGGTAAAATTTGTTGTTGCTCATGCTCAACAATCAAGGAAGAAAATGACAAGTTTTTTTAATTGTGCAATTATTGCATTTTTTGGTGCTACAAACCTGTACAAAAAGAATGATGAACAACAACAACAATTTTTCAAGGATTTGGTTCTTTATACGTGCAAGGGTTACAAGCCTTTGTCCAATCATGAGAACATTTGGCTTCAAAGGTTAGTCCTACGCTAATGCCCCCATGTGGTTTTTCCATCTCAATTTTCTTTTGTGGGAGAAGTGTTACTTGCCATGGTCAAGAAGACCATGGACCAACATGTTTTACCAAATCTTGCATCTACAATAGTAATGTCTACTAGTTTTGATCGATGGATGTCTTGCAACAGTGTGGATATTTTCGCTTTGGTTATCAATTTTTTAAATGACACTTGTGCCTCCATGCATGTTGTTGTGGGTTGTTTGAAGTGAATGAAACAACTTAGTAGTCCATGGCTAAATAGCTTTGGTCTTTGTTGGAGAAGTTTGGTTTATTGCTTTAAGTGATTACCTTTGTGAAAAATGAAGGCATTAATTTGGCAACTATAATAGTGACAACTTTACATTCTATCATCAATTGTGAACCTTTGAAGATTTTTAAGGTTTATGAAAGCACATGCATTGGGCATGTGATTGCTAAAGTCTATTAGTATGCTACAAATGACAACAAGGTTTCTGTTAAGTTGTAACATGAGAATGTGAAGAATGTCCGGGCTAGTTTACAGAAAACCATTACTTGGACCAAAAAGTCAAGGAAAGGATGGAAGAATGGGCATGGGCTTATGTTAAAGTGGGATGCAAGATTGAAAATCAAAAACTCCTATGAAGACAAGATTTTCCATCAAAATCATTATGTTTGAAAAAACTCTAGAATTTTAAAATGCCATTATTCTCTATTATGGCAAATACTTATTTTAAAGAAATTTCTTGATATTTTTTATATGTCATGACTTGAAATTGGAAATGGAAAAAAATGTTACTTTCATTATCATCTACATATTCATATTTTAAGCCAATTTTTAACTACACTAGAAAAGGATTTTAATCCGCCAAATTGAGACACCTTAATGTGCTTTTGCCCATAGAATCTTATTGTTTCAGCATGTGTGCTAAATCAATCCAACGGCCATTGGTTATTGTCAAACGCCTTGACAACAACTATCACTTTGATTATGAACATAGAAGTTAAGTTGTTGTAGTTATCTAACTCATTTGAAGTTTATGACCCTTTTGAAATAGAGATCTTACTTTTACATAGGAATATGCAACTTGAAATTATAAAGGTGATCAAACATTTTTCTGGATTTATTGAGGTCTTTTGATGGACTTCAAGTTTACAACATGATGGCTATCATGCTAGATCCACACTTCAAGGGTTTGCACATTATGGAAATTTGGTGGAATGTGAAAATGTAATCAAATTAGCGTCTAAATATCACGTCAAGATTATGATTCCACTTCTGATGGTGTTTTTGAATAGCTAAACCCCAATATTGTTACAACTACTACAACAACTAATGATGCAATATTGGAGTTTAAAGAAAATATGTTTGGAGTGGGACATCAATTGAGGAATCTTTTCAAGCATTGGTCATTGGAGAATTGTCTTTGTTCAAGAGACCATCTATTTCCTCATCTACATGTGCAAATCCACTAACTTGGTGGATCATGCATGAACGCTAATTTACAAATGTGGGTTTTTTAGCTAAATAGATTCTTGGAATCTCAGGTCCACAAATAAAAATTGAATAAGTTTTTAATCTTGTTGGGGTGTTGATAGTTTTAAAGCAATACCACTTGCAAATGGACAACATGGACTAGATCATCATTATTGTGAAAAATTGGCTTGATGATCCATGTGCCAATTGCAAGCCAATTTTTTTATTTCAAACAATATTTGAAAATAAAAGAATTTTCGATAGGGGGGTCAAAGCAAGATAAACCAAAAAAGTTGACGTCTCCACTTTAACCTTACACCTCTCATATAATTACCATAAAGTAGCATCAAATTAAGTGAAAGTATGTGTCAAATAACATTAGTTGATTCTATTAAGTTTACAAGAATTTAATTCTAAAAAAATAAAAAACAAATGAATTTTAAAAGTAGATAAATAATACATTTGAAAGCGTTAAAAAACTATGTGTTCAAACCTACTTTTTGGTTAGAAAAATTAATGAAATTGATATGTAATAAGTTAGGAAATGAAAATCAACATATCTTTTAACAAGTCAAAAATATATATATATATTTCCTTTTTGTAAGAACCTATTGACACGTACTTGAAACTAAAAGCCCATAGTGAAAAGTAAACATCAAAAGCTACTTGTATTTTGAAAACCCTACTTCAAACCTACTTTTCTAGTTTGAAATATGAAAATCAATGCACATTAGGGTAAACATATATCATATTTAATCATTGAAATGAAAACATTCATTGTTCCATAATTGTGTAATGGGTTTTGTTGCAATTTCAAATCTACTTGTTCCAATTTTGACAAGGTAATCAAATTGTTCACTTTATCTTACTAACATCCAAGAAATAATTATAATTTGATTGAAGAACATGATGTTTTTGAAGAATTGCAAGTTGATTATGAATAATTTTGTGGGTTGGGGTGGGTTTGTGTGGGGTGTGGTTAAGGCAGGGAAATTGTGCTACAATTGGGCAAAATTCTATGGTTTTGCATAGAACTAGAGTTTAATCCCCCCACATATTTTGGTTTAGTTCTAGGAGTCTAACTTTCCAAGTTTTTTTCTTTTTGTTGCAATGTTTTTATAGGTAATAAAATCAAAAAATTGATATGCATAACCTTTGTGCATATACATCATTTTGTGAAAATTGAAAATCGACATATTCATAATCGGCAATTTTTTTAAAACCTAAAATAATGTGTAACTGGATGGTGTAGTAGATTTCAGATATTTTTGAAATACATATCCTTCTTTTAAAAAAGGGAAATATATGACTTATTAGTATTCACAAGATAAGCCTAAAATGTGATAATTAAACAATTATATTTGAAAACACCAAAAACATGATCAGGATAGTGAGAAGAAGACCATAGTCATGATGAAAAGGAGCCGAACTCATGAGGGGAAGACCAAAAGCACAAACAAGAGGATCTAAATTCAACTAAAAAGACACTAGAATCTCGATCAGGAGGGTGAAAAGAGGACCAAAAACATGATCAATTTTAACTAAGCTAAGAATGCATTAGAAACACCATTAGGAGGGTAAAAAAAGGACCAAAATCACAATAAGGAGGAGTCAAACTCAATGAGTGGAGGACTATAACTATTTGATTGGGAGGATCCAATCTAGGTGAAGAGAAGACTAGAACTTGATGACAAATAAAAAAAGGTGCAGAAAATTCGTTAGTGAGGAGGATCCAAGTTTAGAACATAGTTCACCTTCAATGGAACATTAATTGGTGCCCACAATTTAAGTTTGGTGAATGGGGATGCATACGCCCATTGCCATTGATTTAGAAGCCTTAACCTAGATTAATTATTCACATATGATTAAAATTGAATGGTGGTTTTGATAATTATGATTAGTAGGTTCTTCCATCCTTGTGAGGGGCCTAGGTGAAGTTTAGTAGTCAACATATTACTATTTGGTAATAAGTGTTAAAACAAGTCATCATGGCTTACCATGTGTTTGATAGATTTGTTTTTCTCATTTTTTGCCACCCCATCTTTGGAGGCGCATATCTTTCTCATTTTCCATTCAAATTGAATGATTTCAAAGATTGTGGGTGTGCAATTTAATGATCCCCAAATGGAATGAGAGCTAAGCCCTTTTACTTCTTGGTTAAACCTCTACCTTTTGACAAAAACTTTATATTTCATGGTTAAACTTTTAACTCACAGCAAAACCATTTTATTTCTTAACTAAACTTCTATCTCACCACTAAACTTTTATACTACCTTTACCTACCTACCTACCTACCCACCCACCCACTTGCTATAAAACTATTTTGTTTTGGATTTTAATATGTTTGTATAGTTGTTAAGGTTTATGGTATCTATCATAAGGATTATTTAGGTTTTTATCACTAGAAAAAAAAATTTATTTACAACCAATTTTTGCAATTAAAAAATGTTGTTTCAAATTTTAAAAATAATGATTTGCAATTAAAAATAGTTGCAAATGACATTTTTTAGTTATAAAAATTGATTCGCAAATAAAAATTCATCTTTTAGTGTATTTTTTAAAACATTAATTAGCTTTAAACTTTATAGTTTAATCTTAAATTCATTGATTTTTTTCATTCAAGTAGTTTTAAATTTTAAAAAAAACTAATTGTTATAAACTCTATTTTTCCATTTATATGGTCTATCTTATTTCAACCTTAAGGCCTAAACCATCATGTTTAAAATGGTTTGAAGTTCCCAACATCTTCGTCTTACAACTAACATTTTTTAAAAACAAGAAAAAATAAATGGTCTTATTTTTCTAACCTTAAAATTTTGGAAAAAGGAAATACACATAATCTTCTTTTGGCATTTTTTTAATTAAAAAATAAAATAAAATCTTCAACAATTTTTTTTAATTAAAAAAAAATCTCTTTCTTTTGTTTGGTTCTTTTCTTCATTTAATCCTTTTCTTTAAATTCATCCTCTTCTCCTTCCTTCATATTCTTCTTTTGGCTTATGTTCTTGTTTCACAAATCCAGATAAAACCAAAAAAAAAAGAAAAAGGGGCAAGGTGTAGTTGCCATGGATTACAATCACACATTATAACTAAGCAATTGTGTGATAGGTGATAGCAACAAGCATGACAATGTGGTTGTAGTTGAGTGATGGTGCAATAGGTGCAAGCATGAGAATGACGAATGATCGAGTAATGCAAGGCTTGTAAGCTGAGTTTCTCACAATACTATTATTTTTGAAAAAGTGAAGATATATGTTTTTTTGACTAACCAAATGCACAAGTTTTTTATTTATTTAAAAACTAACTAGCAATCAATGTTGCACAACTGATTTTTATTTTTTTAAAATCTCCTTCTTTATCTTCCTTTCATTTTTTTCAACTCCTTTTTTCTTTTTTTCCTTATTTTCTATTCTTGTCCTTTCGTTTTTTTTCTTCTTCCTCCTGTAATGATTTCTTCTTTGTCTTCTCACAAACACATGAAAAAATCAAATTAAAATTTAAAATTTAAAAAAAAAAAAAATCCTTCAAAAACTCGCCCCTTCATTAAAAGATAATTGTCTATGACACTCAAAAGGGGGGGTCACATTACCTCTCACAAATTGAACTAAACTTTTGCCTCCTAAGCATTATCAAGAGTGAGACAGTTCATGGGCCAAACAAATCATAGTTGGTCTATGATTTTAGGAAAGCTTGGTCAGCAGCACATTGCCCAAAATATGCAAGTGCTAACAAGCTATGTTCTCATCATAGGAAGGACCCTACAAATGGGAATGAGCTTAAACAAGCATTCCTAAACCCTGGCATTGGAGTTGTGGCAAGTGACTAAGGGACTAACAAATGTCTTCTTTCTTGGGCCATTTCAAGAGAGGGATTTAACCTGGGATGCTTCTTCAGAAGTGGTGCTAATAGCTTGGTTTTCGTTGGAGATCCAGCACTACTCCCTCCAACAAATTTTTCTTTGACAGGGTATAATACCTTTCTAGGTGGTCATAACAAGTAGACATGACAACAATTGGGGATGGCAACTTGCACAATAAGAAAACCCGAAGCTTCTTATCACCCATGAACTAAGGGTAAGAAAATAGCAAGCAAAGCAAGCAAAAGTAATAACAATTAGCAAGCATACCAAAAAATTAAAGCAAAACAAAAACAAGGAAGAAGAAGGAGAAAGAAGAGGTGCAAGGGAGAGAGGCACACTAGTTTGGTTAGTAGGTAAGTTAGGGTTAGTGGGTTAATAGGTAGGAGGGGTCAAAGATAGGTGAGTCAATAAATAGGAAGAGAGAAAAGAAAAGAAAGGAAAATTCAAAAGGAATGGAGTGTTTTTTTTTTTTTTTTTTCCCTTCCTAATTTGAGCCAAATGAAACCCTTAAAAGGTTTTTCCAATTGGTGAATACCGGTTCAAATTTTGGCCATATATGGGGCTATAATCAGTTCGAGTTCCTCCATGCGGATTGAATTAGCATTGGCCCGTTCTTTTACTTTTATGAAGAACCTCTAATTCCAGTTTTGAGAAATAAATTGGAATTTGTGTCATTCCAGTTCCACACATAAAAATGAACTAGAAATCTGGTTTGAAGTCCAGTTTTGTCTAAATATTCTAGTTTCAGTGCCTAATTATTGGTTAAACCTCAATTCCAAGTATTATTATTTTTCATATATATCCTAGTTTTAGTTCCAATTGGACCACACATAAATAGACTCAAGAATTCAGTTCTTGGTCTAGTTCATAAGAGATTAAAAAATCTGATTTTTTTGAAAATTTTAGATCTGGTTCTTAGTGACTGGAACCAAAAGTTCATACTTGCCAAAAATAAAACATAACTTTATTACAAAAAGTATAAAGTTGGCCCTACATTTTAAGCAAGTTATTTGAATTAATGTTACATTATTTTTATCTTCACAAAGAAAAAATTGTAGAAAAAATCCAATACTAGATCAAAAAATATCATTTAGTTACATGCATAATATGGAGATGGAATTGAATATAGTCTCAAATTACTAGATTGGATTAAAAATTCTTTGTGAAAATGACCCAAAAAACCAATCTCAAGACCGAACTGGAGGTTCCATAAAAACAATAAAATCAAATAAAACCAGAACCTTAGCTATTTTCACTTACAATGGGGCTCTTATGTTCAATTAGGTGATTTTGTTGTTTCCTTGTCACCAATTTTTAAATTAAAAAAAAAAAACAAGTGGCCATATTCTACACAAACTTTTAGTAGGGTAGCCAAAATATCAGAGGATACTTTTTAAATTTTTCATTCTCATTTCTTTTATATAGCCAGATTTGGCTGAATCCTCTTATGGATGGATGATCATCACTTTGGCTACATCACAAAATTTAGAAAAAAAACAACACTGGTTACAATTGTTGCCAAAGATTTGGGAAATGGCGTCTGAGGCAAATCCTTAGCATGTCCAGTAGCAACCCACCTTAGCAAGCCAATTCATGGCAAGCTTTAGAAGTAGGCAAATGCTATAAACAAGTGCAATGTGTTAAATGCAGAGAAAGTTTCAATGCAAAACATTGGGTTTAGGGTTTTAAGGTAAACCCTAAACCTTACATGGTCTCAATTGAGGATTTTTTTTTGAAAGTATTTGAATGTAATTATAAGATCAAACTACTTTAGTGCCTAGCCTGGTTAGGCGATAATTAAATTTTTTTTTTAAATTCCAAAAAATTCTGGAAAATACCTAACCTGCCATGCCAGAAATTTGAAAGAAACTCTCATGCACACTAGCTTCATTGTTCAGTATAGTGCCCAATTATAAATTATAATCCCTACCAAAAAGTAAATGACAAAAGAAATATTATTGTTAAGCACCTTGCTTGCTATGGAACCAGCCCAGGTACTACTACTACAACATATCATAATGCTTGAAATCAATTAATTTTCAGTGAAATACATGTCATGATGCACTAATTTAGGATTGAGCCTTGAGGGGAATTTAGCAAAGGTCCAAATTTGATAAACAACACTTTATAATGTGTTTTTATCTTCATTGGCAATCAATATCTTCAAATGCTGGCTTGTGTAAAATAGTAATTTTGAGAAAGTTGTTGCACAATGGATGAATTTTTTTTGGAGAAGATGAACAATCCATGAACCCACCCAAAGAAATTACAGCTCAATTGATTTGTCAAAATGGAACAACAAATAGGCACTTGTAATATGCCTAGTCCTTGAAATGGAACAACGAGTAGGTGTAAGATCCCTCTTCAAAATGGAACAACAAGTAGGTGTAAGATCCCTACTCTTTTCAAGGAGGGATATTGGGGGGTATATATGGTGCCCTCCAAATACACTAGGAATTTTGTTTATGAATATCGTATGTTCTCCAGCATCTATGGTTATTGCTTGTGGGCATTCATCTTTCTTACATTGAGGATTCCAATTGATGGCTTCAAAAGTCCAATGATGCAAACATATGAGTAATTTGCTAACTTTTTCTTGAAACCAAAAAATAGAAAGGAAAAAGCTTTGTTACTCCAAGGTATATTTATCTCTCTTCCCTTTAACTCATGGAGCGGTTGTTGACCGATATTTTATCATTACTTCTTGGTGCCAAGAATTCCACACCTTCCAAAAAAATATGCATTTTTTGTTGTGCCAAATGTGTGGG
The DNA here is from genome assembly GCA_963920785.1 of Sphagnum contortum. Classification (NCBI taxonomy): domain Eukaryota; kingdom Viridiplantae; phylum Streptophyta; class Sphagnopsida; order Sphagnales; family Sphagnaceae; genus Sphagnum; species Sphagnum contortum. The sequence goes on along the minus strand of OY987292.1, from coordinate 10,302,652 downwards.
AGACTTGTGTTTCTAGCTTACTTCATATTATTGATAGCTAGTGTGGCCTATGCCATTGGCCCAAGTGTGAACACATCAAGTGCTCTCAACTGAAATTTTCCTTCCAAACCCATGCAATTTGTTTGAATTTCTAGCAACAAAATCCACTAAAAAAGCAATATCTTGCACATCTTAACTCTGAAAATTGAGAAATAAATTCTATTACATCTGACTCACCGAAGGCTTTCCAACAACACTAAGAATGCCCCCAAATTTCAATACAGTTTCCAGATTTAATTTTATTTAATTTTATTTAATTTTCATTGAAAAAATGGTTCAATAATCAATGGCTTCCACACCCTAGCTCCAAACAGCCTCAAACCAAGTCTGGGCACCCTTACACATGGAGAGCTTTCTGAAGATACCAAGAGCACAACATGAAGCACTGTGGTTTGCGAGATCTCAGCAAGACAAACAAAACAAAACAATGGCCCTGCCATTAATTTAATATCAAGAATTGATATTGTATGATAATTTGGGGGAAATTCATTTTAATCTATTTTAATGTACATCATCATGTTGTTGTAAAAGAAAAATTGTCATGGGTTTTTTTCTTTTCATTTATTAACATCACATTAGTTATATGGAACCCAAAAGAGATCTCACATTAAATAATGACATGTTCTAAGAATTTATTTAAACATTTTTTAAAAAATTGTTACTAAACCAAAACCAATAAGGAAATGTTGCAACATGATTTCAATTTTTTGCAAATATAATGACTTTTTTCTCCCCCAAAACAAGATCAAATAGTTCCTTTTCATATTTATTATTTGCATTCGTTCAAATTTTCAAACCAAAAAAGAAGAAGAAGGAACTCATCATGACATATGTATTTGAATGTTTTCAATCACATTGTCACATTTTGAAAGAATTACATGAATTTTTGGGTATGATGGGTGCCATAAACATGTTTGGAAAACATAGTTTCATATTGTGGGTTATGGATTGGTGACAAAGTCACTTGGGGTTGGGTGCTCATTTGAGGAGGTGGTAGAGAAAGCAAAATGTCAAAAGATGAATGTGATACAACAAAATTAGGATGAATCATCTCACCTAGTTTATAGGGGGCAAAATCCCTTAAGCTACTATACTCTATAATGATTCTCAACACAAAATCCATGCCTTACAAGGCACGGCCAACAAACTACCTTGCTCCAATAGATAGATATGTAGAACAGGGTATTTTCCCTCAATTTTGTGATGTAGCCAAAATGGTGATCATGAGAAAAAAAATTAACCAAATTTGGCTAAAGACCAAGTGTGAAAGGGAAACCACAACTCTAAAATACCTCCAATGTACAAGATCAATGCATAAAGAGTGATGTACACCTAGAGCAATGCATAGAAAATTGTTTATGAAAAGTAGCTAAGTACATTTAATTTAAATTTTATGTCAAAAATCATAGGTCCACAATATTTTTGTTTTCAAGATACAAGTGCAAGGAAAATTCCAATGAGATATACGATCCAAGGACTTAGGTAGTGTTGTATAAAAATCATAGCAATGTTCACAATTGTTTGGAGCAACAAGGATATTTTTGAGAACTTCACAAACAACAGTTCTACAAAGAGGACTAGCACTTGAAAACATTGAATGTCACATAGTAGGATATGAATTATTCATCAATCCTTTTTTTTCAATTTTAAAATTAAATTATCAATGTAGCTATCAAATTGTAATCAATAAATTTCCTTCAAATCAATTGTCTAATTGTTTAAATGTTCCAACAAGCATAGTCCAATTTGCACATCAATATGACAAATTAAATTCACATGAATTAAGTTTGGAAAGTAAAACCATTCATGTGTTCAAAAGTTTGTGCCTTACCTCTTTCCTTCAATTTCAATTTTGTAGTTGTTTGGATGTTGCAACAAATTGTCTTCCAATGTGCAAAACAACAACATCAAAGATTAAAATCACATCAATCAAGTTTTAAAAATGAAAATAGTCATGTAGACAATATAGCTCTTACCTCTTTCTTTCAATTTAGTTCTATAGTTGTTTGAGTGGTGCAACAACTTATCTTCTAATTACATAACAACATCAAGGATTAAATTCACCTTAATCAAATTTGAAAAATAAAATCACTGATGTTACAACCTTAGCCTTGAGTTCATGATCAAGTTAGCAACGTTTAAACATGAGAAAGGAGTAATAGGCTATGAGAGTATCCTAAAACTTAAACATTGCTACACATATGAGAACAAAATCAAATTAGGAGCCAAGTAAGTGCTTGGATAGATTATTTTAAATTGTATTTTATATCTTTGAAAAATCACAAGGGGAGCACAATAGTTTCAATTGTCAATTTTTTTAAAAATCAACTTTATTATATGGAAAATTTCAGTGTTCAAAATTTGATGCAAATCAAAAGTCTTTTTCCACATTTAAAACGCTCAAACCTCTATAGTGGATAGCTTTTTTTTTCAAACATTCATTTTATTTACCAAATGTGCACCATTCCTTCTCAAAATTGGAAAGGATTTCAACATTGATAATTAAAAGAAATTGGGGTCAAGTGACCTCCAAGTTGAACATACAATATGATGTTGAAATTCTCATTTCAAGGGCTATAATTTTATCCTTAAAAGATTCTCAATCAAAATATTTTTGTAGGAATTATAAACTCATAAAGTACAAGATTCATAACTTAGCAAAATTGAAAAATTTCAAAACTCTTTCCTATGATTCCAAAGACTTCAACTGCCACTTTGATGCAACCTTCACTACTAATCATTAAGTATATTATACATAGGAAAATGATGAACTCTTCCTAAATTTAGGACATGATGTGTTTTGTGAATTAAGTTGGCATTAATTCATTTATGCACCATTTTAATTCCAATTTGCATTAACCGCCTTCTTTCTAGGTTGTACAAATTGAATTCACCTTAAAAACTTTCTTGTGAATTTATCTTAATCCCATCCTATAATATCTAAGCTTTATTTTTTTGCAAGAAATATAAAACACACATTGATCCTTGGGTTTGCATTCCACTACAAAATTGGACATCAATGAATTATTCGCTCCAATATAACTTGATTAGGGGTCAATCAATTCATGTGTTCAAAGTCTTATTAATTTCAAATTGTTTACATGTCCATGCCACAACACAATGACATTGAAAGTGGCCTTTTAAATTAAAAATGTAAAAGGTGCCAATGCACTACATGTCCTGTCCCCCCAAATTGTAATTATTGTTTGCATTGTATCAAACATCACATCTTGGATTTTTAATTTTTTAAAGTATATTTGATTAGCCTTAGACTTAAACTAGTGTTCAAAAATCCAACAAAAATTGAAAAACTTGATTGCATAGAATTATGAATATATTTATGACAAAGTAATACTCATCACAAAGTTTTAAAAATTTGCATATATATTTCAAAATTAAGGTTGTTGGTGAAATTTTGGCTGAATTTCTTTTGTGGTGAATGATACTGATGTACATCAACGAAATAAAAGACCATTTCAAAGTTTAAATTTTTTGATTGAAAATTCATTCAAAATTTATTTATTTATCACTTTTTGAACAATAAATGCATAATATTATTTTCATTTTAAAACAAAGCCACTACCATATAAAAAAGGAAGAGATTTTGTTACCAGGAATTACATTTTTTTTGGGTTTTCTTTTGTTTGGTAATGTTTCATAAATCACAAACTTGAGGCCATATGGCCATAAAAAAACTATAAATTATATACTAATATATGTACATTAATTTTATCCAATCCTCTTTGTCTAATCATTGGATCAAGATTAAATTTGATTCATAGTGAACTTCGAGTTCCATAATGTTGTCATGCACATTCTAAAGTTTTTTGTATATAATGATTAATGATTGCCAAAGAATGTCATTAAGATTTCAACTTATTACATATTATGATACATGTTATACATTTTTTTTTGGACAAAAGTGGCTCACCCATAATGTGCTTTCACCCCAAAGGTAAAAAATCAATAAATAGTCCAAATTTTGAATTTAGCATTGATGTTAAGTAAAGAAGCCACACCAACCCAATTGGGGAAATGGAAAAGTTTTAATTTTGATCAAAGTAAAATGAAATGAACATGTTGTGACTCTTGATGAGGTGGATGTATGAAACAACTTTAGAAGAATTGTTATGTTCAAAATGGAAAAAAATATTAATCATGATAACTAGTGCAAGTTGTTTTCAACTTTTGTGAAACATTAATCCTACATGCAAGAACAAGTGTGAATTGATTTATAGCATTAACTGTTAAAAGGACTTTCACTATATGTTAGGGATTGTACACAATCAAAACTACTTGTCATTAAGTCTTCAAGAGAAAGAAGCTATCCATCTACCTCATAATTTTGGTCATGGAATGTATGACATGATCATGAAGTTCATGGGAACTCAATCATTTTTCACACCACCCCATGTCATAGATCGTATGGACAATATTGATGATGTATTACAAATCACATGGCCATACCCCTAAAGATGTAATACACTCTATGTGCTAATTGCTACAAATGTTGGAACTCCATTCACGACTCCATGTGGGTGTTACCATACTAAGGTGTCCATTTTTTCTTATCATAGGGGAGAAATTATAAACTTGTAAATTATTGAATGTCTTATAATTCCAAATTTTTAAAAAAACATCTTAAAAGGGATTAATATCAAGTAGTATATGTACTAAAGACATTAGTTTTTTAATATAAAAACCATATGACTATTTTAACATTTAAAACATCAAACTTTCAAACATGTGCAAACATCATTAATCATAAATCATATTTTTTACCCAAATTTTCTAAATGGACTCAAAACTTATGAAATATTCTACTATTATTGTTTAATGTACTTTCTAATAAGTTGTATGATTGAAGTGGAAACCATTCCACCAAAAACAATATTGAGAATCTCATTACAAACTAGTGGGTACCCGTGACGGTCGGACATAATCCGCCCGTGCTTCGATATTTGGCTCTCAGGACCTGGGTTTTGGCTTTCAAGACCTGGGTTTCAGGACCTCGATAAACGGACATTGGATAATTGATCGGGTCCACCTTTTCTACGCGGACTACCCATTTCTTCGTCGGCCGTGTTCACGGATCACAGCCCGGGTCCCCCGCCCGGCCACCCACGCCCCGTCCACCCGGACCTGTCACAGACAGATGGACAGACAGATGGATAATCAGACCTCTCCCTCCCCCAACCCCCACGCGGGGCCCAGTCAACCTGAACGCCGGGCCCTATCACAGACAGACGTAGTGCATTGCCCGGTTCTGCCATAGAAAATGCAGAGGCCGGTTCTGCCATAGAATTGCAGCAGAATTGTCGTGTCAACTTCAGTTTCAGCTCCTTGCAACCGTGACTCACCAACAAACGCCTCAAATCCACCACGGTTTCCGTACCATACGTTGCTCCTCCTCCATCGACCATGTTCAATGCCGCTGCTTATTACGTTCACAAAACTCCGGAAGGAGAAGGAAAGTCCCGAGAACTCCAGAGCAACAAACAGAAGAGAGACAAAACGTCTCGAGCAAGATGAACAACCAAACAAAACGAAAACACAACAAACCAAACAAACACACAATTTCCTTCTTCTCCTTCATCTTCTTCTATTGCTGCCGCCGTGTTTTTACATAGCGAAGTGCAATAAACGCGAGTGTTGCTGCATTTGGCTTTCAGGACCTAGGTTTCAAGACCTCGACGCATGCACACACAGACAGACGCACGCAACAAGCGACTTTATATATAAGATGTGAATATCCATTCACATACTTTTTGGGAGGTTCAAATTGTTAAATTTTCAATAAGTCCTAAATTCAATGTCAAAAAAATCAAATTTGATTGAAGTTTCTCCATTAAAAAATGTTGTATAATGGTGGGCAAAACATGGTTTTTGGAAAAAAAAATTTAATGGAAGTTAATTCCATGGTTTTGTGCTTTTAACCCCATTTTAAAACTAAAACATGGACTCTTTATTTTATCATTTTTGAACAACCTTAGTGTGCCTCAACTTAAGTAAACCAATATCCTCTAATATGGTGGATGAAAATATATATGGGTCCATTCATGATTAGGGTCCCAAAAAGGATTGTTTAATTGAAAAAAGATTGCAAAAGACAACTTTGGATTTTTGTTTATCTTACATCATTATAATTATAGTGGATTTGTTGTACGCCAATAGATAAAATGATGTCTTTTTAAATTAATAAAAAAATTAATAATTTGGATACTCTGTAAATGTCATTTTGAGACTTATAATTAAAATAATCAAGTGTTTAAAATACATCTTTTTTTAAAGTAATCAAAAGGAATGCATATAATCATACAATTGATTTCAAGTTTTTTGTACAACAAAAACCTGCCCCTTTCTATGAAAGTACATGTTCATTGGATGAACTTGATAAAAAACCAAATCATACAGAAATTTTGAAGGAAAGGGCTACAAGACAAAAGACTCATTTTTTACACCATTTGATAAAAAATTATGTTCAATGGGTTCAAAATCTCTAGCTTTAGATGCAGGTCACATGTGCAGGAAATAATCTTGCCAAAAAACATGTTTGGTTGTCCATTGAAACTCATTTTGGGATTTCTAACATTAAACTAAAATATTCATATACAATTATGTATGAATGTGAGAAATCAGTGAGAAATCACTATTAACACATGCATTATCTTATATTGGACTATTCAAATTTTCTCATTTAAGTTTGTTTCATGTAAATCTAATTTGTCAAAAGTAACTTTAAAAAGTCCTTAAGTCTTTTTTTCTTTTTTTGGTACCCCAACCATGAATGGACCCATATATCATACAACACCATTCAAATTAAACAAGTTAATAGGCCTTGCACACATTGCCACAACTTAACAAATCATGCACATACCACCACAATTATATAATAAAACCTTACACACACCATCTCTATTTAAGATTAAAACACACCTAAGTCAATAAACAAAGTAGTTTGAAGAACAATAGTTGATCAATGGGAAGTAAAAAAGTAGAAAACCTTATTCTTCGATTTACAAGAGCATGAAAGAAGTTACCAAGAAAGATAGCCAAATGTTAGTGTAAGCAATAGACCACATCAATGCCACCAAATTGATGAACAAAGGGAAAAGAGAACACATGATGGGGTCTGAATATATAAATAGGAGCCAAAAACCATGTCAAATAGTGGTGAAAACTATGAACTTTTGTACATATGTTTTTTTCTTGACATTTTAAAGTTATGTTAATCATTCCAAGTTGTGCTAAATTTTATTAAATTAAATTTTGGGTTTTGTTTTTTCAAAAGGACATTTGAACTACTTTGTGTTGCATCAGATGTGGTTAATTTTACAAATGACTAGGTAAAGGACTATTGTAATAACATAATTCTAATGGTAAAAAAATTTATATGATAGCAACCTATTACCCAATTTCAAAAAAACACTCACAATTTAAAAGATATGGAATTTTAAAATTTTCAAAATTCAAAATATTTTTCAAATTTTCAAAAGTCATCTACCATATGTAAATGGGGTGTAATGTGCATGACATACAAAACAAAGTTGTGTTTATGATATAAGAAAAAAAAACCTAAAGTAATTAGCATATTTTGATATGATTCAAAATTATGATAAATTTTCAAGATGAAATGCAAAATATGGCAAAATTTACACATTTTGAAAAATTCATATTTATTCAACAATGATTAACACAAAACATGTGATCTATTGGGGCAACTATATGTATTTTTAATAAAAAGTTGCAAAGATTCATTCAAAAAAAAATAATATGAAAAAGTGAAAAAGGATTAAAAAGGACTCACAGTCCTTTTGCAAAATAATCCCATTGGCTCCTATCTATGTACTTGTACCCAATGAAAAAATACGCCTCCACACCTTATTTAGAATTTTGAGAAATGAAGTTCAAGACGAATGTTAGTCTAGTGCATAGGGTTGTAATGGGTGTTAGCCTAGTTTTAAGCATTCGTATGAAAGAATCTACCATGTTGGTTTTAGCCAACCAAATATGTACCAACTTTGTATTACTTTTGTCTCTAATATGAATTCATAACAATATTTGAACTTAAGCCCTATGAGACAAGTATCTACTTAGGCATTTTGTGGCAATAGAAATGTTGCCCCAACTATTTTCTTTCAAATCATATTTGTTTGAACGTTGATGGTTTTGCAACCTTGTAGTTCACAATTTACATATTGTTCTTTGTATTTTGTAATTTCACACAAAATGATAGTGGATGCAAAAGGTCTACCTAAGTTCCACACAAAACAAGAAAATAAGATACGCAAGCTCAAGTCAAAGAAATGTAAAATGTGAATTTTTGAACCCTAAATTCTCTATTGATATTGTGTACCACTTGTTGATGAAAAGGGGAAATGTTGGTCTCAATTTTTATATTTGAAAAGTTTTTTGGTAGGCATGTTAGGTATCACCAAAGGTATCAAAGGATCATCATAGTGAGTAGCCATTTTTTCAGTAGCAAAATTGTTCCAAAAAACGAAATTGAAATTAAAAATTTGAAAATGGAGTGATTTTGTAGGTTTCAACCACCATAAGTGAGGGAAATAAAAATTGCTATATTGTTATATTTGGTTTTCAGTGTGCAGCCAAAAACATAGAGAGATGATTAGAGATTTGTACTTCATATCTGGTTTATAGCCAAGTTTGGCTAAGTATTTCTAGGGATGATTGCCTACTTGTAACTCAATGTACATTGATTGGCACTTAATTATATTAGTATACTCACAATCAGAGTCCTGCATTGGGCTTGACAACTGTACCCATACCCGACCCATTACCCACCCATGGCACCTTGTCCATACCCATTACCCACCCAACTCATACCCATCAGTCCATCACCAAAATAAAGCTACTTAAGAATACTTTGACTACTATACAACGAGTCGCCCTATAATCTGCTAACTCAGTCGTTGTAAAGCCAGGGTCCCTCATACCCACCCATGCATCCAAGCCCATACCCATTACCCACCCATTTACCCATGGGTATGGGTGGGTATTGGGTACCCATGGGTATGGGTACCCATTGCAGGACTCTGCTCACAATGTATTCATAATTTTTGCATATGAATAATACAATCTGCTAGACAATTGAAAGGCTCAAAATTCCCGAACAAAGTTGAATACACAACTTGGTTGAACAGTCTCAACTCCTTTTTTTTTGAAAAATTGAAAACTTATACATTGATCAACAAGTTACAACAATAGGTGTGAAATTGGACACATTAGGTAGTACAAATCTTAACATGAAGCACCTGTCCTCTCACAAAATTATTTCCATTATATTCTGTATCAATTGGTGCTGTCAAACAATTGTAGAGCCCATCAAACTATTCTCTGCAGAATCAACAAAAACCATAACCAATTTTTTTGTCCACCAAGTTCTAATTTTGGGAGCCCTACATACACATCAAGATTTTCACTGCACCCAAACTCCTCCTGATATTAACTCCTAGCAACAAAAGGATACTAAGTTTCTGATCTGTTTAATACTAGGCTAAACCATTCACATTTGATTGACCACATAAAAGTTAAATAATTAGTCATGGGTTTGATTATGATAAGAGGCAAATAAGTCTTGGCTTCCTATACTTGTAGAGATTGGTATACTTCCCCATATTACTGTGTATGGTTACCTCAACTGGTCCTTGTACCACCTACCTACAAAAACCCACTAGCCCTTTACCTAGGCATTAGCAATATCTACATGCATCTACCAACCAGTGTTGGATGGTTTTCACAAACACACTTTTGTGAGAATGAACAATTTCGATTTGTTCATAGAGTTGTAAGAACCAGCTTTGATTATTTCCATGAAATTTCTTTGTTTTATGAGAATCGTCTAGAGTATCAAAAAAAACTACTTAAAATTTTTCTGTTGGTTCCCAAGTTACCAGTTCTCACAAGTGTAAGAACAATTGATGATTTTCAATTATTGAATTTATTCTCATCAAACAACAATGAGGTGTGCGATGTCCACTCAAGATATTCTTCAATTTAGTACCATAGTTTGTCCCATATTCTTTGTCCAAAGTGTGGACATGTATTATATATAATTGAGCTAAATGAAAACCCTTCTTGCATTACTGTGATAGTATCAACTCATTTGGTGAACATTAAAAATAGTGTCAATCAAAAATGATCCATTGAAATAAAGGCATTGAGCTTTGGGATGCACCCATATTATGATGCACTCACAAACTAAAATTGCATATTACCTATGCCAAGTGTAGGTAGCCCCTTAATCCTTGTCCTCTAAAACTGAGAATTGCATTTAGGTTTCTTTTATTACCTTAGATGGTTCTCGTATTATTATTTTTTAATTTATAGCCTATAGTTCTTAAGTGAGTGATTCTTAATGAAGTGAAAACTGAGAGGGGTGAGTTCCAGTGTGGGTTATCACCCATGGTACTTCTTGCTTGGTTGTTTGTGAGAGAATCGATTGCTACCCAGTCTGATTCTGAACACATACCCGCCCAACACCGACTCAGTAGCCACTTATTGTCCTACCTCCCCACCTTCCTTCTTATAAAGGTTCAGTTGTGAAGGTGAAGCCCAATGTCAAATCAGTTGGGGTTCATGCACAAGTTTGAGCTGGGGTTCACCCACAACTGAATGAATAATGGGCTTCCAATGGATAGTCTGCTGGTGATAGTTGGTTCACTCTGGCTCAACATAGATCATCCAGCACACTTTGTAGTATATTTGTCCGGGAGGAACTAATTCCTGGCCAGTCAATAAGGATTGTCTGTGTGCAGATTCTGAGCAAGGATGTCACACATGTCTCTTGCCTGCCCCACTCTCACACAAAACTCAGATCTTGGGTATTGACTCCCATGCTTCCTTAAGGTGTTCTCATGTTACTTACTGCCTTGTGGCAAACCCCATATAGCATGAGTTCTTCTCGAATCATGGATGGATTGCTTTGTCACACTATGAGCAATTCTCTACTCCATACGCTGTCAACTTCTAGCAAAAGTTGGCAGTGGACTATATACATCATAATACTCCAAAGCATCCCCCTCTGGTAATGGCAACTGTGCAGTTTTCTCTACAGACTCTGTTAGCCTCACACTAACAACTATGCCAACAGGCAAACCTACAGACAAATCTGCCAACTACACCTGGAAATCATCATCCCTGCCTGCTCTAGAGACCTGGGGAGAGTACCCACATTAATCTAGGCCATTTCCAAGGTGAACTTTGGTCCTCCACAGTCAACACTGCATTGAGGGAATTGATAACCTTGGTTCAAGGGGCTGTTGTGATGACAGAGGAGGGAGAAGCAAAGCGTCTGAATTGGTAGTTGCCTCCTCCCCTGCTGTCACAGCTCCCCTCCTCAAGATAGCGGCATCTAGTGCAAAGTGAACTTGTTACCAGTGCACACAAATAATATGAAGCAGGGAATTGCTAACTCTGACACCGATTGGGAAGGAGCCCTGGTGTATAGGGGAAGCCCTACTCACAAGGATCTTCTCTAATTTGAGGATCATTGCCCCAAGGGCAAATGAGCCCGAAGGTGTAGACCCAAAAGTTAGACAAGGCCGACCACTCTCAGGGCTAAAGCCCAAAAATTAATGGATCCCCAGAGGAGCAGGCCTTCCCCAGCATACAGCAAGACCTGTTTTTGTTTTCTTCGGGTTTTTTTCTGCACTGGAATGTTCTTGTCTTTCCACAATAAAAGGTCTTCTGCCTATCACATAGCATTTCAGTCTAACTTACCATGACACATTGCAAAAATATGTTAAAGGTCCCTTCAATTGACAAAAAGGATCTTCCTCTTGGGGGAAGTGCTTTCAAATACAAAGAAAAAAACTGGCAATGCTTTACTAGCATGTGATAACCACTAGTTCCAGTTTGTGAATGAATTGACGATGGGGAACACTCTAGTTATGTGAAACAACCATAGGCAACACCAATTATGACCCACTGCAGAAGGCTTCAGTAGAAGTCATTGTGACCGAACTGAAAAGTGCCTTATTTTCTTGAAGAAAACTGCACAAGAATCAGATTGTGAAGAAAATTTTACCAGGGCTGGAAGCAAATTTTCTAGTTTTACCTTTCAAACTGGATACCCTCACAACACTCACACATAGCAACCAAGTCCACAGCAGGGTTGTGCTATTTTCAAATTCCTCTCAAGTAGGTTCACAGCAGGGTTGTGCTTTTGTTTCAAATTCCTCTCAAGTAGGTTCACTGGCGAGTACACCCAGGCATTAATTAGCATGAAAATGGCAACCGCAGCTGTAGAAGTTTTACTAAAGTGCTGGCTTCAAGTGGCGAACGAGAAGCGCCTTGTTCTGCGTGTGATTATTTCAGTAAACTGGGCGGCCTCTTATAATTTGTGTTCTGAAAGTTATTTAACAAATTGACAAAACTCCGTTCCACCAGCACATGAACTCATAATTCTTGTATACACTCCTGTTTTGTATTAATTGTGGGCCTGTTTAGAGGCAGCCAAAAAATTGTGATATGCTACTATTTGTACCCTGCGCACGGTATTCTTTAGTAAAAGGCGAAAGAATAGTTCGCTTTGCGCTGAGTACACAGCTGTGTGATTCTCACGTCCGGAAGAACAGACTAAATAGCATCAAATCCAGACGTTTAGGGCCAAAGAGTATGGGATAAAACCACCAGGCTATTGCTCTACTTCTTTTTGGCTCTCTCTCGTCTCGTCCTGTTTGGTTCTTCAAGTGCTTTTGTCTGAACCAGAACTGCAACTCCACTCAATTCCTTCAGTCTCCCCAGCATCTTGACTTGACAGGGACTGAGTTTTGCGCACATTCTGCCTGCTGCCAAGCAAGATTTCCAAAACTCGGAGATTTGGGCCCTTTTGGAGTAGTTGGTTCCAAAATTTTGTAAATTTTCCTGCTGATGACGTAATTTTTAAGAGAATCTATGCTAGTTGCTGCTCAACACGTACTCTGCAGAAAATTTGGAGTGAGAAATCTTCGACTCTGCCAAATTGTCTCTTGCATATATGTGTCACTGTTGATGCAATTCAGATTGGTTGATGGTGCTCCAATAGCAAAAGATATTACCTACCTCTTCCTCACTGCAATACCATGGACATATCTGTCAGTAATTCAAAACCCAACAACTGACCATCTGAAAAATTGTAACTCTCCTTGTTAACTGTTCACAAGGAGAGTTACAATTTTTCAGATGGGGTCCAAAAGATTTCACGCAAGAAATGAAAAAAGAAAATGTGCAATGATCTGATATCAATACTAAAAGCTCATAACAGGAGGAAGGAATGAGGAAAACATCAAATTAAAAAGAACATAATATCACCACTGAAAACTATTGTGTGCAAAGAATAGTGACTCTCTCTCATATCTTGTGGATGGCCCTCATTCCCAGAACAGCCCTGTTTGAGCTCCTTAGTCCTTACCTGGTGTATTGAAGAACCACTAGAATTTTTCTTTTGTGCAAGGATGGCTTCGATTCATTTTAGAGAGATGGGGGAGATACCTTAAGCCATCAGGTGTCATCCTCTGTTGTTTATGAGGGAGAAATTTTACTTCACGCTCCACAGGCACTAGAAAATTTCTACCATTTCTTTACAATCAGGTTTAGCTACTGTAATATATCCCCATGGACTTCATCTCCTCACAGGTACTGCTTACTGAAGACTTCAGCAGACATTTTGCAAAGAACAGAACTAATTTCTCCTGGTGTACCCACATTGATTCAATACACAAGAATTTCTGGATTTGCTTCCAGCTTATACGGTGCCAGGCACAAGAATGTAGCAAGAATGTAGAATGCATCCTCTTCAAACTTTCAGGCATTCTGCTAGTGATGATGAATAGGCAAATTTTGTTTGCCTTTTTCTGTTTCTTCTCTTCCTGGAGCCCAGAAAAATCATTAACTTGGACAACATACATCCCTTGCTTCTTGGTTTACCATGCAAATCCTGGAGAGTTTTGATGTCTGAGAATCTAAACCAAATGTGACTTTGGTCAGGCTATTAACCTGATAGTCCTGAGTAGAACAAGTGCATTCACAAATTTCATTTTCTTTAGAAACAAGCGATAGAATCTAGAAATTGGGGATCTATCCACATCCATTTCAAACAAAAGCAACAGCACACATTAAATGCAAAAGAGGTCCCCATTTGTTGAATACACTGATTTGGTTGACCTGATAGAAACATGGAAGTCACTCACTTTGCTGGTAATTTGATACTCAGCCTGAGTGCTGACTGAGAGGTTGGGAACAGCTATGGAATTTAATACCCCATTCATTCCTTCACCCAATCCTTCAATACAACTAGCATAATCAAAAAATTCAGGCCTTGCAAGAGTAAAACTGAAACTCAGTTTCTGGTGTCAATTTAGGAACGGGTTAGGAATGTATTTGTTTTACACTTGAACATGTAGTTGTAGGACATCTTTTCATTGGATTCTTGTGATCACAAATTTTATCCCAATACCAACTTTCTATTACATTTGTTCCGACTTAGCTCTGCTCACAATGATCTCATAGCTCTATTGATCAAGCATTGACCAAATGCAAGAGTCATGAGAGCTATAAGTCAAAATGTGAATTAGCATAAAGTGACATCTATATTTTTTTCCACTTGAACATTTGTTCTTTCAAAATTCTCTTGAAAGTTTGCACATACAAAATGTTCCCTCCTAGCATTGATTAACTAAATATCTTCCACCCCATTGCAAGTCTCCAATGGAAAGCACTTGTCTTACATGCAGCAAGAAACAAGGCTCATTTCAGTGGCTTTCCATTAAATTGTTATGTTCACAACATATTGTGCATAACTGTCAACATAGCACATCAAATGAAAAAGACACATCAAATGGACTTACATGATTATACACTTACACATTTGATGTCATAGATTAATACATACATGAATGTGAGTGAGAGTTATCCATTTACAATGTAAATAAGTGCATGTTTCCATTAGGCTACTATGATTAGAGATTTTGTCTCAATAAAAACTTTCCATCACATTTGTACTACCTATGTTCATAGTCACCTCACAACCATAATCAAGCATTGATAAAATGCAAAGCTACGAGCCAAATTATGAATCCCTAGAAAATGACATTTGTCAATTTTTTAATGGGAATATGTGTTCTTCTTAAATTCTTTAAAAAGATTGTTAAACATATGAAAGACTTTTAGAATTCTCAACACTAATTACTTACACATTTTTAACCCATTTGCAATTATCCAATGCATAGGTATGTGCATATTATAAGCAAATGGATTTCAATGGATTTCCACTAGGTTGTTGCAATTGAGACCCTAAGTTCCCCTCATACTCTTATACAACTTGTATCATATGCGCATACGCAAACCACATACACACACAACATTGACTACAAGTTCAGTTTTTCGAGACCCATTTTGCAATCATGTGGATTTTGTTATTTCTCTCACTGCATTCAAGGAGACCTATTAGAAGTTGACAACCATAATTGTAATTGTAATATCATAAAAGTTGAAATGTACCCAAAATCATTTCTATGAATCATTAGCACTAGAAATGATAACCATAACTGTAATGACAACTAGTTAAATTTTTATATCTTTTGTGTGTTTTGATGTAAACAATGAACTTCTGTTTTGTGTGTTTTACTACAAATGTCAATGAAGTAAAAAAAAATTCCCCCCCTTCATGCTTTATCTTTTGTTTCATTTGTGTGTTTTGTTGTAAACAATGAGGTTTTTTTTTGGTGTGCTTTGTTTGTAAATGTCAACCAAATACACTTCTTCTTTTGATTTTCTTTTTTCTTTTTTTTCTTTCCTTTTTTTATTTTTTTCTTGTTTTCTTGTTCTTCTAATTGTTTTTCTGCTTTTCTTTTCCCCTTAATTCCTTTTTTTTCCCCTGTTTGTAACAACAGAGGAAGTAGTTTAGAAAAAGAAGAAAGGTATCACCTTCCCTTTAGTTGATTTTATTTAATGTTTGTGAGAAGAAGAAGAAAGATTAAAATTAGAAGAAAAAAACTACAAGCTTTTTTCTTCTTCTTATTTTCTTTTTTTCTTCCTTTTTCTGGTTTGCAACAAAAGAATAAGTAAGAAAAATGTTTTTTTTCTGGTTTGCGAAAGAAGAAAAAGAAGCAACAATAGACATTTGATTCTTTTAGGAAGCAGCAAAAGAATCAATATAAAACAAGAAGAAAGATACCCCTTTTTTGCTTTGTAGATTGTTGTTTTTTTTTTAGATTTTTCCTAATTTTTTTCGGTGGATTGTGGATTGTGGATAGAAATTGTTGGAACATGCCAACTCACAAAAGACAATACAACGAAGCAAAAACTACATCGAAGGAAAACAATGAAGGCTTGGCACATGCTATTGTGTCATCTATAAAGAGTTTTGTAATTTTTGGGGATGTTAGTATTGAGGAATGGCAAGACAATAATGGTAGGTTACAGTTATATTAACTACCAAAAGAATTAGCAATCTCTTTTTACTTGTTCATTTTTATTGCTTTTGCAAATACAATACTTTGGCCCATCCATTTTCCTTCCTTTGAATAGTTTTGTATTCACTCTCACCTTGTATTTGCATCACACATACCCCTAATGTCAACAATCCAACCAAAAATTTACAAAATCAAAACATTATGAAAATTTTACAAACACCCATGCCATGGTAGAATATAGTTATCACTTTTGAGTTTTGCGTTATGCATATCGGTCTACTGTTATTATAGATGAATATGCCTTACTATAATTTCACACCTACACACCTACATTGCATTTTCAGATGATGAATGCAAGTGATGCGTGAATGCAATGCTTCAATTTTGCCCTTGTAATGTTAACTATGAGTTTGTAGCATATTGCAATACTTTAGTACATAGCATATAAAATGTCAATGAACATAAAGCTATTTATGTGTTACCTGCATTTTTTAAAAACCACATGTGCAATGTGATTCCGGTTGTAGTACTTGCATGATAGTCATCACAATATGTGCATCAAGTCTTGGGGGTTTAACATGCAATCCTTGCATGAGATTCAACAACATGCACTAGTTTTTGTTCAAAGTTGCAATATTTGTATTAAACCCATAAAATGCTTGTTGGTTCTTTTGGGCATGCATGCAATATCAACATCAAAAACATGAAATGGTGTCCAATTTTTTGGTTATTCATGCAATACCCACATATGGGCACAAAATATGCATCCACGATGAAAAAGAAAAAAATAATGGAAATAATTGAGAGGAAGAAGGAAAAAAATAAAGAAGAAAATGAAAAAATAATAATAAGAAGAAGAAAATTGATTTTTTAAAAAGAAATCTAAGAAGAAGAAAAAATGTAGGTGGCTGAGTGCATAGGACAATGAGGGGAAGCGAGTATACTAAGTAGGTAACGCACAAATGGAAGATAGAACTTTGAATTTTGAAACCAAGGGTAAGTGAGGTCAGAATTGGAAAAAAATAAACATGAAAAAAATTAGAAAACTAAGTTAAACCTTAAACCCTAAACCCAAGAATTTGTCACCGCACAATAATGCCCCCCCCCCCCCAGTTTTGTTTCTTGTTCCAATACCAAAGGAAGTCTTTTAATTGAATAATGTTCACAATTCTTTTAAATTTTGCTTATAAAAGGAATTCCTTGAAGAATGTCATATTGAACATTCCAAGAAGGAATTTGGTTACAGACCAAATGTGAAAGAAGAAAATTTTAAGATAGTTTTTTTATTCATTACTACATGCTGGAACATGTTGTAAAAATCTGGCAATTTTACTCTCTCTTTTTTCGAATAAGCCAAAGTAGGGCCATTTTTTCACAAAAATCCTTTGTATGTGTTGAAATAATAATTTCTGAATTGAAAAAAATGCTAAAAAACTCCACCAAAAAAAAAAAAAAAAAAAAAAAAGATGCACTTTTATATAGTTACAAGCAATCTTGAAACCTTTCATGCCAATCAAAATTTCCATATAATTTAAGAATTCTAGTCCAACCAGACCACCACCAGAATTGGGAAATTTGTGAAATTGAGGTTTTCCAATTTTCATGGCTTGCTCAGGCTAATTAATGCTAGGGTTGTTGAAGTAGATGGTAGGGCTCCCCATTGAGGGGGTCTTGTAGTAATGCCCTTAGGTTTAAGGACCTTACAACTAGAATACCCAAAAATGGAGATCCTTACTCTGTGGAAAACCTGCTGGAATTAGTTAAAAGCAGTCAAATTCAGCCATCAAGGGGCCTTACAAGCATAGTAGCCCCTAAAAGAGGGACCTTAGTGAGCATAATGGGTAGTGATCAGAATGAGCCCAAATTATGCCCTACAATTGCCCTCAAATAATAGAAACCAAACAACAAGAGGGCTTTTTTTAATTTTATTTTCACTGGCTATCATGGGAAATTTTTTTTAAAAAAAATTGAGGGGCATTTCAAAAAAAGAAACAAGCATTTCATTTTTTTCAAAATGCCTCCCTGCCCCCACCCCCCAAATAGAGCAAAAAATTCACATGTATAGCATGCCATGCACACACACAAACAAAATCGGAGACAAGGTACTATGAGAAGAAGGTAGGCGGTGACGGTTATTTAGAGTAACTCAAAAATACTATCTATTGACAATTTTTGCAATTTTTTGGGTGGAGAATATTGTGTATCATAAATTTTAAATAATGAAAAAATGTTTTTGATTTGAAAACGCATATAAAAATAACAAATTAAAAATATATAGTTTCAAAAAATTGAATAAATGCAATTAATTTACATGGCATTTCATAGGTGTTATGTGTGTAGTGAATTTTGTCCAACATAACACACCCGTATTTTCATCCTTCAAAATATTATGTTACATGCACCATTTTGAAAAAAAATGTCATTGATGCAAACACACATGTGCATCTTTTGGTATGTCAAGTGACCCCAACAGAAACCAATTAGGCTATTGACAATTTCACTAAATAAAATAAAAATTAATCATTTTAAAAATCCCCCTTATTTTTTTCCTTTCACATTAGGTTACCACTCTTTGTGTTTGAAATAACACTTCCCAATGCTTTATCAATTTTTTTCAAATGAAAATTACCATGATAACACTCAAATTGTGGGTTCAAATCAATTTGATGGATGTTTATTTTATTTTTCCTTTTTCATGTTTGAATATCTTTGAAATAATGTTGGGGGTATTTAAGATTTAAATTTGTGCAACTTTTTGAACTATAGATTACCCCCCACCATGTTCAAAGTTGTGGAAAGTGGGACACATACTTTTAAATCTCTTATTTGTTGTGCCACATTATGGGTTTTGTTTTTTGTTTTCCTTCATCCCCATTTCTTAACTAATTATAGGAATTTTTTAATTCTATGAATATTGAAATATGAAATTGTTTTTATTCCATCCTAAAGAATTATCACCCTAATAATCTTTTTTTATTGACAAAAAACTGCCAAAGAAACGAAGGAAACTTATGAAATCTATCAAAAGAAAAAAATTAAATAAATAAATTCCATATCTCATCTAACTTTAGTTATAACTTGTCATATTACATCTGAATTGTTGCAACCCTAATATGAGAGAGTGTGAAGGTGAAAACTCACACTCCCGAAATGGGAGCTTGGAAGTCCATAGGGACCCCCGAACCTTCCGAGAACGATGATAAGGGTCAAAACACTTCGCATTGAAGAATTTTTTATATCATTGGCAAGTTATTGAAATGTAAATGTCTAAAATCAACTTGCATGACCCATTTGGACATTTGCAGCACAAGTTATGGCACACAAAAACAATCGGGAGTCAAATTGGCAACTAACCACGAAAAGTCAAGAATCAACCCAATCCCGTGCGTGCAGGTGGAGTGCAACACACCGTTGGAAAGATATTGACAAGAGCTACAACTTTGTTTTAGACCTCATCCCGATTGAAGGTCTGAACGAGGAATTATAGTCCCACAAAGTTGTAAGAGTTCAAACCTTGGCAATTTCAAGACTCCTCTTGGGAATCCCAAGACAAAAAGCCATTTTGATGTAGGTGCTGCGGAAAGGCATAGGGTGAACCCCTTGTGAGGAAGGAGGCAGCAGCCCCATCAATCATTAGAAGAATTTAAATAGTACAGAGGAGGAAGGAAATGCCACCTAATGGTGGCATTGTCCTTCCCAAGAATGTTCATATGAAGCCATTCCTTTCTAAAGTTTAGCTCAATTTTAGTCTAAATGCTAGGATCCTTGGTGGCCCTGTGGAATCTGATGGCCTTCCAAGTGGCCATACCGACCTCAACAGTGGCCACCTAGGCCTATGTGAGTATGTTTTTTGTGGAGTACTGGTCGCCGAAGTGTCTTCTATATCTCTCAGTCCAAAGATGGTAAAGTATGAAGCTCCTAAGGATGTCCAGAGGTTGTCTTAGGTAAGTGAATCTGCCAGTGTGGTAGGCGAGTTATCCTGGGGGGTCGTCGTCGCATTCAGAGGCGGCCTCTCCAAGTAGGGCAAAAGGCCAGGTGATAACAAGCTCCTCTGGTGCTTTCTATTCTTTCCAAATTTTCTTGTAAGCCTCCCAGGCGCCCTACGCCATAAGGCATTCGAGTAGGCAGTGTTGCGGGGATTCCTCCGCATTGTAGTCATAGACTTTACAGTAGGGAGAAATTCCCATGAGTTGTAGCTAGGTGCCTACCGGGAGGCCTTGGTTGAGGGTAAGCCAAATGAAAATGCCCATTTTTCTTGGGCATGTGTTGTGCCAGATTCTGGCGATCACCTGAGGTGTTGTGGAGTTTTTGAGGTTGAGACCTTGAACGAAGGTGAAGATGATGAGCGTGCGCGTTGATTTTTAGATGTTTCTGTAGCCTCTTTTGACTGTGTAGCCAAAGAAAGGTGCATCTCCGAGGGGAGGAGTGGCTTGCCAGTGCCACTCCCCTAGGTCCCATGGGAGCTCCTGAATGAACCATGTTTCAAATATCCAATAGGTTAGGGGGTTCTTACCTGGTGTCGGTGTGTCTGTGGCCACTTTTAGAGTTGCCCCGGATTTTTCCTAGGAGAGGATTCTTATAGGGCGGTAACCTTTCGTTGAGAATGCAAGCGCCTGGTGTGTCGTGGCTTGAATACAGTCGTTCGGCGTGATCTTTTTGAATTCGATCGCTTTGGCTGTGTTTCGGGAGAGTTCAAGCACGTAGTACACCCAGTCTACTGGGGTGCGCAAGTTAGGGTTTGGCATGCTGATCAAGTTTCCTACTTGGATGGAGTTGGTGATCTCATCTAGGCGCCAGGGGATATTGGCTATGATGCCTTCTAGACAGCTTTTGTTTGAAGCATGGTGGATCATTTTCAATTCGGAGAGTCCTTTCCATTTATTGTTCGTTGGATTCCAGAGGTCCTTGATTCGGGAGCAGCCAGAGTGTGCAAAGGCGTTTCCTTCTCTCGAACCGCTTGTTCCAAGCAGGGTGCCATTTGCGTTGAGGATGGAGGGGTTACCGAAGAGAGGCTGCCTAAAGATTTTAGTTTCGTTGGTTGGATCCGTCTTGATTAGGTCAGGCCTCACACTCAACCAGGCTCCAATTATATTTTTCCACATTGAGCACTGGGTCCTTTTTAGCTTGGGCACGGCGAAGATCCAGTTGATGTCGGGAGTGTTGGGCCTTTTGCCATGAACTGACAATCTAGTCTGGTCATCTTTATGCCTTATCAGCTCTTTCCAGGGCTCGCCACCAAGGGTGGGTCCTCTGGTCAGAAGCTTGGCCAGAAGCGCCTCTTACTAAACTTTGGGGTCATGATACCCAGTCCACCTTTAGTGGTTGGGAGTACCAAAGTGTCCCATTTGACCTTGGCACGCGCCGGGGCGTCCTTTCCCCCCCAGATGAAGTTTTTGATAACCCCTCTGACCTAAGAACACATCCTGGGGTTGGGGTTCCAAGATGTTGCTATGTACCACATTGAGGCAAGCAGGACCTGGTTGGCCACCATGATTCTGCCTGTCAGAGAGAGTTTGTTGTGGCTCCAACTAATGAGCTTGCCTTTGATGGCGAGCATCATTTTATCGAAATTCACTTCAGAGGGGAGGTCAGAGCCCACATGTATTCCAAGGTACTAGGTGCCTTCACCATTCGATATCCATTTGAAACCCTCTCCTTCGCCCCACTCCCATGTCCTTTCCTTCTTGCTGGCCCAAATCGTTGTTGATTTGTGCCAGTTGATCTTTGCCCCAAAAGCTTTGCAGAAGATTTGAGGACATCTTGAACCTTGTCTAAGTTGGATGGGGAGCCCTACAAGTAAAGGGTTGTGTCGTCTGCAAAGGTCTGATCCCTGATCAGACCTCCCCTGGGTAGGGCTAACCCTACCACCCTGTATTTGGGGTCAGCCATCATGTAGCCTAGGACATCGGTGGCTAGAATAAATAAGTAGGGGGCCAGGGGGCATCCCTACCTCACTGAACGGGCTAGCTGAAAGTTTGGTCCAGTTACTCCATTAACCCTTATGGCAGATGAGGCCTCGAAGTAGAGAGATTTGACCCAGTGCACCCAGGTGTCGTTGAAGCCTAATTTGGACAGAGCTGTGAATAGGAATCCCCATTCAATTCTGTCAAAAGCCTTTTCGAAGTTGAAGAAGAGCAGGATGAGGTCCTGTTCGCTTTCTTCTGCCCATTCCAAAGCTTTTTGGGCCATGCAGGTGTTGTCTATAATGCTCCTGCCCTCCACAAAACCCGTTTGGTTGGGTCTAATAATGTGGGTGATAATCGTTTAGATCCTCCTAGCGAGTATTTTCACCAGCACTTTGTAGGTGTTGCCTAGAAGTGTGATTAGCCTCCAATTGCTGAGTTTGGCTTGGCCCCAGTTTTGGGGATGAAAGTTATCAGGCTTTTATTGATTGAGGCTAAGGTTCTCCTAGTGTTGAGCATGGACGTGAAGGCTTGAAGAAGGGTTAGCGCAATTTCTTCAACGCACTCATGGAAGAATTCCATGGGCAGGCCGTTGTGCCCGAGTGCCTTTCCCTTGGGAAGGGTGTTGATCGCTTTATGAATTTCGCCCAACGTGAGGTTGCTGGTCAAGTTCTCGTTTGAGTCCCTCATAACTTTGACCGGAACGTTGGTCCAACAACGAGCTTGCTCCTCCTCGATGCCTGGGGTGTGCGCATCCAAGGAGTATAGTCGCGTGTAGTACTCAGTTATGTATTGAGTGAGGTCGTGACACACTCCTAAGTCCCTTGTTGAATCCACTTGAGGGTTCAACTTTGTGGAATTGCGGAAAGTTGGGACTTGGGGCACGCTCTCGACTTCCAACACTAGAAAGGGGTAGAGGGTTGTGATAGAAGTCTAGAGAATTAGACTAAGAAGAGGTCAAGCTATTCACTTACTCAAATCTGCATCAAAACCAACCACAAGTTGGTTAGAATTCATTCTGCACCCTTTTGGTGTTGGGACAAGCCACGGGCAACCTTAGACTCACTTGACTCACCACAACCCAATCTTGGGGGAAGCCACCACCTTCCCCCATATACTATATTCTGCAGCTCTCCGCCGAGGCTACATCCAAATGGCTCTTTTTCCTGGGACTCCCAAGTTGGAGTCCCGAAATTGTCCCAGTTGGAGTCCCAGGACTTTGCAAGCTCATAACTCCCAACTACAGAGTCCGATCACAACGAGGTCTCAACCAAAGTTATAGCTCTCCTCGAGAGCTTTCCAACGCCGTGTTGCATTGTCAAATCGGATGTCGGAAAGAGGTCGATTCCCGACTTTTAGTGGTCGAGAGTCAAACTACCAATTTGACTCCCAGCGCTTCTTTTGCCCATAACTTGGGCTGCAGATGTCAAATGACCAATGCGAGGCCATTTTGAACATCTAAGCTTCAAGATCTTTCCAATGACACCAAGAACACCTCAATGTGAGGTGTTTTGGGCCTTGCTGTCAAACTCGAAAAATTCGGGACTCCCGGAGGACTCCAAGTCCCCAACTTTGGGAGTGTGAGTTTCATCCTCACACTTGGCCAAAGTGGGGTTGCGACAGATCGTTTTGGCCGGTAACAGTGTTTCCCTCTGTTTCTAGCTCTCTTAGCAGGGTTCTTTTTTTTCCAACACGGTGGAAATCAAAAAAGGTTTTAGAACATGTGTCTCGATACCTAAGCCAATTGGACGCTAAGAGGTGTCGGTTGCGCTCAACCGAATCTTGGAAGACCTCCACAAGCTTGCTTTGCGAGTTAGAAAGGATGTCCCCCACGTCCTCATTTGTTGGGTCCCTCTATAGCTGGATTTCCGCCAGCTGAATCTTTTTGGATCAAGTTCTAATCTGAGTCCCTTGAGCATGCTTCTTTTCCTTTGCTAGGCATCTGTTGCATTGGGTGACTCCATCTGTGGCCACTTCCAGCCACGATGGCCAGTCCTGGTCATTGGTGGGGAGCGAGGCATCCCCGGCCCATGCTTCCAGCATTTCTTTTTTCCTCCTCTCGTCCCTTAGCAGGGAGACGTCAAAGAAGCTTGATATGTTTTTGGGGGCGTCATGGCGTCCCCAAATCTTGATGATTAGAGGCGAGTGATATGTGAGTTTTCTCATTGAGGTCGTAGCCTCAATTCTTCCCCCTCTTTCATCTATTGTTTGAGAAATCATGAATTCGTCAATTCTTGATATGGCCGAAGTTTTACCTGCTCTTCCATTGTCGAACGTGAATTCTTTTTCTAACATTTTGTGGAAGATGTCGAGGCACCAAGCGTCCGCTAATCCATATCGCAGGGTCATGTGTTGCCAGGAGGTGGCCTCCCTCTTGTGCATTTGCCTTGTACCAAAGGTGCCCCTATGGTCAATGACTTCAAGGTGATTGAAGTCACTGCCTAGGATGACATGGTCCGAGGAAAATTCAGCCTGCTTATCCTGCGCCAGAGCAAAGCTCTTTTGTCGAAGGTGCGGGGAGCATAAATGTTGACGATTATTAGCAGCCCATTATCAAGAGATTGTAGGGTGATGAATTGCACCCGACCCTCGATTAGGGTGTCGTGATCTTTGATGAGTGGGGCTGTTGTTTTGTCGACCAGAATTGTAGTTCCAACACTGATCCTCTAAGAACGTCCCATAGGGATGCTTTCATTCCAAAAAGAGCTCCCTCTCCAAAACTCTATCCCCTTAGCAAAATCCTGGTTATCTTCCTTCCCCATGTGATGCTCTTGTATGAGCACGATTTGAAGAGGAGTTTGGAGTGAGGCAAGCTAAGCTCTGATTTCCTTTGGCTTGGTTGTGCCTCCTCTTAGCCCTTTAACATTGAAGGAGACTAGCGTCAGTGGCTTCTTAATCATAGGTGAGTTTGTTTCGAGCGGCTGAAGGGCCGAATGATCCCGGTATCCTAGTTCTATCATTGGGTGAATGTTCTAAGTCCTTGTTTTCTGCCTCTCTATCAGTAAGCATGGGGGCGCTGATGTCTTGTTGAAAGGTCATCAGCAGTGCAAAGTCCAATTTGGTGTAGCGTTTTTTTCTTACCGCCTGTGGGGAGGTGAGGAGGCTCACTGAGCAATTCCTGTGAACTTGACGAGTTGTGTTTCCAGTATCTATTTTCCTCAGCAGGTTATGTGCCAGGGTGATGAACTCGATTTCGTTGTTCATCTCCTGTACAAGGTCAAGGGTCTTCCAGTGCAAGTGTCGTTTGTTATGTGTGCTCAAAGCACTTGTTCTGGTGTCAATGTGAGCTAAGATGGTACAGTCCATCCCTCCTCTGCTCCTCTCTTCTTGCTAGCTCCATTCCAATTGGGGCTGGTCCTTGATGCACATTTTGTATCTTAAGATGTTTTCTTCCAATTCTAGTTCTAAACGTTGGGTGAGATCCGCCCATGCTGAGTTTTGGGTCCATTCTGTTTATGCTACTTTCGTCGATCCCGTGATTCTGATGCAAAATGGGAGATTCGGCGGAGCTTGATTTCCGGAATGCAGTAGTGTCTCTTTTTTCAAGTTCTTCTCTTGGTGAGAACTGGCCAAATCCTGGCTATGAGGGGTTCCTTGTTGGGCGGAACCGAAATGCCAAAGGAAGTGAAGAAAGAGGGGTGTACCTCGGAGTGCATTATGCCTCTCTTCCCTCCCGGTGTGGTCTCCCTTTGTGAGATGTGTGGGGAGGAGTGATGCGCTTCTTTCTGGGGTGAGGCCTGTTTGGGGGCGTGCTTCTTTCGTCCTTGAAAAGACCAACCCTCCTTCATATTTTCGTGCAATTTCATTAAGGCCTCCACTCCTGAGTTGTCTTCCCCTAGGATAGCGAATGGGTTGGTTTTTGTTGCTGGGTTGGGTGCTTGGGGGCTGTCCAGCTCCTGGATTCCGAAGTTTAGCTCGGTCCTTGGTGTGGAATTCAGGCTGGCTTTCAACTTATGTATCTCTTCTACTAGGCGCTCTGTTTTTAACTTGGCTTCGCTTTTGGGGCGAGTTGTCGGCTCAAGGGGTTTTGACGTTACCTAATCTTGTTGCGCTCCTGTCATGTTGGCATCGGTTTGGCTCCAGCGCTGCGCGCCTAGGGCCTTCCTCAATGTTGTCTTCCAGCTCCGGACCGAGGGGGGTTTGGCAGGGATGCCTCCTCCTTGTGTTGGGGACATGTTGAGTGGGTAGCTCTTGGCTAAATGTCCAAACTTTCGACATTTTCTACATTGATTCGGTAGCCCAGAATAGAGAATTCTCTGCGATGTCGTTTCCCTTGGGATTGCGCCTTCGGTCATGGAGGGGATCCTGATGATCCCCGCTAATTTGCTGATGTCTTTGACCTCAACAATGACCATGGGCCATGCCGACCTCTTGATGTATGAATTAGGCAACTCTATGTCGAGGATTTCCCCGATGCTGCTGGCCATAATGGTCAGAGCTTTTTCTGAGCGAAATTGAGCATGAAGATCCGGGAATTGCACCTTGATCAAGTGCGTGAAGAGTTTTTCAACCCCTTGCTCATTGGGTCTGAAATTCGTTGAGTATCTTGAGAAGGAGAGGGCCCAGCCACTCCATTCTACTACCGTGAGCTTCCTTGTTGCTCTAGCCCCCTCTTCTTGCTCAAAGTATCCTCTCATTAGTAAGGTTACCATTGAAAAAGGCGCCGGGAGGTGAAGCTTAAGACAGTCCTGTAGGTCCTTGAAGGAAGTTATGCCTACTAAAGTTCTTTTGATCATTATTTTGCATGTTTTTTGAGCTGCGCATTTCTACATATCGAGCACCATGTCTAGCAGGAAGACCGCTTCAATCTCCAGATTGTAATCTACCGGCGATGGGCCTTGGGTACCCTCCCCCAAGGGGGAGAGTGCTCCTGTCCTGCTGCCTGGGAGCACATTCAAAGATGGAGGAGGTGGTTTCCTCACGGGGGGTGCCGCTTTTTTTTTTTGAGTTTTCCTTGCGCCTGAAGCTTCCGATGCTTCGGCGCTTGGTGCCGCAGGTCTGGCTCTCTTCCTGATGGCGTCAAAAAAAGTCTCTGTGCCTGAAAGGAGAGGGGAGGAATCTTGAAGTACCTAGGGAAATGTCTATTTCTAGAGATCTCAGTTGGGCGTTGGTCGAGCTGTGCCATTTCCTCTTCTAGAGCTTCTGACAAGAGTAGCCATTGAAAGCTAAAGTCGCCCGTTCTACCATCGCTACGTAGCTAACATTTCCAAGCTTCTCCTCCTTTCTTCGGTTCTATCGGGCGTTGGTCAAGCTGCACCATCTCCTCCTCTAGAGCTTCTGACAGAAGTAGCCGTTGAAGGTTGAAGTCGCCCGTTTTGCCATCGTTGCGCGGCTGACTTTTCCGAGCTTTTCCTCTTCTCTTCAAATATTTTGTCTGTTCCTTTGGAGTGATTGAGAACGCCAGAGTTCAATCAACCAAATTGTTTTCCCTGGAGCGAGCGCTCCCCAGGAGGGAGGCGCTTGTCTCGAAGGGAATCGAGTTGGGACCTTGCATCGACAGAGCAAAATGGCCCTTTGATGAAGAAGTGCCACCGCTGCTTGGAGTTGGGGAGATGAAGGCGTCGTTGCCATCGCCTTTGTGAACCCGCTTGCTGTTTCCAAACTTGTTGGTTTCTTGGCGATCGCATCGTCTTGCCTCCCGAATTCTGTTAACAACTTGGCAGCACTCGATCATCTTGGGATTTCTTTGTTCTTCTGGATTAGAGCATAATTTCATCATCGCTGTAGAGAAAACACAAAGAAAATCGAGAGAGAAGCTACACAAAGAAAATCGAAAGAGAAGCTACACAAAGAAAATCGAAAGAGAAGCTACACAAAGAAAATCGAGAGAAAAGCTACACAAAGAAAATCAAAAGAGAAGCTACACAAAGAAAATCGAGAGAGAAGCTATGGAAAGGCATAGAGAATACTATATGGGGGAAGGTGGTGGCTTCCCCCAAATTTGGGCCATGGTGAGTCTTGTGAGTCCGAAGTCACCCATGGCTTGTCCTAGCACCAAAGGTGTTCCAAACAATGTACTAACCAACTTGTTGGTTGGTTTGATATAGATTCGAATGAATAACTAGAATGTTTATCACTATTCCTAGTCCCATCCCGGAGCTTTGACATGCCCCTCTACTCCTTTAAAGTGTTGAAAGCTAGGAGCGTGCCCCAAGCTCCTAACCTTTTCGATGTTTACTACTTTAGACTCGTCTTGAGTCTATCAAGGAGCTTGGGAGCACATCATGAACCCTAAATGTAAATTGTTTCTTATAGTTGGTCATAATGTAAACATTGTCACCACCTTGCACTATTCAATCTAAGTTGATTGTGCCCTTCCTTTGTGAATGTCAAAGGTTTCATCAAGGCAAAATGACAAAGTTCTAGGGATCAATCATCACAACCATGAACAACACCACTTCTAACCATCACCATTTCCAATAATGAATGCTAGAAGTTGAAGTTGCAACAAAAGATTAAGGATGTGTGATTATAAAACATAGTGGTGGGTAATAGTGATGAATTTGTAGTGGTGAATGTGCATTTGTTGCGACTCATCATCAAAGTTGATTTCATCGCAAATATAACTATCAATGGGTATAGATTCTTCAACTTGCACCTTTCTTTTTGGCGTTTTCAATGGAGTCCAATTGTTGTCACTTGCAAGTTGTGCACATTCATTTTGCATTTGCTTGTTTGGTGTTTTTTATTGTGCCACAATTCTAACAATTTTGTGTTTTGGATCTTTTTTTTTAATGTAATGGCAATGACTAAAAAACACAAAATAGATATCGTGTTGCCTTTTTTTCAAATAAAGCCAAAACATTGATGATATGTCTTGTCTTGTCATCCCACCTTGATCGATCTCATCTTCTAAGATGAACTCAAGTGGAAGTAAAGTGGAATTGAACTTGGATTTCCAGTGTAACAATCCCATAATGCAATTGGCGTGCCCAAGTGGATTGCCCACATTTATTCTTTGTACACCCAAGCTTTCTAAAATCCATGTTGTCCTAGAGGAAGGATATATATATATATATATATATATATATATATATATATATATGACATCTCTTCCAAATGTAAAGATATTTGGGCTACACAATTTCCATGGGCTAAAATGATGAAGAGTGATATTGGTGAAATGCATCAAATTAGGTGTAGTATATATTGGGGTTGAAGTTTGATACTTTTGAAAAATGTAAGAAAGATAAAATATTCAGGGCATGTTGCATTTGGGCAAAAAACAAAAGGAATTTTATGTGAACAAAAAATGCAACCATGCAAATAAAAAGTTAATTTATTCTCAATGCAATCAAATGACAATTGTTGAATAGATGACTCAAGGAGGTTTGAAAGGGAAAGAGGAAGAAAAAAATAACAATTTTCCATGATTTTGCATTTGATGTATAGGGTTTCAACCTATGCTAAAATTTGAAGCTTTAAAGCCATTGTTCTTTTTTTTCAATGTTCCCATCAACCTAAAATATCACCAAAATAATTTCTTTAGCTAGGTAATGGCTGAATGTTTACACAAATAAATGATTAAGAAAATGGAAAGGTCATTGCAAAATTTGAAATATCTTGCCCTCTCCTATGATAAGGTCACCACCATTGATAATCAGTCATGGGTTTCAATTTGTTGTTATGTGATTGAAGATTAGTGTCACTTGCGTATTCTAATTTTTAAAAAACATGTTATTGAAGGAGGGAGTTCAAATAATCTCACTAAAATTATTATGAGTGTTTTAAAAAAAGATGAAGGTGTTTATGATGTAGATGTTGCTGCAAATTAATGTCATTTGGGGTTAACGGTTTTTAACCCCAAATGACACCCCTTGGAAAACATGGACAAGGGGTGCAAAATGGTGTTACCCAACAAATCCAAGATAAGTTTACTCCCACTTGGAAGGTAGTCACTACATGGCACATCACACCAATTTAGTAGTGATAACTTTGTCTTAGATATTTATTGTCAAACACATAGAAACCTTGCTTTAGTCCCTTTATTTTATTTTTTTTCACCACCCAAAAAGGCACATTGAGTTATTCAAACTTGTAGATTTAATGAATGTGAAAGGGAGCAAGATTCTATGGAATGTCAAAACACATTGGATAAGCATGTTAATTCCGGCAAAATGAGTTATGTTGTATAATCTAGTAGTTCCAAAAATGGTTGAAAACAATCCATCTTTCATGGTTGCTATGGTTAGTTTTGAACTTCTTTGTGATGTTAACATACTCTTCTTTTTTTCTTGTTTGTTGCCTATGTTGTAAACAATCTATGCACTAATGAAATTTGCACAAAAGCAAAACATATTTGTTTGTGATTATGTTATAACCATCAAAATTTGTCAAGGACAATTTTATTTTCACTATTCAAATCGTGCCATGAACTATGTGTTTAATGTTTTCAAAGAGTACTTGGGTTTGTTTGACTATAATCACAACACAATTTGCATTTGAAGTGCAAAGTAGCTTCATTGAACCACAATGCCTCAAATGTTGAATATTTGTGTTTTGATTTTGTGGGTTTCACTTTCTAGGTTAGATGTTTAAATGTCTTAAGAGATTTTCATTAATCTTGTAGATGATGCAAAACAATTGTTTAACAATCGAAAAAGGTATGCACTGACTATAACTTTAACACCCAAAATAAATGTTTTGTTGGTAACCAAACTTTTGGTGAAGGAAAAATATGTGACAATTAAAAAAGGTGGTGACCAAAAATGTTGGCAACCAAAACTTTAGCAATCGAAAATTTGTGGGGACCAAGAATGGTGGCAACTAAAACTTTGGTGACAAACAAATTTGTGCCAACCAAAAGTCATGTTAATCACCATAGGTTGTATGGCAATCAAAATGAGTCTAATTTTGATCAGCTTCATTTTGGCCCCGGGTAACTTTATATGGGCTTTGAACTAGGTTTACCCTAGGTTGAAAGAAAACCAAAAGGATGTGAATACAAAGATAGGAGCCAAAAACCATGTTGGATAGTAGAGAAAATTGTGAACGTTTTTACATTTTATTTTATTTTATTGACATTTAAAGTTATGTTAATCATTTCAAGTTGTGTTAAATGACTAATATGAAAGTTGAGGAACTCAAATTTAAAATAAAATAAAATAAATTTTGGGTTTTGGTTTTTGAAAAGGACATTTGAACTTGAGTAAGTGTTGCATCAAATGTGGTTAATTTTACGAAGGACTAAGTAAAGGACTATTGTAATAACATAATTTTGATGGTTAAAAAAAAAGATGATAACAACCTATTACCCAAGTTCAAAGAACATTCACAATTTAAAAATATGGAATTTTATTTTATTTTTAACTTAAAAGTATTTTTCAAAATTTTAAATTTTCAAAAGTCCTTTACCACATGTAAATGGGGCGTAATGTGGATGACATACAAAAAAAGTTGTAGTTTATGATATAAAAAAAAAACCCTAAAGTAGTTAGCATATTTTGGTATGATTCAAAATTATGATAAATTTTCAAGATGAAATGTAAAATTTGTAAAAAATTACACACTTTGAAAAATTCATATTTATTCAACAATGATTAACATAAAACATGTGATATATTTAGGCAACTATACATATTTTTAATAACAAGTTGCAAAAGATTTCATTCAAAAATTCTTTCATATGAAAAAGTGAAAAATGACTAAAAATGACTCACAATCCGTTTGTAAAGTAATCCTATTGGCTCCTATTTACGTATTTGCACCCAAAAAGAAAAACTTACTAGATTATTTCATTTGGTTTTTAGTAATATCCAAAAATATAAAAAGAGGATAAAAATTTGGACCATAATACTTGATTTATAGCCATATTTTGCTAACTTTTTCTAAAGATGATTGCCACTTTGGTTGCATCACAAAATTCCTTTTTAAAAAATGAAGTTTTTTTTTTTTTTTTGCACTTTTGATGCAACATCAAGCACAAAAACAAAATGTCAAAATTGGATAACTTGGGTATGTAGAAAGCCCTTTCAATGCACATGTCACATTTGAATTACCAAAATTTAGAACTAAAGCCCAATGCAACTACCTTTCTTATCACCACATCCACATTAACCTTACCATTAATAATAAGATTTGATTTGTGAAAATGGGAAAACATGGGAGATGAGCAAGGAAACATCTAATCATGGGTTTCATAACATTGAACAATGGTGTTTCAACTTGGTAAAATTAAAACAATGTATAATTCTCCCTCCTTATATCTAAATACAAATTTTCAATGCAAGTAAGGTAAATTAGCAACCAAACATGTGGGTTAGTTACGAAGAGGTGACAATGATAAATGTATATAATTGACACCTTAAAAGACCAACACATAGGTTTTAGTAGGGACTCAAGCATGTGGTCAAGCTAAACTTGTGTCAATATAAACATAATTGAAGATGTATTTAAGATTGCACTTTATTAATAATTAGTATTTTTGACTAAATGACATTCAACAATTCTCACACTATAGTGTCTTTTCTAATAAAAATTAGGTGCATGATAAATAATCTTGAATTTTCATTAGTTTCATTATAAATCTATGATGATCTTGACTAGATATCTTGATTGTAAAAGTATCCGAAGAATCATTTTTACATATTCACACATTTGAGAAGATAATTAACTTGATGAAAAACCAAATACACATTTAAGTTTGAAATAAAATGGACTTAATGGAGTTTCAATCCAAAACACAAAATTAATCTAGGAGATCATATAAGAGGTTTTATATACAAGTCAAAATGTGTACATTTTGCCCAAAGGGGGACACTTAGTGTAAAGTTTGGGATTTACATGGGTTAAATGACCATTTAAGGGGGGGGGGGGGGGGGTATTAGATAATTGTCCAACTTATTTTTATCACAATATTATCTAATTTTCTAATATATTAAAGCCACCATGTACTAATTATAATCCATCATTTCAAATTAGTACATACCTTATATTATAATTAAATTGATTATTTGAATAAAATGCACCCTATTTTTTACTATTTAACTTATAATTTTTACCTAACAATTAATATATTACATCCTATATTTTTATTCATGTATTTTCTAAATTTTTATACTAGTGTCCCCCGGGACATTTTCACATCATTTTAGAAGTCAATATTCAAATCAAAATGGGTACATTCTCACATCAAACACCACAAAAGTCTTCACATGTTTGTTTTTTAACCCCCACAACATGTCCCCATTTTCTCTTGTTTAATTTGTATGTACTTATTATGAAGTGGGGAGTCACCATAAATCAATTTAAAATTGTTTGCTTCTATTTCCTAAATAGCTTTTTATAAAATGGAAATAAACACAATACAATAACAATCTCCAAAGCTTTTCAATAGCATTCCCAACCCAAAACTCAAAGTCTTTTCACTTGTTATTTTTGGGATGTTCTAAGAATGTTATGGTAGTGCTAGCAAGTTAGTGTTGGTGGAGTTTTTAGCATGAAAGAACCATTACATCACTAATTGTGAATGTTATCTAATTCAATTTGAAGATTGAAGGACATAAAGCTTGGGAATAACTTTACACAACCTCGAGAAAAGGTTAATCCAAAGGCAAACACATTAAGGAACTTGTGGGGAGTTATACAAAGAACAATTTGATCTGGAAGCTTGTTAGTAAGTGTGATGTTTCATTCTTTAAGGGTTGCCATGATGTTATCCATAAAGCCAAATCACACTCCCACCCTTTAGTTAGTAGAGTATGGATAAAGCTTTGTATTATTTAAGTTGCTTACAAATGTGTTGCACAATCTATAGTAGAATCATATTTTTGGGCTTATATCATATTTACTAGGTGCAAAGTGCAAACATATAAGGCTTCCTCTTTTGAGTTTCACTTTTGAAATTATTTAGGTCAGTTTAACAGCCTAACTTGTTTAGTTTTAGTAGGTTTAATGACAATTTTGCAAAATATTGTTTTCCCCTCTTTGAATCAGGTTTGGTGGGGCCCAATATCATCCCTTGTGATTAGAGTTGCTATGTAAAAAGCTTGCCCAAAACCCTCTATTGTTATTGCATCTTACTTGAGACAATATTCCCTTGATATTGTTTCTTTTGTTTGGATTAGAGGAGTTGTAGATGATGTTAGAAAAAGGCTAAAATAGTTAGGAATGTTTTTGACAAATAGCAATCATCATTCTAAGACGAAGACAACCAACTTGCTTGCAAGTGGTTAAATGTTGGATACACTACTACATATCACCCACTACAACACCCAACAAGATTAGATATATTGGGGAACTTACTCATCACCCAATTGAGAAAAACATAATGGCTTTGGATCTTGGTATCATGATGATTAAAATTGTGTTGATTGCCAAAAACATGTGTTTTTCAGTGCTGACAATACCTCAAGGGGTTACAAGATGCCAATTGATACTTGGATCACAATTGACCTTACATCATTCTTAAAATTAGTATTGAGATACCACATATGAATGTCCAAAAGAGTAGTACTTTATCTACACCTCTAGTGTCCTAGGTGTCTCCTAGTTTAAGCCTTTTGTTTATTCGCCTCAATAACGTTTCCCTCTAAATGGTTAAGGATCAAACTGACCCAAAAAAACACAATAAAAGAAATAAAAAATTGAGCAAAAGAATCTCATATACCCTATTTCAATTTAAAAAAAAGCCAAAATACAGAAGATCATTTTTCTTGGGAATTTGCTCAGTCGCATGTGCACATCTTGCAGCTTTGTACAAAAGGAGGTCATGATGTCCAAAGAAAACTCTTATGATTCTTGCAAGCAGCAGATGCTCTCAAAAATGCAGTTTATAAGCGCATGACAATAATTGGCAAAAATCTTCATGCCAGTATCTATCTGCATCAGCATCTTGTATAATATTGCCCTTCATTTTGGTAGTTTTATCTCCAGAATGCATCATCTAAATGAAATCTGCCTTGGAGGACACAATATCTTGTATACAATTGTCATGTCCATAATCGACAATAACAAGAATATCAACACCCTGATTCATTATTAGGTCACGAGTTACAAACAATAACCTCAAACCTCCATTTCATTAGCAAACTACTACCCCACAAAAGGTACCGTCATTAGCTCTCATTTGCCCAATGATTCCATAACCCTATCACTCCTTGGATGATAAAACAATAGGCACTCTCTTCATTGGATGAAAAGATATAATCTCAATTCTCATCACCAGCACAAGGTACCAACATCAACTCTCATTCACCCAATGATGCGACAACCCTATTGCTCCTTGCATGAAAAATTAATAGGTGCTCTCTTTGTGGACTGAAAAGATGTTTTCCCAATTCTCATTACTGGCACAAGGTAC
This sequence comes from Sphagnum contortum, assembly GCA_963920785.1. Classification (NCBI taxonomy): domain Eukaryota; kingdom Viridiplantae; phylum Streptophyta; class Sphagnopsida; order Sphagnales; family Sphagnaceae; genus Sphagnum; species Sphagnum contortum. The sequence continues at coordinate 10,266,995 of OY987292.1, read as the reverse complement.
TAACCATAGCTCTCATTGGACCAATGATCCCATAACCCCATTGCTTCTTGGATGAAAAAATCATAATCACGCTCTTCATGGATGAAAATATGTCATCTCAATCCTCATTATCATCAGTTATGTCGGGCAACTCACTGCAGTGGGCTGGGTACCTAGTCCACAATTTGTGTATACAGCCTTGCTTTGTGTCCACCAACTAGATCTGAGGCAACCAAGTAAAGAGTAATCTGTGGCAGATTAAGGATGCAGATCAAACAAAATTCACTAGCTTTGCAAAAAAGCTGCATAATCCACTGGCAAAGAATACAAGTTTGGTCGGAGAAAAGCTGAACCATCTAAGAAAGCACAACTAGAAGTAGTGTGTAGTATCTGCTGGGCCGCTTACTACCCAAAAACTCATTTAAAACTTTGGTGATGCTGTTTTGCTGGCTTTTGTGACTTCACACTTTACAACCCAAAGAAGGGATGAAAACAAAAGCGGGGAGACTTGGATTGGTTCATTGCTCGTCTTACTAAGTAAAGAGTCAAACAAAGAACCATGTGGTTTTCTGACACAAAAAAAACGTACCCGCTTTAAAGTTTGTGCTTTAAAGTTTTCCGACTCCCTATAAAATTCCTTTTGTCTTCTTTGCTGTGTCTCTTTGTTAAAGCTCCATTTTGTGGATAGCTCCATAATCAGAGTTGCCCATGTTAGCAGAGACTGTCATGAAACTCGCCCCCCATGCAATGAAAAGACTCTGTTAAAAAAAGATTCTTGCTTTGCATTCATATAAGCTATAGTAGTACATACTACATGGTAATTGTTCTTTGAGATCAAGTCCCGACCTCGTCATAGAGACAAGGACAAAAGTTATCCATGCTAATAAAATTGTGATATGATCTTCAGGACCAATCATGTATCTTCTTCAGTGGAGCATTGAATGAGAGGATGTGAAGCTTGCAATCATGCAACCCACTCAGTCCAGTCTGATGATCAAAGGACCCAGTTTCCTGTGCCATGTCCATGTACCAGTAGATATGCAGATCAAGATGGCCCAATCAGGTTAAGGTTATAAAACCTTAGAGCATCCTAAGTGGTGCTCGGTATGTATTTCTCCACAAATATTTCTCACATTCAAGTTTAGTTGTTTACTCTTTTGCAAACCCACCCATAAAATGAAAAGTGGGACTGCAAATAGGTGGGAGACTACTAATAGGAAACAGATTATAGGGAGCAGCAGCACATTGTGAAAAAATTGCTGCCCAAAACTATTTTGGTGAGCCAAACAGGCATATTTTGATTTCTCTTGATTCAGTTTTAACCATAAAGTGCCACATTCTGAGCACCACCACTGGGAATGCTCTTATAAGAGGAACATGTACTATGGAATGGTCAAGCCCCTGGCCATTATGTTGGGTAAGGTGCCATGCAATGCACCAAACATAATGGCCCAGGACAAGGCCATTCCATGACAATAAGGTCCAGGGGTGGCAGATTCAGTGATCTAAATAAAAAACTTATGTCCAACAAAATCATTTTAGTCACTAGCTGTAATTAGCACATAATCTCACAGGAAGATTGTGTCGTATAATGTGATCAAGAAAATGACATAATCTGCCACCACACCGTAAATGTCAAGGAATGGCCTTGTGTAAAAACTGGCAGCTAGCTCTTATTCTTGATCAGTTTTTTGTGTCCTAAATCTGAAACCCTTTTCATAGGCATTTTCCAAGGCAGAAGAGGCACCCATTTACTTAAGTTTATTTTTGGTAGTCTCAGTTTTAATGCAAATCAATGAGTTATTAAGGCACTTGAAATGTGAAGTGACCATCAAAAACTAATTACATTTTGGAACAGGGCTGAGAAAAATGGGTTACCACCTTATGGGACGGCAGCTCACACTACTATCAAGCTTGCCACATTCCATAGTGCATATCTAGGGTACTTTGAGGAAGAAGCATAAATGTAACTGATATCACTTACATGAAAGCATCCTCGACTTGGTTTCAGAGGTGCAGCATATGTATGCATACATACAACAGGTTCAGCAATTCGACTATCTAGATCTTAAACAAGTATCTCAAATAAGTGTTTTTTTTTTCTAAGTACAAGTTTTGGTTGATAAAAATAAGTATCTTTTGATCATAAGTGTTTATTGGCCTTGCCTAGCCAAGGCAAGGATATTGTGTTTAGATTCATTATAGAGTATATTTGCTGAAGGGATTTTTTGGATTGTTTTGAAGATTATATTTTTGCATGGTGAAATATTTGAGTTTTCATTATTCTTCTTTTGCCTTAAGATACTTACTTTTTAATGTAAATGGCAAGGCCACAGTGTGACACGCCCCTTGGGTTTTCCCTTGGGTTGAGGTGCCTTGGGGAGGAGGGGGGAGAGGAGGGGTTGGGGCTTATGCACCACTTACAGACTGATCATCCGTCTGCTAAGTGCTCAAATGAAATGAAAGAACTACTACTACTGGGGAGGTACACTGTCCACCTGAATGGGGGAGCCCACATGATGAGATAACTATGCTCAAAAACTGAAACTTAGTTTAATGTACAGCTGCAGCATATAAAACTAAGCATGTCCCAATAGAAAGTTGGGATGGATGTAGCGTATTGCAGGTAAGATAAGCATAACCAGAAACAGGTCAAACAGTCTTCAAATTGTCAACTGACACATGCACCATGCAAGACAAGCAGAAAACCAAAAACCACTTTAGAATTTGTTTGTGCAATCCATGAATCTTTATTTTTTTCCAATGATCGGTCCAACTGTGTCAGCTCTAAGTTAGTAGGTGTCCATCTTCCCCCAACCCCAAAATGCAGGTTCCAATTGGTAGTAGCATTGGGATTTTGCTTCTCTAAGAAACTAAGAATATTTTAGAGTTTTTTTTTTCCCCAATTTAAAAACAAAGTAAACTTTGTTGTGAGCAAATTTCTGCTGGACCTTTTCAACAAATATGCCAGGCATATGGGGGAGGGGAGAGGAAAACCCACCCCAAAAAAACCCTATAACCCATCAGAAGAAATCAAGTGATGAAATTGGAGAGTTTTTCTTTGTGTGAGTGGGTACCTAACTAATGTTTTTTTTTTTTGCATGAAACTGCAAAATGGTCTGTCCAACTGTTAGACTTTGTTATGATCAGAGGCCGTTTAAAGCACAAGAGCTAAGTGCATCTAATGAACTTGCAGTTCATAAATTTTGAGTTTCTGACTGTAAGCGCACCTGTCTTTATGCACCATTAATAGCATTAAAAGTGGCATTAAACTAGCAACCAGATGGTTCCTGGTTCCTGTAGCACAAGGCCAATTGGTAATCAAGGAGGCACTGTCCTGCACAATCATGACAAGTTATTTCACTTGCATGCTCCTATTTATTATTCATTTATGTCTAGCCTCTGAAATCTAATATATGGGTCAACTGAGCTCAACTAAGCTATTGCTAGAGAAATCAAGGCTCGTGAAATCATCCTTGTGAATTTATCTCCTCTGCAACCTTTGCCATCATCTCCCATCATGCATGGTGGGTGCATGATAAGGCTTGCTTTGCTGTACTTATTTATTTAGTTTTCTTATGACATCTTTTTCACCACAAGATGTACAGTTAACTGATTTTTTCTACATTTATTTTTTAACAATTCGTACAGAAATGTGTATATATGTATTGAACAAAGGTTTGATACTTACATGCATGGAAAAAAAAATCTGTGGAATGCTTACAGCAAATAATTGTTAAGGACATTCATCCTGTGGCAAGCAAGGCTTGAGATCCATTCAAAAGACTTGAGTTCTCTGAAGCTGCCCAACATGCAGATCATGCCCAGCTTTGGGAAAGGAAAAAAATTTGGGGATTTCCAGTTTCACAAACACTGACAAACTTACAAGCAATCAGCACATATACCTATGACCATCCAGTGAAACAGCCATTTGAGGAAAAAAAAAAAAGCATTCCATAGATCCGCGCCACTAAATAACAAAGGGATCTCAGAGTAAACTTATTGATGTATCCATATCTCTACTACTAGGTATCAATTTCGGAACCTGCAACAAACAACAGGAACTATATTATATATCATACAACCTCTCAAAAGGGTACCCTTTTTCCAATTGTTCATGTATCATGGACCCAGAGTAGGTAAAACACACTATGTCCCAGCTGCTACTCTGCTTTGAAAAAACCCAAAACAGCACAACATTGTAAGAAAGGTTCAAGAAGCTAACAGCTTCAACATATTGAAACTGGGGCCTGCTGAGATCTTTGGACAGGATTTGGGTATCTCTTCTGGCCTAGAAATAAACAAGAAAATTTCTGAGTTCCGCAGCTCCAGGAACTGCTTATTGGTATGAAACCAATACCCAAACTCCCACCATCTTTGGTAGGCCTTCTGTAAAGCTTACGATGCTCTCACCAACAAACCAGCTTCAGGATAGATCTTCATTGCACAAACTACTACCATTTTCACATTGACCCAAGACTTTCCCACTCCCAGTTAAACCACATTGTCATCAACTACAATGTTCTTTTCAGAATCTGAATTCCCAGACTGCAAGAATAATGTTCATCCAAACCCTCTGCCTAATTTTCTCACCTGTTGACTTCTGCTTTTCACCAAGTGGGGAGATGGATGAACAAACTTCTCAGGCATGAATTTTTGTTGTTGCTAAACAAAACAAAAGTGTTTCTCAAGTTTTATCTATGTTGTGACATCGAGCATGAACACATCTTGGATTTTCATCATACATGTCCCCACCCCCACCCCAAACTGTTCGTTACTCAGTGTCTTGAATCAACTGCTGCATCCAAAGCAGGTGCAAGAGATCGGGATGAAAGAACAAAGCCCAAACGGAAGACCCTCAAGATCACACTGGATGTTATAACAACAGACAAGGGGTATACACCAGCTCCGTGTTCTGTCACAGCATGTGCATGGTGAGCATTGTTGAAAATCCCCCAATTTGCGCCGTGTCTCATTCACATGCCCATGGTGAGGTTGTGATGATGGAAATAGTTGTACTTCTGTTCCATTCGAAAGTTTCACCACGTCACTTCTTGATGCAGAACTGGGGATTATCTCCCATTCATCTCTTACCTGCTGCAGACATGAGGCTGAGTTAGTAGTGGCAGAGTCCTTGTAAAAACCAACAAACTGAGGTGGTACTCTTTGTTTTGCAAACTGGAACCTGGTCTTATATGTTTGCTGTTGAGCTGTAACACAGTTGAGCTCACAAATTTCTTTTCTTTCAAGAATTTCAAGTAGAGCTGAGTGAAGTGCCACAACAAATACTGTGGTTTGGAGACTGATAGATTTAACAGAATTAGGGAAGTCTTAAGGCAGAGGGATGATTATAGTACCGCAACAGAAAGCCCAGTCTCAGAGTTGTGGTACTGTTCATCTTCCTGAAATTCCACCAATCACCCATAATCCATCAATCCAATTTTTTTTTTTGTAAAGAAAACTGTGCATTGGTATTTGGTCAAGCTCAAGAGAAATAAATAAAAGAACAACCACACAAAAGACCAAATACAAACTCCAAAAAGAAATGCTGCAACAAATCAGAACAAAATGTTGCAACAAATCGCTGCAAAATATTGCAACAAGAAGTCAGAACAAAACAAAATGTTCCAACAAATTGGTGCAAAATATTCAGTCCAAAATTGGAGACAAATTACTCAGCCAGCTCAGTAGTTGAGAGAGATGTAAAAATGGAGTTTTGCAACAAAGGCACTACAATAGGTTTTTCATAACCACAGCAGAAAGCTTAAGAATCATGTGTAACAGTGCTTGGACACTACAAAATATTCTTCATCACATCCCCAAGAAAGCATGACAAAGAACAACCAGCCAGTGCTTAAGAGCCTGGCAGTGGTTTTCTTTGGGATTTGGGTTGTTGATTTGCTTGCAAGCTCTCATGATCCTTGGACTAGTTTTTATTGTGAACTCTTCACATTTTGCTGACCAATTCTCCAATTTCTAGAATTTGGGTTTTTGATACATCATCAGTTTCAGCAAATGACCAAAGAAAATGAAGTCTAGCAGGAGGGCAAGAAATTCTACCTTGGTGGAATATTCTGCTGCTGCTGCTGATGCAGCCATGATTCCTCCTGCATTAATAAATAAATAAATAAATAAATATGAAGAAAAGATAATATCTTGTTAGAAGCTGACGACTCTTGCAAAACTCATGAGACAAAATCTCCCTGAAGAACTGGAGAAGAACTGGATCCTGCTTCAGAAAGAGTTGGCACCCATGAGCTAGAATCAAGCTCAAGAGAAGAGAGAGAGAGAGAAGTGTGCAAAGAAGCTGAAGTTACCCGGCCATGAGCTGACTTGCTCCTCCTTGACGCCGCCTTTCTCGTGCCAGTCCATGGACTCCGGAGTTCCTGCGACGTCGGGTTGGAGGACATGGGTACTACTACGTCCTGCTCCCACCAACAAAGAATATGTCACCACCAGCTGCACCGCCACCAATGATACCAATGCCACAACACCCATTGCCATGGATGCGAGCCAAAGAACCAAACAACCCGGATTCTTCAAAACCAAAACTATCTTCCTCTAAAACCCACAGTTTTCCGAACAGCAAAAACTCACACGCACACGCACACACAAACTCAAGCTCTTCTCTACCACCGGAAGGCAACAAACTCTGAAAACCTCAGAAGAGATGGAAACAGGAAGAGAGAGAGAGAGAGAGAGAGAGAGAGAAGAGAAGAAGAAGATCATGGAGCTAAGCTTCTTCAAGTCCCCAGCACCAGCAGCTTTTTCTTCTTCTTCTTCAACACTTTAAAAGCACCCTTTTGACACGGCACTAAATAGCTATTGCCACAAAAGTGGCGTTATTTTTCCATTTTTGCTGCTGCTGCCTCTTCTTTCTTTCCCTCAAGTACATTTACTTACACACTTGATTGCTGCAAAAAGCCCTGACAACTCTCTCTGTCTCTGTCTCTGTCTCTGTCTCATATGCTAGCTCTTTCTGGGTTTCTTTAAAGAAATGGTCCACTATACATGGGGTACCTTGAATCATGCTTGCAGCTCAATGTTGTAATTTGCACACACACCCATGATGCTAGAAGTGGTAGTAATAGTTTGCTGTGTTAGTAGTGGTGGGCAATCCACCATCCTTTCCAACAATTGATGATGCTCCTGCTGCTACTGATGCTCATCATCATACTTGATGATGATGATGATGGTATTGTGTCTGTTTGTTTGTCTGCCTCATTGATTGATGATCATACAAAGAGTTCTGGCTACCACACAAAGAGCAACCCTATCGGTGCTCACTCATGTTCACTATGTGACCCTGCAAATAAAATTGGATGAAGAAAAGTGAGAACATGCCAGTTTGGATGAGCATAATGCTTTTGGCCTAGAATTTTTTCACACTTTTGCAGAGGCTGGTAAAAGGCACAGCAAAGCCTAACACCTGTTCATTATCTGGACAGTTTGATTGGTCTCTGGATCGGTTACTATAAGTCGTCTCCTACCTATTTGCAATCCCAGTTTTAGCTTTATGGGTGGGGTTGGAAAAAAGCAAATAACTAAACTTGAATGTGAGAAACATTTTTGCAGGGTCACATACAGAGCACCGTTAGAGATGCTCAAGTACACATATACCCATAAACACACACGATCCAAAAACCCATTGATAAACAGATGAGAGGAGCCTGGAGGAGAAGTAAGAAGAGGAAGGCTTTTCTCTAATCTTCTGAATCATCATTTTAACCCTGCCTTAAACCTGATTTTGTTTGCACTAATCCACAACCTGATCCAGTCTCTTATTGGCATAGAAAAGAGAGAGAGAGAGAGAGAGAGAGTCTGTGTGTGTGTGTGTGTGAGAGAGAGAGAGAGAGAGAGGGTGATTGTGTTGTTGAAGGTAGGGAAGGAGTTGATCATGGTGGTTCAACATGCCAACAACACAAACCAGTCAACCCTCTTGCATGCCATTAGTGTCACCGCAACAGCAATGCTCATGATGACATTTTTTCATTACATCTTCTAATTCAATCACCAAATTATACATCACATTTTGTTTGGAAGTTTGGGATAATGTCAATGACCCACCCTTTTACTTAGTTAACATGCTTGTTTACTTACTCAAATGGGGATGCGATTTGGATTGCTATTGATGTGATGGGTGATCATCATTTGATGCATACTACATTGTCATAAAGATGCAAAATACATCATGAATGTAATGCTGTACTGCTTTCACTGAATGTATTCACAATTTAAAGAGCATTAGGTATCCAAGATGCTCTAATCCATTGGGAAGAAAAAAAATTCAGTTCTTGGGCATGTGATTTTCAACACAGTTTCTGAATGTTTTTACTTAAGGTAATACATTGAATCTGCAAATCACCTGAGGAAGAGATTAGATGAGAAAGAATGGAAATGCACTTTATTTGCCATGTAAATCTAATCTTTTTGGAATTTGTACTCTGCAAATGTTGTTATCCCACAAGAAAAGAAGCTCCTGAAGATTTTCGTACACACACTCAAATTCTTTCTTCTTAGATCATATTCAAAATAAATTAGATTAGACTGGGAGATGAATAAGTCTGTTTTGTCTTGTGATGCTGTTTGTTAAAGGAGTATTCACTCTATAGTTGCATCCAAACTGAAAAGACAAAAAAGCTACAGGGAACAACACACAGTTCAAAGCAGTGGTTGACAGGTATTATTGGTTGGGTTAATAACCGCCGGTTCTTCCTTTTGAAAATATTTCAGAACTAGAGAACAGTTTTTTTTTTTGGGGGGGGGGGGAGGAAAAAATCCAAAAGTATAGAACCACTGGTTTTAGTTATTTTTAAAACCTCAATGAACCAGTAAGGAACCGGCAATTATTTGATTTTGATTTTTAAAAATAAATTAGCACCCCGGGTTATAGACCAGAACCCAGTCTTTGTTTCTGCTGAGAACCGTGGTTATGAACCCCCAAGGACTGGCCTGATGACCGCAGGGGGTCTATATTCCTGCTTCTGATAACCGCCCAACACTGGTTCAACACAGCCTCTCTGTCTCTCTCTCTCTCCTTGAGACCTTTGTTTAGGGTTTAGGGTTTACCTAGCAAGGCAAGGATATTGTGTTTGGATTGATCATAGAGTATAGTAGCTTAAGGGATTTTGCCCCCTAGGGAGCAGGCCAATTTCTATATGAAGATTTTTGAAAGATGACATTTTGGCTTGTGTTGAAACTTGAGATTAGTTATAATAGAGTTATGATATCTTGAAGGACTTTGGTTTCTTTTAGATGAACTTTTTGAAGATTAAGTATATTTTTGCATGGTGAAATATTTGAGTTTCCATAATTCTTCTTTTGCCTTAAGATACTTACTTTCTAATGTAAATGGCAAGGCTGCAGTGTGACACACCCCTTGTTTGTCTATTTCCTGCAACAGATCTTTCATCAGGTACAGAAGTACCACACCTTTGTTTCTCTGCACAATCACCCCCCCCTCTCAATGCAACAATTGTTCAACAAAGTAATCAAATGTGGACTGCATAACCCACTTTTTTTGTGCAAGTCTGCATTTTCACATCAGCCAAAACTCAATTTTCTTCTGCTGAGACTCTGATGACCTCTTGAAGGCTTGATGTATCGGATGGCAAGGGAAGGAGGGTTGCAACCCAATGTTCATAATCAATTGTTGTTTGTGTCAGCTACTGTGGAGATGAATTATACTCTTCCTTTGTGTTGGCTTGAATGAATACTATTGAGTTTACTTGTTTTGATTACTACATTCCTGAATTCATATGTTTGTAGATTCGTACATTATAGAATTCATGCATTTTCAAATCTGTCTCTTTTGAGTCCTCTCTCTACCTTCAATATAATACAGCAATCCTGTCTCACAAATAATGCCTTGCCAGAAGAACTGACCTCCTCTATCTTTTAGGGTTTAGGAATGCTCGGTGGGGGTCCTTCCATTCATGGCCGTGTCTACAAGGTTCTCATGCATCCTTGGAGGGTGTTCAGCTGAACTATTTTAGCCACATTCAATTGGATACACTTGCTCTGTCAACATTGATCCTAACATTGATCATCCAGCACATAGGGTATATGCATGCACATTGTCTAATCCCTCCAGTGACTTGTGATTTTCATTTGTTGCAAAAACAACCTGACTTCAAAATCCTGAACACTTTCAAATTGACTGCATTGCACATTGGAACAATGGATGATGAGCCAATGACACAAACCATCTACAATTTCAAACCATGTTGTGCAATTCGGCTGCAAAATTAATGAAAGTAACTCAGGCTAAGAAGTAATTCTCCATGCACAGAACTTTCCCACACATTAGTTCATGCCCCCAAGGCATCACTAAGAGCATTTGGAAACATAACAATAGGCTGGCTGGCTGAACCATCAATTGACACCACAAGTGCAAATCCTGACTGCACAACACAAGGTAGACAGGATATTAAAGAAGATGAATAGAAATAGACAAAGTTAAGGTCAAAGTAAACAAAGGATGTCCTTGAAATAACAAGCAATAAACAAATGAGGATTGTATTAAGAAAAGAAGAAGATACGATATCTAATACAGAGAAGACTCATAGCATGTTTTATAAAGAATGAATCACACGCTACATAGGCTTCTTGTCATATACATCTGAAGGGGTTTGTCCATAAAAAGATATATCTTATGGTTTAAGCATATTTTACGTGGATGAGGGTAGTAAGGCTACAACAAGCTAATAAATGAAGAGAAGTTTCCTAAGACATTTCCTACACCCATCCTAAAGCTAAGCTTCATTAAAAAAAATGTTAATAACCAAAACTAGTGTCCACAAAGGGATGTAGATTGGAATGGAGCACAAAAAACTCATGCTTGGGTCTAGTTAAAACTTTGGTGAGGAAATTTACAAGCATTTTTGTAGTATTGCAATAAGTTGAGGTGTTTTGATTCACTTGTTCTTGTATAAAATGATAGCAAATGGCAATATGTTTGGAACGTTCATGAAAGTTTGGATTTTTTACTAACTTAATGCATGATTGGTTATTGCAATAAAAGGAATTGATTGCAATGGGGAAAATCCAAAATTAAGCACTAGCTTTTGAAGCCAAATAGCTTCTTTAATCGCATTGGCAACAACCATATATTCCACTTTGATAATAGAAAGAACAACATTAGATTTTTTTTTAATTGCCATGAAATAAGGCTTCTAACATTTTGGAACAAATATCTGGTGTTGGATTTTTGATTATCAAGGTTGCCAACCCAATTTGAATCACACCTACCAATATGAGTATTTGAGGTCCCATACATAATCCCAAGTGTAAAACTAGTTTTAATGTACCACAATGTGCTTTGTAGCTACCCAATGTTCTTTTCCAAGATTACTCATAAATTTGGAAATATGATGAACTACATAAGCTAGGTTAGGGCACGTGCATGCCATAGCATGCATCAAACTCCCCACAACATTTGAATAGGGAATTTTTCTCATTGTTATCATGTCATCAGTGGTTATGGGAAACATGGTCTTCTTATGTTTAATACCAAAAGGAAATGGTGTGGCGACTAGATGACATGTCTATATTATATTTTGTCAACACATGTTTAAATATTTTTCCCAGGATAAATGGTTTTGTTGTGTTTGATTTGTATACCAAGATAATATGCAACTTCTTTTAAATCAGTCATTTCAAATTCCCGAAACAAAATGATTTAATGGAGTCCAAAAAAGAAACTTGATTACTTACAAATATTAAATCATCCACATAAGTCTCAAGAAAATACATGATGCACCAATTCTTTGAACACAAATATTTGTGTGAACTTGATTTTTTATGAAACCTATATGAAGAAGGTAAAAGTTCATTCACTCATACCATGCCTATAGGGATTGTTTTAATTCACAAATAGTTTTTAGAAACCAACATACCTTATGTTCAAAACCCTTTTAAATATAACCTTCAAGTTGGGTCATGAATATTTATTCATGCAAATGCCCATAGAGAAAGGGAGTGTGGATGTCCATTTGATGAATTTCAAAGTCAAATTGGGCCACAAAGGAATATAAAATTCCTAAAGGAGTCAACTTTACCACAAGACTAAATGTCTCATGATAATTAGTTCATAGTTCTTGTGAAAAACCATGTGCAACAAGGCAAGCTTTGTATTTCAATATTGAATCGTCAGAAGTACATTTCTTTCAAAAAATCCATGCAACTTACTATTGCCCTACTAGGAGGAAGGTCATTCAATGTCCATGTTTGGTTTTTGAAGGGAGATGCATATTCATCATCAAATGCAATTTTCCATTTAGTAACATATGGTAGAGTTTCAAATTCTTTGACAATTTTTTGCCTTTACTTTCAATGTAAAAGACATAGGTGAAATTAAGTTCATTTTTATACTTTGGATTTAGTGCTTTGAACCGAGTTGAACATCAAACCATGTTTGGAGGATTTTGAAGAAGACCACACTGAGACTAGGATGACAAAGTATCTTGTAAATGATAAGCTTCGTGCACTAATAGAAATGTAGATGCAACTTTTGGCTTTCCCATGGGGGGGTCATCAATTGGCAATGGGGAAAATAGTATAATTGGTAACAAGTGAGGTATGACAATTGGTTTTTCATCTTGTTATTGAAAGGCATGAAACCTTCATCTTTGCCTACTAATGTATCATTAGTAGGCCCATTTTCGTTTCCCCCCCCCACCTATGGGAATTAAAGTTGGTTCATTGAACACAACATTCGAACAAAAAATAACTTTTTGTTGTAATTTGTCAACCAACCTATATGTTTTATGGCCTTCAATTTTGCCATAACCCAATAAAATACAATCAACTGATTTTCCATCCAATTTATGGCATAATTCGAGTAGTATGTGGGCATAGGCTGGACAACGAAATATTTAAAAATTACTTACATTCAATTGAATACCATCCAAACTTCATGTGGGCCATGCTATTGAGGGTAGAAACGAGTATCCAATTTTGGACAAAATATGCCATAGACATTAACTTCTCCCCCATAAAGCATTAGATAGTCCCACATGAATTAACATAGACCATGAACTTTCAACCAAAGTCTAACTCTTGCACTATGTTATTCCATTTTGCTTTAGAATGTACGGCACAATATTTTGCCTGAAAATGCCATGAATTTCACAAAATTGTTGAATTGATGATTACAAAACTCACCTCCATTATCTATTTGAAGGATTTTAATCTTTGTTCTAGTTTTATTTTCCACAAAAGCTTTTTAAAAATGGAATTTCTCAAAGACTTGATATTTATATTGGAAGAAATATATTGTTGTATATTGAGAGTAATCATCAATAAAAGTTATAAAATACTTGGCTCCTCCAAATGTTGCTATTGACGTAAGCTCACATAAATCTGAATGGATTAGGCCCAAAAATTATGTTGCTTGTTGACCACTATTGGTTGGAAACTTGAACCTATTTTGCTTTCTAAACAAACAACTTTTACAAAATGGCAATTGAGTCATTGTGACATTGCTGTCGTGTACAACATCTTTAGTTTCCATAAGTTTTAATGTTTGTATGTTATAATGGCCAAACCACAAATGCCATCTCATTGTGTCTTCAAAGGCCATTTTATCAACATGTGCAAATTTTAACTTATCATCTATATTTATAATTCCCTTACCAACTAGGTATAAAGAGCCTTTCTTCACACATTCAAAATTAATGTTTTGACTTGGAAAGCTAATCACGCATTTGTCGCTTATGAACTCGAATGTCATTCCCTTGTTTGTTGATTTTCCTATGGATAAAAGATTTTTAAACAACCCAAGAACATGTAAAACTTATTGATTTTTTGTTATCATGTTAGATTTTAATTTAATAAGAACACTACCACTTCCAACAACATCTTGCATATTATTATCTCCCAAATAAACCATGGTAACATTGAAATTTTAGTATACAACATAAACCACTCTTTGTTAAATGTCATGTGCTTTGTGGCCCCAAAGTTCAAATACCATATTTTATGAGATAATTGACCATTGACAAGATGTAGTAAACAATTGTGGGGGTTCTTTGTCATTTAATATGTTCCTTTGAAACCAAATTTATGTTAATTTGAATTTTATAAATCCCTTTCATTTGATTTGCAATGTGGTATCAATAGTTTTAAGCAATATTATTATGTTTTTTGCAATAAAAACAAGGTTTTTTTTCTTGTTTTTATTATTTTGATTATTTTTGTTTGTGGATTTCCATTTGGTTTAGAATGGCCATTTTGATTATGCTTATTTTGTGAATATTTACATGATTTTTTAATTGAATTGTCTTTAGAATTTTCATAAAATGTTGTTGATTTTGAAGTATTATTATCGCCTAACACAATTTTTTGTTTTCTCAACACTTGACATAGCTGCTCAAAAGTTAAATTTGGAAAACTTCCCATCAAAAACTAATGAATCATACAAAGGATCTTGGTAAAACACACAACAACAATAATATAACCTTTTCATTTATCACTAGGAGAAAAAGGGCATTTTCTAACCAACCAGTTTTCAACTACATGTCGTCTTCAACTTTGTTTCGAGTACACAATCATAACTATATATAAAGTCACTTAGTCTGTGCGTGCGTGCGTTTATGCGTCTGTCTGTGACCACTGGACGCAGAGAAAAGTGACGGGAAAAAGATAAGACGACCGTAGGATGGAGAGCTTTCGAGGTCCTGAAACCCAGGTCCTGAGAGTGAAACCCAGTGTCGTCTGTCAAGGTCCTAAAACCCAGGTCCTAAGACCCAAATGCAGCAACCAGACCGGATGGACAGTCGGCAGCGGGTCCTTGCTTGCATGGGTGCTCATCACGTGAAGGGCTTTTGTTTGCTAAGTCTATCTGTGACGGGGCCGCCGCCTAAATGCCGAGCCTGGGATGAGGTCAGCCCGAGATGGTGGAAGCTCGGCCCAGGATGAACGTTCAGACTGACTGGGCTACATCTGTGACGGGGCCCGGCGTTCCGCCTAACCGGGCCCAGGATGATGATGATGGATGGATGAAGAGGTGGGTACATAATGATGACGGATGGATGGATGAAGAGGTGGGTACATAATGATGACAGATGGATGGATGAAGAAGTGCACGGGAGGAGGTTGAGTAACTTATGTTAATGGATGGATGGATGAAAAACGGATGGATGAAGAAGTGGGTACACAATGATGACGAATGGATGGATGAAGAAGTGCGAGGGAGTGAGATAATGAGGGTGGATGGATGAAGAAGGGGAAGGAGGAGGTGGATCTTTTACCATGACATATGAAAAAATGGGGAACCGGTGGATCTCTGATTCAGACATTCTGGTGTTTTTTAACACACCTTTGCATTATGCACAGGGTACCCACTAGTAATATAAAGTCGCTTGTCTGTGCGTGCGTGTGACGACGTTCTGGGAGCATTTTCTATGACAGAACCGGCCACAAAGATAATTGACCACTAGCTACCAGCGACCATCACAAGAGATACACATGTTTCTCCAAGAGAAAGCGAAGCAGCTTGCCTCAGTCAGTCGAAATGTCCATCCGTTTTACCTAATCGAAGTTACCTACTTTACCTAATTTACCTAAATTACTTTCTACTGAGCAGCTTTTGCATGTGTTCAAACACGTGTATGTACGGTCTTGTTTTAAGTACCTACTAGCCTACCTGAAACCCAGGTCCTGAGAGCCAAATATCGAGGTCGTGAAACCCATGTCCTGAGAGTGAAACCCAATGTCCGTTTATCGAGGTCCTGAAACCTAGGTTCTAAAAGCCAGGTCCTGAGAGCCAAATGCAGCAACACGGCAACAACAAAAGAAGAGAGTCGCTGCTCCTAATAGGACTTGCATGGCTTCTAAAATTAGGTTTTCTGGGTAGGTATCAATATATCAAGAATTTGTTGAAAAAAAGAAGAAGAGGGTATTAGGCTTCAAATTTTTAGGTTTCTTGGGGGATGGGTTTGGGGTGAAGGGCAGAGTGGGGCTTTGGGTTGTGGTTCTTTCACCTTCTTTTGTATCCCACCATCAATTCTTGCAACCCATTTAACTATGGTTTGAGTATATATGGGAGGAATAAAGATAATTACCCAATATCTTGAATTCTTGGAAATAATATATGGGAGTTTTAAGACCATCCAAGTGAAGGAAAAAAAAAAGGCAGGCGTGGGCGGATTGTGTCCGATCGTCACGGGTACCCACTAGTAATATTTATTTTATGAAATTCCACATGGATGGGATGGCATCTCAAATGAATTGACTTGTCGACTAGTTTGGTAAATGTATGACATTGACCGTTAATGGGTGTTGACCGTCAAATGTTTTTAAAAATAAAATATAACTTAGTTGAAAAGTAGTTGATAATTCCATTTTGCCATAGCATTATGCCACATCAAGTCAATTGCTTGACTATTGTGGTGGACCTTGTTTTTGAATGGATGAAAGAAAGATATTGATGGATGAAATATTGCATGCATTTTCAATTGTACTTCAACTTTAATTATCATTACTTACACCCTACATACATGTTACCTATTTACTATTGTAGCTTATACCTACATATTACATACTTACCTACCTAGGTACTTACATATTATTGACCTATATAATTTAACTTACCCCTTACTTAATTACCTTTGTTTAATCTAAATATATTTAACCTACAATTTATCACCTACTTATAACTATTTTGGTAATATATGTAATAAACAAAGTATTACCTGCCTACCTCCAAGTACTTAAAAGTAATTTACAACAAGTGTATTTGTTTAACCTATAGCCTACTTAGGTAGCTAATGAGGCATGTAAGCATGTGGGGTACCTAAATAGCTAGGTTGGATAACTAATGAAACTAAATTTAAATGGGGTGGCAAGGCAAAGTAAGTTATGATTACTTACCTATTTATTGTCTACCTAGATGTAATAGAAGGTCCATAGGAAAGTAATAGGTAGATATGTTAGGTCAAATGTACGTAAGTAGGTACTTAAACTAATTAGGTATAGGTAGATAGGTATTAAATAACTAGGTAGCTAGACAAGGCTTTTTAGGTAGGTACATACTTGATTTTTATTTAATCATGATGTCACGAGTCACAACCTACGTATATTTAACCTATTATTACCTACTTAGATCTACATAGGTTTTAAGTTAGGCAAGGAAGCTAATTAGACCTAGATTAGGTAAGTTACTGCAACTTAGCAAAATTTTGTGGTATAAAATAATTGTTATATAATTTTATGGCATTTTACATATTCATTAAAATGCCATGAAATTCATATTATACCATTTATAATGTTTTAAAATAGATCATAAAATGTCATTCATTTATAAATTATTCCATTTATGTCATTAAATGTCATATAATATATATAATGCCATAACCATGAATGGATGGATTTAATGTGGCATGTGGTATGAATGAATGAATGAATGATTTAATATGACATATAACATTGGTGACAATGTGTTGGTGGGAAATTCAAATTTTGAATTATAATTGAAACTTACTTGAAACGATGTCAATTTTCATTTTGAAAGTTAATTGACATCCCAACTTTAACCACATATTTCATCCATCCATGAATGAAAGGACTACCCTTATATAACATTGTCATTCACTTTGAGCTTTCTTTGCGCTTTAGTTTGATTTTTTTTTCCTTTTTTACAATTTGTTTTGTTTTATCTTGTCTTTCTTTAGGCCCAACTTGTGTTTAGAAGTTTAAATCATATAGTTTAATATCAATTCATGAAGTTTTTCAAGTGGGTGCATCATGCCTTTTGCATGTGAGGAATTTCAAGTTTTTCATTTTGAGGTTATTGTTATTTCTTTTTTCTTTTTTTCTTTTTTTTATCGTGTTCAAACTTTTTCTTCTTCTTTTCATTGCATTTTTAAAAACAAATTATCAAGCACCTTAAGGTCATATGGTGTCAAGGCAAAAGAACATGAATAACATGAGGAGACAAATTTATGGAGTTTGGAAGCCACCATCACAGATGCCTCTTACAATTGCAAGTGCTTAAAAAACAATTCCTCTTTTTTATTTATTTTCCTTTTACCAAGATATATATATATATATATATATATATATAATTTCTCCATCATGTTACCTTTAGTTAAATTATTTTTGAACTAGGTTTTTTTAAAAACTCTTGTTGGTTTTTTTTCAACTAGGTTTTTTTTTAAACTTTCATTAAGGCAATTAGGTTGGTTTTAGTACACTTATGTGCTTAGGGCAATCTAGATCCAAGGGGAGGGCTCTTTTGTTTCTAGTTTCCAAGCATATATTGAACCCCTCCTATTGGCGCATTTGAGGCACTAAAAATTATCAAAAACAGATTTAAAATGAGAAAGTTATGGCCCCCCAAAGGTGGGGGGGGTGTCAATAACTCAAAACAACAAACCACAACCAGTTTTTGACCACCCCAAAACTTCCTTTTATGTTGCTCTCTTGTTATTATACTTCAAAGATTATTTGTAGAACTTAAGGTGGCATTCTTATAACACTTTAAATCATTTAAAATGAAAAAGAAATGAGAAAATTATGAGCTTTGAAAATAGGAGGGGTCCAAATAGAAGAAAAAAGAAATGTCTTGTACGTATTGAAAGTTTTTTCTTCAACTCTCATTGGTTTTTCTTCTTTTCTAGTTCCAAAATAAACACTTGGGCAATGAGAGCTAAACTTAGGAACCTTTTCAAGCATCAATGCAAACAAGGTTCTGATTATGTTTGTTTTAATGAATTATTTCCAACTAAATTTCAATAATATAATTTCTATTATATTTTGATTGGGTTCAACTAGATTTCAATTAGGTTTCAACTATGTTTGTTGACTATGTATAAAGCAAGCCCATGATGTGTGTCATTTCTATTCATTATTTACTTCTAATTTTTCAAAAATTTCAAATGTTTTTTTTTGGGTCAAACTTCTTGTATTCTTGAATAATAAATGATGATGGTTTTTATTGATTTTTAATGTGTGCAACTAATGCACAATCTTTTTTTGATGCATTATAACTTAGATTCCTATTAAGTTTTATCATTTCTAACAACTTTCATTTTTTAGAATTCAGAAATGCAAGGTGTAACTATGAACAAGTCAAAAGACGTGGTCCAACAAGGCAACAATCCAATCAAGCATGCCAACAACAAGTTCACACCATTAGTGCATAAACATAAGATAACCATCTTATAAAAGAGTCATTTCATTGTTCCAATAAATGTTTGATTAATAACATTAACATTTTCGGGATGTAAATGGGACCATTTCCTACATGGGAACAATGTTTCCTTGCATAATTTTAAAATTATAATAGGTTTTGCATTCTTAGTTGATAATATATAAATACATTATGCTTTTATTATGGTTTGTTTTTAGTTAATTTTAACTAGGTGCATTATCCCCATAGTTTGAATTTAATAGTCTTATAATTGTGACTGTAATTTGTGTAGACTATAATCTCAATTACATTAATTTACATAAATTTTGACTTATTTTCAACTTGCTTTCAACTGCCTTGTAGTTGATCTCTTTTATTTTCACTCAACTTCACATATGTTTGATGACCTACAAACAACAAAATGCCATGTGTCATGCAAGTGTTAACATAAGTGTCCATGTGGCACAATATCATATGCTAACATTTTCAATAAATCAATAATTTCAAGATTTTGAAACCATACACATGGCACACATCAAATAATTTAATTTGATGGTGGACCACAAATGCCCATGTGACACATGTCAATGTTCCATAAGTTATAATAAAATTGAATAATAATCAAAATTCAAAAATTCCATGCCCTTCCTCAATGACATGATATGTGCCAATGCTACATTGGTTATAATATAGTTGAAAGATAATCATAATTCCACATCCCTAAATGACATGACATGTAAGTGGATGAAGTTCATCCATTGACTTGTTAGCATGGAGTTAATTAGGTCCAGTCAACACTTTACAGTTGAAATGCTGTGTCAATTAAAATGTATCTTGTTTTCACTAAAATGTTGTCACCTCAACATTAACCCACAAATTGACAAGTGTACATTGTTTTCAACTGTGTTGTAATGTTGACTCAACATTGTTGACTATTTGGAAATTAGTTGACAACATCATTTTTGAGTTGTAAAAAACATTTTGTAGTTGAAAGGGATGTTTTCAACTAATAATGACAATTGAGAAATAGTTGAAAACATAGTAAAAAATGGGGGGTTTTTTTTTAGCATATATAAGCTACCCTTCTCTAATTAATTGGTTTTGTAACCTTTAAGAAAATTTATAGAAAAAAGGTGAAATTTTCATCTTCGCTCATTTTTAACTTAGAAAAAATAATTCCTTAATACAACAATAGAGTTTTATCCAATTTTCATACATTATTTTAATTGCATCCTACATTATTTTAATAGTTTTATGGGGACGCATTGCTTCAACTTGGATATATCTTAAGTTAAGCATAATGTCCAATTGAACTTTGTTGTTTCAAATTTTCCATGCCCTTTATAAAGTTATGTTGGTTGCATTTGAATTTGGTTTTATACCATGAATTATCAATAAAAGATCGTTAGTATGTATGGATTAAAAAAGTTGAATTCGCATGTTTTTAATATATATAACTTCCATCAAAATTATGGAGAATTTTTTTAATTCATCATCAAGTTTTTATCAATGAATCCCCCCCCCCCCCCCCTAGTTTTAATTAATTAGAGCTTCATGAAACACAATTTAATTTTATATGATATAGGTTTTGTTGAGCAATATAATGTAAATTCCATTATAAATGTATTTGATGGCTATGGTTTAAATTTTCATTATTTTCAATATGTTTTAATTATATTAATAATATCATGTTAACATCCATCCCATTGTTGTTGTTTTTTTAAAAAATTAAAAACATTTTTTTGTTTTTTGGGGGCAAACTAACCTAATGTTGTTGATAATAATGGGTTTTTTATTCCTCTCCAAAGGTGCCACAAATTCTCTCAAACCTATTTATAAATGTTGTGGACAACAATGAGGGGTTTTTTTCATTCTTCTTTGAGTGTGCCACAATTTTTGTCAAATTTAACTAATGTTGTTGACAATGATGGGTTTGCATGCTTTAGATATTTTTAAACTACCTATTGTCATTTATGACAATGGGTTTTTGAAACAAATTAAAATTCAATTTCAAATACCTTAATTAACTTCTTTCAAACAACCTATTTTCATAGATGACAATGGGATTATTTTTAATAATTAGTAATTTTCAAGGTACCCTATTTTCACAAAATAGATATATAACATTGTTGACAACAAGCAAAAGGGAGGGGGGGGGAGGGGGGGGGGAGGGTAACACTCATCCCATGACAACATTGTTTTAATTGCTTAACATTTCTGATGAAAATTATTTTTTAAATAAAATTTTAAAAATTATTTTGGTCCCACCATCGTATTTTCTCCTATAGTGACATTATCCATCATTAGTAAATGACATTCAAGTTTGAAATATTATTACTTGGACAACGAATGAAGATGGATATAATAAAATTTTAATTTATTTATCTTCTACATATATGAATTTAATCCAATAATTTATTTATTTAATCCAATTCATAAATGAAATTTATCCATGCCAAAATAACATTCACCCATATGAAATTGTTCATCTATGAACACATTCATCCATGTAGATGGATTAAAATCACATTAAGTTACAAGCTATAAGTTCAAAGTTCCAAACTCAAGTTCTAGGCTCATGCACAAGCCATCTTCTTTTGTTAATTTCTATTAAATTTGGAATATCATTGAAGTTATATTTTATTAATAAACTCAAATCAAATTTTATTTCACAAATTGTATAGTTCATTCCAAAGCTCTAATACCATATTTTTTAAAAACAAGATACAAAATCTAATACACAAAAAGATTCAAATTATGTTTTATAAAGAATGACTCACACACTACATAGGCTTCCCATCATATACATCTAAAGGGGTTTGTCCATGAAAAGATGTGTCTTATGGTTCGAACATGTTCTACATGGATGAATGTAGTAAGGTTACAACATGCTAATAAATGAAAAGAAATTCCTAAAATATTTCCTACAAATTGTATGTGCAAAACCTAATGTTCACATGGGGCAATGTTAAATAACTAAAAGACCATAATAACTTTGGATCTATACCCAAGAATTGTTCACAATTTTGGGAAATATATGGTATTACACACCTTTAGGCTTCAAAGGCACTTCACACTAGAGCGTAATTTATAAGTCCCAATTCATTATTGTAGTTTAATTAATCTAGAGATCCAAATTGGGACCAAATCCTTCACACCAAGGCCCTAGTACAAGTACAAAAGGATCATATGATGCATTTCATTCATTTGCATTTTAAGGTGAATTTCAAAAAAATTCAAAAAATGCAAATGTGTGGATGATTCAAAATGAGAATGGAAAGTAGAGGCTAGAGGATGAGGTTTTAATAGAAGTCAACAAGGGTGAGGATGTTTAGAAGAACCTAAAAAAAAAAAACTTGAAAAATCAAAAAAATTGAATTAATTTTTTTATAAAAAAAAAACCCCAGTAAAGATGGAGGATGAAATTGAAGATGCAGATGTAGAAGGGGCAAAAATCAATTGGAAAAATTAATAATGTGTAGATCTTGATTTCTCTTTGTGGGGAGATGGAGCTTGAATTTGTCAAGAATTACAAAATGAAAGTTGATTTGTTTGCAAAAAAATTATATTAAAATTAGGGTAATCGGGGGCTTCATTTTTTAATGTGTAAAGAGGCAAAGTGAAGAAATAAAGAGAAATGATAAGATTTAAGGATAAGAAAGACTTGGGACTTTGCTTTCCTCGTGGGACTTGGACCTTGGATTTGGGATGAAATCCTTCACACTATGGCACACCAAGTTGTGGTTTTGGGTAATCATTGACATTAATGAAAAAATGAGAAATGCACTACAAAAGAATGTGGTTTTTCTCACACAAAAAAGTTGTCACCCATGATAGTGTGAGGTAAACTTTGTGGTTTCATGCATTACAATGTATGACATGTGTTATTTATTGTGCAAGAATTACCATCTTAGATCTAATTTGTCGAGAATGCAAATCTCCTATTAGTACACAAGGCTTTAGCACATTCCTTGTGCTCTTTATTAGCATATGTACTTGGGGTCCTAGTGATGGTTCAAGTCCTTTGGGGCAATGTTTGATTCTTCTCAAGCGCCTTTGACATTTTGATTTTGCAAGGAAAGTTTTGTGAGATTTCACACATATTTGTAGATACCATTTATGCTCATAGTTGAATATGTTGTGACCAAGTTCATGATCTTTGATTTTCTTTGAAATTAAGCCTCCTTGACCCCACCACATGGATGGATTCAATTCCTGCCTTGACAATGAATGAAAGTTCAAGTCAAACGATGAATAACTTTTGGGCCATTTGTGATTCATTGGAAAGACTAAGGGGTGCATCGCATTATGTTGCAAATTCCCATGGGAATCAAGCTTTGGGGATATAATAAACAATATTATTCTTTGGACTTGGTGCATTGCAAAACAATTTCACAACATTGTCAACATAAGACAATTGCCCCCAAGTTGAACAATATCCAATCACTTTATGTGAAATTGGCATAACTAAATTGGGCATATGATGAATTACATATACAAATAGAATTGATCTAGTAGAAAGAAACACCAATGGATTTGTTTATCATTTAGAACAAAAACATAAGTCTATGAACTTAATATAAATGTTTGTGGGTTGGAGTATGACCCTCAAGCTAACCCAAGTTGGGGACACTTATGAACTTGAAAATTTTGTAATACGTGAAACCTTTTTTCTTCAAAATTTTCTTCCATTTCTTCCTTCTCGTGTTTGTTTCAATTGATTTTCAATGTTATTTTCCCATTTCTTTTTCTTCTTTTTCTTCCAAAAAAAGAAGAAAAATGGTACCAAGCTTTACATATTAAACATGATGGATGAAGATTTTTTTCACTCTTGGGATTTATTGCATTAGTTTCAAAAGCAAAGGACACTTTTGTAATTCATGTGTGTGAGAGACCTTTTAAAAATGTGTAGGGTAACCTTAGAAGCCACAAGCATTACCAAAATAAGGGCCCATGTGAAGAGAGCCAAGGAAGTCTCAATTTTAAGAATGCCCGCGGTTGAATACAATTTTCAAATCCAACAAGATGGGCGGAAGTATGATAGAAAACCTTATGTTCCCTTTGTTATTTTTATAAAAATTTACTTTCAAAAACTTAAAAGGAAATTTATTTATTAAAGAAGGTAAGTTGTTTTGTCATATTGAAATTTCGCAAACCATAGTGCCCCACCATGGTTTTGGTACCACATTGGATATCGTTTAATGAGTAGGGGTGCACTAAGGTGGTTGGGTAGCATTTAGACCCATGGTGTAAGATTTTTTGATTTTTTTTACTAAAATCAAATTTGGGGCCCATTTTTGGTATTATTGGAAAGCCCTTGACAAATATGATTAGTGGCTGATATTTTGTAATTCTTAGACCTATTAACTTGTGGGAGGTATCGGATTTTGAATTTTTTTATTATCACAAATTAATTTAAAATATTTTTTTCATGATTGGGCTTCATCTTCAAGATCATGTACACACTTGGAATGGTTACACATTCTTGTTCACACTTGGGCTAGTGGCACAAGCCACATTAGTTAGTTTTTAAAAAATTAAATGAATTTCATTTAGTGGTTGGTAAATTCATGTTCAAGGAACCTTTTAAGTAAAATACTCAATGACCTTTTACCTAAAACAACCTACTTAACTTACTTACCTACTCAAAACATAAGGATGTTGTAATTAAATGATGAAAGTATTGCACCCAAGAAAATAAATTACCACAAACTAACATAGATTTACCTACATGGCCCACCTACCTACCTACTAATTATTGTCTCTTATAAACTAACAATGAACTAACCCTACCAACACCAAAAGAAACCCAATGATAATGCTCACAAATTTAGGTATTACAAAAACCTTGTTATCTTTTACTTAAGTTTCTTCTAGCCTTCAATGATAGTATGCACAATTAACCCCAAATGTAGATATTGCAATAGGTGCCAAAAACACATTGCAATACCTACATATGGGGTGCAACCATATGTTCATATTTAAATCAAGGATAATTTGAAAAATGCAATACCTTCATTTTTCTTAATCCAAATGGCACCATGGTGAAAGGATCATATAATATCTTCATTTTTGCAAATTCTAATAAAAAATGGTAAAGGTGTTTATAATATACCATTTTATTTTTCTACAAATTATAATCGTAACATGACATGAACATTTGTACTACCTTCATTTTTTTGAAACTTTCAATCTAACATGGTAAAAGTGTTGTGATACATTCATTTGTAAAACCTTGTCTATGTACAAACAAGGATTATAATATTAGTCATTATAAGATAATGTTGTTTTTTCTCACACAAAAAGTTGTGATTCATGACACATGTATGAGATAAACCTTTTGTGCAAAATGTGTCAATACCTAATGTCAAATTGCCATTTTAATACAATATATGCCACTATAAACATTAAACACCACATATTGTTTAAACATAATCTAATAAAGAAATCCTCAACCTAAAATAAACTAAGAAGTAAATTTCAACAATAATTTAATTGTAGAAAATTCAAAACAAGTAAAGGTACAATGGGGGACCCACAATAACATGGAAATCGTTAAATGATTTTAGCCAAAATACAAATGATGGCTAATTAGAACATCTCCACCATAGACTTTCAAATTCTTCCAATAAAACCATAGTTGCTAGGGAGTTTAATGGACTTGTGATGATCTATCTATTAAAGTTGTCATGTCCCACCACAACCACACACCACCCAAAGCCTGGTACAAACTCCCTTGTAATTTCTAATGTTTTGGAGTCTTTTTGCAACAACATGCTCTTACACAAAACCCCAAAAAGAAAGAAGAAAGTGTGGAACCCACCCCCAAATCATAATTCAAAAGTTCTAAATAACCTCAACAATAAAATAAAAAAACTAACTACTTTAACCAAACCACACATAAGTTTAAAATATGAGGAATACACATTAAATAAAACAATTCTTGAAATTTTCAACATTTCTGAAAATAATAATAACTAGTGTGAACCTTGTGCATAATGCACAAGTGTGTTATTTCAACAATGTTTAATTCATGTTTTTGGTTTTTTAAAAAAACTTTTATCTTGTCAAACAACAGTTGGTCCCCCCCCCCCCCCCCGCCCGGGTCCTTCACATTTCTGGTTCTATATCCCGTCGACCCTTCCAAGAGTGAAGGCATATTCGTGAAACCGAATAATGAAGCTTTCTCTAAATCCGTCCCATCACCTAGCCAGACGAACATTTCATTCATCCCCTTAATTAAGACGAACAATAGTTTAAAAAAAAAAAACTTCCCCTAAATTCGTCCCGTCATCCAGCCAGACGGACATTTCATCCATCCCCTTAATCGGGACGGACAGTAGCTAAAAGAAAAAAAGCTTTCCCTAAATTCGTCCCGTCATCCAGTCAAACGGACATTTCATGCATCCTCTTAATCGGAACGGACAGTAGCTAAAAGAAAAAAACTTCCCCTAAATCCGTCCCATCATCCAGCCAGACGGACATTTCATTCATCCCTTTAATCGGGACGAACAGTATCTAAAAGAAAAAAAAACTTCCCCTAAATTTGTTCCGTCATCCAGCCGGACGGACAATTTCATCCATCCCTTTAATCGGGACGGACAATAGCTAAAAGAACAAAAAGGTAATCTTGGTCAATACCAAAAAAAAAAATTGATTATGGGTTGTCCAAGGCTTAAATATTTTTTTTTTGGTCTACCAAATCTTTTGCCTCAAAAAATCTTTTTTCTTTGGAATCAGTTACATCTGGGGAAGTTACTTATAGTGGAGGCCGGTTTTGCCATAGTGTTAAAACATAAAAAATGCTTTTGTAGTAGAACGCCGTGTCATAGATAGACAGACATGACTAAGTGAATTAATATATTAAATTCTAATGGTGAGTAATAAGAATTGATATATGGGAGATTTTTTTGAATCCTTCGTACTATCATCCACGGATGATTCCAAAGACAATTTAAAAAATAACTACCTTATTTTTAAGCTTAATTATTTTTAATTATTTCAAATAATTGTTTCCTTTTCCTATTCACTTTCATAATAACTATCTCTCACCTTTCTTAAGGACTACTCCATTTTATGACTACTTCATTTTTTTTTTCTCTCCAACAACATGAATATGAAAAAAAGAAAAAAAAAGAAAAAAAAAGTGTCTTTTCATGTCCATGAAATGTATATTAATTTAAATTAAATTTGACATTGACATAAATAATAATGAATTATTGAAAACAAAAGAAAAAAAGAAGATAAAAGCTATCACCCCATTTAACATTGGGTGCCACCTAAGATGCCACCTAGATTTTTATTTAACACTGACTTAACATCAAGTGTGAATGCACCATTATAAGTACCACAAGGAGGGGGGAGAGGGGGGGGGGAAGGTGTGGGGGATTATTTTGGAATGAAGAGTGATTTGCTTGGATTGGATTGGATTTTCTCTTATCTAAAGAGAGTACATGTGTGGACACCATGTGGTGGTTATTAGTCCTCTCACTCCTCTCTCCCTCCAAAATCAGCCAAATACACGCCCAAGAAAAACCCTCCCCCCAAAAAAAAACCTAGCAAAAAAAACCTAGAAAAAAAGAAAAACCCAAGAAGAAGAAAAAGGGTAAATAAAGTTTGGTAGGTTTATTAAATTAAATACCTCTCAGAAAAAAGAAGCCACCAAAGTGCACAACAATTGGTTTTAAATTGAGGATAAATGGGGATCCAATGATCAAATTCGGTAGAATAATGGGTCCGAATTTTATTTTTAAAAACGAACAAAAAGTGACGTTTGTTTTTTTTAATATTTTGTTTTATTTTATTTTATTTTATTCAATAATGTTTTTAAAATTATTTATTCTACTTTTAAAATTAAAAATCTATTCAAGCTTTTGTTTGTTTGTTTGGTTTTTTTTTTTTTTTTTTGGGGCGTATTTATTTACTGAATCGAGCCCCTCTTTTAAGTTATACTTTGGGTTTAAAATCTCATCTTGTGTGCATTTGGTTGAGGGATGTCCCACGAAAATAAATTAAAATTAAAAAAAAAAAATCAAAATCAAAATCAAAACTGCCTTCTCTGCCCTCCTGTGCTGAACTCGCCCGCCATCGCTCTTAGGGTTTCAAGCTCACGGCGTCTCAGACGTTTGTATTTTGTAGTGCGGACAAAGTTTGGTGCGTGGCGGCTCCAAATGGAAGCATGCTAGCTCGCTCGCTCGCTCGTTTTCATCGCAAGGTGGTTTTCTATGAGTTGCAAGGAAGGTAAGAAGTCAAGCTCTTGTTGCTGTGTATCTTCTTATCTGCTTTGCCTCTCGTTGCTCTAATCTTTGCTTCACGAGAGATCCTGGAAAAATCTTAGCTTTTTGTTTTGTTTTGTTTTGTTTTTTTTTTTTTTGGCTTTTGGAGCAGGTTCGTCCTTTTGCTCTTTTTTATGTGTCTACTTGCTTTCAGGGATTTTTCACAATGGTCTTTTGGCACCAGCTTTGTTTCCTTGTTTGTTTGTTCGGTGGTTGTCTTCTTGGTTTGGTTTCATTGTCATCATAGCAGTAGGAGGCAGTTGTGATCTCTCTACATGCCTTAGGGTTAGATGCCTGCTTTAACAGGGGCCAGCTAAATGAGATGAAGCGTCCCCCTCACCAGCTTGTTGCAGCTTGAATGAGTATATCATTGACTTGTTTGATTAGCTATTTCTCTTGAGTGCTTATCGATATTCTGACTGAGTCTTCCGCTTGCTCCCAGATATGCCAACAGAAACTCAGCATACAGTTTTTTGTATAATTGTGTTCCTGGAATTTTGAGTAGACTGCTACTAAGCTTATCTACACCTGCTGATGGGAGCCAATGAAGTTAGTTGGGGGCTCTGGGATAATGGCAGATAGTCACTGCCATTCATGATGGAAGGCCATGTTCTGATGCTTTGTGAGCGAAACTCACAAGGTTATATGACTGCACTTGTTCTTGTCATGTTCACTTTTTGGTTTTGCTGGAACAGACACAATGGTTGTCAATGTGTTGTTGTTTGAGTTTTCTCTGCAATCTCTGAATTGTACATCTAAAGGCTTCTCTTGTAATTTCTTGGATCTAACTGTGAGACAGAGTCCTCAAGGTTTATCCTGTGACATTCTTGACAAATGTTCTCAACTAGAGTTGCAGGTATTGAAATGATTAGAATGCTTCATGTTCATTCCAATATCTCATTGACTGCGAAGCTGGGGGTTATCAATAGTCAATTTTACAGATTCTTGAGACTTTGTAGTTGTAAGAAGCTTTTTATCTTCCAGATTGTCAGTCTTATTGTCTTCCTGAAGGCAAAAGGCTACCCTTTAAAAGTTCTTCTAAAGAGAACTAGAGGGTTGGTTCTTAAAGAAAAATTCCTGTTTGGAATTTCTGCTTTTGGCATTTTCAGAATGATTTTGCTTCAGGTCATGTAAGTGGGGAGCTTCCTGTAAGCCTGCTTGTTCTTAGTCCTTCCCTGTTCTTTTCCCTTTCTGTCTTTCTTTGTTTCTTTGTCTGGTCTTTGTTGTGGGGTCTGTTGCTAGCCAGTAGTATGGCTGAGTCTTCACGTTGCTTCTGGAATTGCAGCAGAAACGCAGTTCATAGGATGGTGCTTGTCACCGGCCTTTACCCACTGTAGGGAGCTAATGAAGTCAGTGGGGAAATTGTGATATTTAAGTCACTATCATACATACTACTGTTGGTGGTCCCTGAACAGGTGTGAGACTGGCACTTTTGTTCATACCGGTGTGTGTGTTTCGTTTTTTGTTTGTTTTTTTGTCTCCCCTTGTTTGGTTCTTTCTGTGGCTTCCTGAGGAAGTGTTAACCTTGCTGTTTCTTCATCATTGTGAGAATGGAGATTTCTCTATTCTTATGAAAGATATTTTCTCTGCAATCTCATAGATTTACTCTAGGAGAAGTTTTTACATTGTTAAAGCTTTGGTGGTAATGTATGACTGATTAAAGCTACTGTGTCTGGATTTGGATTTGGTTGAATAGTGCCGAAGGAGCAAATGGTGTAAGTGTACTAGGAGCAAGGGCACTGCATTGAAGGCGTGTTGAATCTGGAGATCTCAATAAGCAATGGGGTCTCATGAAATGGCAGAGTTGCCCACACTTCTGGAAGCACACAATGTGAATGTGGTGGGCACAGGTGAGGAGTTGGTGGTCCTAGGCCATGGCTTTGGCACTGACCAGTCAGTCTGGAAGCACATCCTGCCACACTTGGTTGATAACTACCGTATCATACTATATGACAACATGGGTGCTGGGACCACTGATCCTGAGTACTTCAGCTTCCAGCGCTACTCAACTCTGCATGGCTATGCAGATGATCTGCTCTCCATTCTTGATGAGCTTGAAATTGAGTCTTGTATATTTGTGGGCCACTCGGTAGCTGGCATGGTGGGGTGCCTTGCTTCCATTGAGCGACCCTTTCTCTTCTCCAAAATCATTATGATTTCTGCGTCTCCAAGGTACTATCAGTACTTGCTGGCACCATTCATCTGTCTGTATCTCTTCACCCTCGTTACATATCCGCTTCCTAGCATTAGTAATATTGGGGTGAATGGAAATTATCAATTTGGGGCAGTTGTCCCCTAGGACTTCTGACTTGCCTTCTGCAAAGTAACTTAATCTTCATTAGGCAAAGCAGACACAGTGGCTGCTGACACAAGTGACTGCTTTCTCAGTGACTCTTGTAGAATCCACTGCCATCATTTCTAATGCTGCTCCTTGTGCCCTCAGGTATCTGAATGACACAGACTACTTTGGGGGATTTGAGCAAGAGGATTTGAACCAGTTGTTTCTAGCGATGCAATCCAATTTTAAGGCCTGGGTTTCAGGGTTTGCACCCTTGGCTGTGGGAGCAGACATTGAATCTCCAGCAGTTCAAGAATTTGGGCGAACTTTCTTCAACATCCGGCCTGACATAGCCTTCAGTGTGGCCAAAACTGTTTTCCAGAGTGATTTAAGGTGCATACTGGCACAGGTACTTTGTCACATACTTCCAATCGTTTTAAACTGCTGCTGTAAGATTATTTGTAACTGTGCTTGAGGTTTGCAAAATAATAGCAGATTCTGTATCCTTATCCTGTGAGAATATGCTCCATCTTTCTCCAAATCTTTCTAGTGCAGTTGGACTAATAGCCCACAGAATAATCTTGCCATATTAGAGAGGGGGTTTTGAGTGTGTCTACATGCTCTCATTTTAAGAGAAAGGTTTCACTTGGAGTTGCACATACCCAGTTGACAGACAAGATGCTACAGCACTGGATGGTTAACCCTGAGAATCTTGTGTCCGGACTTTGTAAACATAACCAACTTCATCATTGCAGGACTCTGCATGATGTTGAACTAAACAGGTTCTTCTTAATCTCATGTCAAGATGGGGGGAATGATCTGGAAGCAGATTGACTTGAACTTTGTAGGTTTTGTCAGTTATTGTTTACTCCAGCTCAGATGGATTGAGTTTGGTGTTGTGGATGCAGGTGTCAGTTCCTTGCCATATATTGCAGAGTAGCAAGGACTTGGCAGTCCCAATTGTGGTATCAGATTACCTTCATCACGCACTTGGAGGCCCTACAGTAGTTGAGGTTCTCCAGACAGAGGGTCATCTACCTCAACTCAGTTCACCAGAAGTTGTCATCCCTGTTCTCCGACGTCATATTGCTGGAAACATTGAAGTATAGATTTCACCAGCCATAGTTTCTGAATGTGGAAGTGCAGGCTCATATGTGCAATAGAAAGAAAAATCGTCATGAGTGCAGGTTTTCAATTGTGGTTTTTCTTTTTGTGTTTGGGTAGTATGCTGTGATTTTTTATGAACATATGGGAGGTGAAGATCCTCTTAGTGATTAACCCAGTTCCAGGTCTTGGTACAGGATTAGTCACTAAGAGGCTCTTCCAGTTTTGAGCCCAGTGTATATGTACAAAGGCTTGTAATGACAATTTAGGACCAGGTCTGGTCACACATTAAGGGTGTTAATCTCGAAGTGTTATTGGGCTTGCAGTAGGAAGCAGAATCAGTGGGAAGGTTGTTGCTGCAAAAACAGCAAGTTAGGTGATGTGTGCTATAGGGAAATATGAATGGACCTCAGGAGCCTTGCTACTTCCACATGTAATACAATGCTTGATGAGCACATATGTGCCATCTCACGCAGTTCAGGATGCCACACAGTGACTTGTATAGCCTTGGTTTGTGGCTATCAACAGTATATGTGCCATTTCATTCTTGAGTGATTGATTGAGAAAAGTAAAGAACTTTCAATGTTAATCATATATTCTACTTCAATCATGCATAGCACATGAGGCGCAATCTCAGCTTTGCCTTGTTTGTGTCTTTGCTGTGAATCTTTGCAGACATTGTACCACATCTCACCTGTGCCCACTGCAAAGATTGCAGCTTGGAAATGCTGCATAAGACTCCAGAAATTGAGATCAAGGAGCAAATTGACACTACAGACGTGTGTATGCACCTATGCACCAAGGGTTGAAGTTTTGCTTTGAAACTAAGTTCTTGTATTTTGTAGTTGGAGGTTTTTCTCTTGGAGGTCGATCTTTGTGTGAAGAGTATGAGGCACAGTCAAGTGAAGGCACAGGTAATGCAAATCTAAACCTGGTGAGACTCCTTTGAGGCCAATAGAGGTGGTAAAAGAAAGTTTTGTCCTTTATTTTGTTCTTGTGCACTTTTTCTGTCCTCCCTTTTGATTTGGTCTTGGAAATTGGGACCCTGAACCCCAGTTTTGTGCACACCTGGATAACTTTAATATTAGTGTCATTGGTATAAACAAATGAGATCACATTTAAAATTGTAGAAACAGGTTGATGTGATTGTTTAAGTTGCCAAACTACACTAATTCAAATTTCGGGTATGTGTTTTTCTAGTCTTTTCTCACTTGTTGTAGGTTATTTAACACTCAAATGTGAATTGTATTTATAGTCTGTGATGTATACTAAAATTTCAAAGAGAAAATGTTGTTGGGTTTTGGTACATGATGTAAAGCATTTCTAGTTCCACATCAAAAGAGATAATTTGATATTGTATTGGGTCTGATGATGGCATCATGAGGGTGAGATCAGGTGGCCAAGGGTGTGTTCTTCATGATCAAGTTTGATGTGAATTTAATACTACAGATATTAACAAATATTACATTGTCAAACGATACTACAAAACACCAACAAAGATTACCATATCTTCTCTTTGAAGTGAATGTGCCTGAGTGATAATTTGATACACATACTGCTTGGATGTTGTCTACTAAGGAGATGGTGAAAGAAACAATTGAGAGGAATGGGATTGTGAGTGATGTTGGAGATAGAGGAAGAATTTTGTGGAATATACAAACCTTGCTAAACAATTTTAGTGTGAAAGGATGGTCCCCTTACGTCGTGAAGGAGCTTCTCAATTGCATGGATAGCACCTCACTAATTGATACCTAAGGTGCATCCTCTTATTCCCAACCTTTTTGGGGTTGAAATCTTAGCAAAGGTTGTATCTAAATTGCCTTAGGATGAAGCCATTCCTTACGATTTGGAGACCAATCTTACCTAGCTACAGCCTTGTGTTGGCCCTTTGTTCAAGAGTGTCTACATCTTAAAGCTTTTGATCAAATCCCATTACCTCAAAAAATAAAGGAGGGTGTTGATTTGTTTTTAGTGGTAAGGTAGTGGTGTCACCAAGGCGCCATAAAGAAAAGGAATATTGCAACACGAGCTTTCTCCAAAAATACCATAGAACACTCTTGTAACACTACCTAATGTCTCATGTTGGAAGTAGTCAATTACTTGTAAATTCTTGTAACAAGGGAAATGTATTCACCAAACATGCCAAAAAGGCTTGACAAAGGCTTTGACCTTAAATTACTCACATTCCTCTTTTGATGACCATTCGGCCTCATGAATTCAATAATAGATGGCTGAATGAAAGTATGTACATTTTACAGAGCTCTAATGATAAATTGAAGGTCCAAAATACTTTCATTCACAAGGCAATTGGAAAAGACATTGATGCAACTTTGAGAGAAATCAATGGAAAAAAACAATTAAAGACAACCAAATCAGATCAGCTAAGGATATCATTTTTTATTTACAAAATTATTGGATGATCAACAGAATTGCAACTCTGCCAAGAATAAGTAGATGATAAATAAAATTTCTTGGAATGCTACCCATGAACATTGACCTTCTTCATCTTGTGAGTGCAATAAGCCAATACCATAAAATGGAAGGCAATGCTAGAAATTTTGCTGTAGAAATTTGAAAACAACATTGGAAGTAAATTTTACTAAACAATTTGTTCTTACTTTGGGAATCATGTCAAGTAGAGGATTAAAGAGAGAGCTTGCACCCTAAGAAAACCTTAGGAGAAAGCACCATGGTTCATATTTTATAAACATGGGCCTGTTTTTCTTAGCAAATAAAGTTTGAATGGACTTACTTGCTCGTCATTGAGAAGTTCTTAACCTTACAAATTTTTAGTTTGAAAAATCATGAACCCCGTGTTTGAGCACTAAAATGAGATTAACCTTACATTCATTGACATTACATGTTGTTTCCCATTGGCATCATCATAGGCCATAAACCCCTCTCAAATATGTTTTGAATTAGGAAAAGAGTGGTGCATATGTCTAATTGGTATATTCGAATGAAATACTTTGTCACATAGTTTGTTTCATGTATGAAGATGATGCTCATATTTTTTCTTATAATGTTTAGGAGGCTATGGTTAACTATTGGACAGCCCACATAATTTTAGGTCAATTCTATGTAGGAGGGGATCAAGGCAAGTAGTAATTAGAACATTTAGGCTAAGTGCCTGGTGATGGGATCTCAAGAGAGTATTATAAGGAAACAACACGTGATGATTGGTACTTTGGAGGCTTGAACTTCTTGGAGTGTTTTGGAGGTTGATCATCTTATAGTTTGAAACATCATTGAAGCATGTGTTTTTGAGGCTTTAGGAGGGTGCAATTGGTGCTAAATGCATCAAGGAGGAGGAGGAAGTCTTCACAAGCATGGGTAGTGTACTATGTAAGAGAACTAGGTTTAAAATGAAATAATCATGAAACATAGAACATTATCATGCTTGGACTAAACTAGGAAGCTCGATTTGCAATGATAATTGTTGGAACACTCGGATTGCATTTTGAATAACTTGTTTGTACCTTTCAAACTTAAGCTTAAAACAAATTGGGAAGGATTTGTGAGCATGTTTTACAATTAGGAATATAGTTGAATGTTTTATCTTTGGTGATTTTCCAAAATGTGGTATAAAGGAGAAAAGTAAGATTTTTTGAACTCAGAAATGCATGGTGATGCATGTTCCTCAAAACCCTAAAAAGTCAAACAAAGGAAAGAAAAGCTATTGCAGGTTGTGTGAGGTGCTTATTTGGGGGCACATGTGCATGCGAGAGATGAAGAGATCAATTCCATGGACAAGAAAGAAAAAGAGAAAAGGGAAAAAGAAAAAAGTTGGAATTGGTAATAGTTTTGTTCTACAAGAACAAGGATGCAACACAGGTACAATTTTCTTAAAAGCTCCAAAGGTAGAGAAAACCATGGTGGATGGGTGGGAAGCAACAAGCAACCCTCCCCAATTCAGGATGGTGAATGTCCTAAAACAATAGGGAGCTAATGGATAAGGGACAAATCAAACTTGTTGAAGAGTCCACCTTACCCACGGTTGTTGGGTAAAGGACTTTGTGCATTGTTATAGGATCTGGGCATGTTGCCGTGGACACATAGTCTTGACAAGTTTTGCAACCCATCAAACTCTCCCTTCGATCCGCTCATTGTTGGATTAACAAAGATGGTGTTTGAATTTTGGTATTATGTTGTCATCACTATGACTTTGTGTGTTGTGAACCCAGTTAGTCATAGTGCATCCTCAACCCCAGTTTGGGATTCCAAAGTACTACCCTACCCACCTCTCTTAGGTACTACTACCCACTTTCTAAAGTCTTTAATGCACTTAAAAAAATGCAACCCTCATCCATGGAACATCTGATTTGCTTGGTGGATCATGGTTGGGTTGTACAAGGATTGAACCGCTAGGGAACTAAGGGATCCTTTTGCATTGGATGCTTCAATAGGGTCTTTCTTCTTTTGAGCTAACTTTTATTGAATTCCTTTCTTTTGTGTGGGTTACAAAGCTCTTTACAATAGACAAATAAAATTGAATAGTTGTTGAGCGTGTTTTATGATTTTGCCTTTTTCACAAGACATAGTCGTATTTTTCCAACACTTCCATATACAAAGAATCCCCACCGCCCACAAAAGGTGGTTGTAAAATTGGTCTGGCCGATTAGGTACAGACATATGGTGAGCTATGGTGAGTTTTGAAACAAAATTGTTTTTTTGCTGCATGCATGGTGTACGATCCAGAGTATGCCACTCGGCTCTCATTGGACATGTTGAAGACAATTTATGTTTTTTGCACTTGAAGAAAGACGGTGGTGATGGCTTTCAACGTGCTTAACTGGCTTCCACACCCAATTCCTGACTTCCAGCAACAAACAGCCCGCCAGCATTGCAAGCTCTAAAAGATTGGCTTGTTGACCCGTAGCAAACCCTCAACAAACCCTCTCCCTTTGAACTCCTCTTTTCAGGGGAAGAAACAAAAACCCTTCTTTGGTACAAGTTTGTCTCGCAGCTTCGTAGTAGGACTAGTTTTCAACAAAGAGTCTCTTTCTCTGTGTAACGGATGCCTGCCTACTAACATGAAGCTGCTTTTTTTCCTTTTTCTCTTTCTCTCTCTCTCAGTTCATGCTTCTTTTGCCTGCATTTTATCAAATAGTCAAGCACATGTTTTCTTTTTCTTTCGACTTTTGGGATACAAAGATATTTTGTGGGATTTGATGAGCAATTTGCATCTTCCTTGTCAGAGTGCTTTCTTGTAGTAAGTTTTTGGCAGAATTTTTGCTCATTTGATGGCATCCTCCCATACCCACCAGCACACCTTCCACTCAATGCCCCTTATTCCTCGGTTGTAGTTGAACCTCAACTGAGTTAATATTTGGTTTCACCTTGGTATCCAATTTTGTAGGAAATAGGTCTCATAAATAGGTACATAGGTTAAAAAATAGGTAACTACTAGGCAAGTAGAAGGTTTATACATAGGTAAGGGCTGTGTTTACTACCTACCTACTAACAACCTGCTTGTGAGTTGTTGGTTGGTAGGTAGGTAGAAAAAAATTGAGTTTACCACCATGGTTAGCTAGGAACTTGAACTCAATAGAAAACTGCTTCCTGACCACTTACAATTCATCCTTCATGGTGCACTTGTGGGTGCTGGTCCATTGTAGCCAGAGTTTGGCAGGTTTTACATCATCATTGTTCACACATTTTGATCAGTAGGCCCTGCAGCTTCTGCTAAGAACATAGGATCCCTTCAAAACCCAAAGATCAGACTAGCCTGCATTGATCTGTACAAGCCTAAATAGCACCCATGCAAAGGAATAATATGTACGAGGAGCTCATGCATTCATGCATTCTATTATCTTATTAACCCTAGGGTTAGCATGCCCATCAGCAAAGATTGACCCATCATTCAACACTTGAATAGTGCACAAATGGACTGGTGAATGCATGAATGAATGAATGAATGAATGGTGGTGCCATAGAGCATGCACCGCTGTTCAAAGCAGATCGATCCTATGGCTGAAAGGCATGGTTTTGAAACATTTTGTTTGCACTTGTCTAAACGTTTGTGATTTTGGCACATATGGGTTTATTTATCATTTATGTGTCAAGTAATTTTAGACACCCAAGTAGAATGGAATTAGTGCAATCTTTTTCCTTCTTGATCTCCTTTACCCATTCTCCAAAACTACTTTAAAGTACTTCCACCATTCAAGTTCAGTATAGGGGAAGCCCCCTTTGCCCAAGAGTCCGAGGGGAACCAAGGACCCAACCCAAGGTCCAAATGCTGTGTCAGCAAAGCCTTCCTAAGCTTTAACAACCAAGGAGCACATCATTTGTATGGATGAGATCAACTGAAATTCATTCATCAATGTTTATCATCATCGAAACACCCATGCTCAAGGGAGATTGCACAAAACCTCCATGTGTGATGATTTGCTTCATGGGAGATATTACTCTTGGGGAACTTTGGAAATATGAAGTAATGTGGTGAGAAACTAGGGTGAAAACTAGGGTGCCCGTCCTAATTAGTGTACTTTTTCATGGGGCAGGGCTCTATGTTTTAGAGAACAAGCCATTGTGGTATACACAAACAAACAATGAATTCATAAATAAAACTTACATTCTTTTCTAATTTGAACCTTGAAGACCATTTTATTTTATGGACGATCGATCAAAAGTCACTTAGATCATTAGCGTAATGGAGACGCATCATAAATTAAATAAACTGAAACACCAAAGTAAATGCTTGCTTCTTCCTTCCTACCACTAGGAATTCTCCAAGAAAGTAGACATTGAGCTTGAACAAAAAGGCCTCATTAGTTACAAGAGTAAATGAATAGATAGATTTGGGGATTTATTATGTTTTGCTTTTTGATAAAAGGGATTTTGTTTACAATTGTCTGTGAAGAATTTTAAACCAGGTGTCTCTGTATCAGTGTTTTCTTTTTGTTCAATTTTGTAACATAGCCAAAGTGGCAATCATCCACAAGCTAATTGAGTCAAATTTGGCTATCAAACAACATGAAAGCAAATCTTCTAAAATATCCTCGTATATTTGTGGCTAAGTAGTTGAACCAACCATGTGTAGAAAATCTGGTGACTTAAAAAAGACATTTTGAATTTTTTATAAAAATTGACATTTTTTCTCAAAAAATGATTTGAATTTTTAAAAACATAATTGTTTTAATTTGTTTAATAACAATGCAAAATTTCACACCAAAGATGAAAGGTTGATCCACAACTGCGTAATAAGAATGGGCATGGAATGGATGCCCTGGTGGGTGTTGGTTCACTGTGGCCCCTCTCCTGACCTTCTTCCTCTTCGCTTGTCTTGTAGTGTACATGTGTGCACACCAATGTTCATATCGTACAAACTAAACCCAACAAAAAGTCATCTCCTCTTTGTAACAGTCCTCACACCTAACTTCACTTTTACCAATTTTTTTGACTACCCACTACCTAACTTCAGAAATATTATGGGCAAACGAACTTTCTCTGAATCATGATCGTCAAAATAGTTTTCACTGAAGACGTGAGCTCAATTTCCACGTCAACAATTTGAAATTTGACACCAAATGAGACAATTCATTTCCAAACCCATTTTTGCCTTCACAATTACCTCTTAATTAAGCAAACTTGTTGTAAACAACTCAAAATCTCAAGCTGAAAGTTTCTCAACAAACTTCTTGTACACAACTCAGAATCTCAAGCTGAAAGTTTCTCAATAGTTTTATTTACACAGAGAAATGTAAAAGCCACCAAGATGTGATCCTCCTTTCTCCGCAACATCCAGAACATGATTTTATTTGTTTTATATTATTTTCTGCATCATGATCTGAGTACTCACCAGGTTGATGGATTTGATTAATGAAATAAGTTATTTCTAACAGTCTTTTCATCCCATTGAAGAAGGAAGCTTTTCACTAGCATCATGTCAGAAATCCAAACTATGATGGATGAGTCAGAGCAATCCATAAATGAAAGTAGAAAAAAGATGATAGTGGGTACAACTTTATTTTTCAGGTGTCAAGTTTCACAAAAATATGAAAAATTAAAATTAAAAAAGGGAATATTTTGGTCAGAATATTCCCATTTTCTGAAAATACAATGTTGAAATTTCCAAGAGAAATCGAAAAATTTTCACCAGATTTGGAGTCCAAGTGGGGTTTTTTTTTTTTTTTTTTTTTTTTTGCCCTTGAATCTTCCTAACTTGGAAATTCTTTTTCAGAAAATGAAACAAAAAACACAAACACACACACACACACACAAAATTTGTGATTTTGAGGGATTTTTTGGCCATTTTTTAGAAATAAAAATAAATAAATTAGCCATATCTAGACCTAGGCACTTCCGAGGTCATCACTTGTAGCAGCACTTTTGTAAAAATGCTACAGCCCACTTAGAAGACAATCACCATTTAATGCTCGAGATCCTCGCCAAGTGAACCACCTTATTTGGGGAATTTGAAAAAAAAAGAAAAAGAAAACCTTGGGACTCTGATGAAATTAGATAATTATGTATTGGAATTGCCCCCAAAAATTATCCTATTTATAAAAACTAAACAATGGTTCAAGATACCAACATATATCCCATGAGTATATAATTAGATAGCAAAACAAATAGGTACCATGCCCAACACAATTGAAAGGGTCCTCACAAAATACAAAGAGTAAATAAAGAGAAGATCATGCAGATGTTGATGATATTTTGTGTTGTAGCAGTAGTAGTAGATTTTTTGTTTAAAAATAAATAAAATTTTTTTTTTAAATTTTTTTAAAAAAAATTAATTTTGGGTTGAGAACTTTGAGACAGTAGGTAATAATAATGAATGCAGAGAGTATAAAAATTAAAAAAATTAAAAAATCAATCAACAAAAATAAATCCCCTTTTGTTTTCCCAATGAATTCTCACACTCTAGTAGATATAATTCCAAACTGAAGCATGCATGTTGGATGTCACATGTCAGAAGTCTTTTTGTGT
Source organism: Sphagnum contortum (assembly GCA_963920785.1). Taxonomy (NCBI): domain Eukaryota; kingdom Viridiplantae; phylum Streptophyta; class Sphagnopsida; order Sphagnales; family Sphagnaceae; genus Sphagnum; species Sphagnum contortum. Next base: position 10,226,290 of record OY987292.1, on the reverse strand, counting down.
TTTGCAAGGAAATTGTTGCTTCTTTTTGTTGTTGTTGTTGTTGTTGTTGTTGCGCCAGTCTAGATTTATATATTTATTCCATCTCCATGTGCTGCCTGCTTGCTTGTATGAGGCATAGATCTAGTTAGACACAGAGAGCGAGACACAAAGAGAGAGAGCCACACACACACAGAGAGAGAGAGAGAGAGAGAGAGATTTGTTATGAGCAGCTAGCTAGCTGCACAGATTTGTGCTGCAATGGGAGTGATCGATTTTTTCAATTCTTGGGTATGAATTATAGTTTTGGTTTCTCCTCTCTCCAAAACTGAGCTATTTTGTAGCAGTTTGTTTTTTCAGCACTGCAGGCAGTATTGAGAGAGAGAGAGAGAGAGAGGAAGCAGACACACACACACAGAAAGAAAGAAAGAAAGAGAGACAGAGCTATTGAATCTTTATTGTGCTGCTGCTGGTGCACAGATTTTAGTTGGAGAAGAAGGGAAATGGAGTGCGCGGCCGCAGCAGCAGCAGCAGCTTCGCGTATGAAGAAAACGGGAAGCCTGGTGATGATGATGAAGGTGGTGATTTGTGTGGTGCTCTTGGTACTAGTGCTACTAGTGCCTAGTAGCAATGGACAGTATTCACAGGCAGTGTTGCGGGCACAAAGAACTGGATTCCACTTCCAACCTGTCAAGAATTGGATGAACGGTAAGGAGCAGCACCCCCGCCCCCGCCCCTCCCCTCGAAAAGAAAAGAAGCAGAGGTTTTGGGGAAATCAATCAATTTTCAAGTCTACACGGTTTTGCCTGGGAAGATCAAATTTCCAGGATTGAAATAATCCTTGGTGTCAAGGATGAGTTTGTAGACTGGAATTTTTTTTTTGGATTGCAATGTTGTTGTTTTTCAGCTCAAAGAGAGAAAGAAAGAAAGAATCGGAGGAGCCCAGGAAGAATTTATTGGTAGATGTCATGAATTGTGACTTTGCTAGTAGTTTCCTCAACTCAAATCCTCAAGAAGGAAGTATGCCCAGTAGTGGATTCAATCTCTAAGAGAGCTTATGAATTCATCTCTGGAGAATCTGAGAATTGGGCACCCACAAAATCACTAGCTTAGAGAACGGTTGTGTCTGTCACAAATTTTGCACAGATCTATTGTTGGCATGCCTTATTGCATGCAAGTCTGTTGTCTCCTTACTCAAGGATTCTCTGTTGCTCCTCCTGCTGAGCTTTAGCTCCAAGGGATTTCTTGTCTGTCTGTCTGTCTGTCTGTCTGTCTGTCTTGGGTTGAGATTTGATGGATTCTGTCTGACATTGAAATTCGGTTTTGGTGGGGGGTGGTGACAAAATTGGGCCCTTTGGGTTGGTTTGGATCCACTGAAATTTTACAACTTCCACAATGATCAGATCCAAATGGTTAGTTCCTGAATCCCACCCTCTCTTCTACATATATTTCTTTGCATCTTATTGTGACTGCAGCTTTTAGTTCTTGTGATCAATATAATCAAAGCTACTTTAATTTTGCCACTTCTGCAACTGCTGCTGCATTCTTGAATCTTTTTGGACATATTCTTTTTTTTGGTTTTTTCTTCCCGGTTTGCTTTGCTACTTGAATGCAGGCAGTCCTTGAACATTAATCCATTATACCAGATTCAGGATTTCAGTCCTTGTGTATGCCGCACAAAGTTTGAAACACCTTTGTTGAATCTCTTTGTTTAAATTTCTGTGAGAACCTGGACCTCCGGCAGACCTCAGATCCTTGTTGCAAACCAAAGAATTGCTGCTGTTGTTTCTGTCTGCTTTCGACATCCTTATGCTTTTCACTGAGGGTTGATTTTTCTGCTGTGACTTATGCAGCATCTGCACCATAAAGAATATAAATATATATATGTATGTATATATGTCAGACCTGCAAAAACCAACACATATAGATCTTTGCTCTCTTTGTTACACAAACTCGACAGATCAAGCTTTGTGATGTGCTCACTGCAGGTAGGTAGGTGTGTGAGCCTGCAGGTCTTGTAACTTGTTGCGATGAGGTTTGAAGGCCAGCTTTTTTTGTCTGTAAAATCTGCTTCTTGGAGGTTGTTATGGATTAGTAACATCTAAGACCTGTCTTACCTGGGAAAGCAAATTGGAGAATTCTAATTGCTGCAAATTCTGACTCTAAATGCCATGTTTAAGTAGAACTTGTACAAGCCCCAAAAAGAAACGAAGAAAAAAGTCTCATCATCAATTTTTGCTGAATCCTAACAACCCCTTTGAAATCATCCCTTAGAACTGGTTTGAAATTTGTCTAGCATATACAGTAATAGACACAGCTGGGTGTGAAACTAATAAGTAAATTGTTACTGGGTTGTTGTTTGCTAGGGCCGCTGTATTATAAGGGCTACTACCACCTGTTTTATCAGTATAATCCGTATGCGGCTGTGTGGGGAAACATAGTCTGGGGCCATGCAGTGTCCACAGACCTGATTCATTGGCGTTATTTGGAGGAAGCATTAGTTGGCAGTGAGTGGTATGACATATACGGGTGCTGGTCAGGATCTGCAACCCTTTTGGATGATGGCACACCTGTGATCTTGTACACAGGCTGGTCCAATGCTTCTGCGGTAATTCAATCACAGACACAAAATTTGGCGTTTCCTGCTAATGCATCTGACCCTCTTCTCCTCAAGTGGGTTAAGGTATGCCCCTGGCACCTGGCCCCCTTCCTCCTGTCATATCTGACTTTTGAGGCCTTATTGTGACTGTGTTGTAAAATTGACATGGTTGTTGTTGCCTTGCACATATTGTGAAACTAGTGCTGATTACGCAATCGTATTGAACTGTTCATTCTGCAGAGTTGAGAGATATTGTTATAGGATTTGTTGCTAAGTCTTCCTTCTACTGAATACTCAATAAGGTCATTGTTTTTGTGTGTTTGAAGTCAGCCCATAATCCAATTGCAACAGCACCACCAGGTTACAACAGTAGCTTTTTCCGGGACCCAACAACCAGTTGGCAAGGGCCAGATCGTGAGTGGCGGATTTTGGTGGGTTCCAACCTAGGTACTGGAGGCAATATTGGAACGGCTCTAGTTTACAAGAGCAAAGATTTTCAAACCTGGTCCTTTGAGCACCCGTTGCATGAGGTACCTGGAACAGGAATGTGGGAATGCCCTGACTTTTACCCCGTGGCCTTGTCGGGTAGCAAGCTGGGCTTGGACACATCCGTGCTGGGTGCATCACAGAAGCATGTTCTCAAAATCAGTTCAAACAATCTGCGGCATGACTACTATTCAGTCGGGACATATTACTTTAACAACCAGACTTACGAGCCTGATATCAAGCAATTAGACACAGCTATTGGGCTCCGTTATGACTATGGAAATTACTATGCATCAAAAAGCTTCTTTGACCAACACAAACGGCGGCGCATTTTGTTTGGCTGGGTGGAGGAGTCTGATACCGCACAGGAAGACATTGCTAAGGGTTGGTCATCTATTCAGGTGCTTGTCCTGGAACCGCTCTGCGAATTGTGTTTTTCACTCTCTAGTCATATTGTTGCTTACTTGCTGTTGTTCTTTCTTTTTCTCTTTCTTAGTGCTGACAATAATGCACAGCAATGAATTCAATCAAGGAATTGGTGGGATCGCTGGATCTGGATTTGGCAAATTTTGTGTTTTGAACTAATTGGGTGTGTGCAAATGGGGAGCCAGGCAATCCCAAGGCAAATATGGTTGGACAGTGTGACCCCTACAGCTCTACTACAGTTACCAATAGAGGAGGTTAAGAACCTTCGAAGCACTAAATACGAACAGACGAATGTTACATTGAGTCCTGGCTCAGTTTTTCCTGCACAGGGAGTTCAAGGCGTGCAGGTATCATGATTGCATTTGCTGTAATTTTGGACATTGCAACTTCATGGCCAATTGCGTTGTATGTTGTGTTCAGGTTTTGAATGCAAACTAAACTGTTCTAGTGGAGAGAATTCATCCTTTACCAAAAGAATTTGAATGTGCAGGAGAGCAGGAATTCCATGTGGGAAGAAGACCAGAATCTCACTATGAACTAACTGCCTTTTGTTTGCTGGCAGCTTGACATAGAATTGACATTTGCCCTGCCAAATGTGCCACAAAACTCCACAACGGAGGAATTTTTGGGGGAAGAGGGCCCACTTGAATGTAGTAAAATTGGGGCAGGAACAAAGGGCGCAAAATATGGGCCATTTGGTATCCTTGTGTTGGCAACAGAGGATTTACAAGAGCAAACAGCTTTCTTCTTCTACTTTTCCTATTCTAAAAAATCTGGCTGGTTGACACTGCTGTGCAACGACCGAAGCAAGTACAGAATATTTTTCTAAACCTTTCTTCTTCATATCTTTCATTTTTTAATTTTCAGTCAGTTGCAGTTTGTAATACAAGAAGTTTCCAGAATTTGACCCATTTTGAAATGCAAAACCTCAGAGTCTGCTAGCCATGTAATCATCGCTGCCTGTTCTGGAAATGAAGCCCAAGAAACTTGTGCCACAAGTTCTGTGATGAAATATGATTGTATGTCACTTGATAACAAGAGAATAAGTTTTTAGGTTTTGGCAGTGCGTTGAGGATTGCAAGAAAAGGAGCTGACATGATGGATTTCCGAAATTTGTGCTTAGGTCATCGGTAGCATCAAATCTAGACAAGTCACCATATGGGACATACTTGCGTGTGTATCCAAATGACAAGTCTCTTGTTTTACGTATCTTGGTGAGTGATTTTCTCTCTCTGGGTTTGTGAAATTCCTCAGTTGATTCATGGTTGACAGAATTTTTATTCTAGCTACTGCAAATCATATTTGTGTTCAGGCATAATTTTATGCAAGTTTTGCACGTTTGTGTCGCTGGATCATAATTTTTTGCTAGTCTTGCACATGATCTGCAGTAAGAAGTTTGTAGTCTTGATGAATAGAAGGCTTGATTTTGTAAAATTCAATTGGGATCTTTCCACCCAAACGTCGTGACCACGATATCAACAATACTGTATATGCTTGGAGTATATATAATCATTGTCCCAAAAAAAGGAGGAAACTTTGTTGAAGAAAAGCAATTCATTTTTGCTGCAGGTGGACCATTCTGTGGTGGAAACTTTTGGACAGTGGGGTAGGTTGGCCATCACTTCCAGGGTGTATCCACAATATGCAATTGGAAATTCGGCTAAAGTGTTCCTGTTCAACAATGGCACTGAAGAAGTGAAGGCTCAAAGCCTGAAGATCTGGAGCATCAAGACAGTAAAACTAACCAATTTCTAAGAAAAGTAGTGGGGCAATTTAGAATGTTCAAATCAATGGGAAACAAAAACTCTGCAAGATAGCTGGGTTGCTTTGAGGTAATGGGAAATTGTCAATTCACACTGGCAGCATGATTTGTGGCCCTTTTGTGTGCTTTGTATGGTTTTTTTGCAGATGTGAGAGCCAATGCTGGTGTACAAGATTTAAACCAAAGAAAAAGTTCATTAGTAGCTCCATTGTTGATCTGTTGCTTAAATATTGTGACCCATTCCATCGCACAGAGAAGCCCATTTACAAGTTTTATATCTGAGTTTGAGAATTTGAGTGAGTGAATCCCATCCTACCTGATCTTCTGTGATGGTCAGAAGGGAAAAAATAGTCATCAAATGCTTGCATTCTCTCTCTCGCTGGTTACTGCAGAATGTCTAGGCACTTAGAAAATCAAGTCTCAAGTCTCGGACCAGAGAAAAAAACTTATTAACTCTTCACAGTTTCACTTCCTTCCCTTTTCTGGTGTCCAATTTTCGATGGAATGAAGATTTCTATCAGCTTCGTTGATGTCCATTTGGGAGCCACATTCGGTAGTAGACTTCCTTCCAGGTTCAGATTGTATGGCAGAGTGAGTATGTGTCCCAACACCATGGACTTCACATCCATTTGCATCATCAACAAACAACACCCACAAAGTAGAGTATATATATGGAATAATATACACTAGAGTACCCTTCCTCAAATGGAAAACTATAGGTTTGCCAATTGATGTTAAACTTTGGACAAAATAGCCATTTGTGTATGCCTCTTGAAGGAGGGACACCCCCTTAAAAGTTGTTTCAATTGAATAGAGAGCCAACACATAAATAAACCCTAAAAATTGTTGGATTGTAACAACAACAATATCTCAAATTTCAGGATTTTGAGTTTGGATGATATGTGATTTGTATATAAAAAGATAAAGATTACATACTTTTACCAAGTGAATTTTAATTTTTTTTGGTTTTTTGAGAAGTCACCAAAGTGGCTATCATGGGCATGCAAAAATAGGAGATTGCATGTGGCAATTGGAGTAGCAAGATAAGCTAAAAACATGTGTAAGAAAATTCAGCCATGTCAAATGGTGTAGTGAGATGGATTTGTAAGTGAGATTTTATGTAGCTACTTTACCATGCAACATATTAGGTTTTGCACAAGCAATTCAAATATTCCATTAGAATTCAGAATATTTTATGAATACTCTGGGTAAATTTTTCAAAATGATTTTTAAGCACCCTAGTTACGTAAATTATAAATTTTATTTCCTAATGAATTAGTTGCACCCTACAATTTTTTGCACATTGTTTGAATAAAAATGGAAGTGATTTCCCCAAGTCACCAAAGCATGTGATATTCATTTAACACTCTCTTTGTTGTTGGTGACAACATGCTCAACCACCAAGTTTGGACATTATTCCAAATGATTTTCAACCCCTTGGTCTCCAAAACCTTAACAACCTCATGCAACTTTAATGTCTGCATTGGAGATTAACTGAAATGTGCATATAGGGTTTGCAACAAACCATCAATCCTAGAGACCATGGGAAAAAGTGAAAAGGTTTGAATTGAAAGATGTGCTCTATGTGCAACACAATGAACACCAACCAAGTGAAGCATTGTCATGCCCCTTAATTATTGGGAAATCACATCTATGTGTTTTCCCTAAAACATGACCATTCCATCCACACCAAAGCAAACCATTTCTCCCCTAGTTTAGGGTGTGTCCCACCTCCATACTTCCAGAATTATTCAAAAGATGTTATGGGCTCTTGTCCTTCCTAAGTTGACATGTTCAAAAGTTAGTAAAATTTATTCCTTACTCCAACCTTATACAACATGCATTAATGAATCCAAGACTAATGGTCAAGAATTGAAACCTCATTGGTCATTAGTTTTTTAATATCTCCCTTATGAAAAGGAGCTAAGTTTGGACCTTTGTCTAGTGGGGCCTTGGTTACCATGGTTGGAATTTTGATGACCTTAGTTACAACCACTACCATTGCACCTCTTGTTGTGAGATATTCACAACATCACCCTAAAATTGCTTACTTTCCATCATGATTTGCAACTAAAACATACATCATGCCATCCTTTTTATCTCTTGAAACTTCCAAAACTCAAAAAGCTTGAACAATAAAAGTGACATGGGAAGAGGGTGATACCTCAACAGAAAAATTAGATCCATGGAAGAAAAAAATTCATCCTCCTTAATCCTTCTAAAGTCCTCACTTTGGGCATGAAGGGCAAAGAAAATTAAACATCTCTTCATCCATTTTCTCCATTATCATTTTTCTAAACTTAAAAATATTTCAAATGAAAAAGTTGAAACATGGGATTGTTGTGAAAAGGGATGCCATCGTCATCTCTTTGCATTTCAATCGTTGCATCTGCATTGCTTACATCCAATGAAAGTAAATATGAAAATGATTTTGTAAACAACTTTCCTCAATTGCCATAACATGTTACATGCTACACAACGTCACTATTTGGATATAATTGTTGCATAAGCAAGTACAGAAAATTTCCCAAAGCTTGATCATTGTTGTGATTTTACAAAAAAATAATTCAAGTGGGAACAGTGTGAACCTCATCGATTTTGCTTCTAACAATTCGAAAGCCAAATGATGAAAACTTTGATGAACAAGCCTTGAAAAGCTCCTTACTAATATCATCATGGAGAAAAGAGATTTCAATTAAGCCTTCTTTAGGGTTTTGATGGTGTTTGTTGTTACTTAACCATGGTCATTATATCTAAGGCTTGCATTGTCAAATGATAGCCACTTGTTGGCTTCACCTTTGATTTTTCAAAAATCCAAAAGAAAGGAAGCTTTAGAAGGAAGTTTTTTCCAAGTTATTGTTGAGACCATTATAGTGCCTTTGTGATTTCAAATCCTCTTTCTTTAATTGCCCAATTTTTTGAATTCCTCCATGGAATAAGACCATGATATTCCCATTGAAACTTTCCTTTCCCAAAACTAAGCTTTGATCAACCTTCTTTGCTTGAAAAATAAAACTTTCAAAGAAAATTTTTTCATCCCAATTCCAACATTCAAAATTCCCCATTGCCACCATTACCACTGACGAACTCTAAGTTCATTGCCTTGACTTGACATAATGATTTTTTTTCAATAATAAATCATACTCATTTAAAGGGGGAGTATATTTAGAAGATAAATCCAACTTGTAATATTATTCACCATTGCTAAATATTTCAAAAAAATATTAAATACAAAAAAATCACACAACCTGAATGCATCACCCACACACATTGTTCTCACAAAACCTTTTTAAATAGACAAGAATAGAGTGGTTAGAGAGTACAAATTGTGGAATGCAAAAAGATGCAAAGTATACTATATAAAGACATGGTTGCATGGGTAAGTTATGTGGGCTTGTTGCGTGGGCTTGTTGTTTCTTTGTTGTAAAACCATGAGAGGCACAAAGGAGGAAGGTGGCATCCTCCCAAGTTTGGGCCATTTGAGTGTAATGAATCAAAGCCAATTGTCTGCAACTCAAAGTTGACTCCATTTTCATTAATCACTTGCATTGTTTGGCTTGTGAAGGTGACTTGTTTGTGAGATGTTTATGAACTTGCCACATCATCCAAGTTCCCATCTTGGAGCTCTTGCACACCCCTCTTTTCCTAGAACACAAAGTTAAGGTGTGTGCCTTTAAATTTTTATCCATTCTACTTTCTTTCCATTGCTACCTTTCGAAGGTTCATCTCCCAAGCCTTGGGAAGAACGTAGGAATGTGTCATTTAATATCAGAGTTCAAGGGTAGACCTTTGATTTGCAAATAACTCATTGTTTGGTACAATGGGTTTTTTTTTAAAAAACATTAAAAATGCAAAACAAGTGAATTATAACTAACGAATATGAAATAATAGTTTCCTGATGACCATGAGACCAAAGTAAAAGGCAATTAGGAAGGCTTGTGACATGATTGGGAAGAATTTATTTTTTGGGAATTTTTCTTGGATGTTATTTTTTTTAAATACTTCAAATGCCAACCTACTTGATGTCATTTATAAATAATTTATTGAATCAATTTCGTTTAATTATGAATTTTTGCTGTCACGATCATGAAGTTCTAAAAGGCCATTGATGTCAAGAACACAAATGTTAGCTATTTTCATCTTTTGTTATTTTAATGACTAATTTGGATCATTCCCTTATGCATGTACTAAATAAACAAGAAAAAAATATCTAATGTGTATTTGTGTAAGGACACTTAAAAGGAAAAAGTTAAGAATGGGTTAGGAATGATTCAAAAATCAAAATGCTAATGCACATTATAGGTTGGTAGGTGTTCATTATTTTTCATGAATGTGTGCATAGGTGTGAAAAACATAGCCCACCTAGCCTAATCAAATAAAAAAAAGTATAAGTAAATGGAATTTTACTTCTTAAATTGAATCCAACTTTCCTGTGATTTTGGCAAGGTAGTTCCTAGTGGTACCACCCAAAAATATTTTTGCCCCACAAGTACAAAGGAACTTTTATAAATAAGGAAAGGAGAATGGGTACTACTAATATAATTAAAGGAAATAAATTATTTTATTTGATTTTTTAGAGTAGCATATTCATGAATACATATTTCTAAAGTTGCAAGTTTTGATTTATATGAATTTTGATAATTTAAATATTGAAGCATTGGAATTAATTTGTTTTTGGCAAATTGGTGCAAACTTGTACCAAACTTTTTTTGTAGAAGAATATTTTGTTGTAATGATAGTTAATCGTTGATTTTAGACCAAGTCAACTAAAATTGGAATCAAAACCAAGTTTAATTTCCAAAATTGGAACCAAAACCAAAACTTGAAGTTTTTTCCTTCAAGAATCAAACCATAATTGGAATGGAGGTTCCATTCTTTAGTGGAACTGGAATTAGAACTATTTAAATTTTTTATTGGCATTATATCTAGGACCAAAAGTTTTTCATAAAAGTAAAAAATTGCCCAACATTTTTGATAGTTTCCCAAGCCTTGTTGCCATCAATGTTAATTCTTGTTTGGAATGTTTACCACCAATGTTGCATCACCAAAATGAAAAAAACATTGAAATTTGGAAGAGCTAGTGCATGATAAGGCCGGTCTTAGTACATTTATAAACTCAAAAACCTGTAGTGATTTTGATCAAACTCTAGTGACCTTGGGGTTCAAAGATGGAAATAGAACTACTCTAGGCACTTCTAATACCTTTTAAATCACTTGATTTGGTTAAAGGGTGCACCCAAGATATGGGCTTCCAAAACATGGGGGGTTGCTATCCTCAAAAAATCCCCACCAAACTCTAAACACCCCTATTTTTAAGTAATTGTATTTCTATCAATACACATTTTGATATTGATTCATATTATTACCAAATTGTTACATCCCCATAACCAACAAATTCATTTTGAAATAAAACGTTCACTTTTATTTAATGGATCAAATTACAAGTTGGAAAAGGATTAACAAAGAATGATGATAAGATAAGTTTTTGTTCCTAAATCCTTAACTTTTAGAATGTTTAAGCAAATGTGTCACCATCCAAGCTTTCCATTTTGGAATTTTTGTTGTTTTCTTGTGTGTTGTGTTCAACTCTTGGTTTTCCATTTTGACATTTTTGCTATTAGTTTTGTTTCTTTGTTGGTATTATACCTACCTTTTGAGGTACAAGCGGGTGCCCATCTTAAGTTCATTGTTGTGTTCTTTGTCTTCTTGTTGGTACTACCTTTTGAAGTACATGAAGGTGTCCATTCCAAGCTCATTATCTTGGTTTTCATCTTCTTGTTGGTATTACCTATTGAAATATAAGTGGGTTCCCATCCCAAGTTCATTTTTGTTAATGTTTCATTACCCCCTAGATTGTAATGTTCTACTTGAATTTCTTATGGTTTCATGTGCTCACTAGCGGTTGTTCATGTGCTAGTGTTGATTATGTTGCTTTGTTATTGGTTTCAACCAAGTGGTGATCTTGGTGGTGATCATCACTGTGATGTTCCAAGTTGTAAAAATCAATCACATTGCTCTTGGTTGATATTAGATTCATGATTTTCATCTTGGTCACATTGCCTTCATTTGTCGTCATGTTGTTTTGTCTTCTAATCACATTTTTTGTCTTTTGGTCATTTTGTCTCATGTCTCAATGACATTGCTTTCAACTTTTGGTCACATTGCCTTTATTAATATTAATCATTGTCATCCTAATCATGTTCATGTTGCTACAATGGTCCTTATTGTAATCACATTACTCCTTGTCCTATCAAGGTTGTAATATTTGTGGCTTGTATTTTGGTTGTGATCTTCTCATCCTATTGGTACTTTAAACACCCCAATAATACCTTAAACCCCTTGCCCTCGCCCTCTCCTTCTCTTACTTGTCAATTAGTGTTTCAAAGTTGTTGCAAATGTGTTGCAACACATCCTTTTGGTTATTGTTGGGCCTTTGTTTGTTATTTAACCATTCTTTGAACTTTATTATTCAACCAAAGTTCATTCCATATAACCAAGTGGGTGAGCTTGCATTCCAATTTGAAGTTTTCTTGTGAAATTATTTCCTTATTATTGCAAATACATTAGTTGACCAAGTGATGATGAAGTTGTTTAATACTATTTCTCAAGTTCCCTTCAAGTTGCTTTCTAAACATGTATTAATGACAGTGCAATTATAATAGTTTGTTTTCCTACCCTTTCCCTCCTTTGTTTTTGCACGATTGTTTGTGTTGCTTTTCTTTCAATTCCCTTTAGTCACATGATATTCAAGTATTGATTTGAAGTCACCACATGACTTTGTCAATAATTAATTAATAGTTCCCTATTGTTTGTCCTTCTTGGATGTAAATGTAGCAAGGACAACATATTGTTTGTTGAAGACGTTCCTTGGTTAAGGTGTTCATGAACATTCATGGTTTTTTGCTTCCATTTTAATGTACCTTCATTTATGTCCACGACCATATTTGTTGGATATATTGTGATTTTTTTGTTTTCAATTGCAAGATTTCTAAGCATGTCCATGTAGTACTTATGTTAATATTGAGACATGTCATTCGTTGTTGATTCATGATTTGTAATGTATCTTGTTGTTATTATATTAATCAAATTTGTTATAACAATATGTTATTCCCATAACATATTTTCATCTTCCTCATTTGATATGGAATCATCCTCTTCTTTGTTGCTCACATTGGCTGATGTATAAGCTTGTTTTCTCTTCCATGGTTTTAGGGTTAAAAGGCCAAATCCTTATAACTCAAAACCATGCCATTATATTATTCTTGGTTGGTGTTTGGTTCATTGCTTTGTTTACCCACCTTGCCAAAGTAATTTTATTCGGTCTTTAATAATTATGATTAACCAATGCACTATGTTTATTTCTTTCTTGAAAAATATCTTGAAAGTTTTGAAATAGACCACATCTAAAGGCTAAAATACATGGGATGTATGTGAAGGTAAAATGCTCATGTCTATCACAAATTATTGTGCTTGCTTAATTGCCTTTAGGGTTATATGATTTCCATCCCCATCTAAAACAAACAAGTGCTTATATTGGTTAAGGAAATTCCACCTAATATTGACTTATTGGAAAAAAAAAAAAAAACCATATTTCTTTGGAAAAGAAATCGGTCATCCATGCTTTTGTTTGCATAATCATACATGTTCTTGGTTTATAAAGTTGTATGTAATCATCATGTAATTTTTTTCCCTCAAAAATATATAACCTTAGTAGAGATTTTTTTAATGTGTTAATAATGTAATTGTTAATCAACCATTCCTTGGATTTAGATGTGCTATATATCACATGGCCAAAACTTTAGCACCTAACTACTTGCTTGCTTGGATCCCTATTTCATTTGAATTTCATATGTCATATACATTGTAATTATATTTGTTGAACATGGATTGTGAATTGTTGTAAAAGTTTTTGCGAGATTGTGTAATCAATCCTTGTGCTTGGTTAATATCCAATTATGTTATTTGACAAAAGTTTAATTTAGGATGTTGACATTTGAACCAATATCACTAGTTTTTCCTTGGCATTCTATTTCAAAAAGGCATAGGGTTAGTTTGAATTGCTTTTGCATAACAAATATAATTGAAAGTCCAATTTTGTGCACAATCAAAGTCCAACCAACAATAACATGATCTTTTTCTTTTATTGACACATTAGTTAGCCCATATTTCCTAGATTGTGTTTTGCCATTCATGTGATGAAACAAGGATTTAAAGGGTATGTTCCAATGTCTATTTGCCTTCTTTGGTGCTGTTGTTTCAATTTCAATTACATCCATGACCTCCTCCAAAGTTTCATTGGTCCATTTGTTTTTTTGAATCATTGGGTGGCATCTATTAACCTTTAGTTGTTTTTTTTGTTGGTTTTAGTCTAGGAGGCAAAACATTATCCTTGTCTTGTGATGGCTAGTTCTATAATAGGCCATTTCCCCTCATGTGAAGCATGTTTGACAACATTATGATTTAGATCCCCTTGACCCTAGGTGCCAACACATTGGAGGTGTGCTTTGGCCTTACAAGAGGTACATAGTTGAACTTCCTAAATTTGGCCTAACTACCAAGAAAATGTGCAAAGTTAAGGTATGTATCAAAATACTTTTAGTTCCTTTGAAGATTCAATGAGAACATTAAAGTCATTAAAGTCATTCTAAACTAAGTTTTGGTATGTTATTTATGTGCAAGATGTTGGTGTGTAGATAAAACTAAAGTTTCTTAAAATTTTGCTTCTTTTGGGATACCTTGGGTGATATCTAGGAGTTGCAACATTTTGAACCCAACAATATTGTAAGAAAAATTTAAAATTTCAATTTAAAGCTCATCTATTACAACCCTCCATATTTGTCTTTTGTGTTCCACCTTTGAATTTTACTTTTGTGATTCTTCTTTGAGTACCTACAAGTCTAATTTGTGTTGATCTTGCTCTACTTTCACTATTTTGAGGTTTGATTTCTATTGTTTAAGCTTTGCTTTGAGTACTTTGAGATTTGGTATATGATTTTTTGATCTTACTTTGATGTTTAATCTTTGTTGTTATAGTTTGTTTTCTCTTGAATTGAAGTTGTGACCTTCATCCTTGCACCTCAACACTATAACACTAGGACATAAAAGCTTTAAGAAGGATTGGAGTTCCTCTTGCACATTACTTTGGAGCTTTAACATGTTATAAAAACAAAGAGAAGTAAAGTTTAAAAGTTGAATTTCATTTGTATCCAAAATTGTCCAAAACCTTGTAAAATTGGTGCTATTATTTTGGTGGGAAACCAATGTGCCCAAAATTGATGGGATTTTTAAAGTTCTCCCCCCATTCATGTGTTGATTTGAAGATCCTTTGCAATTTTTGCAATGCTTGATTAAGGATGCCATTTTGTGCAAAACTATGTAGTTAGGCTTGTCACATTTTTTACTAGTTGTGTGTTATTTAATATGACACATAGACCCCAATCACCAAGGTTACATTTCTCCACACCAAACTTGAGCTTTTATAAAACCACCCCAATTCATTCCCATAACCAAACATTAAAAATAAGCCTTGCGTTGGGCCTTGTGTATTGAACTTGATTTCTCTTCATTTTTGTGTTCAACTCACATCATTAAACTCTTTTTTCCCACTCCAAACTTGGGGTTTTGTAAAATAGGCCCACATCACTTCCATAATCAAACACTAAAAAGTAATCCCATGTTCTAGACCTTGCATATTTTTGGGGCAAATTGGTGCAAAATTTGGCCTTGACTTGGGAGCCATACCCATTAGAATAATAGTCTTCAACTTCTATTAGTGACTTATGGTCTTGGATGACATTTAAGGTGCCAAGTTGCATCCAATCATAAAGCAAGTTTGGCAAACCTTTTATATTTAAGGTAATTATTTTGCTAGTTTTTTTATTGTTTTGATAGTTTTCTCAAGAATTGTCACCATTAACGCGAAATCTTTTGTGGGATCATTACCACTCATGCAAAATCTTTGGTGGAATGGTTGCCATCCATGGCACATCACAAAAACAAAAAAAAACTAGTAGCTATTCTTAACAATCAAAACATGTTTCCAAATTGAACTATGAGTCATATATGATTTTAGTTTTTTTATGGGAACTTGTATTATGTTTCAAAATCAGGGTTGGGGCCTAGGACTAATAATTCTTTTATTGGCGAATTTTCACCAAATTTCAACTTGAAAAATATGATTTCAACTTATAAATAGATTTTTCATGGAAAAAATTACCCAAATTTGTCATATTTCAAAGAAAAAAATTCCATATTGCAAAAAAAATTATGATACATTCCAGTAGGTAGCCAAGAATATAGAAATAATATGTTCTTTTTCACTTTCATATTTTATATATTTGCAAATTTGTCTAAATATTTTATGGATGATCACCACTTTGGCTACAACACAAAATCTTAAAACAAACCTTACATGGGACCAACCAAGAAGGAGAACCACCTACATCATAATAAAAACAAAGAAAATGGGAATCAACGATTTCTTATGTACAATCTTTTGTATTGCATTTGTGTTCTTTTAGTCCCAATTTTGAAAATGACTAAATGTTGCGAGATCCTAAATTCAAGGCATCCATTCAAAAAGGGTATAAGTTTAGAACCATGTTGATGACGCGCTCCCAAGTTCCTTGTAGACCCACTTGAGGGTCCAAGTATGCGGCAATGCGGAAGGAGTTGGAACTTGGAACCGCTCCCTAGCTCACAACACTTGGAGGGGTAGAGGGGCGTGTTGGAGCTCCGGGATGGGACCAGGAAGATGTGACAAGCTTTACTCACTCACACGGGCCTGCACAAAACCCACACAAAGTGGTTAGTGCATAGTTGGAGCACTTTTGGTGCTAGGACGAGCCACGGGCAACACGGACACATAAGACTCACCACGGCCCGGACTTGGGGGAAGCCACCACCTCCCCCCTTATAGTATACTCTGCAGCTCTCCACAGAGGTGGCATCCAAATGGCCATTTTTCCCGGGACTCCCGCGTGGGAGTCCCGAAATTGTCCCGGGTTGGAGTCCCGGGACTTTGGACGCCGATATCTCCCGACTGCAGAGTCCGATCGCGACGCGGTCTAAAGCAAAGTTGTAGCCCTCGTCGAGAGATTTCCAACGCCGTGTTGCACTCTCAAATCGGATCTCGGGAAGACCTCGATTCCCGACTTTTAGTGGTCGGGAGTCAAATTGCCACTTTGACTCCCGGCCCTTCTTTTGCCCATAACTTGCCTTTCAGATGTCCAAATGAGCAACGCGAGCCCATTTTAGACATCTACGTTCCAAGAGCTTTCCAACGGTACCAAGAGCGCAACAATCCATTGACATTTGACCCTTCAACTCGCACTCTGAAATTTCGGGAGTCCACCGGGACTCCCTCTCCCAACTTGGGAGTTGCCTTGGGAGTGTGAGTGCTCACTCCCTCACACTCCCTCGCACTTCCTTAGACTCCCGGGAGTATGTGATGACTCCCGGGCTTCCTTGCAACCCCTTGCCTTGGTCGCGAGCCCAAAGCTAGGGTTGCGATAGTTGACATTTAGAATTTTACTAAGCTATGTTGTAACATGTGTTGTTGAACCAAATGTGAATTGGTTACTGAACTAATTTTCTTTGCAAAACCATTTTTGGTAATTTAATTGAATTTTCAATGACAAAAACCACTCAATATTCAATATTTTTTACACCTTAGGTTTTAAAGATTTTCAAATCACATTCAGTAAATCCTAATCATCAGAAGCTTTCCAACAATACCAAGAGCATATCCAAATTTGCATATGATTTTCTTTGGATTTAAATAAATTTTTAATAAAAATTTGTTCAATATTCAATAAAATTTTCACCGTAGGTTGAAACATTGTAAAACCAATTTAGTGCACCCTTACTCATTGAGTGCTTTCCAATGGTACCAAGAGTGTAGCAAGAGGTGCCATAAGGGAGATCTTGTTGTGACAAACAAAATAAACAAGGGGTGTGTCACACATTGTGGCCTTGCCATTTACATTAAAAATATATTTTCAATGCAGAAGAAGGATTATGAAAATTCAAATATTTCACCATGCAAAAATATAATCTTCAAAAAAATCCTCTAAAAGAAACCAAAATCTTTCCCGATATCATAACTCTACAACTAATCTCAAGTTTCAACACAAGCCAAAATATCATGTTTCAAAAATCCTTGTATAAAATTTGACCTACTACCTAGGGGCCAAAATCCATTAAGCTACTATACTCTATAATGAATCTAAACACAAACAACCTTCCTTCATAGATACATTATTGAATGGAGAAGGAGATGAAATGAAAAAGCTCGTCTAAGTTACGAGTTTATCAAATTAGAAGGAGGTGAAAAACTCATAAACTACAAGAGTTTGTCAAGTACACTTTGTCAAATTGCATTGCCAAGTCCACACTTTGAAGTGACCACCTCCATGTCGCCAAGGCACCATTACCAAATTGCCAAGTCCACTTCACCCTATGGACTGCCCTATGACCTTCATGCTGCCCATTAATTAAAATGTTTTTGGGCTGACCAATGCTTGAGTTTGTTTCTGCTGAAATTTCAGAAAAAATCCATTGCACCTTATTTACATTTATTTATTATCCACATGCTACCTATGCCTGCCCCCACCCCCAAATCTCATCAACAAAACTTCATCCATTGAAAATTCACAAATGACAATTCATGGATTTTCATCTTTCATCGATGGAATTTGGACTTTTAATGCAAAAAATAAAATTTTGAATGAACAAATGATGGATGAAATACATTATAGATGATATTTCTTGGTTAAACTCTATTTCATCTTAAGATATCCTGACCAAGGATTGCAAGTTGGAACATAGAGAGGGGACAAAAGGGCAATATGGACTTCCCAAATTGCTAAAGTCAACTTGGCAAAAATAGTGTAATAACAATGGACATTGTGATTTGGCAAAGGGGACTTTAGAAACACATAAAGTGAACTTGACAAATTCCATACCTTTGATATTAACCCTTAAATGCCAAATGGGTATTAACTCTTGATAACAACTCCAATGGTCATTGTACAATTTACTTCTATTATGTATACTTTTGTGTTACATGTCTTGCAATGAAAGAAAGATATGTAGATTCTTTGCATATTTGAGTCTCTTCACCTACATTTTGGATGAAAAAGTCAAAACATGACCATTTGACTCAAACCAAGTGATTTTGGCCCAACATTTTCACAGAGGATGTTGAGGCTCGCCAAAGGCACAATAAAATACAACACCTTTGCATCAAACATTGAACTTATCAAATTTGACATTACCATTGTTGCAAGAATCCTGAATCCTGATCTTAGATTAAGCAACTTATTCATAATCAACGCACAATTTGACCTAATTAAATGTATGGGTTAGGAAAACACTTAATGTATATACAATATTAACATTCTAATAATTAAAAATTTGGCATTACAATTTGTAACACTTTCAAAATAAACAAATTTGAATTTTTAAATAAAGTTTATTTATAAAAGTAATCGATCAATCTCCTTTCATTTCCTTTAGCCTCCCTACAAATATCTTTCAAATGTTAGAAGCTCGCACTCTCCCTATAAAACCAAGGCCTTTGGTTGTTTACTTTCTTGTTTCATCATTGCACACCTTAAACCTAAATGCGCATCTATTCACCACACATTCATACTTTATTTTTAAATGACATGAGAATTTATCACTCATCACAATTTACATTGGCTTCGACTAAGGTTAAGTTTGTGAAAGTGGTTGTTAAGAACCGATGTTGAAGTTCATGATCAAGATTGATTGAAGGTTTTAGGAAACAATATTGTGATAACATCATCATGATATATTTCATGTAAACCTTTGAAGATCCTAATGCATTATTCTCAATTTCAAGATTAGGATTTTGGTAAGAACACGAAAATCTTACAAAAATTCCTTTCAATTGTCCCTTGTCATGTAAACCTTCCTTCTTCTCCATTTCCCGAGTTAAGTAACTACTTGTGGAAGTTTTTAAGTATCATAGGTGAGTTAAGTAGGGGATGTAATTGGTTATTAAGGACCTTGATTCAGTTCTCATGAATGATAGGATGTTCAATTCTCATTAGGACCTTTGATTCTTAAATTGGTTTATAAATAGATTCTCACAATGAAAATCGATTGGTATCACATTTTATGAGAAGTTGGTTATTAAAAATTGATTATTTTGTTTAAATTGATTATTGAAAATTAGGTTGATTTTATCAAAGAACCAAAATTGATTCTCAAGTAATACAATTAAACTACCCATTAATGAAACATGTCTATCAACAAACTTTTTCAATATTTTCCTTCTTTTTAAACCAAGTTGAATGATTTTTGTGTTATTAGATATGTAAACTGAAAGGTTACAATTTTTTTTTAAACATCATAAATAAAGGAGCAACTCAAAAAACGCAAGAAGAGGATGAGTGATAATTTGTTTCAAATTGTTTTGAAAAAATAATTTAATATTTTAACCTCATATCATCCTCATTTTTTGTTTGTTTGAATGATTTAAAACCCGATAGGTGCATAAACTAGGGCTTTATAAACCTCTCTTTTTTTCAAAAGAAAAGACACAATGATTGAAGATTTTAAGCTTGAAATCTTAATTTGTTTTAATTCACCCTTCACCCAATATTGAATTAAAATCATACACCAAACATCCCATATCATCCCCCATAACTTTGTGATCCAAATTGTGAAAACTCAATATAAGAATTGACTCTTATCACATTTAAGAGAATCGTCTTAATCTGAAAATCAACTCGATTAATTTTTTGAAAAAATATGACAACACGACCAATGTTCATAAGTTAAAAAAATAATTAAAAAAAGAATTGGATCAATTCTCTTAAGTGTTAGGGTAAACCAAAATCAACAATTTCTCATCGAAAAAAAAAGAAGAACTGCCCAACACTGGTTATTACTTCCTACATAGACAGGTAAGTAGAAAAGGCACTTTGTTACCTACTTACTCTCTCTCTCTCTCTCTCTCTCTCTCTCTCTCTCTCTCCATCACCATGACGCACGCTCTTACCGCAAAGGCACCGCATGTGGTCTTCTCATGGCTGGCTCTTTCCTCGCTTTCTCTCGGCCTCAGTCCAGTTCCTTTTTTCACCTGGAGCCAGGGTGTGAGGGGATTGAAGAACCTGGGCAATGGGCAGCATGAGGATCAGCACTCCAGGCCTTATTACACTGTTGTAGATTGGGTTTGAGAGCGTAGGAAGGATTTTTTGCCAACAGAATCGACATAGCAGCAGCTTCTTATGAGCTTTATGTTGTTGTGGATCGGGATTGTGAAAGAGAAACGATTTCATGGGAGAAGACTCACTTAGGAAAAGATCGGTAGATGCCGGGTGTCATGAGGTCGTTGCAACAGCGAGCAGAAATGGGTGAATTGGAATTTGTTCCTGAGGGTGAAGATCGAGGTTTTCTGAGAAGCAGTGTTGTAGTTGTTGCAGCTGGTCATGGTTTGATGAGGACGAGGAGGAGATGTCTGAATGGGTCTGGTGTAATTCTTTGCCGGCTTCAGTGTGATGATGGGAGACAGGTACTGCTGCTTGTGTTTTCTTTGCTAAATTTGGCGCTGATGATGATGATGCATGGAGCTGGTGCCCAACAAGCCTACAATGATGTCAATGGCTACACTTGTAGTAGTACTGCGCTGCAATCCCAGAGTTGCACTTCCTATACTTTGTACAGGACACAGAGCAGCAAAGAAACCCTCACGAGTGTGAGCACTCTTTTCAACACAAGTGCAAGCGTAATTACCACCACTAGTAGCTTGAAGGTCACCTCCAACGACACTTCTTTGCCTTCCGGGACACCTCTTTACATTCCTCTTGCTTGCAACTGTGTGCATAGAAGAAGCTACCAAGCAAATGAGAGTAGAACCACCTATGAAGCAACCGTCTCTTGGCATATCGTCAGAGGCAATACCTTCTGGATCATTGCAAATGGTACCTATGCAGGCTTGACGACTTATCAAGCCATAGAAGCTGCCAATCCCACTCAAGTACCCACTGATCTCCACATTCATAGCTACAGTACCATTCCCTTGCGGTGCGCATGCCCTTCAGCCATACAGCTTGGAATTGCCAGATTCCTCCTTTCTTTTGTTCTCTTTCCGGCCGAGACAAGCCTGGCAGTTGTGAGTTCCTATTTCAATATCTCCATCGCCGACTTGGAAGCAGCAAACCAAGTGAATGCCAGTACAACCCTACAACCCTTTTCCACTTTGCTTGTCCCTCTCCTCAAACTCCCTCCTCTGTCTTCAATTCCCTTTCTTCACGCGCCTTCTTCAGCCCCAGGCTCTGCATCTCCTAAGTCAGCCGGTGGGTTTTCTAGTTCTCCTTCACCTTCATTTGCAAGTTCATCAAACAAGAACTTGTATATTGGGGTTGGCATAGGCATTGGATTAGGGTTTTTCCTGGCATCAATGTTGGGGATTTGTCTGTTGCTTGTCTGCTCGAGGAAGAAGAAGAAGATGAAGAAGACGGATCCTGGATATGTTGCAAAGTACAATTTGGGATTTGAAACCGTCAAGAACATCAGTGCAACAAAGGATAGTGGTGGTGATGGTGACAGCACAGAGTACAATGCTTTGTTGGCTGAGAAGGTGTCAGATGTGGTGGGATCTGACAAGCCCATGGTCTTCTCATACAAAGAACTTCAAGAGGCAACTACGGATTTCAGTGATGCCAAGAGGATTCGAGGGTCTGTGTTCTTGGGCAAGTTGCGAGGGATGTTGGTTGCAATCAAGCAGATGAAGGGTAACAATATGGCACAGGAGCTCAAGATTCTTACAAAAGTCCACCACAGCAATCTGGTACACAACAATTTTGCACTTTCTTCCAGGCTCATCTTCTTTACATTTGTAAATTGCATCTCTCCTGTTGGCTCATCTTCTTCAAGCTGTGCTTTCTGCTGTCTTTTCAACTCACAATTCTTAGACTCTCCTTGTTTCTCAATTTGGATTTGAACATTTTGGGTACTACTGATTTTCTTTCCAACAAGACCTCACTATTCTTCTCTTGGTGTTTCTCACTCTGGATTTGAACATTTTGGATACTGATTTTCTTTCCAAATGGTCAAAATTCTTCTCATGGTGTTACTCACTTTGGATTTAAACATTTTGGGATACCAATTTACTTTCACAGAACATGATGCTTATCCATTAGATTACATGCCAACAGAGCTATGGATGAAAGAGCTGAGGACAATCACATAATTCTCTGTTTTGGAATCATCATTTCTACACTGAGTAAAGTGAGGACCCAAGATCCTTTGAAGGCTGACAGCATGTGAAAGACTTTTTACCATAATTAAAACCAACCTGTTTAGTAAGGATTTCCTGCAACATCATAGTAAGAAACATATTTCCTTCCACATTATTTGTTCCAGCCTGATCAACAACTTTTTGGATTTTGGCTGCGCTTAGAAACTTCATCTGTTTCAGAGTGGCAAAATTGTTTGTGAATCTGTGCTTTGGGATATTGAAGCTATAAGACTGGGATTTTTTCCTGCTCTAATGTCAAGGTGAATGGACATGGTTTGCTTTGTAGGTAAGGCTGGTTGGGATGTGCGCAAGCAGTTCAGAGCATCTGTACTTGGTATTTGAGTATGCAGAGAATGGATCTCTCAGCGATTGCTTGCACAATTATAAAGAGACAGAGTTGACAGCAAACTTTTCCCAAAGTGTTGCATTCTTGCCCTGGACGAGGAGAATCCAAATAGCATTGGATGTTGCATCTGGCCTTGACTATATCCACAATTACACCAATCCAAGCTTTGTGCATAAAGATGTGAAAAGCAGCAACATACTGCTTGATAGACAGTTTCGAGCAAAAGTAGCAAACTTTGGGATGGCAAAGTCTGCAAATGGCTCAGGAGGAGGAGGAGCTGGGGCGATGATGCTAACCAAGCACATTGTGGGGACACGCGGTTATACAGCTCCTGAGTATCTCAAGCATGGGCTGGTTACACCCAAAGCTGATGTGTTCGCATTTGGTGTAGTCCTGTTGGAGATTCTCTCAGGCCAGGAGGCAATAGTGAGGCCAGCAGAAAGTGATGATGGAAAAGTGAAAGAAAGGGCACTTTCATCTCTCATTGGGGACATTCTAGAAGGTGACAATTATAAGGAGAAGCTTCAAGCTTGGATTGACCCATTGTTACTAAATTTGTACCCACTTGATACTGCCTCCAATGTTGCAAACTTGGCAAAGGCATGTGTGGATTCAGATATGTCATTACGGCCCAACATGAAAGAGATCACTTTTGCACTCTCCAAAATGTTGGCATCATCCTTGGAATGGGAGTCTTCTGCAAGATTGGGAAGTAGAGGAGACATGCATAGCTTTTCAATTGAGGGTAGGTGATCCTTCCCACATCTGTAGTTTGTTAGGTGGGTTTGTTAGTCATGCAAACAAGTAGAACCTACTACTACCTCAGTCATTTGGATGACACAGGAGTTGTGATTGTAAATTCGTTGGAACAAACAGGGTTGTACAAATAGTAAAGACTCAAATTGTCAAAGGTAAAGTTCTTGCTGGATTCTCAATAGTTATTCCTGGACTTCTTCAATATTCACCTCCTCACATCAATCACTTTTGCTCCAGATGATTTCAAGAAACAATCCAGTGCAGCTCATTTGCTGGGTTGCACATGCAGTTTTCTACATTTGTGCTATTTTTTGCTGACATCCACAAAAGCTTTGGAGGAAAAAGCATTCACTGAATGTCAAACCCAAACCCTAAACCATGAAGCAAAAACAAAGATCTCGATCTGCACTCAATTTTCAATTGAGTGACAAGCTTGGCATAGCAAACCCTACAGCTCTTTTAGGGTTTGAGAACCTAATTTAACATGTTAAAAGAAGGTAGAAAGTGTTGGATATCGTCATTTCCAAAGTCAATTTTACATCTTTATACATTTGTGCATGTTTCTAAGATATTACAATTATATTTCCTAACATGTGATAAGTTTTGGCAAGGGATGTTCAACTCCATATTTGTGAAAGTCGCATTGTTTGACAACTTCAAGTGTAACCTATTAAGAACAGGCCAAAGCTTAAGGAAAGATGATTTAATTTTTGACAACTTGTGTGATCCTAAGGTTCAGTGGAGAGCTCTCAACAAAACTTTGCCTTATCTTTTATTCTCTCATCTTTTGGTTTTGGATTTTCAACAAAAGAACCCTAAACCTCTTTTAGGATGAAAATATGTTCAAAACTTAAATCGATACAACCATTGTCCAAAACATTGTGAAAGCTATAGCAACTTTGAAAGTTATGGAAGTTCATTACTTGGTTCCAACTAACATTAAAAGTGGTAGATTATAAAAAATTGTTTTCTTTAATCAGCCTCGACTCCCAGTGTAAAGCCCTCGGGTATGATTTCAGTGATTGAACCAATAATAGTGCTCGATTTCCATAAAACCTTGGCCCTGACTCCTAGAGTAAATTGAGCCTAAGCGTAGGGATGGTAATAGGTAAGGTGTTCTTTGCAAGAGGTATTAGCCCAAGCCAAAAATGGTGACTAACTCTTTTGGGAAGAGAAATTTCATGCAGCCAATGGAAAGGCCCAAGCATGCACTTGAGGTGCCTTGCTATTTTTCCTTTTACGTTTGAGGGGGAGAGAGAAAGGATTTTTTTCATTTTTCCCTGGTTCCCAATGTGTTCACACTATGTTCCCTTCAAGTTCCCAATGGGTTCCCATCAGGTTTTCAATACGTTAACCAAGCTCTCAATGTGTTCCCCGACATGTTCTCCATAGCACCTCACTTATATCCCATATGCTTTGGCAAATCTCGTCATCCTTTCACCTATATAGCTGGGCCAAATGGGAAAAGGTCTGTTCATAAAAATAGAACCTTTTAGTTTGGGAAGTCTCCATAGTTTCATGTTTTGAATAATGGGCCAATCTCATTGGCTCGTCGCACCAAAAAAAAACCCCCCAAAAAAAAAATTGAACGTGGGAGGCACCTCATCTAATTATTGAAGGTAGGGTCAAAGGATGAGATTTTGCAGGTTACATGTGACCTGACACCTGACCCTAATAAGAAGTCTAAAGCGGCCACTGAGGCAGATTCAGCAGAAATGCATGATTTTATTAGAGATTCTTGCCTGGAACATTAAAGAGCGGGCCAGATAAGGCCGATTCCGGCTTCTAACAAGTCCAAAGGAGCCTTGAGTCTGGCTCCTAGTATGCCCATCACTAGTTCATGGAGTCATCACTCTTTGTCGACGGTCTTACCGAGTTTTTCAGAAAAAAGAAGGATTTCCTTTTTGATCCTCCCTCAAACAACGCCAGGGAATAACCAACCGCTATCCGAATCCATGTAATTTATTTTGCGCGAATTGTTCAGTCGTTGCCAATGTGAGTGTGAATTTATTTCCACACGCGTGTGTACATTCGCATTTGCCACTCGCAAGATCTTCTTGTTCCATGGCTTACTTCCGCGATGTGTTCCGTTGGAACACAAAAGTCTTCACCATTTAAACTACGGCACTTAATCACAGGGACTGCTGCTGCATTTGAGGCCAATTTGGAGAAGAATCGGTATTGTGGGGTATTGTTGTTGCGGGGGGGGGGGAGTTTTTGTTTACAAATGCATCCACACCTTGACATGAGCTTGATGGTGTTTTCGTCATGTACTTACTTAGTTGGGATTGTGAAAGTAGTTTTATACTTTGGAGAAGTCTGGGAGATGTGGTTGTGTTTTTAAGGAGCTCAAGAAGAGCACTAGTACTGGCTAATTGGATTATATAACCTCGTTGCAACTACAAGCCAGCAACGTTCCAAATGGATTTCAGACAAGGGGGGAATCAGCATTTGTTGAGAAGAGGAGAAGATGCTTCTTGTGAATCGAGGAGTTTGCTCCATGGCTACAACGATAGTAGCTGTAGTATTCGTTGTGGGCTTCGTTTTCATGGGATGCAGGCCTTGTTTTGGATTTTGTTGGTCCTCTCGGTAATGTACGTCTTGATGCAAAGAGGTAGTAGTGCCCAACAAGCGTACAACAATGCCAATGGCTACACCTGCCCAGCAAACAACAGCAGCAGCAGCTCGTGTGGGGCAACCATCTTGTACAGGACGCAGACCCTGAGCGAAAAGTTGACGAATGTGGGTACTCTATTCAACGCAACTGCGAAAGCAATTGCAAATTTGAGTAATATAAAACAGTTTTCAGGTTCTTTGGCCTTTGCAACACCTCTTTATATCCCAATTACTTGCAGGTGCCTGAACGGAACATACCAAGCACCTGTTTCTAGGTTGATAACCAACGGTGATACATTCTTTACCATTGCGAATGACTATGAGGGTTTGACCACAGTTCAAGCCATACAAGCTGCAAATCCCAATCAAGTGTCTACTAATCTCATGATTGGTACCAACATTACAATACCATTGCGATGCGCATGCCCAGCAGCTTCAGCAGCACAGCAACAAACAGATCATGAAATTACTAACTTCTTCCTCACTTTTGTAGTTTTCCCAGGCGAGACTCTAGATGTTATAAGTTCCTATCCTAATGCCTACATCCCAGATTTAGAAGCAGCAAACCAAGTTAATGCTCACACAACCCTTGAAACCTATACTACTTTCCTTGTTCCTCTTGCCAATCTCCCTCCTCTATCTTCAATCAATTTCAAAACACCCCACAGTCTTCTAAGCAATAAAACACACACCCCATCTCCTGCTCCTACTCATCCTGCCCCTTCTCCTACTCCTGTTGCATCACCTGTTCATTCTCCTGCTCCTACTCATCCCATCCCTTCTCCTACCCCTGTTGCTGCACCAGGAGTTCCACCAGGGAACGAATCCTCACCTGCATCCTCAAACAGAATTTTTTACAGTGGGCTTGGTATAGGCATAAGTACTAGTTTGGTGGCGGTATCTCTATTAGCAATTTTTCTGGTACTGGCCTGTGAAAAGAAGTGGGATCCTAAAAATGGACATGGAGTTCCTGAGTTGGAATCAGAGATTGGTGCGATGCTGACAAATAATAGGGGTGACACCATGGTGTCATCAGATGGCTTCCAAAAAGATGTTATGTTGGCAAGGATGTCAGACATGGTGGGATCTGACAAGCCCCTGGTTTTCTCATATGAAGAACTTCAGGAGGCAACCCTGAATTTCAGTGATGGCAAGAGGATTCAAGGGTCTGTGTTCTGGGGCAAGGTGCGAGGAAAGTTGGTTGAAATCAAGCAGGTGAAGGGGAACATGACAGAGTCTGAGCTCAAGATTCTAACAGAAGTCCACCATGCCAATCTGGTAACAATCTCAATTGCATGCTCTAAAGTTCATGTCTTCAAGTTGTATTGTAAGCTGTCCATTAAAACCAACCTTTCTTAGAAGGACCCCCAAAGATAAATTTTGAAGGAAAATTTTTCCTCCCACACTTACACCATGTATTATCACAAGTTTTCTACAATTCTTCAAGCTTCTTGTGTGTTTAGAAGCTTCATTTGTTTTACAGTGTTAGAATCATTGCAGATGTGTACTTTACAGCCTTCATACATTTCAAGACAGTGTTGTTTTTTCAATGTCTAAACATCAAGGTCATCTTTGCGTGGAAATGCTTTTGTAGGTGAAACTGGTCGGGATTTGCCAAAACAACACAGAGTATCTGTACTTAGTATATGAATATGCAGAGAATGGATCTCTCAGTGATTTCCTGCACAATAAGAATGTCAACCCAAGAACAAACTTTCTGCGAAGTGGTGCAATATTTCTGCCCTGGACAACAAGAATTCACATAGCATTGGATGTTGCATCCAGCCTTGACTATATACACAATTACACTAATCCAAGCTTTGTGCATCGAGACGTGAAAAGCAGCAACATATTGTTAGATGGAAACTTTTGAGCAAAACTAACAACCTTCAGGATGGCAAACTCTACAAATGGCTCAAGAACTACACCGACACTAACCAAGGATATTGTGGGGACACAGGGTTACATGGCTCCTGAGTATCTTGAGCATGGTTTGGTTACACCCAAAGCTGATGTCTTTGCATTTGGTGTAGTTCTGTTGGAGATTCTTTCAGGCAAGGAGGCAATGATGAGGCTAGTGGGAAGGTGTTGAAAATGGAGCAGGGAAAGCAAGGGAAGCAAGGCCACTCTCATCTCAAACTGACGAGGTCCTTGAAGGTGACAATTTTAAGGAGAAGCTTCAAGCTTGGATGGACCCACTCTTGCAAAACGCTTACCCAGTAGACACAGCCTGTAGTGTGGCAACCTTGGCAAGGAATTGCTTAGTTGCTGATGCAGAACTACGACCCAATATGAAAGACATAAATTATGCACTCTCCAAAATATTGGTGTCATCCTTAGAATGGGAGTCTTCTGTACTATATGGAACTAGAGACAGGACCGATGTTTCAGTTGTGGCTAGGTGATCACTCCACATATATAATAGGTTGTTATGTGTTTGTGAACACTAGAAAATATGTACTTTGTTAAGGGTTTGGTGGTCATGCAAACAAATCATCACTTCAGCAAAATTTTGCTTCATAATATTTACAGGAGTCAAAAGTCTAAATATTGGATTGGAGAACATTGCAAGAAAGCTATGTTCCTCACTGTTGTAATGAAGATGAAAGAAATGTTAAGTATTTTGCAAATTGCTTGTTTTGTGCTCATGGGAATGAAAGACTTGGACCTTGTTGGGAATCATTTGAGAATTTTTGTTGACTGCATGTAGTATCATGCTACCAGTGGATACCCATGCAATCTCTGAAATCCTACCTCGCCTCAACAATTGCACTGTACCCACTTACTTCTGCATTTCAATTTTTTACAGTGGTACTCAGATAGCAAACCCTTGACACTAATGCCGTACAGGCAATTGCTCACAAGTGGCAACAATCCCACTGCTGGGGTTGCAATTGATACCTCAGACCAACATAACACTAGGTGTATCACATCCCATATGTAAAATTATGCCACCAGAGCTTTACACAGACAGAAGTGGAAACAGAGTTTCACAGATACCCTCTTTCATAAATTTGGTTTCCCATATTCATCATGTCTTACTCAAGAACGTCAGATTCATGCCCAACCAAGGGCTTCATCACTACAAGTAAACACAATACTCTTGTGGTTACTCAAATTGAACTCAATTACATTGGATAAAATTGGGGCACCCCATCACTCAGGTAACAACAGTGTATGTGGTTCCCAAGTTCTGAAAGCAACTTGGAAGCTCAGTACAGATAGGGATATCCCTAATGTGCTTGTTTGATGCTCATATGTTGGGACAAAAATATGCTCCCCTAAACATCCTGCAAAATGAGGGTTTCTAATCTTTAAGATTGCATTTTGATGTCCATCATTCACTAAACATGGTCACTGGTGGGATCTAGATCTTGCTGTTGTTCGAA
Organism: Sphagnum contortum; assembly: GCA_963920785.1. Taxonomy (NCBI): domain Eukaryota; kingdom Viridiplantae; phylum Streptophyta; class Sphagnopsida; order Sphagnales; family Sphagnaceae; genus Sphagnum; species Sphagnum contortum. The sequence continues at coordinate 10,196,662 of OY987292.1, read as the reverse complement.
ATTTGTATGCAAGGGGAGGGGGCCGAGTTTACACATTCTGGATGCCAAAATCTTCAACCGGCTGCCTTGGAGGAGGGGCTCCAGGCTGAAATGGGGGAGGTGGGTATTGTTGGTATGCATGAGGTCGTCCCCTATGTGGTCCATATGGAGGAGCCTGAAAGTACTGCTGCTGAAACTGAGGCGGTGGTGGTCCTTGATGTGAGAACTTACGAGGAGGAGTAGTGGGACAAGGAGGCCCATGGATGGCCGACCATACTGCACAGGCTGGACTGGTTGACCTGGTTCTGAACCATCAGCTTGATCTGAGTTAGCACTTGATTCTTGCCCTGGAGTCACTGCCCATCGATTGTGGATTCATTGATGGATAGAAGGGACATTCCGTTGGAGGTGGGGGTGGGAGATAAGTTGAAGTAGTTTAAAGGAGCTTGATCTTGACTGACTAAATTTGGTTGCTGGTGTTGCTGCTGAGAGGTGACAGATTGAGGAAGTATACCTCTGTGAGATAGAATCCCCCCACCGGATTGGATTCCTAGGCCTCCTCCCCATCAGCTATGCCCTCCAATTCAGACTTGAGGACCTGGGGTCTTCCCGACATAAGTTATAATCTCAGGTCTTTAATAACCAGCTTGTTTGCCAGATTATCAGCAACCTTTTCTGAACCCTCTTGGCTTGTGTAGGTCGCAAAAGCACAAGCGCATTGTGGCACCGTCTGACTAGACTCAATCTCACCATACCCATAGAACTGATCTTTAAGATCCTCTTCTGAGGCCCTGTCATCAAGTCCCCCTACATACAGTGTCCTGATATTATGTCCTCCAGGGACACAAGAGAAAGCATTTCACCAGTCCTTCTCAGCAGCTTTGCTGCAACAGGGTCTTTCACTCTGAAACATAAAAAACGACCAGTTAGCACCAGCTAGAATTCTTTTGGAGAAATTGTGAAATACTTATCAATTACAGTGATATGATGATCCAAAAGTACCCTACAAGCCACAACCCCATTACCCTTCAAGGGTGACATAAGCCGATCGATAGCCGACTTTAGCCTGGGTACCCACTAAATCCTGCAAACTACAAGGATGCCAACAACCCCTGAACCTGTGATACATCCCTGGAGTCGTACACCACAACTACCCAAACAGAGGCACGAAGGGCCACAATAAGAAAATGAGATTTGAAGAACACTTTCCCAACTAGGAACGGGAGTTTCTGACAACCAAATATCAGAAATCAACCAGATCCAAGAAAGACTAACTAGAATAGGATACTCAAGCATAGACAACTCAAGCATTCAAATTTATCTTCAACAGTCACTTGGCATAGAAGTAGACAACCAAAAGAGTCCTAGGCTTGTTCACTGAACTCCTGCAACACAACCTATCAACAGTCTTTCAGATGGCCATGAGTGCAAACAATAAGAACTAGGCACTAGAACCTTGCAAACAGGTTACAGCAGGTGCATTTCAAGGATGTTTTGTTGACAGACATTTCATGGAAAAACCGACACTCAGCTTCATGAGTGCACTTACCTTGTACAATGAAACTGCAAATGTGAGAACGATTTCTTTTATAGAATGGTGTTGTCCATTGCAGCTTCAAGATCTTGTCAGTAGGCCCAGGCCTTTCCATTCAATCCAATCCAGTTCTTGCCTGAAAGATTTCCAAATTGTCAGAAACCAAGCCAAACAATTTGTATCAGGCCTGTTAATGATGATTCACTTAACATGAGGCAGCTGCCCCATATTTTTTGAGTTTGGTGTGAACAAGGTCACATGAGAAAACAGAGATCGGGCAACATTGTTGCAGTGACTGAAAGAGCACCTTGAAAGAATATGGCAACATAAAGAAAGGTGGATAAGGGTGGTGACAAGACCACACATGCTGTAGTGCTGCAACCAGTGGTTACATAGCCCTCTACCCAGAAATGGAAGTAGAAGTGTCAAAAGAGGAAAAACATGAAACTTATCACTACTATGACTTCATGATGTACATTGCAAAATTGAATCAAAGCACTGGTATGAAGGAGTCTTGTGCCCAACCTATAATACCATAATGCAGCATTGCTTGATCTAGACAAGGCACTTACAATTGAGAAATGAGAGGGGACTTAAAAAGGAACAGTACCTTATGATTTTGCTGGTCTGCAAAATACTTGCAGTTGACATCACTCTTAGCAATTGCATCATTTGTGTTGACACCCAGGGCCATATCTCTCACTGGGACTGGACAGGAAGCCCATACTCAAGGCCAAAGTAAGCAGACCTGACACACATTCTTTAGTTTGCTGCATGTCTGGTACACCTCTGATTTCTTGTGCCAAACATCTCACCAGGCCTCCATCCAAACACTGAGAAAGGGTGTTGAATCTTGCATGGGAGCACAAATCAATGCATTATCAAAACAGACCACAAGACCAATGCAAACATGAGAGAGTTGTGTAGATCAATAGATGTGTAGCAGCATGACACTTCTTCCCACCGTGGAAGGCATGGTTGTTGCAAGAATGTTTCATTGTGACCCTGCAGCAGTCCCCATCCAGTGCAGTTCTGTAGAATGAAGCAGGCTTTTGGAATGAGGGGTGGAAAGGGCTGCAGTCATTCTGTGTCTGGATTGCCAGGAATTCTTTCTGTTGTTGATAATGAGCATCATCTCTCCTCCACTTTCTTGTTCTTTTCCTTTACCTAGGAATGATCGCCTTAAGCACAAGGGAGTTCAGCTGTACTTGTCTTGTTTACCACTATTATCTTCTTGTTCTTGGATCTGGGTCTTGTCTTATTTACCACTATTACAACATCTGCTTGTGCTTGAATCTGGGTGGTTTTTCAGCAGGAACACGACAAGTTCACCTTCATTGAGCTTGAACAGGGGGAAAAGGCAGAAGAGAACATTGTCATTGGTGAAAAGCAGTCAGGTATGGATGGATTGTGTAATGCAGACTCCTGTTCTAGTGTTCCAATATTTAGGGTTTGTGTGAGGGCGGTAAATAAAGTGGTCCAATATGGAGATTAGCTTCAATTATTCAGGGTTTGTGTGAGGTGGTAAAAGGCAATTGTGACCACATGTTTCATTTAGTCAGCTCTTCAATAGAGGTGGTCCATGATGATGGCTCAAGGCAGAAGTATGTTAAATGATGGCTATAAACTGGTTATGTCAGCCTTTTAGGGGTTAATACTTGTAGTTGGGACCCGGGAATTGGCATTGAGTTGTGCATCAGTTGTAAAACTTCAGCAATTTACTGCCGTTTGTGTACTACCACGTTAGAGCTAAATTGTACAGGAATGCAAACAGGCAAACCAGAGAGTGAAGCTTTGAGTAGTAGGATGGAAGCACAACCGCAACTCCACATTAGCCTACATCTTGCACCCTTCGAGCTTACCACCTAGAATATTCTATTAGTTGGAGTTCAGGGATGAGGGCCTAAAGCTTCACTTTGAGTGTCTTCAAACGTTAGAGATAATGATATTATATGATATCCGCTAATATTTATCCAAAGTTGCAATAGCTCTAGCAATAGACATTGAAACTGGTAGGCTACTGAGGCAGCATATTAAAGCAGCTGAGCTGGTTAAAGAAGAATGAAGAGAGAAATTTGAGAATGCACACTGTGAGAGAAAGGGGGATTTTGCAATTGGGTTTACAACTGCATTTTTCAGTTGTAACAACCATTTGCAACTTGTCGTGTCTTTATATTTTGAGTTGAACTGAATTGAATGAGTTGTATCAGTTGGCAGCAGACATGATGTGACATATACAGTGTGCCACTAGAACAACAATGTTGATGAAGTACGTGCAAGTCTGGCTCTCTCATATGCTGCCAAGTCTCCATGTGATCTTTCGGAAAGGTTCAGAGAGCATGAGGTGCGGATTGGAAAGGTACAGTGAACATGAGGTGTATGCCCAATGGTGAGAGGGTAGGGTGTGCTTGTGAAGCATTTGTGTCTTTCTGAACCATCATCACTCTGCCCCCATCTTTTTAGTTTTTATGGGTTCAAATCCTTGAGGATGATGAAGGACTCCCCAACCTAGAAGCTACAATTGACATTTTCTTCATAAATTTTGATTGTGGATGATCTGTGGCAGCTGCAGTAGCTTAGAAGTATCTGCAATAGACTCTGACTGCTCATGAGAGCATCAAGCTCTCTTGCAGTGTGTCCACAATTAATCCCAACCCATCAGGCTGATAAACAAGTTAAATGAAATCATCCAGGAGAAGCTTGTAACACTTTGCAAGGCTAAAAAAGCAGGTAAAGTCTAGAATGTTGCAATACTCAAGAGCAGTGCCAGAAACTTTAACAAAAGGAGCCAACTTATGGGAGTTAAACGATAGTGATCATGCTCAAAGAAGGAACCAGATGGAAAACAAAGAGCATCAGCTTTATATTTCCTACTTTATTTCCTTGTAAGGTCACAATTCCTGGATGTGGGACAGAAGAATCATTTGACAAACAAAGACACCAAACACTCAAAACAAGAAGACTTCGTGGACAAAATGATGTGACAGGCTTTGCAAGTGTAGAGAGACTTTGGTGCAGCAAGAAACTGTACTCTTTTGCCACAATTTATTAAAAGGTACAGACAGGGGTAAAAACCATGTCCAAAAAGAATGAATTTGTCTGTTTGAATTGAATGTTTTCTTCTTTTTTTTTGAGTTTTGAATCTAAGTACCACATGACTGTACAGGCGTAGAATCAACAAAGTCCATCACTGCTAGCTCACTTGCAAGCAGCAAGCAGCTCTAGTTTGATAACAATGGCTGGTCCCTTTCTTGCTTCCAAACTTTGTTTCCATTTGAATAGATATAAACAACTTGCAGTTTCACCATCTCTGTCTTAGTGCATGAAAGGAATTCTTTTGGAGAATTCTGGTGCAATTTCACATCCAAGACTCGTGTGGAGGAATTGAAGGACTAGCGTGAGTGCAAGTCTTGCTGCTAATGCTCATAAATCATTGCTGCAGCTTCCAATTGCAAGACTAAGTCGCACCTTAGACCACCTCCGGCGGAGATCCGCCATTACGTGCATCTGTACAACGCCCATGAATCCCAAAACAAGAGGAACGATGTCGAAGGAATCCACCTGCACAAAGATTCTCAAACAACAGCTTCATCGACAAGCGACCAGTCGTCCCAGCTGATTTCGCTTCTGTCATCGTCCGAGAGCTCAATCCCTGACCAGCTATCCTCGCTGACCGGCAGACTAGCCTGCTTGCCAGCCGCTTCAATCTCGCTCTTGAAGCTCTCAAACTCATGCCTGAAAGCTTCAAAGTCGGGAAATTCAGCTTCCATATTCTCCTCGACGCTGCTGCTATCACTATCTACAGCCTGCTCTTCACCGGCATCTTCAATCCCAGGATCCTCAACGCCCGACTCCGCTGCACTCTGGTGCTCGTAGATCTTCTTCTCTTCATCATACTCACTCATTGGATAGTCAAGTACTAGCTTTCCCTCTGCAGCGGCGCTCTCAGAAGAGCCCCAAATCCCACTATTGGCGTTCAAATCTGCCTCAGAATCGTAAGTAATCTCAGCACAGACACGCCAGTCCTCGAGGTGATGGTTCACGGTGATGTCCAACGCCGTTCTCTTGACATGCCCCTTTGCCTTCACTACTGATTTGTTCACTGGGTGTGAGTGGCAGTCGGGACATCCGACCTTGCGACATTTTGCTGTTGCTCTGGTGCGGTTTGTGGGTTTGCCAGACACCTTTCCCTCTCGCCTCATGCTGAATCAAAGAACGGCCTGTTGTCTTCTAGGTTATGTTACAGAAAAAAAGATCCTCTACCTACAACTTCAACAAAAGAAGGAAAGAACTGCCAAAAAAAACTATGCAAAATTTAGGAGAGCGAAAGAAAGAAGCCGGGTGTTCTCGGAAGACGAGAGCAACAGATATAAACAAAAGCTGGGGCAAGAATGAACAGGAAGAAGATGCGGAAGGAGGAAATTACCGAGGAGGAGACACGAGAAAAATGGGGACACGCTCCTCCTGGAGCTAACTACGAAAGAGATTGCACGTTCTGAAGGGAGTCGAGTGTGCAAGCAAGGGGGGAGTCAAGGTGGAACGCGTCTATCTGTGTGTGGCTTGCAAGCCAAGCAAACGTGTACAATGGACAAACACGGCGCAGCAGAGATCTGACACTTGCAGTATCACACTTCCGCCTTGAAGCAGCAGGTCAGGAGGACTCAGGACGCATTAAACGAAAACTAGGAAAGCAAAAAGTGGCTAGTGCAGCCAGCAAGCAACCAAGCACCCGATTTGCGGATCTCTCGCGTCTGCACCTCGTTCGTTCACGACTTGGAGTTCGTCGAAACGGGCCCCACAGAGAAATCGGGAAGGCAGGATAGAAAGTGCGAAAAACAGGAACAACGAAGAAGAAGAGAAGACGTGCGCAACACACTTTTAATTATTCCTTTTTCTGGCGGGCAGTGTGCTCACTTGTATTGACTGTGTCAATCTTTGATTTGTATCGGTATTAGGAAATCTCTTTCTTTCCTTGCTTGCTTGCTTGCAAAGGAACCGTTTCAATTAAGGAAATTGTTGTTGGAAAACGCCAGCCAAGTTTGGCAGTCCTTGGATGAAGAATTGGGAAGATGGCAGAATTTTCTTTTTTAATTTGGGGTGTTCATGTTCAAACCATTTCAGTTTTTTCTCTCCCTCCCTCCTGTAGCCTAGTTATCAAATACCCTAATACCTTTCTTTACCGGTCCGACACTAATTCAATTATCTTCCAATAAATACTGATTTTTTTCAAAATTAGCTGGTCCACAATGCCCGAAGTTCTAGAAATTATATTGTTGTTCATTGTACGCGGTTATTTTGTTCATTGCAAGTCGAGCCTAAATGGTCGCATCTATGAAAGTGTCAAAATTTTAGGAAATTCATTTTGTTATTGCAGGAATGGAAAAAACAAATAATAAATAATATTTGGCAAGAAAATGAAGGAATGGTAAAGGTACTATGGAAGTTAGTTGGGTGCTTAGTGTTGTTCACTAAATTGTGAGAATTACCTTTATGAAACACTCAAAGAATTTTTTTTAGTATATTTGGAGCACACCTTATATCCATGAACATTCTTATTAAAAATAGAAAGGATCTTACACCTACTCCAAAAGAATGCGAAAGAGATTATGCCTCCTTGTAAGTGTAAGATCTCTACCTCTCTTAAGGATTTATACGCATAAGAACTTTTTTTTTGTACACCCATTATTTATGAATGTATAGGTTCATGATATCATTCCCCTCATGCTTTATGATGGGTAAAGCCCATGGGTGGAGGACATTCCAAAAATGTGGGGCAAGATTTAACAACCACCTCATTTTAAGCCCTTTACTTCAAGAACATCCCCACTTTAGAGCTTTACCTTACACAAAATCACTTGAGGAAAGCATTGGAAAGAATGGGTGTTCATATTTTTTATTTTATGTTTTTTCCCCTAAATGTTTGTCCACATCTAATGATAAGTGTAAATTATATCGAATATATCTTGCATTTACACATATCTTAGGTGTTGGGTGTAAGCTGGGTGTAAGCACAATAAAATGGACATAAAGATTATTATTTTTGAAAGTAACAAGAAAACCTATTGTATACAAAATTCGTTGAATGATTAAAAAAATCTTATAAATATATTAATGTACATTTTCAATTTTTTCATCATAAAAATAAATTTTAATAGAAAAAATGTATATTTTTACAAATTTTTCAAATATAAATGATCTTCATATCCCAGCTCAATGCATATGTCTTTCATTAAAACTTAATGAAAAAATATTAAACAGTTAGTTTCAAAAAAAAATTAAAAAATTTAAGGTCATTTGCTTTTAGTTTTTTCAAACTACATTTTTTAAAACTAATTAAAGGGATGTACAAGAGTTGATACATATTTTCACCCATTTCAATGTTCCTTTATTGGTTTTATGTGCCTAATACATGGTAATATTAAAAGCACTCATTTTTTTTGTTATTTTACCATGCTTCCACCTTATTAACTATTTGGGCTTCACACTACTAGATAAATAAATTATTTTAAAATATATTAATAATACATGATCATATAGATTTTCCATGAAATTATTTTTATTTTTATTGACAAAAAATAATATATTTAAATTTCACCTACTAAAACCTTAATATTTCTAGCACCCATGATGTAGAAGTTCAACTTTTGATTGTTCTTGTTGCCTTCTTGATAACATTGTAAAAAGGATTCCCTTTGATGGTAGCTGATTTTAGGGAGAGGCATAAAAGCTTCAAGAGTTCTGAGCAACCCCTTGAGGCATCAACCATCTAAGCCTCTCCTTCTAAAAGTAATGTGTAAGTAAATAAAGAGATTCCATGTTGTAAGCTACAACAAAATTCAATCTTGTTCCCTTCATATTCTTTCATGATCACAAAATGATATGGTCATGTAAATAAATTGTTCCTTTTCGACCCTCTCCTTTGGTGCTTAAATGTTCATCCCCCTTTAGTATGTCCATTATTGGCACAACTACTTGGTACCCACATCACAAACATTTGGTGAACAGACACACACATAGCTAAAAGAATTTTTTAAACTGTTGGGAGGGGGAGTGTGTGGATTTTGAACCTTATAGAGTGAATTTTTCTTGTTATAAAAATTTACACAAATCAGGTCCAAGATGAAAAAAACAACATATTTCACAATACTCAGTAATTCAACGTGGTATACATGAGACTTTCACCTTCCAAACATTAACACCATGTTATATACACAACCACAACAATGTGAATCAACACAAAATACACATAATCCATTTTTGTAGAGGACCCCAACTCTAAGGCTTTAATAGTGCCAAGCCGAGTACGAAACATCAAAATTTCACTAATATAGGCTACTAGAATAAGTATGCCCTTAATCACAAATGTAGTTTTTCATCTTGTTATGCAGAAATCAATGATTGGACAAACCATCCAATAAGGAAAGCTTCAAACAACTATAAAACAAAACTCGTTATTCTTGTGGAAACATTATATATGTTCATCAAAAATTCATATATGTACTCAAGGTTCAAATACATGTTTTTTGTTAAGTGCAAATATTAGCACCTGGTTGGATTTGGACAATGATAGAGGTACCTGACAAACTTTCCCATTCACTGATGAATAAAGAGATTCCACCATCAATGAATGTTTGATGTTTCCATACAAGGAGGCACTCACCTATGAAGATTCTACTTCCAGATTCTTTTATGATTGCTCTGCACACATGTTTTGGATTAGTGAACGTACTTGTTAGTTTGATGGAGCACACAATGAGTTTCTTTGTGGAGTTTGCAATCCCTTGGGAGTCAAGGTTTGTCATCTTTTTGTAATAGTAAATTCCCACCTTTTTATTGAACCATTTTTTGACTTGGTGAAATGTTCATTGGGATCAGTGTAGTTTTGTCATGAAATCATGGTTTTCAACTTAAGTCATTTCAGAATGTTAATAGGTTGACAAGATATCCCTATGTTTCTGGTGGAATATTTGTTACAAGTGAGTGACAAGATGCCTCCAACAACCCTATGAAGTTTTGTGAGATTTTGAAACAACAAACTAAGAAGGTTGATTATGATTATATGCATGGGAACAAAGAAGCTTAGTGAGAAGTTTCTTGCTTTGGTGTTGACTATGCAAAACACATGACACATTGTGATGTGTTTTAGTGAGCCCATGCATGGAAACACCATCAAGGCTACATCAAGTTTAAAGGCCCAAATATTTGATGCCATCATGGTGAATTCAACAATTTTAACACCCCTCTCCATACCATGAAATATCGATGAAACTTGCTTGGTTTATTGAGGTCATCCTTGAACAAACTCATGGATACATTGCCTTCCACAAAGTGCTAATAACCAAACTCATATTCATGTACATTCATTGAAGCAGAATACCATAGTACCTACACAATTGTATATTAGCAACATTTTCTCTATGTGTGATTCTAAACTTATAATGTGCATGTCAAGGTCTATATGTCTGGTTTCTAACATGTTAATGAAGGCATGAATATGTGCAACAATCATATCATTTGAACACATTTGTTGCAACTTCATAAAGTCTATGTTCTAGGATCCTTGTAACTAGATATTCAAAAAGATTACTGAGAATCAACATTTACCCATCACTTGCTCAAACTTCATAAAACAAAAGCTCCATCACACTTACAATGAAATTGCAACTATAGACACAAGTGTGCAATTGTTGCCATCACCATCTCGTGTCAATGTGACAAAAGTACACAATTCTTTTATAAGTCATTTGCAAGGAATGAGTTAACTTCTTGTGTCAAGTCTTTCTCAGTCTCAATGTGGGAGGCAAATCCTCTTTAAGTTAGTAGCTTACAAGTCTATTTTTGTGAAATCCCTATGGTCACTTTTTTACATAGGATTGTTTGCCTCAAAGAAGAGAGGACCCCAAAATTGTGCATAGCTAAACCATGTAAAAATAAAAACCACTTGCAAATAGCACTTGTTGATCTAGTGTTGTAACCTTTAGATGAGAGTACATGGAGCTTCCTTTGTGAGCATTCAATGATATGTGATTTTGCATGACCTTTGTGAAATTTTGCAACTTGGGTCTATTAACACTTTAGTTAGTTCAGAGAAATCTACGAATATGACCAAAACCACCATTGTTGGTAATAGTTTTCATTCAATTTTGGTCCTCCTTCAACTTAAGATTCCTTGCAACATGACCTAAAATTTTCACCACCCACACTTGATTCCTCCTCCAAGATTACTTCAACGACATCCTCTTCCTTGGCAACAAAATGCATGATTAGAAATTGTTTCTTAGACTTTTACATGACCTCAAACCCCAAATGCATGTAACTTGAGTTCGCACATAGTTTGACCATGAATCTCTACCATCCATAGGTGCATTCTCCTCCAAGGTATCTTTCACCACTAAGTCTTCTTGGGTAGCCACCAAAAGCTCAAAATTGGCTTCTAAACCTTTTACAAAAGTTACCCTAGAGAACAAATTTACCTACACCACATCAACTATTCCAAAATCTTTCAAACCAATATATGCATCATCTACACACACTACTTTAGTTATTCCAAAACCTTTCAAAAATATCCGTGCATCTTTTAAACGAACCACTTATGCTAATTGAAAACACTTCAAATCCATGTGGCATTTGCTCCTTTGTTAATCTCTTGAAATAATTTCAACATATTCAAAGGAAATAACACATGTTTACATTTGTATGGAACTACATGTTTACAATGTACGTGTATGAAATTGGAAGCATAGGAATAACAACCGCATCCATACATAATGTATTTTTGAAGCAAACTACCATGATTGTGCAACAAGCTAGATTCATTTCAATTAGTTGTGATGAAGCCACCACTTTGGACATCCAATTATAGATTTCTAGAATGGAAATTCTTTTGAATCTCAAGAGAATTGTGGATGGAGGTACATTTGACAACCTCATTATTATCATCATTGATTCTTTTGTTGTTTTTGGTGGGTTGTCATAGTTTGATATTGTTAATTAAATTGGGTGTATTGGGGCAAATGGTGTTATAGTTTTCCAAGGGTTAAAGATAGGTGTCATTGTCCAAATGATTAACAAACATTGCCCTTTTCTTATTGGAATTCACTATATGGCACATTAATGTAATCTTGTTGTGCAAATTTTATCTTCTTCAACCCTTATTGCAAAAATTGAAGGTTTATTTGTTTCCATCCACACCTATTATAACCAATCCCCAAAAGGCATTTGGAACACACCAAGTTGGCTAAAGTAATTGAGTTAAGGGTTTGAAAATCTAGACAAGGTGGATTTCCATGCTAGTCCATTGAAAATGAATGTTAAGTGAGTATGTTTCCCTCTTATGATCAAAATGTTTAATGAGGTTACTACTAATCCAATTGTTATCATTCACTATGAATTTCTATGTGATGTGGAAATTATGATGGGACTAACTTCTGCATTGCCCATGTTGGAGGCAATATAAAGCTTGAACAAACTTTTTCAAAATAGGGATTACTTCATTTTTGACTAATTTACCTTCAATATTAGGAATAACTAAAAGTTATGTTGGCAGTTTTTAATCATTTGCAAATTTTAAAAACACATTATTGTTGCCCTAAAGCAATGCAACCAAATGGCAAATTGCATGCGCCTTTATTATTGTAGTACCTTTACCATTTTGGCAATTTGTTGCTAAATAATTAATTAGATTTTAAATATTAACTTTAGCACTTGGATTTTAATTTTGTAATTTTTTATAGTAATTATTATAGAAAAAAATAAACATGTTGTTATTAGAGTTATGCAACAATCTAGTGTGTCTAAATTGACTCAATTTTAAGTCTTGGACATTGAAGGTCTAGGGTTCAAATTTGACTATTGAAATTTTGATTTTATTAAAATTTTGGCACAAATAATAATTATTTTTTCAAAATTTTGGCAAAATCGAAATATATTTTAATTTATGGAAAAATGGTAATGGTACTACAATATATCAAGTTTTATTTGAGCATTAGTCCAATTTCTTGGTGACCACTATGTAATCCAATAATGAAATTGCCATCAAGCCCTTACATGATTACAATCCAACCACTCAAATGTGAAGGTATTTTGTTTCTAGCTATATTTTGAAACATAAATAAGCTTGACATTGAACTTACAATTGTTACTATTTTAGGGAGTGTGGAATATGAATGCACCTTTTTAACCCTCAACTTCATGAAGTCCAAATTGAGGAATCGGCTATCCACAAATATTGATTTCATTGTTAGAATGTATGCTCTAGACTATTTTACACTATAGAGTTTTCCATTTACATTGTCATCCCAAATTGAAGCAAAACAAAACCTTGTATGGGCTTAGAGCTATAACATTTTGAAGCTCTATGATAAATCAAATTATGATTAATATTTTCATCATGAATCTTATGGTTGATGATGAAGCTCATAAATATTAAATTCCCTTTCAACATTTTTATTTATAGATATAGATTTTGGTAAGTTGACATGTTTTGTTTTGCATATCTACCTTCCATTGCATTAGGGCAAATTTTTCTTATAAACCAAGGTTCAACTCCCTTGGAAGGCACTAGATGAAATTTGTTACTAATTCAACATTTTCAACTTCCTAGATTTTGGAAACTTTTGGATTTGTAAGTATTATTGAACTTTGAAGCTTTTTAATTTTTTTCTGAACAATGAAAAGAAATTGGCTTTTGAAATACTATAAAATTCTAGATTCAAAGTTATTAGAGAATTTATGCCGAGTTTCACCTTCATGTTTCAAGATCGAATCTTGTAATGCATTCTTATGATAATTAGGTCATAATTTCTATTGTTCTTTCTTGAATGTAATGGTATTGGAAAGTGGCTACTAAAGATACTAGGTGAAATTTACAAGGATGCACATGTGGTGGATGATCAACAAAGCGATAGTCCAAAAGGTGAAACTACAAGCTATGTCTCCCATCTTTTTATTTTTAGAATCTTAACTATTTATTTCTCTTACATTGCCTTGTCCCCTTTATTGGGTTTCTTTTTTATTGTCATATGTGGTCTATTGATGCAACAATGTAAGGTAAGAGTTCCAAGAATATATGTTCTAAACATATATTTTTATGTCATTCTTATTACCTTGTATTGGTAACAATCGATTGGTTGGGAGTAGCTTTGATATGTAAACCTTGTATGACAATCCCCTTGCAACTTTCATTTATTGTCATAATTATCCTAACACATTGGCCATGTTCATAGAAATGGAGACAAATTTAATGAAAAATATTCATTGAAAAGAGGTTTTGATAAATAAATTTGCAACATTCGGTGCCTTCACATAGTTATATAGATAGGTAAAAAGAACATGATGGATCAAGAGTTAAAGGTGTTTCCATGGTATGGTGTACACAAAAACTTGTCAAAGTTTAACAATTTTCATTACATCACATTTTGCATGTGGTGTGCCAATAGATTTGGAGAAGATTCTACGGTTGAAATGTGCAATTAAAGGTGGATAACATCCCATACTCTCATTATGTTGTGAAATTTATGCACATTTGAACAATTCAATGGTTGATTTAGTACATTTTCAACTTGCAAGATTTTGCAATAAAGATTGAAAATTAATGAAAGGACTAAAAAATACTAATTCTAATAAAGATTTTTCCATGAAACTTTTTCATATGCAAAGAAAAAACCACAACAAATAATCTTCTCCATGAAAACTTTAAATTTGTTTTAAAGTTATGATGTTTATATTGAATGATAAATATATGTTTAATAATACATTGTGTTAGTTGAAAATTATGATCTTTTAAAGTTGTAAAACATCCTCCCATTAAAAATGTAGTTGGGCTAAATGTTGTTTTTATTTTTCTACAAAAATGAATGAAATTTTAAAATTCATGAAAAATGGTAACTACTATTAAACAATGTATTTTAAATAAAATTTATAAATTTATTGATGTAAAATTACATAAAGATAAAAAGTACGAATCAATTGCATATTCATGATTTATACAATTTGTTTTGTTTTAAAGGCCCAAATCAATTATATGTGATTTTTAAAAAAAAATCGAAATGAGTGAATTTTCACTTATTACGACTTTTAATACTATATGTACTTCGAATTTTGACACAAAGTGTGTACATCATACCATGGACACACCCTTAATGGATGTAGTTGGCTTTTGAAAAAAATGGATTTTTTCATATGCTAATTTAGTAAAACAACTTACTTGTAAGTCACTACTACAAAATGTGAGTGTAGTTCATTAGTCTTTGTTCATTATATTGAATCATTGCATTCCCAATATATCTTGTTCACTAGGACCAATGAATTCACTCAAATCCAATGAAATCACTTAGGGTACAAAAAACACCTTTTGTTGCAATGAGTGTTCATGTAGTTTATAGTTTACTATCATTGGTGTGCACTTGTAATATATCCAAAACCTTTTATGATGTATTTTATTTTCTCATATTGTTGCGATTGCACTTAAGGTCCTTATCCAATTTTAATTACTTTTGTATGTGGTTTGCATTGTTAAACTTAAATCATCAACTCCCATCATATTTTTAAGTTATTGATTATCTAATTGATGAAATGCTAGAATGCATGGCCAACAAAGGGGTAATTCCACCCAAATTTGGTATTCATATTCATGTTGGGGAAAAAAATTATAATGGACTTTTTAAGATGTTAGAAAGGTAGAATCTTTTATGTTGGACACATGTTATTGTATAAAACCCACATGCAAGTTGGAAATTCCAACAAAATGAACTCAAATAAATGAAACTAACTTCTTGTCCTTATTAGTTTCGAATACTTAAACCAAAAAATCAATTTTCAATGAAATATGGAGTTTGCAATCTAAGCAATTTCGAGGTCACAATCCAAAGAAAAAATGTTATGGACTCATTGTTTATAATGGAATTGAATATTTTTTTGCATTTTGGGAATTTTATAGTTTCAAGGGTTATGCACTCAAGAGTTAAAAGTTTGGGAACTACCAAGTTTGTGTTGGGTTTTATAATTTCTTATTGGGTGCAATAAAATATTTTTAAAAAAGAAATCCATCATGTATCCGAAAGGATGTTTTTTCATGACCAATATTAAATAAAGGTGTTCAAGAAGGTTGAAAGTAGGGCACCATTAACTTGGACATAGAAATATATATAAATTTTAACATCATTTCAAGGTTTTTGTGTTTTTTTCTAGTTGTATGCATTACAAAACACACTAAAAAAACTCCCAAAATGGACTTTGCAGTGTTTGGTTTTGGTACACCTCAAAATGTTTTCATTTTTTGGAACTCCATGAATGCCCTCATTAATAAATCCTTGGTAGTAAAAAAACGTTGCCCCACCAAACAAGTAATGTTAGAACCAATGTTGGGCAATTTTCATTTTTTGGTGAGAACCTTTAAGGTTTTTAGTCGAATTTTCATGATGAGATTTGGAGGTTTTCACACAACATGATAATTTTTATAATAACCTACCTGTTAGTTTTTTCCCAAATGAAAATCGACTTTTGAAAACCTTAAAGGTATCATTTGGAGGCTAAACATGATAACCTTATAAGGTATTAAAAAAAGGGCATTGATTTTTAGTTGTTAGGATGTTTAGTTAGGTTTAGGTTTTAGTTTTTGGTCTAGATAGTGTAACCTTTCAACGACTTCTTCAGTTCTTCCTTTAAGGAAAGCTCCACAAATAAGATTCCTGTTCTTCTACAAAAGGGGGCTAATTTGGCCCCATCTTCGCACTCCTCCTCGTTTTATACGTTCTGTTGTTGTGTAATGTTTTGTTGCTTTTATGTGCTTTGCTACTCCCTTACTCACCCAATACCTTTTTGCCCCTTGTTGGTTCATTACTATTTAGTGCTTTGTCGTTCCTTTGCCCAAATTGGTACTTCCCATGTTTTTTTTTTTGGTAGTGTGTTGGAGTTTCACAATTCAACATTGAGTTTGGGAGGAAGCTTGGAAGCATCGATCTCCAAACTAACAATAAGTTTTTTTTATTCTTCCTTTATTTTTTTGAAATTGGTTTTTTGGTTTTACTTCTTTGATTTATTTCTAGATTTTTATTTTACTTCTTTTTGGTTTTTTTCATTATTTTACTTGGTTTTGATTGAATTAAAAATATATTTCTGTTATGTTGTAGGAATTTTTGGAAAAAGCTTTGGAGTTTTTTATAAGAAAAAACTTTTTAACATGGTTATAAATGAGCTCTATTATAATTGTTTGTAAATGCTTAGGTGTAAATGGTTCTGGATTTTTGTAAATGTTTAGATGATTTTAAAACCAACAATCTTAAAATCTTAAAAACCCTATAACACTTAAACCATTTTATAATTTAGATTTTCTTTTTTTGTCTTCTCCATTATAATCATACCATATTTGAAAATCCTTGTAAAATGGAATCTTCAAGCTTAATGGAATCATTAATCTTAAGGATTAATGAAACAATAATTGAAAATGAATGTTGTGATATTTTCCCCAATCAAGTTTCTATGGAAGAAAAATCTATTGTTGAAATTATAAAAGAAATAAAAGTCTATAAACATAGTTGAATGCCATTTAGAGTGAAGAAGATAAAATTAAATTTTTTATATAGAAATTAGATGTGCAAAGAGAAAAATGGAGAGGGCATGCTAGGAATGCATTGGGTTGGTCATTTTACATTATAAATGACAATAACATTGTTGATGTAAGCAAACCTCAAATCATGAGATGTATGATTTGTCATGTAAAATTTGTCCCTTTTAACCCAAGAACAAAAGAAAGGAGAAATTACAAATTTTAAAAAAATGGCACTACAAATTTGAAAAAACATGTGGATGCAAATCATGTTTTGCAAAAAGATTTAAGGAAGAAGTGAACCCTCCATTAAGAGATGTATTAGAAAGACAATTTGCAAAAAAGAGGCCCAATGTGTCTAACTTTGAAATATCAAAGTTTTTTGGTGCAAAATATCATTTTAAGAAGGATGTTGTATAACAAAAATAAATTTTGCAAGACCTTGCCCTTTTGGTTTGCAAAACTCATCTCCTTATTCAATTTATTGAGAGCACTTGGTTGAAGCTTCTTGTAATGCATTTATGTTTAAGAGTTGTGTTCACATGAAGAAATATATTCTCACAAGATGTTTTTTGGTTGATTTGGTGGAGAAAACGAACAAAAATATGTTTTGCCTGAATTGAAACAATGTTATTTTGCAACTACTTTTGACTTGTGGATGTCAAAAGGAGCACATGATGTTTTTACATTGGTGATTAACTTTATGGTGAGAAATTAACTAAATTGTTGGATCAATATGATTTAAGGAAGAAAATTATTACATATGTTAATGATGAAGGTGCAAATTTGAATGCCATGACAATAGTTTTAAAATTTGTTGTGAATTGTGAAGTTCTTGGTATGGAGGAGTGTTTCCAAGGCATTTGCTTTGGTCATGCATTTTTTAAAGCATATCAATATGGGACAACAAAATTAAAAAATATATAAAAACTTGAAACATACTTCTATCAAGTAAACCCAATCTAGTTACCAAAATGCATAATTTGGCCAATTTTTTTGGAAAAGGAAGACATGAATGGAATAAAGCCTGCACTAATTTTGCAATTTGTCCAAGAAAGTAAACACCCTTGTCAAACAAGGTATCTTTTTAATTATTTTTGTTTAAAATGTAATTAAACATTTGGTTTTGCAAGTGTGTAATCTATTTTTTTATGCATAATAATAATAGTTTGTTAAATATTGTGCAAGTTTGCAAGCAAATTAATCTTGTTTCAAGGAACCTTATTATTTCGAAAAGCCATTGTATTATGTTACAATTTACAAACTAATATTTGTGTTTTTGGCCAAATTCCCCCCTATTATTACTTGGCATATTTGTCAAACAATTGTCGATCGCTTATCTCCAATTGTTACTACTTGTATTTTAAACCAATCCAAAGATCATTGGTTATTTAATGATGCCTTAAATAGTACCATCACAATGAGTTCCAAGTTAAAGAAAAATGTTGGAATTGTATAAAATTTCAACCAGTTTGTGGATGATGATTCTATAATTATTCTTGAATCGTCTTTGTTTAATTCTAACATTAAGAAAGAAGTTTGTGGTATGCTTGATTCTTTCCTTTCATTTTTATATAAATATGAAGAAAGAAAAACCCATAACATGTTTTTGTTGGTGTTAAATCCATAATTTTAAATTTTTTGTTTGGTATATTCATTTGTTGGTCATGAGCAAACCATTTCTATTATAAAATAATATGATTGGAAGTCTTTGTAACTTATGCTTTTGAAGTGCTATCATCATTTACATCATGTGGTAGATTGTGACGTTGAATCTATAGAGCACTGATCTTATGAAGATAATAGCCTATATATTTTTGAAATGCTTGCCACACAAGTGAACTAGTGAAAAAAATGGTTAATAGATAGCTTTCGATTTTTAGGAGATTTAAAGTGTATCCTAAGGAGATCAAATGGCCTTTGCAATGGTGATAGAAGCATGAATCTATGTTCCCCATGTTGGTTTTCTTGCCACAAATAATAGGAATTGTAGGATCACAAATAGAAACAAAAAGGATTTTTTCTTTAGTTGGCATACTCACCAACCTTATAAGATGTCGTTTACAATTAGAAAATTAAGAGAAATTAATTTTTGTTAGCAAAAAGTGGCCTAATGATACTAGAGCTGACAACAAATCTCCTAGTGATTTAGTAAAGTTTATTGAGATGGATCAACAATTAAAAGAAGAATTACAAAAATTTGAAGGTCAATTTGATCAAGATGAAAAATTTCAAAAATATATATTGCATTTGTTTCATGTTTTGTAAGTAATTAATTTAATTTTAAAATTTTAAACTAAAATTTCACATTAAATTAAAAAATTAAAAATATTGAATTAAAAAAAACTTGACAACTAGCTTGTGAGAACCATGACTAAAAACCAAGGCTAGTAATTTTTATGAAAACCAATAGGATTGAAAATTGGTGGGAATTTTTTTTCCCAAAAATCTGAAACCCTTAAAGTTGATCAAAATCTTTTTTTTTTTTAATAATGAGAATCTTAAAGGTTTTTCTAAATGGTTGTGATAATCGGAACTAGTGGTTTTCACAAAAAAAGAAAGTGATAACCGCCCAACATTGGTTAGAACATGCTTGCATCTTCTGTTTCTATGTTTTGTTTTAAAACATTTCTATTCACTAGAATTCATGTTTTGTGAAACCTTAGGTGGAGGTGTGATTGGAAGTTCTATGTTGTATCCTTTTGATTTTTAGTAATGTCATTGTAACAAGTTTTTAGCAAGAAAATTCATTTCACTCATGAATTTGAAAATCATTCAGACTTTGGATTGAGGTAGAACATTTTATCTTGCTTTTTTATTTGTGTGGTATTTTTTTTTTAATCCTTGAACTCCTTCAAGGGCTTACGGTCTATCTACTAGTGATAGTCTCATCATGGTTATTTTGTGCATTCTCAGTAATATTCTTGATTTTCAGCCATGGTCCATAAGTTTAAGTTTCTCCCAATATTGCTTAGATGTTTAATACAATATTATCCATGCTATATAGGTACATGTTGATTGATGAGGAAAAAAACGATCTTGAAAAAGTTCAAAATGGGAAATTAGGAAAGAGTGCAAGTCAAATTTCACCATTAAAAGAAGCATATATGGGAAGGAATGGGAGCTAGAGCAAAGGCAATGTATGGGATGAAGGCCTTCTTCACTTTTGCATAGGACAATTTATTCATAACGATCACCCTTCCTTGAGCACTATTGCAAGAAGTGCAATCATGTACAACATCACCAAGGTGTTCGCGGTTGGGAGTTCTATGATAATTAGTAGAATGAACATATCCATCAACTGAAAATCTTTTCACATATAGCATGTTGGGGATATGAATAGATTTGTTATGGCCATGTTTCCAATGTAGATGATATCTCCCACTTCATGAATTGCATTCTCATAGTGAAGGTTCAGAAAGTATTTTTCATTTTGCTATTTGTTGATGTACAATTATAGGAAATGAGTTTAGTAAGGTAGATATCCATGTAGCAACACAAAAAACACCTTAGGCCGGTGTGCTAAAGAGTGATCTTTTAGGTTTTGCATTGGCTAGGAGCCAAAGG
Source organism: Sphagnum contortum (assembly GCA_963920785.1). Lineage (NCBI taxonomy): Eukaryota > Viridiplantae > Streptophyta > Sphagnopsida > Sphagnales > Sphagnaceae > Sphagnum > Sphagnum contortum. Next base: position 10,176,038 of record OY987292.1, on the reverse strand, counting down.
TGATGGAACCCTCATAGAAAAAGATAACATGTTAGGCTACCCCTTTAATGTGCAAAGACAAAAAGGAAAGTGAAGCTTCAAATTTTTTGGTACTAACCACATTTTTGCCTTTGAAAAGATGATGTTTGGCTATAAATAAATTGTTTATTTTGAGGGACTTTTTAATATCAAGATTTTATTGAGGATATTGGGAATGGAGATGTTGTCACACAAGACTATGAAATGCAAGTTGGTGGAAACAAACTAAAGATTTGCCTTTGCATTTTGTCAAATTATTCGTTAGTTTTAATTGAACTTTTCCCAAGTTGCTAACACTTTCACATTTCCCTCTCAACCTTCCATGTACTTGAAACAAGTCCATGTTGCCCACTCAGCTCAAACATTAAACTAAAATTGTTGGCATCATAATACAATAAATAAATAAATAAATAAATCATATAACCATGTGAGCAATATTTCCATCTCGCATTTTTCCACCTCAATCTACTCACCCTAGGAAATAGAGGCCAACTATGCAACCTTGAAAACCCCCCAAATTTTTAATGAACTAGATTACATAAAAATCACAAATTTGAGTTGTTTTTCATAAAATTCAAAAATATTGACATGGGATGCATTACCATCCAAAGGGTATTAAAAAAAATTACCATGTTACATAAATAGTGGGTCATTCTAGCTTGCAATTATCTGTGTCTGTCTTGATTTGGGGGGGGGACTTGCCACAAGACACCCTAGTGGGTCTAGGTGTGAGAAAATTTGACCTTGGGATTTTTCAGGGGTCGATTGGATCCAACAAAAGACCCAAACCTAAAGGGTCTTAAGGTAGGGCCTAGCTCCAAGCTCCCATTTGTGAATTTTTTTTTCTCACTTCCCACTCATTATGAATTTCATCATGAAAATTAGAGACCGATTTATTTCTTAGAATTTAATAACTCAGAGGAGAATGAAAGCAAAAGAACATGTTCTTTTAATGTTCTCTTCAAGAGAACGAAAATTTCTTCAAAAATTTCCTTGAAAAAATGCTTGTGTCATCAATCTAAAAAATTGAACCCGACCTCACCTTGAAATCAGAATTGACAAACCCCCTAAAGCTTAAAACCATCAACCTATGGAAATGGCAATTAAAAAAAATTGACCCAACCTCGGAAGTGCAACAAGTTCTAATTTCTTAAAATATTTTTTAAGACCTAGAGCCAATTGGTTGTCTATTTTATAAATAACATTAGACTATGACTCAATGGTTCCTTTAAAAAAAACCCCAACCCGGTCAATCCTAACCACTTGCTAAGTAAGGAAAAATAATGTGAAATCAATAACAAGTTTTGTTTTTAAAAAAATTAATATGTCTTTGGACCTGCAATATTTATGTCATATATCCTTTAATGGGTTCAAGATTATTTGATAATGTCTTTAGATGAGTTGCCATTTAAAAAAACTCAAATTCGATGCGTGAGAGGCAAAGAGAGATGCAAAAGTTAACCCTGATTGTTCTTTGGGAAGAGAGGTCCAAAGTGGCACACTTGAAAAACAAGAGTTGCTAACAAAAAAAACTACACAGAAATCCAAAAATTGAATAAAAAACAGAAATAGTTAGTTTGAAGACATTAGTTTGAACTATCCCGCAGCTTCTGAGAGGTGGAATAGGTAACAAGCTTTCCTTGGTGCATTCACACTTGATGTTAAGTCATTGTTATATGAAAATCTATGTGGCATCCTAGGTGTCACCAATTTTTAAATGGGGTGTTAGCTTAATGTTAAGTGAATGTTAGCTTAACATAAAATGTTCATTGTAAGTAGGTGTAAGTCCTAAATGACTAGCATGGCATTAGGGGACTCAACACTAGAGTCCCTAACACCAAGTGCGAATGCACCTTTAAAAAATGAAGCATTCAGTAGCCTATAATAGGCAAACGAGGGAACAAGTTTTCCAAGATGCACTCCAAGACCCATTCCTTGATGAAAGTACCTGTTTTAGGTATTGGGTTTTCTCTTATTTGGCATGTAAGAAATGCCATCTCCCTTACTCTGACTTTGTTTCATCTGGTGTATCATTCTTGCACTTAGGCCCGATTCACGCTAGGAGTCAGGGCTGCAAAAAGCTTGGGGCCGACTTTGAGCAGTTTTGGCTTGTTGTTTGGCTGCAAGTTACTAATAAATGCTAAAACATTGATATAAGGACATTCATAAATGTTGGAACATTGGCACCAAGGGTTGCAAATTGGCTTCCCAAATTCAATGGTATCCTTTTCTTCAGCCTTGAGGCCAATACAAGGCCATAAAGTTCGGCATTTATTAGTAATTTGAAGCAGATTGAAAACATTTTTTCTATTTCAACCTTGACTCCGAATGTAAAGCCCTTGGGGCTGATTTCAACACCAAATAAGGAGCCTTCAGGAAAACACAAAAAGAATGATGCTTTGCAGTTTAAAAAATGGGCTTATACCCCATCTCTTCTAGTTCATGTTCCACTAACTATTTTCTCTTGTTACTTTCAAAGAGTTGTGGTTTTGTTCTCCCCTTGCTACTTTGCTTCTCTTTATCTATCTAGCCTGCTATCTTATCTTCAAACTTTGGTGCCAACCCAATCTGCTTCACAAATTACTATTCCACACAAAATGCCAAAGTCATTCAGAACATCCAAAAAGACATCTTCATGAGTTCTGAGAATTTTGTGCTACTTACATTGAGTCCGAACCTAAAATGAATTGAGAGATGATCAAATAATAAGGCTAGGGATATTTCAGATCAAACCACATAACAGCAACCAGCCAGCAAGGGACAAGAAACTAAACCCAACCCTAAAGCAAAGAGAAAACAAGTACCACAAAAGGAGATGTTTCCACACAGGAAGCTAAACACCCTATGAACTTTCTGGTTGCCAGTTTGGTGAATGCTGTGCCTGCACAGCACTCACAGCATTCTGCCACAACTAATGCTGAGACTGTTTATATGTGAAATACATTAGGATTTGCATTACCTGAGTGGGTGGGCAAGTGTAGATCATTTGCAGGTACCTGATCAAGTCTGGAGAGATCAGCAGTAGAGGTAGCACAAACTTTTTGTGTGGGTACCATGCAGGGCACCACATTGACATCCACAAAGTTTGTAGGGCATTCAGGGAGCTTCAGCATGTGCAGTATTGACCTTCGACCACCTACCATAACATGCCTTCTGACTTCATCAGCTCCCAGCAATGGGTCTTGTTAATGTCAAACATTACAGTGCATACTGATTTTCTCTCACAAGATTACCAGAAAAGGGAAAACCCTGGCACTAGCTCAACAAAACCCAAGTAGAAAAAGAAGAACAAAAACTCCAAAGAAGACAACCTAAAACCTAGAAGAGAAAGGAAAAAGGACATGAAATGGAAACCCAAAAAGGAAAGTAGAAAGAAACCAGAGAGGAGGGAAAACTTTGAGAGCAATACTTCAGGAGATAACCTTAATAAGATAAATGAACAAATCTAGAGTGGCAAGAACACAGAGGCAATCTGAGCTACACTATTCAATACACTTAAGGTCTTCCATATGCATTGCAAGCTTCAACACATAACTTGCAGGGGGAGTAGTCCTAATCTATGACCTCCTGACAATCTTCTCAGACGCATTTTATGACATGTGGAAAATGATTGATCACATGGGAGATATGAGTTTCTAAATTTCACTCTGCATATATTGGAGAACAAGACAGGTTATATGGTGGAGCAATTCTTGTTACAAGATGCATGCATGAATCTTGATCAACCTACTCTAAGAGACCAGAAATCCTTTGTGAGTTGTCTGAATCCTCTAAAGTCACAGACAAACTGAACCCAGAAACAGCTCCAGAGTGACCACGACAAAGTGCTGTACAACATCCTGATCCCCACCCCATTTCTTCTAAACAGGCCACTGCGAGTGGACATTGGAGATTGATTTTCTACCACACCTATCTTCAAAACTTGGAAAAATCCCTTCACAGCAATTTGAAGTCAGCTTTTTGTACTCTCATCAATGTCAAACATGTCTTCTGGAGTGTTCATCCTCTCTTCTGGGCTGTTCATACTACCCTCCAGTTCAAAGAGCTCTTCATCCTCATGATCACTGTCATATTCACCATCTGCAACCATGACCAAACATCAGGGCGTTCAGCATAAGCATGCATATCACATTCCTCAAACTGTGAAGCATCTACAGGAAAGGAAAATCCCTGTATCTTTGACCAATCCAATCCAAACTGCTTACCTTACTCTATGGCAACATGTACTGATACCATGATAAAAACCACATATCCAAAGAAATCTCACAGGATCACCTGTTTTCTCCACCAAAATCAGCAATTCCAACGAAGATCTTGACTTTAAATACATACCACTATCTGGTGGAGGTGCACTGTAGTCAATGCCAGGCTGAAACTGAAGGGGAACCATCTCCAGTGAGAAATTCTCTAGCTTCACCATTGCCCAGTCTCTTTCCATCGCTGTCTTTTTACCCTAAACCAGCATGGAGATAGCAACTCAACTTCACAAATTGTAAACAAACAACAGAAAATTTATGACAAATGGTGTGTCCCGTCCATCTAAACTAAAACAATTTGTCTATGAGATTGCACAAAAATCTTCACAACAACTCTTTGAAGATAACACAAAAATGAGTGCAGTTATAACCTTATCAGAGTTTCTCACAAGAAGTGTCAGACCATCACCTTTAGCATGTCCCTGTACAAACAAGCATCTGAACCTATGACATAGGGAGGCCTACATAGAATGTAGTAGTGTAGTGGTTGGGGCCTCATGCACCTTGAATGTATCCTTTAGGCACACCACAGGTGACTACTCGGATGCAGAATATCCTCTAACCCATATCTGTCAGAAAACATATCTCAACCAGAACAATCATGACAAGTACATGTGGTCATAATCTTGTGAATTCACTCACAAAGCACCAGACCATCACCAATATCATGAATGTTAATGTCTGGCTGCCATTATCCATACTGATGTAACCAACTCTGAACAGCAGGTGTAGATGAGTCTATAAGCATCCGCTCAAAAATTACAGCAAAATACTATACAGAAGTCAGGATCCTGAGTTTCTGTCACATTTCCAACAGGAAGACACATGATGTTGGCTAGCACTCAAGAGGCAAGCTGATTGAAATAGCACTGGTATTCTCATTCAATCTGCATCAAGCTTGTGACTGGAAACTTCATTCATTTTAGCCCTGAATACAAGCAAACATCTAAGCCAAAGGCATAGAAAAGTCTACATAGAGGGTAGCCCCAAAAAGAACAGTATTGAGACAACATTGCAGCAAGGGCTGATGTCTGTGCCATGAGGTGTGCAGCATGTAAGAGTAAACTTAAGTAGACAATGAACGGGAAAGGTAAGTTCATCATATTTTGTGGAAGAGTTCTGCAAGCAACATTGTCCAATGTGAACAAGTTTTGGGAAGCACCTATCTGGAGGAATTCAAAATTGTAGAAGGAAAACTTCATCTGGATGAAGAACCTCACAATTACTTCTAGAGTTTGTGGTCACAAACAGCATGAAATATATCTTTGTAATCAAATGAGAAGTTATCAACAAGGTTATTGAGCAGAAACATTGAGGGTGAGAGAGAAGATGGCAACCAACATGGCATATCTAAGAGCTGATTCCAAATGCAACCAGAGTGTCCCTCCCATGAACAATATATGAAGTCCAATACCATGATCCCTCCTGTTAGGGTTTCAATTAGGGAAGATTAAATGTTCCAAGTTGACCTTCAAAGCTAGAAATGAGCAGTAATGGAAATCTCAATCATTCCACAGATATTTTATAAGCCAAGTCTTTCCAGGAGAGCCGAACACAGCCAATTGTAACCTAGACTGCAGTGGACAAATGCAATGCCTCCAAGCAATTATGCGTCCATTTCAACTCAGTGACCAACAATGCTTCAAGCTCTCATGTCAAATTAAACCAGGCAGATTTCAGACATCTTGTATAAACTTGGACATCATTGATCTCTTCACTTAGAGTTTCAGAAATGAAAACCATGAGATGTAGCAGCCAGCACATGAATCTACCATGAATCTGGCAATGAAAACTTAGGCTCTGCACAATCAATCCTCTTTTGAGATTCAACAAGGGAGGCTGCAAAAGGTTCTGAGAAATCTGCTTTGACCTTGAATCAATCAGAATCTTGTACTGTGAAGAATGTATTAGGACCTTCAAACCAGACAGCGTACAGCACTAGGGGTTTCAACAGACAGAACCAAAAAAAAGGTTTCAAGGCTTATTTGTAGGACCACAAATCAAGCACCAAAAAAATATGGTGCACCTGTCACAAAAGCCTAGTTTCAACAGAGGAAACCGAAATGCTCCAAAGTGCAACCCTCCTACAGCAATAGCAGGAACAATAAAGACAGTGGGCTTCATTTCCGAACCCTATGATGATCAGAGCGGCTAAAGGAGCAAGGCATTATTATTACCTCCAATGCGGAACCAGAAGTGGGAGGCGGGATGGACTCTCCCTTCAACAGCATGGACCCGAATGCAACGTGCATGAGCCGCGTCGCCTGCCGCAACGAATATTCCTTGGTCTCGCCCTGCCCCAAAATCTGAGGGTAATCCAGAACGATGGAGAAGAAGCTCTTGTACTCATTCACATTATCCTCCTCCGACGCCACTAACACCGGATACTCCAGGTTCTGGTTATTCACAACAGCCAAAGCTTCCACGGGTTCACGAGAAATCACCCGTGCTAGGGTATTCAACAACACTCCTGCATGATGATGATGATGATGATATTCCCTGTGCGCAGTGCTGGAATTCACCACCGTCTCCGAAATCAAGGAACTCAAGTCACGGTCACGGCTACCACCGGCAGCCACACCACCCCGACTACTACTAGTACTACTAGTGCTAATATTCTGCTGCTGCTGCTGCTGGGCAGAAGAAGCTTCTTCTTGCGCTCCTCGCCTTTTCTTCGCACAGAAATGTTCACTTGGATATCTGTCATGATCTTCCCCTTCCCATGGCAACAAGGGCTTGAATTCAAGACCCATCGTGAATCAAACCCTAGACCCTTTTTGCCCCCTTGCCTCCCTCCCTCCCTTCCTTCCTTCCTTCCTTCCTTCCTCAAGAACTAGGTATTACCAACTCTCACGAACTAGTCCGTTTTTGTTTTGTTTTCCTTTATTCTCTCAACCTTATCCACAGCAAACATGCACACAACGACGCAAGAAACCAAGAAAAATACAACTCATCCCCTCCGTTACAACAACTTTTCTTCGAAACAAACCCTAACAATGTATACGGTCTCACCCTTCCTGTGGGGGAGATGTGAAGATGCACATTAGGGGATGGGTACTTTAGTGAGTTTCCACGAAAGGCCACCCCCCCAACTAGGTCTTTGAGTCTTCAAACCCGCCTTGCCTTGCCTTGCCTTGCCTTGCCTTGGGTGAACCAGCAGCTACATTGGTACCATGGTAAAACAAGGGGTGTGTCACACTGTGGCCTTGCCATTTGCATTTGAATTATGGAAACTCAAATATTTCACCATGCAACAATATAATCTTCTAAACAATCCTCTAAAAGAAACCAAAGTCCTTCAAGAGAATATAACTCTATTATAACTAATCTCAAGTTTCAACACAAGCCAAAATATCATCTTTCAAACATCTTCATATCAAAATAGACCTATTATTATTATTATTACCTAGGGGCCAAAATCCCTTAAGCTACTATAACTCTATAATGAATCTAAACACAACAATATCCTTGACTTGGTAGGCAAGGCCCAAAACCCCAACCCTTTTTAGGTTGTTTCTAACCATGGAAAACATCTTGTTGTCCTAAGATTAGGCCAAGGTCTCTCTGTCCAAATTAGGTAAGCATTTCCTAGGTGAAATATAGCCACCTAACGGGCACGGCCAAATTTCCTCCTAGTCTATCTAGACGGTCCATTGTAGAGAATAAAGCCGAGCATTTTTTTTTTTTCCATTTTTGTCTTGTGATACTTGGCATGTGATATCACAAGAAACAAAATCAAAACTACAAAAAAATCGCCCACACGGTTTAAGCCACTTGGGAGCAAGGAGTTTCCAAAATAACCACCTTTGCCTTCCAATTCTCAAAATCCTCACTCCTTGGGCGTTTTTTTACACTAAAAAGTCTCACTCAAGAAGGTTGGGTGTTATTTTACACTAAAAGGGCTTCCTCAAGAAGGTTGGGTGTTATTTTACACTAAAAGGTCTCCCTTAAGAAGGTGAAAGTATTAAAAAAGTCTGAGCTTATGAAAGTTAATTTTTACTTGAATCCCTACCAGCACATAAATAGGTTACATGATTAAATTTTCACATAACATCATTCAAAACACTTGATAAATACAAAAAATTAAACTTACATATTTTTGAAGCAAGATCATGCATGTGTTTAAGGCTTGATCCTTATATGGGCTACACCCCATGGGGAACTCATTGCATGCATTTAATTACTTTTATATAAAGATCACTTATAAAAAACACACTTGTTTGATTCTATGAACATTTTCATAATCAAAATGGCACGCTTAAGTTTATTTTTACATAAGTTCATTACACAAAAGGTTTATCCCAATGCTTAGTAATAACATGAAATCACGAAAGGGAAAATGATTTTGAAGTTTCACCTTGAACTTTTAAATGCTTGAAAGGAAGAATGGATGAATTACCAGTCATATTAATTTTCATATATTAAACGTTTTCATTCATCAACTACAAACCAATAGGTTTTTTATTAGATCTAATCAAATTCACAAAATTTCTTTTTAATTATGCTTGATCCAAAATAATTAAGTACATAATTCATAAGTCCAAGCTTAAGTCTACAATCAAAAGATTCTCAAGGTAGGGCACTTAAATTATATAATTTATTTCCCATACTTACCCCTCCTATTCACAGGCGATAATATTAGTATTTACAATTTTTATTCATAGTAACCCATTTTGATGTTACAATACTAATGTTTATGATGGCTCACCTTTGCCAACCCAAACTCATAATTGTTTGAATTGTAATCAAGTTTTTCAACATGTTTACATTATTGGTTTTCTTTTACGGTAATTTCATTTTCAGCCATTATTTTGATGAGTGATGTGCGCACTCCCTTCAAATGGAAATGTCAAATATGTATTTTTATACATGTTATAATGTGTTTCTTTATTATATACACTATGAAAAAAAAATGTTTTGTAACTAGGCTTGTAGTTGGATTTTAGTTGCAATTTTGAATTACAATGATCATTTGTAGGCACTATATTTTTATAGTTTGATTCTTATTAGATAACTTACAAAAGTTTTATTGACACAACTCATCGTATATGAAATTATATACATATGCAACTTGTGAAATTATGTTGTAACTACATAAGCAGAAACGTGCTAACATGGCAATAATGTGTTGACAAATCATCAATGGACATGTGGCAATTTTAAATTTATTTTAATACTTATTATTTTATTAATTTAATTTAAATCATTCAACTTAGTGTCAATAAAATGTTGACATGTGGTGTTTAGGTCAATAAGTAGCTAAACTTAACATAGGTAGGCATTGTTAAGTTTACATTTTTTAGGTTATGTAGGTAGTTAGGCCTAAGTAGATAGATAGGTAGGTTTAGGCCAGGTAGGTCATTTGGGATAATCCCATTTTATTTTGGATTTAACCTTTGAGGCCAAACATTTTTTTACTAGCTTATTCCTAATGTCACTTGTTTAAAAAAACTCCTACTACATTTAGTTATATATGTTACAAACTTGAAAAATAAGACTTGAACACATGGGATAAAAAAAAAGTTGCATCTTAATTACAATTCATTTGCAATTACTACAATATCGGCCAATGAATAAACATTTGAGCTCTCAAAGAATTTCAAATTGTCATAAATTGTCCTTTTGCCTTTCAAATGCAAGGTTTTTTTGACTTGGCGCATTCACGGCCATTTAGATTTTTCAAAAAGGACAAACAATGAAAAAAATATGATTGTCAAAAGTAAATGGGTCAATGTTTGATCATCAATTTAATTCACATTTTAAAATTCAGCACATTCATCTTCTTCATGGTTTTTTTAATTTATTTTTGTTTTGTTTTATTTTATTTAAAATTCTAGAGTTCAAGTATTTAATGTAGATCTTAACCTAGTGCACCCTTAGCACTTTAAATTGCTAAAAATGGACAAGAAATAATGAAGATTTGATGTTTATAAATATAGGGTCATTTGTTTTAAGAATTTAAACATGATTTTTGTTTTTTCTATGTTGTTCTTTTGCTTTTGGAGTTGAAACATATGATGTAAAGCTTACCTTAATGACATTCCCATGATGTTTTGCATCACTCAAAATAGATAAAAACTAACAAAGATCCAAAATTGTTCAATGATTGACCAATCATTGGTGATGGTTGGTTCTACATGAACATAGTCCATCTATTAAATATACTAATTATTATAGTTCATAATAGTTAATAAATCATTATCAATTATTAATTTGGAATGTAAATATTAATGTATAATAGTAATAAATTATTATTATTATTATTAGATAATACCTTAAGTTAGCTATTAATTATAATTCTAGTTATGTTTGGTTAGGTTATGATAACCTAGCTTGAAATAATAATAATAATATAGCTAGCTAGTAGTTGGGAGGTTGCACAAAGATCTAATACAATAATTGTAAAGTAGTTGTGAAGAAGTAGTTAATGAATGTTTCATCTATTCTAATTGTATTCTAGTTGTAGATTAGTTGTTTCAAAGTTCTAGTTGCATGGTAGTGAGGTTTCTACAAACTAATTTTTCATACTACATAGTTCCATAACAATTCATTTGAAATGGTTTTGAAATAGATCTTGAAGACAACTTATTTTTACATAAAACTAGACTTATGAAAACATGGAATCCCACAATTTACAACATATTTTATATATTCCATCATACCACCATTTTTTTATAAAGAATTGACTTCAAAAGGAGGTTGTGGTCTTATTAAGTACAAACCTAACATTGAACTTAACATGTATTGCTTGTACATTACACTTAATAATGCATTTGTACAATATTTTAAGTGAACACATATGCAACACAAGTTATTCATGCATATAATTAATTGGAAGATAAGTTTGATGAGTTTCATCATTAGGAACAATATGCACATTAATAAATTCATTTTAAGTTTATCATCAATTTTCAACAACTATATTTATTTATTTAAAATCCAAAAAATGATTTAAAAAATGTAGATTGTTTGTTGTGCTTTGTTATCTCTTTCAAAATATTTTGATTAAAGTTTACACAAAATGATTAAATGAGATAAAAAAACATTACACCAATATGTGTCCTAATTCACTTTGCATTTCATTAGATTTAAGTGAACTTGGACAAATTTTTAAATGGTGAAAGTGGTCAATCTTTAATGAATAAGGATTAGTTGTTACAGACGAGTATATTCATTAATAGTTAGTCAAATTTATTAATAGTTAATTCATTAATGGTTAATCAAATTCATTAATAATTAATAATTAATTCACTAAGATGACCTCCTAGTTGATAGTTAGACTAGGAATTTAGGCTAGTCATTTATACATTTAGGCTAGGTTAAACACTTAAGAATTTAACGTAGGTTGGGGAACTAAGAATTCAAGTTAACCTAAGATACTTAGCCCACCAACTTAGGTGCACATGTGAATGTTTGAATCCCTCACTACCCTTCACCTCCAATTTAAAGAACAAGTTTTTAACCATTAGACCATTATTTAAATGAATGAAATGATTTGTTAGCACATCCTATTATGCACATTATTTTTATAACCTAAATATAAGTTACCATAGGTTAGGTTTATATGTTATTTTTTGGTTATTCTTAAATTAGTGTAAATTATTTCAAATTATTCTTAAGCTACCATAAGTTGAGATTTTAAGTTAATCTTAAGCTATTCTACCTTAGGCTATTTTACCTTATGATAATATGAGTTATTATACCTTATGTTATTTTAGGTTTATTTTACCCTATGCTATTTTTTACTATTTTCAATTATTATGCCATACATTATTATTGGCTATTTAACCTATGTTATTTTTGGCTATTTTTAGCTATTTCACCTTGTGTTATTTAAAGTTATTTTACCTTAGGTTATTTTTAATTATTCCACCATAGATTTTTTTTGGTTGTTATAGGTTATAACCTTATATTATTTAAAGGTATAATAACTTAAGGTATACCCTAAGGTAAAACAACCTAAAATAACCTAGGGTACAATAATTAAAAATAACCTAAAAAACATAAGGTGGAATAATATAGAAAAATCAATAATAACATATGGTATAATAACATCAAATAATAAAAAATAACCTTGGTTAGAATAATCTATAATAGCCTAAGGTGGAATAACTTAAAATATTTGATAATGATCTAAGGTTTATTAATTTATGATAACTTATAATAACCAATAATACCCAATAATGGTTTAGGGTAAAATAATTTAGGGTGGAATAATTTAGTATAGCTTAAAATAGTTAAAAGGACTTAGGCTATAATAGTTTAAAATAAGTTAAAATGAAATAACTAGTAATTGTTTAGGGTGGAGAAAAAAAGTAGTTAAATAACCTAAAAATAACTTAGGATGAAATAACTTATAATAAGTTAAATTGGATTATTTTAAAATAATTGATAATAGTTTGAAATAATTTAGAATAACCTATGGTGGAATTATCTAATATAACCAAAAATTGTTGAACATGATGTAAGGTAAAATCATTAAAAAAATCTTAGGGTATAACCTAGAGTATAGTAATCAATAATATTTAAAGCAATGACATCAAAAAAGATTTATTTATTGTAGTGGATCATTTCTAGTAATAATGTATTATTAATTAGTAATGAAAAATTATGCTTGCATAATGACCTTATAGTGACATGACTTTATGCAAAATGAAATGACTAGTTGGTTAGAATGAACTTATTTCACTTTTAAGGTTCAATAATGATTTCGATTACTAAATTACACCCCATTTTTGTACTGATAAAACATCTGTATCCATATGAAAATAAAGCAAAATACTTTATATCCATGACAAAATAAAATAAAATAGACAATTCAAGACTTGTAACAAAAATTAATTTTATTCAAACCTTTAAGAATATGAATTATCTCTTATAAATATGAGATTTGACACAATTATTGAACTTTTCAGAGGAGTTCATTTGGTGATTGTGGATGGAAACCCTTTAATCCAATAACCTTTCATCAAATTTTCAATATGCACATCAAAATTTAGCCAACAAATTACATATACTAAGTCATCTTCAATAATATTGGAAAGCTAAATGAATTCACGTTAGAAATTAGATTCCATGTCTTGTAGTTATCATTATGGATAATAATAAAACATAGATTTTAACATGTTTTTTAGTTATCCATAATATAATATGTCACTCTTCACATGTCACTTCTCATTTTCCTAAAGAACAAATTTGGGCATGTGGAATATCAAAAGTTTGAATTGGTGCATCTTTTTATTTACATAGGTTTTTTTGTTTTGAATCCAACAATAGCAACAAGAAATAGATAAAAAGGAAAAAGTCACATGTTTCATATAACACTCAAAATTGTGAATGTTGTGCCAAAGGTGCAACAACCATTTTCAACCATCATTTGCTCCCAAACCCACTCACATTGAATGTCAAAATGGAGGTTCCAACCAAGCATGGCTTTACAAAACTCAAGTACATTGTATTGGATGATCTGATGGATTTGGTGGATGTTGACATTTAAATGATGGTAAAATTTTCGATCTCTTGTTTAAAAATGACATTAGCACATCATGAAGAATGTTGCAATTACAAAACATTTTTATCTAATCGGCACAATGAAAAAGAAGCTATTCCAATATTATAGAAACATGACAAAAGGAAGCTAGCATATGGTTTTAAAAAAAATTGTTTAGCAAGCTTTGTGAAGTGAAGTTGTGGCAGGGCATTGTGGCTCCAATCCATCATAAGTTTGTCGAATTCCTTTACATTTGTATTTTTGCAAGGGAAATTTGACAATTTGTGATAAAGAATTTCTTACGTACCTTTTTGTCTACATACCTACCTCATAAACTTTCATCCCTAAATGTAATCCAAAATGTGTGAAAATTTGAGAACAAACTTGCTACAATGGGGGTGAAAAAATAAAATCTGAATTCAAGGTTCTATCCAATTAAAACAAAGTTGAAATTTAAGAGAAGTTGAAAGAGGGACTAGAGTTTCTCTTGAAGACCTAGAACTGGACAACACTAATCTAAAGTGTAACATACGTTCTCAAATTCAAGATACCCAATACCAACATCCATGGAGAGGTGTATCAGTTCAGGCGAAAAATGGGTGACAAGCAGAGTGAGGAACATACATTCCTGGCAGCCAATGAGACTAAGCAACAAGCACCCAATAAGCCAACCTTTTTTTCCCTTGGGAGAGGGAGGGTAGTTTTGGATTCTTTGGAACTTAATGTTCCCAATGTGTTCCCACTAAGTAGTGGATTCATTGTAGGAATAGAAGTTTTCATATCACGCATGCATTTTAATTAATGCTTATATAATTTAACATTTATCCAGGTTCCACTGTAGGGTGAAGACCCTAATAACTAGCCCTGACCAAAGTCTCTTTTGTGCAGGTGGACTTTGGAGTTTGTAATCCCAGTCAAAAAGAGCATCTCGTCTTTTTGTTGGCATTAAAGTTATATGTATAAATGACCCTCTCTCTCATCCCCCGTCCCGTCTTTTTCAGTGGTACATATCATCAAAGTAACGAAATTTTATTAAATCTCAGTATGAAATGCTGAAACTCAGCATTTAATGCACAAGGCTCGAGAGTAATTATAGTAGTCCTACATGTAGGAGGAGTGAAAAGATATGTAGCAGAAGTGGAGGCGCTCAGGAAAAAGGAAAGAGGGGATGAAACTCAGTTTACCACCAAAATTGGTGGAAAAACTAGTTTGGGTTCCCAGAGTTATTTCGTTTTGTAAAAGTTTCATTCCCAGTTATGCATTTGATGCCCTATTATGCCGAAACTGGCCTTTCTTGGCCCCTAATCGCCTGAACTCTACAGATAACTTTTAATATCTATCTCCATTTGGAAAGTTGATCATGGCCCCCACCCAGTTGGACGTTGGAGTGATGATTCTTTTGCACCCTTTTGCAAGAGAAGGCCAGAGACAGAACGAGAGAGAGAGAGCGAGAGAGAGGCGGAGAGAGACACTCGGCGAATCGCCATTGCGGCTTTCCTCCTAACAGAACCATACGCCCGCCTGTCGACCCAGCAGAAAGCAGAGCTGGAAATTTTTCCCCTCAAATGTAGCTTTCAATATTCCAGCATATCCTTCGCACCCAATAAAGTTATGCTTTGTATCTCCTCTGCCCCCTTTCAAACCGCAAAAAACCTCTTGCAAAATGATTCCTTCTGCTAAAATTGCACTACCTACCACATCTTTGTGTTGTGTTGTGTTGTGTTGTACAACTCTACAGAGCTCTCCATTTCGTCTGGATACTATACTACTCACTCAATATGAGAAATTGCTGAAATTTGTGCTTATGTTGTAAGAGCATTTCATAGTTTCAAGTGACAGTAAGCTTGATCCTTTCGGAAGCAGAGGTCCCATCGTATAAGTTGTTTAGACAAGGTAGACTCTAAAAAATGGACTCATTTGTCTCTGCTTGATTTCATATTGTTCGCTGGGTTTTTACCAGGTTTACTGATTCTAGCTTTTGAAAAATTGTTGTCAAAAACTCTCAGAACCACAGCCTAATTTTCGGAATAGAATTTTGACATTTTCCATCACTGATCTCATATAATCTAGTACCTCATCAGGCTTTGAACTCCTGATTTATGATCTGTGCTACCCTGAAGTGAAGATGAGTTTCTCAAACTGGGTTCTGAAGGAAGAAGCATGACCAAATCTGTTTAGATTGGCACCCACTGACATTCAATGTCTGTTATCATGCCATTGTTTGTTGCAGGAATTCTTTGAGCTTTTCTTCTGTGACATTGTAAACTTTCCTTGGTCTGATGTGGAAGCTGTACTTGTGTGGTATGTATTCTGATATTAGGTATTTAACAGCTTTGTGAGAGAAGAAGAAGAAGAAGAAGAAGAAGAAGAAAGGTATGCAAGATGGTCCACTTTGGACAATACATTTTGGCAAATCGGGTCCCAGGCTGGGAAGAGTAAGCTCTCACTTCTCACCCTCTTGCAATCCAAGGAACAATTCCGTGCCGGAAGTCCATTGATTTTCTTTCTCTGCGTGAGGAAGGATGTGTGTAACTAAGTTCATGATGGAACTCCTGTGAATTTGTAGACTGTTGCTGGTGAGGTCCAGTCTCCTAGCTAGGATTAACTTTCTCCATAATTACACCTTTTGTGTCATTGAGGCATGGTTGTCAAGTTCAACTATGTTGGAATCTGGGGTGTCTTACCTATCCTCAAAGAATCAAATTCAGAGTCAATGGTTTTGTAATCAACAAGCTCATCATATAGTGTGACCACTTGCTGAGCAAAAATGGTAAGTTGGGCGGTCAAAGATGTTGAAGGTATGAATTTAGCCGAATCTCTAATTGGGCCTTGTGGGATTCCTCTAGAATTTAGTTCTGTGTAATTGGGGTGTTTAGGTGCCTCCAGAACAGCTATGTTCAGAAATTATATTTCTCCTCAGCTGTTCGGCTCAAGGATTTCCACACCTGGTATATTCAAGTCAAAAACTTGAAGCTACTGATCTTGGAAGCCCGAAAACTCATTCCAAATGAAATCTGTTACATGCAGATATTACATCGGATATAAGACATTGAAGAAGCGAATCAAGCAATATGCAATTCGTGCAGCCACTGCCAGTGACGATGAGCGTGATGAAATCGTTCGTGCATTCTCTCGTCTTTTGGATTCTCAGGTTTATCCAGTGGGCCACAAATTTGCAAACTTCATTTAAGACAAAATCAGGGGATCATGTTCTGCAGCTTTGTACTTTGCCATTAGCCTGTCTGCAAGATGTTGATGATGCTGTAGTTTCTCCTTTCACGCTCTGTCTTTCATCTTTTTGATCAATGCTGTGCAAGAGGATGGGAGTTTTGGGGCCCTAAGCCAATTTGCAAGTAGTTTGAAATCCCACCAATACAATTCTAGATGGTACCCATAATACCATGTATAATGGTCACAAGTGTGGGAACCGAGAGGCCTCTGTGACCTTGGTGCAAGATCTGGGCAAATACATCTGGCCAAAGATCTTGCCTGCCCATTTACCCTGTTACAGTGGTTTAGAATGTTGGATCAACAAAGGGGGTCGTAACCAGAACAGGCATGAGAGATTGGTGTCTTTGGGCTACTATATTTGGAAATTTATAGAGAAATCGGCTTTTGCAGATTGAGAAGATGGTCTTGTTTCTGATAGAGAAGCAAGGCCTGCTAGCTGGGCGGTTGCAAAGCCTCCGTGAGAGACGGCACATTTTCGAAGAAGGAGAATCTTATGCAGACGATACTGAGCATGCTGTCACTGAATCATCAGAAGAATTTGACACGATCCCCCGCCTCATGAGCGATTACAGGTACTGCTCAAGCCTGTTACAGAAGCAATGTCACTTCCAGAGGGAAATGCGAGATCTCACAAGTGATTGATCTGTGACAGTAATTCAGTGTCACACATGATGCATATGTGAACAGAAAATTGTAATGGATGCATGGTTATCTCAATATTGTGAGACTGGGTTGTGTTGTTGTTGCAACCAAGGGCAAGATACATAATGCCAAGCATTGGAATTTTGTAGGCAAGTCGGTGTTGAACTTCTCCAGCTATTGAATTTCGTGGAGCTGAATGCAGTAGGCCTTCATAAAATTCTCAAAAAGTTTGACAAGCGTGTTGGCTTCCGCCTTGGAGCTCATTACATCGCATCTCGCTCCAATCATCCTTACTCTCAGCTCCAGCATGTGTTCCGGCAAGTGGTGAGTTCTTGGTTTTGGCATATTCATACACGCACAACAGATTGAAATACCTCCAAAACCAATGAATATTGACAGTCACTTGTTGATCTTTCTTGTATAGCCATGCTGAAATTCTAACCTTATGATGCTACTTCTGTTGAACAATGACAGGGAATCAAGGCAATGGTAGCCACCATATCTCGCAACCTTGCGGAACTCAGAACACTGGGTCTTAACGCTTACAGCAGTACCATTTCTCTTTATCATGAAGCAGAACTTCCAAGAGCTGTGGTTGAGCAAGAACCCATTATTCAGGTTTTTCCAGTGACCTCATACTCTGATAATTGAATAGGCAAAACAGAATGTCTTTGTGGAGCAAGCATCAAACATGTGTGTGTATGCTAGTTGCAAGGAGGAATATGAAGAAGACATAAAACCTTTGGATCCATTGTTGCAGCTTCTTGATCCAAATAGTTGTCTCACATAAAACATCAAGGTAAGTAATTCAAGGTTAGGGTGATGGGCTTATCATCATCCAAAGTGTGAACCTAGGAGCTTCTGAGTTTTGTAGAAAGTCTTGAACCATCTTCCCCATGAAGCAATGGTGCAATTGTGTAGTTTCCTTGATGACACATGTGCAATGTGTTTCTGCTTTCAGGCAATCGAAACAGCAACAGATAGATTGACCCAAAAGCTGAGCTTTGCAGCATTTGTGGCCAATGAGCTTTTGTTACCAGTACCCAAAGATGAAATCCATGACTTGCTGATCAAACATGAAGATGCCCACTTTATGTCCATCCAACTCAACCTTCTGAACACCTTTGTGTATATGGTACATGCTCTGTCCTTTCTTCTCTCTCTCTCTCTCTCTCTCTCTCTCACACACACACACACACACAGCTGCCAAAAAAAACTATGAACAACCAGACTGTTTGAAGTGCTTGTTCATGCCATAAATTCGACTGTTATTGAATGCAGGTGAACTACTACATAGTGGTACCATCATCAGATGAGTATGCAAGGCTACTGAATGCCCCAGCTTCATTGTGTGGGGTGATTATTGGATCCATGCCATTGGCTGCACTTGTATCTGCATTTGTGTATAGCTGGTGGTCTAATTTCTCGTACAAATCTCCACTTCTTTTGAGTAGTCTGATTCTCATGGCCGGAAATTTCATGTATGCACTGGCGCTGTATTTCAATTCTGTCTGGCTCTTGCTCATAGGCCGTTTTCTCTGCGGGTAAACCTATGACTCTTTCACCTTGCATAGCACTATCTAGACATTTCTTTTGACATTATGAAAATACCTCTTCACTGGCTCTTGTTTGCCATGCTTGATGATATTCACCAATGTTTGGTTGAATTTCATTCCAGGTTCTTAGTTACAACAAAATATATGAGTGCTCCTGGACCGTGTGTCTTTCTCAATCACAAGTTGATTATTTAGAGCATACCCTTTTTTGGTGCAGACATGATTGTTCACACAGACTTATGTTGGTATTGTGTTGGGGTTTGTCTTGTTGCAGATTAGGAGGTGCAAGGGCTATTAATCGACGATACATCTCTGACCATGTTCCTGTGAAAGAACTTACGAGCGCTTCTGCAGCATTTGTGAGTGCAAGTGCACTTGGGATGGCTGCAGGTCCTGCACTTGCTGGCTTCTTCAACAACATTGACTTTCAGGTTTTGCCATGTCCCTCAATCTGCCTACTTACATAACTCTTTAAATGAGCTTTAAATGGTAACCTTCCATGTATGTCATCAACCTTCTACTGACTTCTGAATTTTCCAACTTTTATGTCAAAAACAAAGGGGTAATTTATCAGCATGAAACAATTTTTCAATGGGACCTAGGGCTTTGATTGTAAGGTACACTTCAACCATTCATGAACTGTGTTTCTGCATGTTGCTTAAAGATGAAGACTGAGATGGGTTGGAAAGCAATGCAGATATTTGGAGCACCAGTGAATTTTGTGACAGCACCAGGCTGGCTGATGGGGGTGGCATGGGGGTTGTATTTTATCCTCATCCTTCTGTTTTTCAAGGAACCCAACAGGGATCATGTTACACCTGACTCAAAGCATGGTTCAAAGCACAGTTCAAAGCACAGTTCAAAGCACAGTTCAAGGTCAAGCTCAAGGTCAAAGAGCTTGGGGACAATCGATGACATCATTCCAACTATGAGCACCCCATTTCTCTACGAAAACTCCCTTCATCCTCTCCATCTTGAACAAAACAAGGAAGGTGATGTCATCTCCGATGATGGTGATGACTCTACCATCTCTGACTACAATGATGACAAAGCCGTTGGAAATTTTGCGGAGCTAATGAAGGAGTTAACATTACCCATTAAGGTTTTGCTCACTGTTTACTTCATGCTAAAATTTACATCTGAGATTCTCATCTCAGAGTCGAGCATACTTACTGGTTTCTACTTCAACTGGTCTACACCTCAGGTTAATAATCTTGTCAAATCCAAATACCCAGTTTTCTAACTCTTTTGTACTTCACCAACCTCAAATTTACAGGGGACAATCATCATGACATACCTTTTATTTGTGAATTTGGTGAAAATTGGTTATTACTGAATCTCGATAATGTTGACATTTTCTAATTTGCATTGCATGCTTTGGATTGAGACATGAGAAAATTTCCGCTGCATATACTGGACTGGATTTTTATCTATATATAAACTAATGGTTCAAGCAAATTGTTTATGTAATGATTTGGGATGCAGGTGGGATTATTCTTGGGTCTATTGGGGCTAACAGTTCTACCGATCAGTGCTGTGGTTGGTAATTACATCAGTAACATTTATGAGGACAGGTGCATGGTCTTTTCTAAGCTTTCCTCTCTCTGAGTTGACAAAACTTTCCAGGAAATGTTATGTGAAAATTTTGGCTACCAATTCAGCAGAATACGTGTGCTTACAAAGTGTTGAGATGAGTACATGTGCACATGGTGAGATGAATGTGAAAGTTTTTTGGAGAGCAGGAATATTGGGTTTTGCCAACATATGCACTTCTAACTTCACAGATGGATATTGTGTTCTACTGGGCACGTGTAAAATAGCAGCCATACAAAATGTTGAGAACTAGCAAGCAGGAGAAGCTGAACTATGGAGTGAGTGGTGGCCTGTGTGGGAGGTGCAGGTTGGTGGTCATAGTGTCGCAGGTTATTATGGGTGTTGGAGTTGCCAGCATAGTGTGCTTTTGCCCATGGCTGCCCTACACCTCATATCAATATGTTGCAGCTGCCATTGTCATCTTTGTCTCCACTAATGTCCTTGAAGGTTTGTCAAAGTGCCCCATCTTTTTTTTTGGCAGCCTTGGATTTAAGAACTCTAACATTGGTTCCAAATCCCTCAGTTACAACTGCCACTTGTCTATCAGTATGCATTACTGACCAGGAAGAAACAGCTGTTCAATTGGCATCATGTTCCAGTTCTCACTTGTGTTGTTCCAAGCATACCCACCTTCTACATTTTGTTGTTTCTCGTCCACATTAAAGACAGCATCAAAGTTCCAATTGTTTGGGTTCCTGTCTTCTTTCATTCTTTCACCAAAGTTTCTGTCCTATGGGCATAGTGCAGGTGTGAATATGTCACTATTATCAAAGGTGATGTCACCACGACTCTCTCGGGGGGTTTTCAATTGTGGCTTCCTCTCCACAGAAGCTGGGACTCTTGCAAGGACAATGGCAGATGGGCTCATAACTGTTACAGGTTGGGCCGGGGAGAAGAATTTGCTCAACTTCTCCATGATCCCCACTTTTTTGATTGTCCTTGTCACAACAATTTACACCTGGATAGGATACTTCTCCCTTTACTAGTCCAATGAGATTCTCAAGTCAGCTGGCACACCCATAAACTTTCAATCATTCATGTGGAAGAAAGAAAGAAAGATGCAGAGAGCCCCGAAGTCAGATTGCAGGTTTCATTCAACCAAGGAAATTTAGCTGTACAGCACAACTATGTACATAAAATAATTTCAACATAGATACAAAATTGTGAATCCAAAACCTTTTTTTTTTTCAAACAATGCAAATAATGGTCTCTTTTTACCATTTCCATTATTATTGGTCTTCTAAAATTCTCGCAAACTTATTAAACCCTATTACACATTGAACAAATTTAATTAGTTTGTTCACGATGACTAAAAAAACAAATTCAAAACGCCAAATTTAGCAATTTCATTTGGCCATAACATGCTTTTTGCACACCCTACACACAAGGCTATTTGACACCTTTAGTATATTAGTACATCCATATCCATATGGGTGTATGTTCATAATTCTTAAAATCAGTTGGATGATTCATTCATTCATTCATTCATCGCCCATCTGACTAGGCACACAAACGCCGACCCCTTCACAAATGATTTAGTGATAAAAAAAGTATAATAGCAGACACGTCATATTTTATGGAAACTGACCAATGAGAAGCCAGCATTAGCTTTCCTGTGGATTTTGATTGTGCCCCTGTGTAGCCTATCAAGCACGCTTTCCCGCAAGCAAACCCCAAGCCAACGCTCTCTCTCTACACAATCTTCTCCACTACGTTTTGCAATTGCTCTCCATCCGATCGACCGACCGACTGACAGACCGATCGCTCGCTCGATCGATCCATCGCCTGTGGGCTTCTTCATAGATCCAATGCGAGAGTTTGTCTCTGAGTTGCGCGAAATTGTCCATTTCCTGTGGTCGAATTTGTCTTCGAAGAATCGAGTTTCCGGTTGGTGGTTCTACACTGAAGAAGAGCGACGACAAGAACAACAAGCTTGCTGCACAAAACCATGAACCCTAGAAGGTGCGATATTACTGGTTTTCTGCCATGTTTCTTCATTATGTCGTCTTCTTCGTACGTTGTGTGTGTGTGTGTCTGCGTGTGGGGGTTTTTTTTGGTTGTTCGATGATGCGTTGGTGGTCAGTTTTTTTGGTTTTGTGGTGATTTGATTTCGATCGAGGATGTTTGCTGTTGAAACTCTTTATCTAGTGCATGATGGAGGGGTTTCACTTCTTTACTTTAGGGTTCGAAATTTTCGCTTTTCTGGGCTGTGTCTTTGTCTATTTTTGTGATTTGCTAGTCTTTTTTAGTGAAGTGGCTTCTTGGTTGATTTAGTCGCAGGTGTGCCAGACCGAAGTCCGGTACTTGTCGGGGGCAAAATTTGAAGAAAAGAAAGCGTATTAACTTCTTTTTCCAATGTCTAGGGTTGGTAGGGGTCTCGCTGGTTGTTGTGCTTCGTGGTTTGGTGTGATCTCAATAAGAGCGTTGTTAATTGTTAGGAAAGATTGCGTGGTTTAGAGGTTTCAATGGCTTATTTAGCACTTGTAGTGAAGGTGCTGGTTACTCTGTCTTTGCAATGAGACTGTATCCCAATTGATGAGGTGCAATAGCTGGAGAGAATTGCATGAAGATGGTTTGAGAGCTGTTCATACCATTGATAATGAGTCTCTTGTTTCCAATCAAAGCCATAGATTGTTGGAAAGATTGATGCTGGGCCTTCAAAGCTTCATCTTTGCTAATTATGCTTGCAATCTAAAATCTTTGTCAATGTTCCTGCAATGAGAATGCCCAAGGAGAGCTATGTGCAGTGCCAAGCTGTTGCATGGTGTTATTAGGGTTTTCGAGCTGCATTTAGGGTTCCCTTTTTGTGCCATTAATTTGCTGCATTTGATACCAGGAATTGAACCAGATTTTTCTTGGTGGTGTGGCAGAGAGTACAGGACGAGTCGAGGTCAGTTGTTTGATACAGTAGAGGAGGGAGGACTGCGAGCATCAGCTCCATATGTGTCCAGCACAGAGATTGCAGAGCAGGAGAATGAGCACGGGCTAGACATTCTTCATGACCGTGTCAATGTTCTCAAGAGGGTATAATCAGCTCTCACCTCTCTCTGCTAGGACTGAGACTTTTTGCTGTCTATGATCTGGAGAGGTTTCTCTCTGTCTTGTGCAGAGCCAAATTGTTGCAAGGGCATTTTATGGATGAGAATTTCTTTCACAAGAATATACTTGTAAATCTGATGGGGAGGTATTTGCAGCACTTGTCATGCGTAGTGCACTCCTTTGCTTTGCATTTGCTTAGATATTTCCATTTCTTGCTGCCTTGTTCCATATTTTCCTTTACTGCAGAAAATCGCAAGAGGCCACTTTGTGTTTTGTCATCTTTTTAGATAATCTCCAAGCATTCTGAATTCTCCTGCAATCCACATACATGTCAGCAGTCTAGTGCCTAGATAGACATTGGCTCACAGCTTCACTGTATGGTCTGAATATGGATAAGTCTGGCCTCTTCAATGCTGTTACAGTGGCACATGCATTCAGAGGCCCTGTGAAAGTGACAGTTTGACTTCATCTTTTCCCCAGGCCTTTGCATCCTGTCAAATCCCTCCAGGCATCTTGCATGCTCTTACACTTGGTGTCCATCATGCCAACAAGGCTACTACTTATATAGACATCTAAGTCACAGCTACTTCATAGGATCTTTGTATGGATGTATCTGGTCTATTCAAGAGCTGCTTCACTTGCATATACATTGAGTACTGCAAATAGGTGACAGGGATTGGTTCCACCTCTCCATATGGCCTCATCAAGATCCATCACCATAGCACTGCAGGAAACACTAGTTTTTCTTCATCCAACCCCTAGCTTGCTTAGAGGAGATTAGTTTGTTGGAAATGAGTACTAAGATGGTTGAGGGAATCTTGCAGTTGACAGAAGACATTCATGGGGAGGCAGATAGCCACAATCGGTTACTGGATGGCATGGTACTCATATCCTTTTCTGTCTCTTATTTTCTGATATCTTTTCCAAGACTTGTGGAGACTGTAGGAAAGGTTTTACTGAAGTTGGTTGATCTGCATGGTCTATTAAATTCCAGGCAAGTGCTATGGATGCTTCAAGAGGAATTATGTCAGGAACCATGGACCGTTTCAAAAGGGTGAGTGAAATCTTTTCCATGTTGGGGCATGTCAATGTGCTTTTGGCAATCCAAGAAGATTTTACAATGTATTCTACATACAACTCATCAACTGGGAGCAAGACTGATTGATTGGTTCCTGTGTTGTGGGACTGTTTGATTGTCTGACACTTCATTTACTGTGGGGTTGCAGGTATTTGAGACCAAATCAACACGGACTATATTCACAATTGTGGGGTCATGTGTGGTGGTGTTCCTTCTGGTGTATTACTTGACCAAGTAAAGGTCCTGAGTCATGTGTACAGGGTGCTGATATGTTTGGAGTATAAGAATGTAAGGTTTTTATCAAGTATCATGCATTTGTGGGGGCACTGGCTGGCAGCAGGGAGGTCAATAACTGGACTTGCAGGTCATTTACATATTGAATCATCACGGAATGAGTAAGTAGGGCCAATTGTGTTTGTCCACTTATATATTGTAGACAGTGATGAATGGAAATATTTGCAGCCATGCTCCTGCTTTGAGTGTAACCTCTTTCATGTTCATAATTAGATCTCTCTCTAGGGATCTTTCTTGAAATAAGCAACTGTAGCAGTTCTGCCTTTCAACTTGTGATGGCTTGTAATGAACATGGCTTGTGGTCAAGGAAGCTTGCCATTGCTATTCATGATAAGGTGATTGTCTGACACCTGACACCTTGTGAGTGATTCTCATAAGGTTATGACTGCACTGACTGTTGTGTTGCCTTCAAATTGTTTTTGTGGAGATTTCTCTCCAATTTTGTAGATATTTGTTCTAGTTGTTTAAGATGATGGTCTGCATCCAAGTAGTCAACAGTGGTGAGCTTAAGAATATGTTCCAGGTGCAGGAGTCCCCAATGACTACTTTTTATGTAGGCCTCTCTATACTGTCAGCTCAAGATGCTTTCTTTTACAGGAGACAAGCTAAAATGAAATGAAGCTTATCATCTCAAAGCTTGTTGCAGCTTGAACGAGGAAACTATTGACTTCTTTTATAAGCTATGTCTGACTGAGTCTTCTCCTTTCTTCTGGAAATGTGACAGAAACTCAAGTCACATATTTTGTGTAATGGTTTGCCCAGACTTTTGGCTGATTATTGTATACTTGTCTACACCCAACATCAGGAGCTTATGAAGTCAGTGGGTAGTCATGGCTGCTTGTCACTGCCATTCATTAGGGAGGGGACAGTCTGACATCTTATGTGCAACTCTCATAATGTTGTGACTGCACAGATTGTATTCTTATTTTCAAATCATTGTTGTGGAGATTTCTTTGCAATGTCTTAGATACATGTGCATTACTTGGAAGGCGCTGGTATACTAATTCAAATTTCAGGTTCAAGCTCTGCAAAGCAGTTTTGGCTCTATAGTGCAGAACCTGGTGTGTTAAGCTCAAAACTTTCCTCATAGATCTTGGCTTGCACCTGGTGCACAGCAACTTGATCAAATGCTTTGCATCTGGCTGACACCCTTGTCTTTCAGAACCCACCTTGATGACCAAGTTTTCAGGTGCAGAGCAACTTGACCAAATGCTTTGCATCTGGCTGACACCCTTGTCTTTCAGAACCCACCTTGATGACCAAGTTTTCAGGTGCAGAGCAACTTGACCAAATGCTTTGCATCTGGCTGACACCCTTGTCTTTCAGAACCCACCTTGATGACCAAGTTTTCAGGTGCAGAGCAACTTGACCAAATGCTTTGCATCTGGCTGACACCCTTGTCTTTCAGAACCCACCTTGATGACCAAGTTTTCAGGGATTCAGGATGTTTATTCTTAAAAGCTGGGTTCATGTTATGGGGGTTGCTATTTGTCTACAGATTCTAGGTAGCATCTGCACGGAGCATGAGAGGCATGTTGGAGAAGGTGCTTAAATATCTGGTTCCTTGTTGCATTGGACAGTTTATGGTCATTGCAATTAACATCCAGGGAGTTAGTTATATAAGATGTTGGGAAATGGGTTAAGCACCAAATTCTGTTAGACTAAAAGCTTGAACTCTTGGCACTTTTCAGTGGATATCCATAACAATGGGGTATGTTTGCCAAATGTTTATAGGTCATTATAGTCCACCTCCCCTTGCCCTCCACAAGCCAGTGGCTTCATACTTTTCACAAAATTTGGTTCAAAGTTCATGGATATGTTCAACCAATCAAGTGATAATTAGGGAACATTCCACAACTCATTTAGGGTGAATGCATGCTACGGTGTACACAAAAAAATTATCATAATTTGACAATTTTCAATACATGCGGAACTTTGATATATCATGGTGGATGTTTGGAAAACATTTTGTAACTCAAAATTTCAATTGATGGTAATTTACATCCCATATATCATTGTATCATAAAATTGGAACAAATATGAACAAATTAATTATTAATTGGAATACAATTTCACTTTGCAACAACCTTATCACAATATTGCAATTGTAAAAAAGATTACAAAAGATTATATTTAATAATATTTTATTTATGAAAATTTTCACATGTAAAAAAACAACCACGAAGAAAAAAAATTCTCAATAAAATTTTCAATTTCTTTTCAAGTTATGAAGTTCATATTAGATGTTTTTAAAACATTTGTTAGTACATTATGTTATACTAATGATAAAAATTGTGATCTTTTTAAGTTGTAAAATGTTCTTCCATTGAAGATGTACATGGACAAAATGTTGTTTTTGTCAGTTTACATTAAAAATTTGGATTTTCAAAATCAATGTTTATAAAATTATTAGTGTGTTTTTACACAATGATACAATTACTAATCAATTGCATATTAATTACATGTGATCTCTAGAAATTCCAAAGTGAGTGAGATCTTATGTGTTACTACTTTTATATTATATATGTAGTCCTAAAGTTTCCCCTAAAATTGTTTAGACCATATTATGCATCTAGTCTTCAACTTGGATGATTTGTAAACTTGGAAAGAGGTTTTAACAATGGAATTCATGACATTTATTCAAGTTGCATTTATTCCGTTAACTAGGTAGTTCTTATTAAAGTGACTTGAAAACTTTTATGACATTAGCCATTGACAATATCCCTGCCACCACCCAAGTTCAAACATCCTGTCTCTAGATATATTTGATGATATACAGAGCAACAGAGAGGAAGTCCTGGCACATAGATGACAAGGTTCCTGAGATCCATTTAGAAGAGTTCTGTCATCTCCACTTCCAATTGCATCAAAGTACAGCATGATAGAGTAGGTCTGGCACTTTTGACAAGTCAAAGAGTAAAGAGAGATGGCCATGATAGCCCATATAAAGAAAAATTGGACCACCAAGAAAGGATACACATGCAACACTCTTAAACACGAATGATAATACTTGGAAAGCATGCCACACCTGCTCTAGTTTGCTTCAATTTGAACTTCTAATCCACAGACTTTGTGCCATAGATGGATTCACCTCACCGCCCATTGCAATGTGTGATATCACCACTTTGAATCATGAAATTGAGAATGCAATGATGAAATGTGGTACCCTTGTAGTGGAATGGTTTGCCACTTGGTCCTTTACCTTTCTCCCCTGGATCCATCAGATAAACACACTCCCAAGGGCTAAATTAGGCTTCATAGTTTTGCTTAGCCTCAATCCTCCATTGGTTCTCTTGCCCTCTGCAATCTGCACAAGAAACTCCATAGATCAGCTGGTTTCCAGCACAATGGTTGCAATTGTTGCTGCTACTCCATAGCACAACAAAAGAGCATTGATGTCTTAACAAAAGTTTCATGGTGGGTAAAATGTACCCTTACAAAGGGCTTGGAAATTTTCTGGTGACACCATGACAAAGACCCATCATTAGTGAAGCTTTTTGGGTAGCAAAATTTGAACACTACAGAATGCCACCCATTCCACATCTAGTTAAAACCATACTGCACAGCTTCTTGAATCCAAAATAAATTGTCAAGACCAATTGCAAGAGATATAACAAAAAGTAAGCAACAGGGCAGAAAGCACAGACCAACAGTTGATGCTGTATTTCCAAAGGCACCAATCATGACTTGGCCTGCCCACAGCAAATGGGTCTTCAGAGTGTGTGTGTGTGTGTGTGTGTGTGTGTGTGTGTGTCTCTCTCTCTCTCTCTCTCTCTTTGAAGCATGGGAAAATTTGTATTCAACTTCAATAACCTGATGTAAAGATAGCATAATATGCACACCAGCAGAAACATCATCAATATCAATGTCCAAAAACAGTTTGTGTAATCTCCTCGAAAGTGTCTTACTAGCCTGTCACAGAGCCAATTCTGCTGTTTAATGAACACACATATAAGATTCTGAATGGCATCGTCTCACTATATACTAATTACACAGCACAATGTACTGTTACAAGACTGCAAAAGATCTCAATAGAAAATACGTGACTTAGAAATACCCTGGTTTGATGGCAGCTTGTTGTTGCAGAATCTATAGATAAAAGTCGCTCCATTCTCAAGCATTTCAAATACACTCCATATCAAAATCAGATACCCGAGCAGTCAGATACAACCACAATCCTCCTGCATCTGCATAATTGACTATCAGCATGTGCAGTGCAAAATGTGTGCTCTTGTGCCCTTTCTGTCTATAGTGGTGTCCACTTTGCTGTACCCAGGCTTTGTCTGATCCTGCAAATCTGGCTGGAAATGCCACTAGTGCAAAGCCAAGTCCAACACTGTGAAAGCATCCACTGCTGATTGCAAGGCATCCAAACTGAGAAGAATAGTTCACATTATCTCGAAGTATTTAGTGAGACAATTCTAAACCTATGGTTGTTAAAAGGTTCAAACTGGCCAAGTTCATGTGTTGCTGTTGCTTAGGCAAATGCAGAAGATGATGGCAATGGGATTGTCTGCTGGTCAAGAAGTGGGTGTCAGCATCGAAGGCACTGCAGCATCAATGGTCATGGAATGGATGGTAGGGGATTTAGGAAACTTCATGGACTTATCACTCATGCCCTCCAAGTGGGATAATGCCTTGAACAATTTGTACGATATGTATGTTATGCTGTCAATTGCAAGAGGGATGAAGAAATTGCACACAAGTGGATTATTGCATCGAGAAGTCAAGGAATCGAATATCCTTCTTGGGAGAGTGAGTGTGAAGATAACCCACAAAGACAGTTTTTGGCTCCCAATGTTATCTCAACATCTCCTCAATGTTAGCCTCAAGATAGGGGATTAAGGGAGATGTGAGGTGTGATTGGCATAAGGCTTTGAAAGATGGAATGAAACCAATGTTTACTTGCAAGACTGACATTTACAGCTTCACGATGGTATGCTCTGAGATACTCACAGGATGCACTCCCTCCCAAGGTCATCAGACTATGATTTGGTTTTTTCAGGGAAAAGGCCAAGCTTGCTCCACATCTGAACGAACAATGGAGGAAGTTATTGGCAAGCTGTTGGCATGCAGATCTTCATCAAACGCCTGAATTTTCTGAGATTGTTCATACTATAATTTCTGAATTTGAGAAGTCGTCCCTAAGCTATCAAAACTATATGATATTCAGTAATAACCTTATGTGGCAAGGCATGGAGTTTGACAGTTTTGGAGTCAGAGCTAGACTTGGATGATCTGATCATCTAAAGAGGGCATTTTGGACTTAAGTTTCCTCAATTGTAGATATGCAACAAAAGCTGCTGGAGAATTCAGTGAAGGATGAGGGTTCTCTCCAAGTGCTAACATACATAGATCCATCTGAGATTGGAATAGGAGAACAGATTGCAGAAGGCGGCCAAGCACATGTACATTTGGCTTTGTGGAAAACTGGTTCTAGGCCTTTGCATTTGGTTATGTGGAAGATCCATCATTCTAGGCCTGTGGTTGTGAAAAGGTTCAAACTAGGCCGAGTTGATGATGTTGTTGGCAGTTGCAGAGGCAACTACAGAGAGTAATGGCAGTGGGTTTGTCTGCTGATCCAGAAGTAGGATATATCTCCAAAGTGTTGGGTGTCTACATTCAAGGTGCCACAGTGTCAATAGTTCTAGAGCACATGAGAGAGGGGATTTAAGAAATTTCATAGACTTAACAATGTTGAGTGAGGTCCCCCTTATATGATCTATAAGAAATTGTACATTCTGTTGTCAATTGCAAGAGGGATGAAGAAACTGGATGCAAGTGGATTGTTGCACAAAGATCTCAAGGCATTGTTGGGAAAGGCAGTGAGATGGTAAACCATGAAGATAAAAGTTATGGCAGAAATGATATCTCCATATCTCTTCCTTAGCATCAAGATACGCGGGTTAGAAGAACTATGTGAGTGTGGTGGGTGCAGGACTAATTCTGGAGGGCACCAAAAGTGTTGCAAGCCTTGAGAGATGGAAGAAAGCCCACAACATTCACATAAAAGACACAGCCACTCAATACTCTGTTATGAGATGATATTCACAAGACACACTCCCTTTGAAGGTCATCATCCCTTGTGAGAAGAGTATGATTTGGTTCTTTTAGGGAGCTCTAGCCTTTCTCTAGCCTTTCTCTAGCCATATTTTAGCAAACATTTGATGAGTTTGTTGGAAAGCTATTAGCATGCAGAAGATCCTCATGAAAGGACAGAAATTTCAGATATTGTTCAGACTAAAATTTCTCAAATTTTCAATGTTTCGTTGACAAATTCCACCATCTTGATTCAAGGGTACAAAGGTATGGATTTCATGTCAATATCAGGTTTTCTGATAATCTTTTATGTTTGTCCCTCTAACATTGGGAATGTTATATTTTACACACAATCTTATGTGTAAAATACTCGACCTTATGCCCAACCTTAAAGCACCAAAGTTTTTTTCTCTTTGTTAATTTGTGTGCCCTCACCCACCATGTACACCCAACAACAACTCAACAACACTAACTAACAAGGTCTAACAAACTCAAAATCCATATGTCTCAAAAACAAATGCATGCCCATTCCCAAAACCCATGTACACCCAACAACAAGAACTCAACAACATACTAGCAAGGTCTAATCGACTTAAAATCCATATGTCCCAAGAACAAATGCACTACATAACTCTCCACATTCAAACGTTCTAACTCAAAATTAGAAATAAAAGTGCTCCCAAAACTACCTCAAAACCAAAAACAAAACTAAATACTACTAGATCCATTCATTCTAACTCAAAACAAACAATAGACTCAAAACCAAAAACATCAATGACTCAAAAACCACAATTTGAATGCAACTATACTCACTCAACTTGACTCAAAACAAGAAACCATATTCAAAAACAAAAACAACAATGATCAAATACCACCAACAATTAAAACCATATTGAAAAACCAATAATTCAAAATCCTAAAAATAGTTGAAAACAAAATGTTCCCACTCATCTTGACATGGAACCATAATCAAATGATAATTCAAAAACCAAAAACACCAAAACAACATAGTGTTGCCCACAAAATCATTCATACAAGAACAAAAAAATAAAATGAAGACATCCAATAAACAAAAATCCCAACAATCCAAACAAAAATAGTTAAAGACCGAAAAGTAACCTTGTGAACTCCACATCCTTATTTTGTCATCCTATCCACATCCTCCCCCATAAGTTTTATTATGCATGCAATACCAAAAGTAAATGCTACTCAAGATTAAAGAATCATCCAAAGAAGGTTTTTAAGTTCTGCAATGAAGTTATTAAAACTCAATCAAGTTTTATCAACTACACTTGGCAATCCATGAAGTAACTTTGGGTCAACAACATAAGTGATAGATATAAAATAGTTGTGAAATTTGTTAAAAACATGGCCAAAAGATGTGTTTACGTTCATAGTTTGAAGTGACAATTGAGCAAAAATAGCATCCAACTTATTTTTTTTGTCAAACATGATGTTCAAAAAATTGTCATCAAAATTCATGGCGGATCCACTAAAATATTGTAATGGCAAATGCATATTCTATTGGTCAGAAGAAAGGACAAAAAGCACCATTTTCTTCATGCTCTTCTCTTGAAACATAAAAGTTGAAGCATGAGACACATCCATGGAATTAAGGTTGGGACAAACATTGCCAAAAGCCCCATAGTAGCAATAAAAACAATTATTCCATAATCATCAACGCCATTGATGTCATCCTACAACAGAAACCAAAAATAATAAAAAATAGTAAGCAAAAAATTTCCAAACCTTAAAGTTAAAACAATGATAAAAATATCAAACAATGATGAAAACCAATTACATGGAATGAAGAAACAAAAAATATAATTGGGATTTGTAAAATCACAAGCACCTACATTAAAACAATTTTGCAGCAAGAAAAAATAATTAAAAGAGCACTTACACACATGGAACCATAGATAAATGAAAAATAAATAAATAAATAAAATCAACCCAAAAAAAAAATTAAGAAAAGGAAATGCATGAACATTGAAGTTCCCAAGACACCAACTATGGCGTAGAAGACATCATACCCGAACAATAACGATTAACACTGTCAAAAAAACAAAAACCAAAAGCATGCACCCCAACAATGATAATCAACATTGTTGAAAAAAGCAAAAACCATGAGCATGTTGGGAAGCACGTTGGTGCTGTAAACATCAAGAACCATAGAAGGAGAGAATGAGTAGATGAAAACCAAGAGAAGAAAATGGCAAGTTGCTTGTTAAAGAATAAGACAGAATGACAATTTTGCAAGGAGCACCATCTCATGATGTTTGCTAAAGTCGGAAAGAAACCAAAAAGAAAAAGGACACCTTTAAAGGTGTCTTTATAGCAGAAGGAGGAAAAAATATCATAAAAATAACTTTAGTGCTTCATGTAGGTGAAACCATGAAGATAGAAAAACACATGCACACATAGAACCATAAACAAATTAAAAAATAGAAAAAACAAAAAATAACATAGATGACAAAAAAAAACAAATAGTAGGGGAAGGAAATGCAAGAACAATGAAGTTCACAAAATGCCAACGATGGCGCAAAAAACATCATAGCAAACATTAGTGATCAACATTGTTGAAGAAAGCAAAAACTAAAAGCATGCGCCCAAGGAATGACAATCAACATTGTTGAAAAAAGAAAAAACCAGAAACAAACATCCTAGCAATGGCAATCGACACTTTTGAAGAAAGCCAAAAGTAGAAGCACAATAATGTTGTAAAAAACAATCCAAGCACATAGAAGGAGAGAATGACTAGACAAAAACCAAGATAAAACAAATGGCAAGTTGTTTGTTGAAGAAGAAGGCAAAATGATGACTATAAGGAGTGCCATCGTGTGATGTCCATTGAAGCGAAAAAAAACCCAAAAAGAAAAGGAAGGACACCTTTAGGGCATCTTTAGCACAAAAAGAGGATGAAAAAAACTTGAATGTTTTACATAGGTGAAAGGTTTGAAAATAGACCCTTTTGAATTTTTGACCCACCTTTGGCCTACCAACCTTGGGCAAGTTTCAAATCTAGAAGGGTTTTAATTCATTTCATTAATGTAATTTCAAGGTGGATTTTTGCAAGGAAAAACTTATCCCCAAAAAAAAATCCATATTTTCCATGAATTTATCAAAGTTGTCAATTCATGATTATCAAATTCAAGCTTTAAAAAAAAGGTAGTTGAAAGTGGAGTTAAATTTTGAGAAGTGCAACCAAATG
This sequence comes from Sphagnum contortum, assembly GCA_963920785.1. Classification (NCBI taxonomy): domain Eukaryota; kingdom Viridiplantae; phylum Streptophyta; class Sphagnopsida; order Sphagnales; family Sphagnaceae; genus Sphagnum; species Sphagnum contortum. The sequence continues at coordinate 10,141,591 of OY987292.1, read as the reverse complement.
AAAAATGACAACTCAAAACTTTTCACCTTAAAGGATTCAAGGACATGTTGGGATGAAAAATGAAAACATATGGGTTTAGGGTTTTTGATTTTCATCAAAGCCATACCCAAAGCATTAAAAACTATTCAGGTTTTAAATCTTTAATCTCTACAAAATATAGACCACATAAGCAAGGTCTATATTTATTTATTTTAAAATTGGACTTGTTAAGTCAATTATAAGTAACATACCCTTGCATTGTTATTGATAATCAATCATTTTCTCAACCACTAAGTGACATCTTATGTCAAATTTCACTAAACAATGTAGAATTTATAAATAATATTAATTATAAGCTAAGTAAAAAGATGGGAAGGTATGATGAATGACCATAGTTTTATGGGCCTTATGCATGAAGATTTTTTTTATTAGGGATTTGTTTAATTATTATTTTGAATTAAACATTAAAAATTCAATTAATTTGACCTCACTTGGGATAGATAAGGAAAGGGATGCAAAATAAAATAAAGTTCATCCATCGAACAGATGAATGTTCTAAAAAACTTATAGGTGGAAAAATATTAATGGTCTAAAGTTAATGAATGATCATGTTTTTCAAATTTAGATAAAGGTGTCGATGATTCATCCACTTTCCCCTTTATGTATCTAAGAGTTATGGGGAAAGACACATGTTCATTTTCCATTCCATGTTGTTATTTTACTATTATGCCTTGTAATAAAACTTTATGTGTAATAAACCTATGATTGAAATAAATAAATTAAAAAAAAAACTAATTCATTTCTTGTTTTGATTATAAAACATTGAAAGGGAAAACCTATATATAATTGGTGAATGATCTTTATAAAACAAGGTTTTTTGGCATATGTGATGAGCTACCCATTGGGTGTAGCTCACATAAGGACTTAACTTTAGGTGTGATGAACTCCCCATCAAATATTAACTTACATAACAACCAAGCTTTAGGTGTCGGTGATCTAGCCCAAAACATGTAAGTTTCATCTTTTGTGTTGGGTATATGGTGTGTGAGATTTTTGTTCAATTTGATGCCTTTGTGTAAAATGGACTTATTTCGAAGATAATCTTCATAAGTCTATACCATTCTTGGGCTATAAAACCTATGTTTCAAGTTGGGTCTAACCAAACAAAAAACCTTGTGATCTTTTTTGTATTCCTTATTGACCACAATGTTTGTAAACTTTAATTATGTACACAAGAACGGGCTATGTTTAACCAATTCCAATACATAATCCAAGCGACATGGATTATTTTGAAATGTTTGATCCCAATGTTGAGTTTTGAGCCATGATTCACAAAACTAGATTCTAGAATGGAACAATAAAATATTGTAATTTATCAATTAAAACCATTAAAAAGGCCAATTGGGACCATTACAAAATAATATTAAGTTAATTGAGGCCATTTTTGTTCTTAAACCATGTCCAACAATTGGATTATAAACACCAACAATCGTAATATGACAACATGCTGGAGTTTTCAAAGTTTGGAATGTCTCATTATTCCCAATTAGTGCACATTGACCTAAATGAAGTTGCAACAAGTAAAGGAAAAAGAGAAATTACATATAGTAAAGGAAGACAGAAGCTTCCCTTGAATCCGTCCCGTCATCCAATTGGACAGACATTTCATCCATCCTATCATTCGTCTATTTAAGCCAGACAGACATTTCATCCATCTCACCGTCCGTCTATTTAAAAATAAAAGGATGCCAATTATGGTCTCTATGCCTGCTACTCGCTCTCCCCCATGTCTCCGCATGGATCCGTCGAAACTAATAGAGAGAGATAGACGTTTCACAAATTCCTACAAGATAGAGAGTTTTTTTTTAAGGTTGGGAACGATGGCGTTGTTGCAGCCAGTGCCACGAACGAAGTTGGGTTCTCAAGGTTTGGAGGTTTCCCGCTTGGGATTGGGTTGTATGGGGATGTCTTCTTTCTACGAACCCGCAACGTCGGAAAAAGAGATGGTGGAGCTCATCCGTTATGTCGTGGAGCAGTTGGGTGTTACCTTGTTGGATACCTCTGATACTTATGGACCCTTCACCAACAAAGTCCTGATTAGCAAGGTAAACAACACATGCAAACCAGCAGCTCTGCAAACAATTATAGTTTTAAGAGCATCTCTAACAATGATCGACATGTGATCATGCACACTAAAATTGGATGAAGAAAAGTCAAACCATGTCGGTTTGGCTCAGGAAAACAGTTTTGGCTCGGCATAATTGCAATCAAATGTGCACCTGCAAAATGTGCACGCACCTCTAGTAGGTGCACAATCTTCGCTATAACTTTTACCACCCTTAGCACACTGTGAAAAAATGCTAAGCCAAAACCATTTTATATAGCTTACTGACAATTTCTTGGAGATGTAATTTGTGGGTTGATGGTGATTTAGTCCAACATGGGCAAAGATTGTGGTAGTAGTAGTGTTTGCTATCTGGATTACTATATGTGCTTATGCACCATTGTGTGCATGTTGGCATGATCAAAGATCCATCTTCCCAATCCGTGATGGTAGTAGCCATCACCACAAACGTATTCCTTCTACTGGGTATCTTCCACAGGTGCAGCCTTCATGGTTTGAGGAGATTATGGAGTCTCCTAATCATGGAGACATGGCCACAATTAATAAAAAGGGCTTGCATAGGTGAGCTTCAAGTGACTTGGTGGCATTTTCGGAAAGCCTTTACAACTCTTACATTATGGTAGGCCGCTTTGCAGCTGAAGAGGAGAGGTACTCCACCCAAGGGGGTGCACCACTTGGTGTTCATACTTTGAGGATTGAGATCCCTAACTACAATGGATGAACATTCTTTTATTGTCTTTTTGGCAAACACTCCTTTGTGAGGATTGGAGAAATGTGTTTGGTATGTGCCATATGTGGACCTAAAATCAAAGTCATGCATGGTTGTGTTAACAACTATATGCATGGAGCTTTTTTCAGCCTTCATAACAGGGGGATCATATGTCTTATGCTTTTGAGGGTCTATAGAAATAGTATTGTGGTTTTCTTTTCCATAATTAAAAGTTTTAGGGGGGGGGGGGGGGGGGGGGGGGCTATTTTTCGATCCCCTTACAAGCAAGGGTTTTTTTTTCCTCCAAATTCATCAAGCAAATCCAATCGCGAGTATCCTCGGCATTAACTAGCATTAAATGGTGACTGTTATATTGCGGCTGTAGCATTTTTTTACCAAAGTGCTCTTCCAAGTGGTGATTTAGGAAGTGCTTAGGTTTAGGTGTGGTTTAATTTAATTATTTTGATTTTAAAAAATGGCGAAAAAATCATTAAAAATCAAAAAAAAAATCACTTTCTCCAAAAAAAATAAATCGCCAAAACAAAGCCATTACTTACAAGGCATAGTGGAGGACTTTTCTAGGTCTACATAACCCAATCAATCCTGTTGAAAGCTGCAAAATTTGCTTTGAAGTTTATATATTTTCTTTCAATCCATTGTAGATTTCATTTCCATTTCCATTGATGTGCACACTCCAGTTGGAAATTAATTGATTCATTCAATTTTTTATGGGTAGTTCCAAATTTAGCCATTTCTTTGGCCGCTTCCAATTTGGAAAATCATGAATTTTTTGTGCACCCACTCCAATTCAAAAAACCAATCCATCTAACCATCACTTTTATAAGGAGATTTTTGTGTGACTGTCTTTTTACGATATTCAAAGAGGCCAGTTGGAAATGGATGGAAGGGTTGATGTTATGCCACCTAGCAAATTTCACTGTAATAGAAAACAACAACAAGAAACAGATGGAAAAGGGATTTTCTTTAAATGAAAGTATCTTCGGTGAAGTTCAATTAGGTATCAAGTGTAATTAATAATTAGTTGTGAAAACAAGGAGCTGGGGTCCATAAGCATTTGACATCAGATGACAACCCTTATAGTCAGTTAGTGTGACTAAAAACACTCAAAGATATTTCCAATATTGTGCAAGTACCTATTTAATTACCTAATTGATTTTGTGGCTAAATTAGAATTGTGCAAAATTTGCTTTGAGGTTTATATATTTTCTTTCAATCCATTGTAGATTTCAAGAAAAGGGAATTATAAACGGAGTTGTTGACAAATGTGTGTGTGTGGGTGCATGTGTACAAAATACAAACTAATAAGCCATGGACTTTCATTTCCTCCGCCACCCTGGGGATTGATTTTGGCTCACATTTTCACACTAGTAGCGCTACCTGCACAATTCTTCAGTTGATGTAGCTAGACTTCAACAATGTCCACACACACAACACCAGCACACAATAGTGCAAGAGAAACCCTCCCCCCCCAAGATGCCCAAAGACATACAAGAACGTATGCGTGCACTCATTGCGCAACATGGTAATGTTTTGGTTGCTTTGACGGCCCTTCGACAACACCTAGAAGCTCAACGAAATGATGAACAAACTGACTATTTGGAAAATCTTGTTCCACATATTGATGTTCCAACATAATTTAATCAAGGCACGTTAGAATCTACACATGAACATCGCAATCGCCTACAGAGAGAACGGCGTGCTAAGCAACGTGAGCAACTTTCTTTTCGCAATGACGCATTACAATTGTTTAGAGACAAAGATGCGTCAGCCTTGGGACGATGGGATTGTGGAGAAATGGACACAATATGTGGATTCTGTAGCGCGAAAATGTGGATCAAAGAACGACTGGCAAAGTCGAGGAACAACAACCCACAATTTTCTCTATGTTGTGAGAATGGCAAAGTTTTGTTGTTGAATCTTCTTGCAACATCGCAAGAGCCGGAAGTTCTATTAACCAGCAAAGAGAGCAGTGCCATCAAATTTCGAGATCAGATTTGAACCCATGTCTTGTCCAACAAAATGACATAAACTACAATTAGTCTAAGCGAAAGGAAACCAATTTACATGTGCAATACTGAACTAATTTTTATCATGTTTTACTGTTTTATCTCAAAATTTTCAAAATCAATAACTCAAGTGCCACATTAGATACTTGAAATTATATTAATTATCTAAGACATTAGTGCTGAAGTTGCCCATGCACTATAGTAATCTATATACCTACTTCAATTTTGGTAGTGTAATTGGAGGGCATGTTATGTAGTGTATTTTTCCTCCACTATTGGGGGGTTATTTAAGTAAAAAGGAAACACCCATTGGAGTCGGCATTCCATTTTTTTTAAAACACCTCCCCCCCCCTCCCCCCCCCCCCTTGCCAAACCTTCTTTATTTGTTTTCCAGGATACCTAGCGGGGTACCATAGGAAAAGTAAAAATAAAAATTGGGGTAGGACTTTATGGTTAGTAAAGGACTTAGCTGAATATCAAGCCCACACAAGGTGAAGTATGGGCCCCATTCCAATAAAGCCCCTGGCCAAGGACTTTACCCCGACACTAAACTACCGTTTGAATCGTGCAAGATTTCATGTCATGATTTAATATAGGGGAAAGCACTGTTATATATTAGTGCATTCTACCCTGGACCTATCAGTGCCTTTGGCCCTATGAGCTAAGGGTAGAGCCCGAGGACTAGGCTTCAAGGCACTATCAGTGGTGCTTTCCCTTGCATAAAAACCAAGGTAACATCATGCAGATAAATCCTAAACCCTAAAACCCTAAACTGTTAGCAATGTCTTCCCTTGCATAAAAACCGAGATAGCATCGGGTAGACAAACCCTAAACTGTTAGTGGTGCCTTCCCTTGCATAAAAACTGAGGTAGCATCGGGCAGATAAACCCTAAACCTTAAATTGTTAGTGGTGCCTTCCCTTGCATAAAAATTGAGGTAGCATCGGGCAGATAAACCCTAAACCTTAAATTGTTAGTGGTGCCTTCCCTTGCATAAAAATTGAGGTAGCATCGGGCAAATAAACCTTAAACCCTAAATGGTTGGTGGTGCCATCTCTTGCATTAAAAATTGAGGTTGCCAAGATGCATCTGCCCTCAAATCTAGTTTCATAGTAAACTAATTTGAGCCCCGTGCATAATGCACAAGTGAAAGAAGGATCGCACTCGCAGTTAGGGGAGGATTCAAACTTGGGTCAATTGGATTAGCTGCCGTAGGAGCAACCTGCATGATCAAACAATCATAGGCAATATTAATGTCATATTAATCTGTTGTTGGTGATGCAAAAGACAATTGTAAATCAAATTTTCTTCCTTTTATGGAAGATATTCAAAGAACTTAAGCTTCCTATATATGCCACCAAAATTAATTAAGAATATCGTTGAATCCATATTAATAACAACCCATTCTGAAGGTCTACTTATCTATGATGATGATTTTAAGCTTAACTTCTTCTTCTTCTTATAAGGAGTACTAATAAGGGTCTCCTTCCATGATGCTATTGTGATCGGAGTTACACATAACGTGCAGTGATGTGTGTACCTCTGATCACAACAACCTCATGGAAAGATACACACGACACATTATGTTGTGATCACAATAACTTATGCATGGAAAGATACACATACACACGGTGGGTTCTGATCACAACAGCCTAATGGAAACCTTTGATAGGTTTTCATAAAGATATTCAGGCCACTCCACCTACCACATAAACTTGCATCAACATAAGTCAATCTTGAAGTTTACACATAACGTGCAATGATGTGTGTACCTCTGAGCATAGTAGCCTCATGGAAAGATACACACGACACACTATGTTGTGATCATAACAACTTCTACGTGGAAAAATACACATACACACGGTGGGTTCTGATCATAGTAGCCTAATGGAAACCTTTGATAGGTTTTCATAAAGATACTCGGGCCACTCCACCTACCACAAAAACTTGCATCAACATAAGTCAATCTTGAAGTTTACACATAGCGTGCAGTGATGTGTGTACCTCTGAGCATAGCAGCCTCATGGAAAGATACACACGACACACTGTGTTGTGATCATAGCAGTTTCTGCATGGAAAGATACACATACACATGGTGGGTTCTGATCACAGCAGCCTAATGGAAACCTTTGACATGTTTTCATAAAGATATTCGGGCCATTCCAACCGCCACAGAAACTTGCATTAGCATAAGTCAATCTTGAAATTTACAAACATTAGCTTAGTAGGGTTTCCCCTCCCAGTTGGTGTTCCAACATAAATCATGTGGGACGGACGCAACAAGCTGAAGGTGAAGTACCTGACCACCAGAACATGCACCCAGTACCCACTGAAGCAAAGCCGCATCGTCTTGGAAAATAATGAGGTGCGAAAGCCATGTGCAAGTTCCTCTTAATATAGCTTCTACAGAGTGTAAGTGCAGGGTTGCATCATCAAGTGCACCATCCCACCACACTTGTACACATTGTTGCTAGCCCTATCAGACGTGTGCCATAGATGTAGTAGACAACAACCTTTCACGACCTTTTCAATCTGTGTTTGTGTGTGTGTGTGCATGCACGTCTATCTGTTTTCTTTGAGAACGTAAATAACCGGAATTGGCATCCTTATTGTCTCGCTCGTCATCTTTCTTGATCATTTGCTCTCTTGCGTGCGCGCTTGCACGTGTGTCTGTTCTCTTTGTGAATAGAATAGTAAAAAAGGTCAAAAAAGAGACGGTCCGTCCGGCTTTAGGGGAAGCTTCATTGTTCCTTTAATATATGTAATGAATAACAACAATTGCATTAAGAATTATTTCCATGTTTCACAAGATGCCACTGTTAGTGATAGGAATTGTAACTAGACATTTTGAAGGTGTGTCAATCAACACTAACAACGACCAAATACCATCAAAAGGAGAAGAATAACTAGTAAGAAGTTTGGAAAGGAATTAGGGGTAGGTCACACACAACTTCTACAATTTTGTGGGAAATTACAACTCAATGGCGGCATTGAATGAGAGTGGGGTGATTTCAATAGAGATCCAAAACAAAGTGTTGGGGATGTTGTATAAGTTGAAACACCCAAAAATATGGTCATTTTTGTTTGTTCCATTGTTTGTCAATATTGTGTGATGTGCCCAAGAAGGTAATTGATGCCCGTGTGAAACAAATGACCAACCCACAACAAGAAATAAAAGAAATTGAAATATCACTTAAGTTCTATGTGGTCATATATAATGGTAGTAAGGCTATAACCAAATCCCCAAAAGGCCAATGAGAAATAAAAGAATTTAACAATGCACATTGAACATAATGGAGGCCATAACAATGGTTCGAACGAAGGCCATTATTGATGTGGCAATGGTGACCTTGAGGAAGGCTAAAATCTTTCTAACCAACACACATTATATTTATTTACCGTGTTGTTTGAAGGTGGACGTGAAAGATTTTTAGCAAATGTGATGGATTATTTGCCACTTTGACTTGCATATGAGTTGAATATATTTTTGCTAAAAGATAAAACTTGAAATTGCAATTTCCAAAATTTGATGGAACATATGTCATGCTGCAAAGTTAATAGCAAAACCCCAACCTCATGTTAAAATGATTATAACATGGTGCACATTTTAACCCACTAGCTCCCCAACCATGATGAAGCCTACACACACAAATGATAGTAGACTTTGATGGATGAGTGTAATGGATTCAAATTGAATTTAGACTTATCACTTCAATGACAATTAGATCCATATTTGATCTCAATCATCAATTCATAGTTCAAATGTTTCATAACATCAAAGCAAACCTTGAGTTTTAATTTCAAACTTTGTAATGTCAAAGTAAAAAAGACCAAATTGTAATTTTAGAATAAATAAAATGTTAAAAACAAACCTCGAGTTTCAATTTCAAATTTAAAATCATTAGAACAAACATCAAATTGTAATTTTAGACTTCATAACATTAAAAAAAAAACCCTCAAATTTCATGGGGTCAAAGTAAATCCCACATTTCAATTTTAAACTTCATAACGTCAAGAAAAACATATTCAAAATGAAAATTCAGATGTCACAACATTAAAACAAACTTCAAATTGCATCATTTCATGTCATAACATGAAAACAAACCTCAAGTTTTAGTTTGAGATTTCATAATGTCAAAATAAACGTCAATTAAATACAATTTCAAACTTCACAACATTAATGCAAAACTCAAACTTCAATTTCAAACTCCATAACATCAAAGGATACATCAAATTTTGGATTTACACATGTCATAACTTTATTTTCAACTTGAAATGTCAATGATAAATGCTTACTTTCATGAACCAAAGGTGTTTTACCATATTTGTCCTTAAATTGAAGTAACTTTGAGTAGTTTCAAGCTCTTTAATAACATCTCTCAATTCTTGAAAGGTCAAGCCCTTCTCATTTGAATTACTTGGCCAACCTCAAATAAAATGTTTCAATTAGATCATGCTTCATTTTTAATTATCATGTCTTGTAACATGTCACAAACATACATAATGCCCTTAATTGTTTACACGTGTCCCATTGCCTAAGTGGACAATTGCAAATTTGATTGCAATGCACCAAAACATTGTTCCACATCTTTTTGCAAAATGTTGTAATTTGTCATTTGCAAGTTTGTGTATCATATGAAATAAACAACTCCAACCTACATACTCACCATTTACAAATAAATAGTACTTGGGGTTGTTCCTTATGAAGATGAAAAATATTCATCTCCTAGGACTCAACAAAATAAAAATTATTCATGAAAACAAGTCTAGTAATGTCTCTATTGGGATTTTAAGAGTAGTAATATTCCAACATGTAGCATAGTACTACTATGGCAAGGTTGTAATTTACAAGTTTTATGTTACGATTACAATAATGGTTGCAAAAAATACACAAACAACTGTTGAAAATTGAGAAGACAAAAATAAACATAAACTATGATAAGTAGGTCCATCTATTATAGTTACAATACTACAATATCAAAACAACAAGTTTTTTTTTAAAAGTTGAAAACCACAATATTGGGTACTCAAATTTACCATACACCAAACCCATAGTTTCAATTTTGATAGTCCCACCAAGTACATATAATTCAAGCAAAATGGCACTCTCAATCTACTCACACTTAATTTTAATGACAAATAACTATAATTGCATATGGGGGAGTTTTTGGAACCCTTTGCATGATTGTCCATGGACGATTCCAAAGGCAATTTTAGAAATAACTTCTTGATTTTCAAACCTAATTACTTCATTTCTTTCTTGATAATTACCTCCTTTTTGTATTAACTTTTAAAGTAACTATCTCCCACCTTTCTTAATAACTACCTCCATTATATAACTACCTCACTATTTGTCCCTATCCATCAATATGGATATGAAAAAACAAATATGTCTTTTCATTTCCATGAAATGTATATTAATTTAAATTAAATTTGACATTAAAATTAAAAAATAATAACATTCGATTGTCACTAGTAGGACACAACAATGCAAAGCTCAAATTTTACTATGCTAATGTAATTCCAACATCCACATAACACACACCCACACAAACATTGTAACGATGATCTTGGAATACAATCTTGAAATCCTCCCTCCTTTAGGTAACCAACCACTATTAAAATAAGTGGTGATTACCTATGGTCAAAATCTTATTTTCTTTCCTATTTTCTTTCAACTACCACTTGTTTTTAAAAACCCTAGCAATCCCTCCTACATGTAAGGAAGATAAGTAAATAAATCAATGTCCTTACCTAGGTAATTTCCTAATTACCTAATGTTGTAATAATTATTGTAACACACTATTCACCCATAACAGAAAGTCATGACATTTCCCTCACCCAACAACATATTATGTATAAAAAGAGACCTATCGAACACATTGATATCATTGTTGGATCTTGGAAGACCGAAAGAAATATGCCAAATCCAAAACGAGTGGTTGAAAATGGCTTCAATATGATGTTCCTACTATTGTCCCTATCCTTTGCCATGTTATTGGGCAATTATCTTATCTCCAATGTATGTAGTTAATCGAAACATTAAACATACCAAGAAACCCTTTTTTTGGGGTTGATGTCAAGTTGCTCCAAAATGTTTCCCTCAATAGTTTGCTTCAAATATGTGACCTTACAAAACATGTTTTAATTACACATACAAAATGCTTCATATCCTCCATTGCAATGTTCACACATAATCAAGAATCTTCATTATTGGCATTTACATCTACTTTGTACACAAACATTCTCAACATTGACATGCATTTTTTAATGGCAACCAATCCTAAAACTTTGGCAACATCTCCTTTACATAAAGTATGCATTATAAATGACAATGGTATTCATAATTTCCGAAAACAAATATTTTTTAATCCTATAACATCTTTATATTAACATTCTATAACAAGGAGTCTTGAAGAGGTGTTGATGTCATGAACATAAATAATAGTTATCCTTACCTTTGATTATCTCAATGAAAATTAATTAGGGCCCTTCCCCTTGACATGTACTAAATAAACAAAAAAATAAATGTGATGTGTAGGTGTAAAGAAATTTAAAGATGAAGGGTCGAATACGACATTAGGAAATGAATTTTTTATAATGTTAATAGATAGTATAGGTGTCTAATTGTATGTGTTTTTTCATGGGTGTGTGCATAGGTGGAGAAAACATAGCCCACAAGGTGCAAGCTAATAGAAAAATACCAAAAAAATCTTAAATTAGGTTCAATTTTCCTTTGATTTTGGCAAGGTGGTTCGTATTGGTACCACCTAAAGAAACTCGTGCACAAACATCTTTCATCATACAATATTTGCCCAAGTCTTGATCCATTGTGCTTTTTTTCAACAACCCTTCTGCCACGATCCTTTTGCTTATGAAACTTCAAAATGCCACAAAATAACTCTTCATTTTCATCATTTTCAAGTTCTACTTAAAACCCAATCTAAATATTAACTTTCCATTGTTTTGGTAAACTATGAACTAAGGTATGGATTAGAATTGTGTGTAGAAAGAAAGTTCATGTAGAATAGAAAAAAACAACTTGGGCAAAATGACAAAATAAAAATACTTGAAATTGATGCAACTCATCCCCCTTTATGCAACACTTATTCCCAATGGATCCTCATTATGACATCAACTCAATTTTTAGCTCCAATGGGTGATTCACAACTTATCATCATAAACTTTTAATATCTCAAAATTTCAATAAAATCCATGTGAAAATTATAAAACGATATGTTTGTGCAAAATCTATGGGCTGAAATGTAAAAATGGCACAAAAAACATTACTTGTATGTAGATGATGTTGTTTTTTTCAACTTATGATGTTTTGATGTGAAGTAAATATGATTTACATTTTAACTAAATTCATGCAATTATTGTGATATAAATTTGCATAAAACTATGAGATTTTTGTGTATTAAACATGAACATTCAATTAAAGCTTAAACCTAAGTTACCTAAAAGTTAAACTTAAACTAAACCTAAAAATTAAACTTAAGTTAAATTAAAAAAATTATTTTAGGCTAAACTTATGTTGAACCTAAAGATTAAACTTAAGCTAAATTTAAAGGCTAACCTTATGTAAAACTTAAAGGTTAAACCTAGAAATAGGTTAAAATTAAAAGAATTAAATAAAGAATTAAATTCATGTTAACTTGAGTTAAATTCAAAGATTAACCTTAAGCTAAATATAGGTGCTAATTTTAGGTTAATCAAGGTTAAAGTACCTAAAAGTTGACCGTGGCCAAACCTAGACAAAACCTAATATGAATGTACTTTAATATTAGTTCTAAAAATAAATAAATGCAAGGACATGATGTTAAGTCCATTTTTGTGATTCATGTGTAAAATCAAAATATTTAAAATCATTCACCATTGGTCGATGATCATAAAATATTTTGAATAATTTATTTTTTTGGGATTACCTTTGGAAATATTTATAAAAATAAAATTTTCTCTAATGATAAATATAAACATATTTCTCTTGAATGTATGCACATAATTAACAAAAAAATCTACGAAATTGTTTTTTAGCCTTTTAGCAGGTTCAATACATTTTGTTATTTGGTCAAACATGGTTTTGAAGTCAAATCACATGCATGAATCATGTAATTGTGAGCCTCATGACATGACCTAATCATATAGTTGTAAACATTACTAATTTGTGTTACATGTTTTAGAACATGACATAATTGAAATTTAATTGTGAAAATGTTGAAATCATGAATGTTGCCTTTTGGCGTAATGAACACGACCAACATGAACAAATGTTTAAAGGAACATCAACTTCTAGCATGGCTAAAAACATGAACAAAAACAAAGGAATGTATACACATTTGCAACACCACCAATAGGTATTTTAAGTTTCTCAAAACACATTTTCTCCCATGAATGTTGATGTCAAAACTAAGGTTTTCTTTTGTGGTGAATTTTGCCACATGGCAAAAAAAAAAGGGTTGGCAAATCCAACAAAAGGATTTTTGAGAATTAAAAAAAACAATCGCCATACCTCAAGAAAAAAAAGTTAGAAATCTCCATATTTAGATAGAGTGTTTCATTAGGTCGCCAAAATTAGGCAAGATTCCAAAAAGATCTACAAGTCCACCAAGACAATCGCCATTTATTGCTAATTAATGTTGAGGATCCTCATTAGTACACCTATTTGAGGAATTTGAAAAAAAAAACCCTTGTCAAAACCAATCTTGTCCATTTTTTAATTTATAGAGGAACTTCCGATCCCATTTTAAATGTTTTTTCAAAAAAATTATGGAGCTTCTAGTCTAGTCTTGAGATTAGTTCTTTGGGTTTTAGTTTTGTCTTCAATTTCATAAAAAATTTAAAATCAGTCCTATCTAAAACTAGATTTAATTCCATCTCCCTTACACATAACTAAACATCATTATTTAATGAAAAATTAGTTTGATTAACTAGTTCACAACAATTTAAAATAAAATTATGTAATATTAATTACATACAACCAATCAAAACCAATAATTTGCTTAAAATGTAAAGCCAAGCTTATATGTATATTTTATAAAGTAGTACTTATATAGTTAGACAACATGATCAAAATGGGAAAACACACACCATTCAGGTTTTAATTCAATTTTGAAAGAAGGTCCATTACTCACTCAAGTTCTTAGACCTTTCTCAACAAATTTAAGGGGTGTACCATGAAGAGCTCTACACAATCTCTTGGAACTTTAGACCTAGAGGAACAATGTTGAGAGATTAAAGACCCTTTTGAGAGATGAAATGCTTGGTCATTGACCTATCTACTTTAGTGGTGTGCAATTGGTATATTGTGAGAGATATTATGAGGTACTATCAATTGGGTGTGGATGGATACCCAAGAGAAAAACACAAAATGATTTGCCACACAAAAGGCTATATTATCTCTTGAAAAATTCCAAGTACATGTTTGGTTAGTGTATGTGTTGAAAGAATTATAAAATATGTCCTCAAGTTCTAGGTACCTAGATGTAATATGCTCTACAAAGATATTTGATTTAGTGCAACAATTTTGCAAATCTTTCAAACCTATACCCAATTTCCCAATTTCCTTCACTTGCTAGCTACACTCAAATTGAGGGGGAAGAAATAAAAGGGATTGGAGGGTCAAACAAGGGCCCAAAAACAGGGTGACTTAATACCCACATGGGTTTACTATCCCAAAAGAGTTCCAAGCTGTTTTCAAATCAATTTGCCACTTTGGTGGTGTTTTAGGGTTTAGGGTTTAAGGTACCAGGTCTTATCTGACCTCAGCACTCAGAATACCAGACCACTTAGTTGACAAAAACCCAAAGACCACTCTCCTCTCTAGATGCTGGCCAGCCTTACTAGTTCATATACCCGGAGATATACCCGGCCTTCCAGACCAATACCAGTCCACAGGTCTGGGTACTGAAGATTGTATACCCTGATCCCAGATTCAGACCAACTTTTATAATTTTTTTATAAAAAAAGGTAATAATAATAAGAAAGACCCAATGGGGAGGTGCAAAAATACCCTAAAAATGGTCAAATTTAGTATGTTTGAATGTGTATCATCCTTATGGATGTCATTTAAGGGGAGAGTGATTATGTGATGTGCCCCCCTTAGTTTTCATGATGGGTATCAACTATCATTTACCCAGGTGCATATGTCAATTTGGAACATATAATTATCATTTACTCAGGATGCCTTTCAAAACATTGCAAGTAAACAAAACCCAAAAGAAAGAGCAACCATTATCATTTTTTTCCTTTCTCATTTTCGTCACCCTCTCTCATTATAATGTTTTATTAAGGGAAATAAAAATAAAATGGCAATAAAGTTTGGCATGGCAGATTTTTTCCATCAACTCAAATGATGATGCACTTGCACAAACACTTTACTACTCACTTGATCCCAAGTCTGGAGTCCTTCTCATGATGTCTCTGATAACACACTTGATCTGGTGTCTGGATTCTCATACCTGAAAAGTCTGAACATCATCAATCAACAGAGACAAACAACTTGTTGTTCAGAGTCTGAACTCTCTGAACACAACAAAAAAACACACATACACACACACACAACCCCCAAACCACACACCTCCTTTTACAAGTTCCAGTACTTTCATTACCTACACCAATGAAAGGTTGTACTGGAGAAGGAAGATAGGCAAACATCATAAGGTGCTTTTAACAGGACTCTTTTTTCCAACTTACTCTAACTACCCAACCAAGTAAGTGTTCAAACCTTCAAATACTAGCTAGAGTTATTATACGCAAAGTAAGGAATTTTTTTTATTAAATATGAAATTCTGAAACTCAGCATTTATTGCACACAAGGTTCGAGAGTAATTATAATAGTTGTACCGGTAGCAGCGTTGAAAAATATATGTAGTAGTACCAGTGCAGCAGCAGGCGCTCAGGAAAAAATGAAACTCACTTCACCACCCAAAATTGGTGGGAAAAAAAACGAGTTTGGGTACCAGTTATTTCCTTTTTGTAAAATTTTCATTCCCAGTTACGCGTTTGATGGATGGCTTCTTCTTACGCTGAAACTGGCCGTTCTCACCCCCTAAGCGCCTGACTTTACATATAACTCTCTATTATGCTCAAATTTTCAGACCCAAAAAATTAGGGCTAACCCTGCCTAAAATCATCTTCTCTACCTTATCATTGGGAACATGTTGAGGGAGCACATTGGGAACTTGATAAACAAATATGGAGAGCCCATTGAGAACTTGATGGGAACATAGTGGGAACAACATCCTAAATCCCACCTCATTGTTTTTGCCTAGATGTTGTGTACTTTGCCATTTTTGGCCTAGGCTAATAATGGCAAGGGGCATAAAGAACTATAACAACTTATGGGTGTATGTCAAATTTTCAATGTGATCTTGCAAAGGAGTCAGATGATGATTCTCACACTTGATAAATTAAATGACTCTAGATAGTAGAGACTAGAATGTCCTTGGTTGGGAAATGGGTGGGGGGGGAGGAAGTACTACCTAGGGTTTTAGGGCATTGAAAATTCCTACTCTACTTGGGGTGTTTGAAAAAAACCCAATAGGGTTAGGCTAGGTACTTAGCACTTACAAGTGACTTACTTACTCACTCTGACAATAAGGAAAATAAAAAGTACACTTTCAAGCATCTATCTATCTATCTATCTCCCCCACAAGCAATAATAATAATAATAATAATAATAAAATATTTATATTTATAAAAATCCACCAACTATATTAGGGATGTCATTAATTAACACACTTTACTCATTAAGTTACCACTCATCTCAAATGATTAAAGTAGTTCATCAAAGTAGTTCAACACCAAACCCTAAAACCAAATCCTTCACACAAATCAAACAAATCTGTCATTTATACTTTGCATCATTTGCAATTACCATTTATTACTTATTATTAGCATGCCTACCTTTTTCTGTCTCTCTAGCCTACCAACCCTAAAAAAAACACTAGGTAGGTAGGTACCTATAAAATCAGTTGCCCTAGTAAATAAAACCCTAAACCCTAAAACTATCCCTCACCATCATCAATCTTCAATTTGGATGAAAAATCTCTTACACCCATAATTAGGTGATCAAGAAATTAATTAACTAATTAATCAATCACTCTAGAAATGATTAATAGTCATCATAGTAGTCATAGTCATAGAGTGATTGATAGGAATCATGGATTTTGTTTTTCAAAAATAAATAAATAAATAAATAAATAATTAATTAATTGATTTTTATGTGTGAATTTTTATTATGCTCATGGAATTTTTTTTCAAAATAATTAATTTTTATGTGTGAATTTTTATGCTGGGTAAGGCCCTCCTCTGAGTGGGCAAGTTTCTGGAAGTAAAACTAATAAGCACCCCCTTGGCTCAGCCTTGGGTGGATACTTAATTCCAGAATTAGTTAAATAATTAGTTAATTTAGTCATTAATTAATTAATTAATTGGTTAGTTTGTCTGGAGACTGATTAGTTAATAATTAACTTGAATTTTGGCTTTTTTTTTCTTTCATTAAATTAAGTTTACTTTCATTTAATTTAATTTAATTTAATTTGCAAGCAGCAGCAGGAGGATCACTGACCAGTAGTACAGAAGCTCTGACGAAAGTTATCCGGGGGATGGGGTGAAAACCCAACGGTCCTGGCTGTTGTCGTCAGAGTCCAACGGCTCCTGCTCCTCGGCTTCCTTTTCGCCGACTTTACTTTTTTTTACTTTTTACTTACTTTGGTTTTGTTTGACTTTTTACTGTACTATGGGGGGGGGGGGAAAAAAAAAGCAAAAAGTGGCGATCAAACTTTAAAAGATTTAGCCAAATATGGCTATAAGTATACATACCAGATAATGCAAATACAAATTTTTAATTATCCCTTTTTTATTTTCTTTTTCCCCTCTTCTTGCCTCCTCCTACTACATACACACACACACACACTTTAAAAACCAAAATGAAGAAATTAAAAATAAATAAAATAAAATTTCCCACCTTAAAATTTTTGGCGATTAAAACCCTTCAAAACCAGTTCATTTTCGATTTTTAAAAAAAATGCTTAATAATAATAATCATAATCATAATCATAATAATAAAAAGGCTGCAACCAAGTTCTCCAAAATCTTTTTTGTTATTACCCCCAACAAAATGCAATCATTATTAATCTATTGCAGAAAAAATAATTACTCAATAATGAATATATGACAGAATCACAAAACAAATTTTCCAACTTTTTAAAAATTTTTATTAAATTTTTTGTTTTGGGTGATGGGTTTAGGATTTTGAGAAAATTTCCCCAAAAATTTCTCTTCTTCTTTCTTCTTCTGTTCTTGTGTTTGTGGATGGTAATTTTGAGAAGAATTTGAAGAAGAGGTTGTTGAATTCTGTGTTGCTGTTGTAGTTGTGGTTTTGGGTTTTTGATGAGTTTTCACTCTGGAAGAAAACAAGCTAGTTGAATCCTGCATTGTTGTTGTAGTTGTTGTTGTTGTTGTCGTGGTGGTGGTGGTTTTGGGTTTTCACTCTGGAAGAATAGGAGTTCAGAATTCTGCAGTAATTGTTGTTTCTTGTTGTTGTGGTGGTGGTGGTGGTGGTTTTGGATTTTTGAGTTTTCACTCTGGAAGAAAAAGAGTCCAGAATTCTGTACTATTGTTGTTGTTGTTGTTGTTGTGCTGGTTTTTGAGTTTGTCACTGTGGAAGAACAGAACTCCAGAATTCTGCAGCATTGTTGTTGTTGTGGTGGTGGTGGTGGTGGTGGTGGTGGTGTTTTTGGGTTTTCAGTTTTCACTACTGTAGGAGTGTTTTCCCCCCCACCCCCCTTCCCTTTGGTTTTCAGTTTTCAGGAAGTTGTTGGGTTGAGGGTATTTTTCTTTGTGCATCTAAATGCTTGCTGCATTCAATCCTCTCCTCGAGCTTCTGTGTTTTTGTTGAGTGGGTTTCTGTTTTTGTAGAGCAGCATTCATTACATTTGTTGCCAACTTTTTTTGTGTCCCTTTTATTCCTTCATTCATTGAAGGGAGGGTTTCTCTCTTCATGAAACACGGAATTCAATGTTTGTGTCCAAGCTCTCTCTCTTTCTCTCTGGAGGACAACAACACATTTGCAGATGAGTTTTGATGAGTGTTCAATTGGACAAAAGACAACCATCATAGCCTGAGCTGAGTTTCCCGGAGCTTTGATCTCCTTGTTTAGTGTTGACGCAAGACAGAATTTTGCTGCTACTGCTGCTGCTGCTGCTGCTGTTGTTGATTTGGATATGCAATGCTGATGAACAGAAGCTTCTCCTCGAGAAATGAGAGTGGGAGGCAGGGGTGCGATAACCTAGAGCTTGGTAGCAGCCAATGGTGTCTGCTGCTGATGAGGAGGAGGAAGAAGAATTTGGGTTCTTGTTGCTGCTGCGGCAATCTCCTCGTCTTTTTCTTCTTCTTCACACTGTTGTTTCTGGAGAATCATCCCACTTGTGCACTGACGCCAGATGGTGAGCATTTTGTTGCTGTTAGTCTTCCTCACATCCCCCCCGTGGGTCAAGCCCATGCATCTCCGAGCTTTCTTTGTTAGAAGAGAAATGAAAGACCCATGAGAGATTTACTTACTCTTGATGATGATTGTTTGTGGGTGATTTTTTTTCCCTCAGGAGAGGCATTGCTCTCTTTCAAACGAGGACTGCTCGAAACCCATGGCGCGATGTCAAATTGGAATGAATCCGATTCTGATCCATGTGGGTGGTGGGGGGTTGAGTGTCATGCTTCAAATCGCCGTGTCTCGAAGCTGTAAGACATGAGTTTCATGCAGCAAAGCATTTCCTTATCAAACAGTTTGTCATGCTTTTGTGCCGTAGAAGTGTTCCTCTCCCCAATTCGTAAGTCTTCTTCAGCTACCAGCTCCAAAGAGATATGGAGGAGCTTAGTCCTCACAACAATCTCTGTGAAAGCTCTTCATGCAGAATAGATTCTTCAGTTTCCAGCATCCAAGAGCTCTGCAGCATCTGAGTTCGCACATCAATCTCTGTGAAAGTTCTTCATGCAGAAGACTAGCATTCATTCTTTACCAAATTTGGGTTTTGGGGTTTGCTGCTGGCAAACAAATCAGCCCAACAACAACTGGAAAGAAGCTCAAGCTCTCATGGGCAATGTATGAGAGGGGAGAGTGAAGAAAAAAATTCCTGTTTGGAAGGGCTGATGGGTTGATCTTTGGGGCATAAATTTTGTAACAGGAGCCTTCCATATCAAAACCTTCGAGGACCACTATCACCGGACATTGGGAAGCTGGACCAGCTCCGCAGACTGTATGTCCCCACAAACCCTTTCTATATCCATGTTCCAAAACCCTGCAATTGCATCATCTGCTGCTGCTTCTGGTGAAGCTCAGTGCATTCAACAGTTGATGATGAGGCATGATGATGAGGACTTGTGCAAGCCCTTTTGCAGAGCACTTCATCGAAACAATCTCTATGGTCCGATCCCACAAGAAATTGGCAACTGCACAACTTTGAAGGCACTGTAAGAGTTCAATCTTCCCAGCTCCAAGAGATTGTCTTCTTCTCCCAACTTCTGAGAAGTTGGAAGTTTGGGTTCTGCTTTGGATTCAAAGGAGAGCTAGCATCTTCTTCTTCATGTTGTTTTTCTGTTGATCAAAGAGATGGGAAGTTGAAGCTCTCAGGGTGCTCAAAAGGTTTGATAAAGAGAGGATTTTGGTGCTGATTCTTTCTTTCTTTCTTGCAGGTACTTGAGGGACAATTTTTTCACTGGCAACATCCCTGAGGAGCTTGGAAATTTGACACAGCTTACAAGATTGTGAGTGGCAAAACCCCCTGGACTTGTAATGATTTTTTTCTGTACTCTATCATGATTGCTTTGATTGCTTCAGCAATCTGGCCACAGTTTGTTCAGATTCACAATTTCGTCAGACTTTTTCTTTCCCATTTTTTTGGCAACTTTCCAATTGATTCTCTGAGGAATTTTTGGGTTGTGGTTTTTTTACTTCTTCGGTATGTATGTATGTGCAGAGATCTCTCCAGCAATGGGTTGACAGGCAGCATTCCTGAATCCCTTGGCTCCCTCTTCAAGCTAACCTTTCTGTAAGCATCATCTGCCCTTTACAAACCTGTTCTCCTCTCATCTTTCGCTCCCATGCTTCTTCCAGCACCTAACTGGTACAAATCCTCCTTCTTGGGGCAAATTCCTTGGTGTTTTTATCTCTTCTCTTAGAATTTCATGCAAGGCTTTTCTTTTGATTTAAAAAATTGGTTTAATTTTTAAAATAAATTTCTTTTTACATTTAAATATGTTTATAATTTTTTTGACATGCTGAATCTATTTCAATGTGGACAAATGGAGGGAAAGCAAGTTCTTGCTGTCTCTCATTTTATGCAAGCATCTTTGTTTCAACATTTGGGTTGTTTTTTTGAACTCAATTCAAGTTTTTTGATGGGGCCCTGCCTCTGTGAGAGGGGTTCTTCTTTGGTTCCTGTGTTTGTGTTTTTCTGCAGAAATGTTTCCACAAATTTTCTTGTAGGTGAAATCCCAACAAATGGAATTCTGAGAAATTGTACAAGTAACTCGTAAGTACTTGCCACTCTCGATGTGTGCACTTTGAACCGTCAGAATTCCTTCTTGTCACTAGAACTGCATGTATGGAATATACACATCTTCTCACAGGAATTTTGCATTTTCCGAAGTTTAACTTTTCCAAACCTAGGGATTGATTTGGGCCTAATTGCAAATGCAGGTTTATGGAAAACCCAGGATTATGTGGTTTGCAAGTAAACATGCCATGTCAGAGTTTTCCTCCTACCAATCCACCGAATGGGTCCGGTGTATTTCCTCCAGAAAGCACTCCCTCTCAAACACCAGCTGCTGTAGCAGGTGAAGATCACAACAAATATATATACACATACAGTCATACAAACTCCCATTTTCTTCCTGTTTGGGAGCTGCTGGCAGTAGTGATGAATTCATTAAAAGGGTTGGGGTATGGATGATTGTAGGCTGGAATGCTATGGAAGGTGGATCATCTTTGAGAAAATCGGCAAGCTATTCAAATGGATTACTGATCAGCGCGATGAGTACAGTTGCAGTCAGTCTGCTGGTGGCAGTCATTTGCTGCATTGGCTGGATTGTTTACAAAAAGCGCTGCAATAACTACAACCAGGTTATGCATGGCAATGGTTCTGAAGGTAAAGATTTCTTTTCAACCCCAAGTTGTCCTATTGTTTTCTTTTGGGTGTGCTGTCCAATATGTGACTATGGTTTTTTTGGCTTCCGAATCCAGAAGACTTACAAATGGCAGTACACTTTGTTGCAAATGTTAAGCACACCTGAGTTCTGGATGATGCACATACTTGTTGCCTTCCATGACCATTTGTTCCTGGTTGTTTTTTCATCTTGCAGCAAATGTGGGTTCCATGTTGGTGATGTTCCACGGTGATTTGCCATACACGTCAACTGAGATTGTCAAAAGGATTGAGAATCTTGATGACACCGACATCATTGGCTCGGGGGGTTTTGGCACTGTCTACCGCTTGGTCATGGATGATGGATGCATGTTTGCTGTAAAGGCAATTGGCAAGCAAGGGACAGGCTCTGAGCGTCTGTTTGCAAGAGAGTTGGGGATCCTAGGTAGTTTTAAACATCGAAACTTGGTCAATCTGCGTGGCTACTGCAATGCACCTGCAGCTAACCTATTGATTTATGACTATGTACCTAATGGAAGCCTGGAGCAACATCTACATGGTGAGTGGGAAGAAACCCTAAATCCTTCATGCCTTTTTGCTGGTTTGTTGAAGAAGTTCTGGGAAATCAATTGAAGGCAACTTGATGAATTTGAAGAGTTTAAAATCTTGTTTGGTGTGGAATTTATTTATTTCAATATCTGCAAAATTGCTAGGAAGTTTTTTGAGACAGTCTTTGTCTGTGGGTAATTTGTGAAGAATTAGAGGCACATCAGGAGAAGCTTAGCTGGACTGCACGGATGAGGATAGCACAAGGCTCCGCACGAGGGCTTGCATACCTACACCATGACTGTTGTCCCCGCATTATTCACCGAGACATCAAATCCAGCAACATTCTGCTGGATGACTGCATGGAGCCACATGTAGCTGATTTTGGTCTGGCCAAGCTATTGGAAGACAATGACTCTCATGTGACCACCATTGTTGCTGGCACTTTCGGATATTTAGCTCCAGGTAATAAACACCATACCATTGTCAAAAGAGGGAGTTGTTCTCACTCAGGTTAGTAGGCAATCCCTTCAGTGCTTATTAGGATTTTTCATCCACGCAGTGCATATTTAAGAGCTTGTTCTAGGAATCAGATCACTTTAATCATAACCTATGAAGGAGTTCTAATTTGGGTTTTTATTCAAAGGACAGATTTCTCCAGACAAGGAATTAGCATTGCTGCTGGAGGTAAATTAACAAGGAACTGTTGGCTGTGTGGTGCGGAGGGACACCAGAATACATGCAAAGTGGGCGAGCGACAGAGAAGGGGGATGTATATAGCTATGGTGTACTGTTGCTGGAGCTGCTCAGTGGTAAACGACCAACCGATTCTTTCCTCCTAAAGAAGGGGTTGAACCTGGTTGGATGGGTGAGTTCTTCACAAAACTGAAATGCATAAGCTGAAATGGGTGTAATTGTACCTTGTGAAAGAAAAACAGAGTTCAGTTTTGCAGTCTCTGTTGAGACAGAATCTTTTTTCTTCAGCGTATGTATAGATATATGTGTTAACGGTTTAGGGTTAAGGGTTTAAGGTTTATGTATATACAATTTTAGTTTACTTCAGCAGAGAGTTAACTTAAAATTTTTGATGCACCCAATTGGACAGGCAACTTCTTGCATCAGAGAAAACCAGCAACTAGACATTGTGGATGCGAAATGTGTGGAAGGGGTTAGCCAAGAGCATGTGGAGTCTGTTCTGAAGATTGCAGCAAGGTGTATTAATCCTGAACCTGACGAGCGGCCAACAATGCAGTGGGTAGTGCAGATGCTAGAGTCGAATACAGTTTCTCCCTGCAATAGTGACCTTAGCACTTTCTACAACTCACCTATGTCAGACCATGCTAATAATAATACCCATGGGCGATAGGGGAGTCCAAGTAAAACTGGATCTTTAGTTCCCCTCTAAGTTGACAGAATACCCATCATTCTTTTGTGTACACCACCCCATTCAAAAATATTGTTCAGAGTATACTAATAAAAGCTCCACCAAAGAGGGCGGGGATAAGCATTGGAACCTCTACTAGGTAGGTAGAAACCATGTGTCAGAGTCAGTACTAGATTATTTCATTGCCCAACTAACTACAATGCTGAAAAAAATGTCATGAGTTGGTCTATGAGTTGGCCAAATTTTGAGGCTTTGAAGAGGATTATAGAGCAAAAGTGTCTTTGAAGTCCTCGTCGTTTTGGCGTGCATGTTTGTTTGTGCATATGACTTTGTTATCCTTGATAGCGGTGTTGTGTTGATCTAGTTGTGCACGAAAAACTCATTGGAGCACATTTGCATCCTTGTTCTCAGAGAAGGCTTGCAAATTTGATGCATGCTGAAGTTTGCAGTCCAGTTCTTCCACACAAGGAAGTTGTTGATCAACAAGTCATGAAATTCCAAGAGCATTACAAGATGTGCAAACATGGTTGATCAACAAGTCATGTGCAATTGCAAGAGCATTACAAGTTGTCCAAATATGGTTTATCACTCACTCACAAGGGCAATTGGAGAGCTATCTATGTAGTTAAATGTTTCGCAAACCAAGGCAAAAGCCCTAAAAGTGTTGAATGGAAGTTTGTGCATCAACTTGTTCCACTTCAGCTCTTCCATATGCAATTCCTCTTTAGCTTTATATTTGGGAGCAATCACCAAGTTTTTATAGACAATGCAAAAATCTATGAATATGCAAGTCTTCCAATGCAATGACAAATTTACAAAAATCTCTTAGCACTTGGAATTTGCTAAAGATGTCATTGAAGCAATTCAAAAGAACATATCATACCAAACATATTATATCCCTTTTACATGTTATATCTTAAAGATTAAGATGAAACACAAAAGATAGACCTAATTTCAAAAGTTGGAAGGGGGGGAGAAGGGACAATAGTGAAATGGGGAGGGAATAAGTGGGAATGGATATTCAAGGAAAAAGAAAGGCAAAAAATTGAAGGTAAATACTAAACAACACAATTTGGAAGTTGAAATTGTAGCAAAAGATCAACCAATCTACCACGATATATTATTTCTCAAATCCAAGGATAATAGATACAACTAGTAGCTAAGTAAGCAATAAACATGATGAATTTGTTGTTGAAGTGAAATAAATAAACCAACTATGTGGAAACAAAACACACGAGATGACTCAACTTTGTGTGTTACAACACACATGGAACCAATCCTTGGAAATGTTTTCTTAAAGTTGCATTATGAACATTATGAACTAAAAATTCCTTGAAATCAAATCAAACAATTATGGGGAAATTTGGGTGCTCTCTTGGCATTGTTGAAAAACCCTATTTTAAGTAGACTTGGAAATTTTTAGACTTACTCAACATTGGAATTTTGAGTAGTGTTTTTTGTCATTGAAATTTCAGTTAAATTACAAAATTTTTTTTTTTGAAAGGAAAACATATTTAAAAATGACCTGCAAGCATTCTGTTTCCCCAAATGCCGTGTGGGTTCTTACACTCGTGTAAGCAATCCTCCACATACATTAGAAATCCGAGCAAAGGTTTGGATGTAAGAGCATCTCCAGTGGTGCTCAGTACATTAAAAATTGAATGAAGAAAAGTTAAAACATGGTACAGTAGTTGGTAACTGGCACAGTAACGTTGTGCACCTGAAGAAAAGAGTGCAATAAATGTGATCCGACTGAGTGCTGCTCAGTACAATTTCTGATTGACCTATCCTACTGATTGGTCCAGGTGGTTTGCTATTAGTAGATCCCTATCAATTTGCTGTTCTAGTTTTAGTTTCATGGGTGGGGGTTGGAAGAAAGTAAATAACTAAACTTGGATGTGAAAAATATTTTTGCAGGGTCACATACTAAGCACTGCTGGAGATGCTCTGGAAATTTAGGTCAGCTTTGGATACTCGGAAGGGAATTGTACCTGTTTGGATTTAGGGTTAGGGTTTGGACGGTGAGGAGAGAGAGAAATGTTTATTTGCCAAGGTTTGTGAAACAGCAGCAATCTTTTCTTCTTCTTCTTCATCATCATCATCATCATCAGTGCAGCAGCAAGTGCAAGAAGATCTATCTTTTTTCTAGACAATAAAACCAGCAGCAGGCAATTGCTCCAGCAACACATGGAGTGGAAGAGGGAGGTGGACCAGGAGGAGAAGAAGCTTCTTGCTTGTGCCATTTGTCCTCTGTGTGTGCACCTGCAATTCCACTTTACCCATCAACGACTTTTGTACAATGCACTGATTCTTCTTCTTCTTCTTCTTCTTCTTCTCACAGTAGGAGTGTTGGGTTTTTCGAAAATGTGGGAGCATCTCAAGATGGTATCTTGTTGAACACTCACACCCACTAGGCGTGTTTTCTTGGGGAGAGTGTTCAAGAAGATGTCATCTGGAGATTTGGTCACTTGGAATGGAATGCAATGATGTGGGGACATGTGCAATGGAGGCAAGCAAGGGCAGAAGAGGGCACTGGAAATATTTTGACAACTGCGACAGGAAAAAAGGTGTGTGGCCAGCCAGACTCTGTTGCTTTTTGTGGAGGTGTTGAATGCAAGTGTGCCAGTGTAGTTGCACTTCTTGAAGAAGAGGTTAGGTGCGTGCAGGAGCAGGTTATTCAAAGTGGTTGCAAGTCTGGTATCTTATTGGGGGGGAGTAGCGTAGTGGACATGCATCCAAAGTGTGGGAGCCTTGAGGATGCCATCTTTGGCAGGAGTAAGATAGAGGGTCTTGGGTGGGAGTTGGGAGTCCCTGGAGGTTGAGGGTCCTGGGTGGGAGTTGGGAGAGTTGGGAAGTTGAGAGTGTTGAACAAGATGCCATCTTAAGATTTGGTAAACTTGGAATGCCATACTTGGAGCATCTGCCATGCATGTGCATGGTAAGGAAGCTCTCCAACATTTTGAACGGATGTGTGAAGAAGGTGTGATGATTGCTAGATGATATCACTTTTGTTTGTGTTCTCTGTGCTTGAAGCTATGCAGGTTTGGTGGATGAAAGGCATGTGCTGTTATGCTTCAATGATCACAGACCATATGATTTCTGCAAGAATCAGAACATCACACCTGCATGGCTGACATTCTCTGCCTCCTGTAGATGGCCGTGCTGGCCATCTACAGGAGGCAGAGAGTATGATCAAGGCAATGCCCTGTAAATCAGATGTGGCTTGCATCGACTGCTTCACTCTGTGCTTGTAGAATACATGGTAATGTGGAGATGGGAGAACATGTTGTTAAATGGGTTCTTGAAAATGCTGCATGTGATGTGCTGCTGGCAGTAGGTGTCTTTGTGAGAATTTTGAAGAGCAGAGAAGGGGAAAGAGGTGTGAAGAAACAGCCAGCTTGCACCTGGAGTGAAGTGAATAATGAGGTGCATGTGTTTGTAGCAGATGATCAAGACCACCCTGAGATGATTGAAATTCAAGCAGAACTGCAGAGATTGTCAACACTCATGCATGATGTGAGGTATGTGCATTCTATGAAATTTTTTCTGCATGATGTAGAAGAAGAAGAAGAAGAAAATCTGCATCTGTTTTCCTTTCCAAAGTGCAGGTTATTAGTGGGTGGGTCGTAACATTCATTTGCATTTCAATGTTTGTTTCTAGTCTTTGACAAGCCTTGACAAATAAGAAAGACTGATTGTTTTTGCATCAACTAAAAGAATAATACATTATCTAGTCACTATATTGTTGGTGCAAATGTGTTGACAACGGATGATGTGGGTGTACAATGTGAAGACATTTATTGTTAATAGTCCCATTATTAAGTCTGTTAATAACATTTTTTGAGAATTTGTTTGTTGTTTTGGATATATAGTAGATCAATAGATTATCAGCAGCTTCTTATTTTAACTGATCAAAATATCAAATTGCACATAAGTTTGATTCAACTATATTCATCCATATATAAACATAATGTCTATGTGTGTGTATATATATATACACGTAGGTTGCTATGCACTACCAGTGATGATTTTCCTTCTTATTATGTTCCGATATCATTATCAATAATTCATCATTATTTATGTCAATGTCAAATTTAATTTCTATAAATATCACGGACATGAAAATGCACATGTTAATTTGCCTTTTCATATCCATGTTGGTGGGTAACAAAAGGGGTGAAATAGTTATAAGGATAAGAGGTAGTTAGGATTGAAAATGAATGAGGTAATTATACTTTGAAATGTCTTTGGAATTGTCCAGGGGTGACCATACAGAGGATTATGCAATATCAATAAAGAGCTTACGAAAGATTATAAAAAAAAACCACCCGTATACCAGTTCCTCAGAATTCTTGTCACTGAAATAACACAAATTTGCAATCCAAAGTTTATTTAAATGTCAAAAAAATTTAATCAAAGATGGCAGATTGACCTTTTCACATTCCTTGCATAAGTCGAGGATGTTGCCACTTTGATCAACACTTTGATATTTGAAGAGGAGAAATTCCATTCCATACATTATACCAAAAACTTGTGTCAACAATTGCCTTGGATTGTAAACCCTTTGAATTGCCACTATTGTAAACCCTAGATTTTGACCCTTAAACCCTTGTTACCATACCCATACTAACCTTGTCCTTGATCTAAGTTGGGTTATAATGATTTTTTCAAAAAGTTTCAGAAAACCCATTTAGGCACACATCTCTGTCCAATTTCATGATACACCCAGATTCTCCTAATTACATGAGAGATGATAAGAACCCTAAAATCCTGCATGATTCAGGAGAGTAAAATTTGTGAACCCAATTTTCAAATGGAAACCACCTTCAAAGAACAACACATTTTGTGAACCCAAATTTCAAATGGAAACCACCTTCAAAGAACAACACATTTTGTGAACCCAATTTTCAAATGGAAACCACCTTCAAAGAACAACACATGAGTTTATATATTCATCAATTGTCAAAAATGCAATATTTATAAATTTAAAAAGGTAGATTAAAATTTCTTATCTCATTTATAATTAGGTAACAAAATAATAAATACACTTTTGAACGCTCAAGGGGTACCCAAAAAATACAATGAGTCACTCGGAACCATAACAACAAGGAACCCTCATCCCCAAGAGGAACAACTCTAGTATGTTTTTGACCTTGTTGTATATAGACAAGGGTTATAATATTAATGTATTGCCTAATATAGGGAGGTGTTGGATAGGCTTGTGTGTAGGAGGTGTGTGAAAAATATGACCAACGAAATTGCTAGATTTAGTGATCTAATTTATTTTTTTCTTAATTATCTAAGTGAATTAAGAAATTAAAATGTGATAAGATTTGGTAGGTTTGGGAAGATTTTAGGGGACCAATGAAAATGGTTGAAAGGGACCGTTATATTCAATGGGTTATGTGTAAACATAAAGATTTTCAAGCCAATGGGATTACTAGATTTGATGGTTTGAATTTTTTTTTCTTCATTATATTGAGTGAATTACTTAACATAACATTTCAATGTGTACTAGTAGCAACATTCTAGCACATAACTTGTGCACTTTGTTCATTCTAAAAAGTGAGTGAGGAATTATGTAATTTTCATTTGGTCTCGAATGTTTAGGAATGTTAAATTGAGTGTGTTGTTATTGTGAACTATTTTGGAGGATGTTCATTAGGTGTTACCATGAACTCTAAGTTCATTTTTCAAAACTTCAATGAACAAGTCCATCACACACCTACCTACCTACCTAGGTTATTAGGTAGGCATGTGATGTTTCATATTTGCTCATTTATTTTTCACTAGTATGGTTTATGCCATTTGAACACATATTGTATAAAACCTAAAATGATACACCTTTTTAAGCCTAAGTCTGAAATTTCATTTTTTAATTAAAATTTTGGACATTTTATTTATTGAAAATCCAATGAAAAAAATTACTCAAAATTCAATATCTCATGCACGCTGAGTCCAAAAATTACAAACTTATCTCCATAAAACCCTACTGATCAAGAGCTTTCCAATAGCACCAACAACATGCTCCAAATTGCCTTTAGAATTTTAGTTTCAATTTTGTTCAATTTTCAATTACAAAATTGTTCGAAATTCAATATTTCTTGCATTGTATGTCTAAACCCTACAAAACCATCTCCATGCAACCTAACTCATTGAAGCTTTCCAATGGTACCAAGAACGTGATGGGGATGTTTGGGTTTGGAAAATCTCAATATGACAAAACAAAACAATCAAACTACCTTTTTTAATAGTAGGGTATTACATATAACCTTATGAAAAAGGAGTGAGAAGTGAATGTGAAAACTTGATTAGTAGTAGGATTGTAGATTTTGACCAAATTATGATCCAAGAAATATTCAGATTGAACTTGGACAACCTACTTTAATCTTAGGACTAAATATTTAAAGTAGAAACAATCAAACCTAACATCACATTGTGAAATGACTTTGCTCTCTATGGGAAGTTCAAACTTCAAATTAAAAATTCCTTTCAAGGCATTTCCAATGTTCATTCTACACCCTATGTTAATAACACTTTCAAGTGTTGGCTATGGTTGCTCTCAAAAATTGCATCCCACCATTGAATTACACATTAAAAATGGATGCCAAGATTTTGAAATTGTTTTGTTGGCATGTATTTCTTACATGCATACCAAGACCACACCCACACTTGTCATGTGTGTTTGGTGACATTCATAACAACATTGTGCCATGTGCAAAACATGGTGTCACTCACCATTACCAAATCTACAAGAACATTGTTGGGCAAGAAGAAAAGGGAAAATGATAGCAAAGGTGTGTGCATACTTTGTGTTTCAACGAACAAAGGAGCTCAACAAACTTTCGATGGTTGTGTTTTCCCCATGCAACAATATTCATACAATGCATTAGCTACAACACCATAAGTAAGCATTAGAACAACCACAATACAGTAGACAACCCCATGGTGCCCCAAACATCTCATTGTTACATAAAATATCCATCACATCTGTGCACAAAAATGACAATTCATAAAAACAAAGAAAACTTTAACTTGTAATTACAATAAAATTATCAATCTTCATAAACAAGGTTCTCAAAAAAATAAAATTGCATGATTCTTTTTTCACCAAGCTACCAATCTCTCATAGTATTTGGTCAATAACCTAGTTGATTACCCCCATGAACTTGATTTGCATCAATGTGATCCAAAGATTATCGTAATGTGATTCGGAAAAAATCATCCTTTGTTTTGTCATCAAACAAGTTCAATTACAACCCAACCAATAATTGCTATCGTCATTCCTCTATGATGCCTACAAATAACAAAACAAAATAATCAACAACAAAACAAAACAAAACAAGAAAAAAACATTGAATGTTGCATGATAAGAAAAAACAATGAAACAATGGCATATAAGTCTAAATCCGGTCTTTTATGATCATCTTGCACTTGTGAAGTTGCCAAATGAAGAACAATAGCATCAAGGTCCTTGCAAACACACTCAAAAGCAAGAGTTGAAAGCTACAAAAGCTGTGTTTTGAAACTCCTTGCAAACGCATTAAAAATAATCAAAACCTATAGATGCAACACATTAAGGTCCTTATAAACACACTCATAAAGAAAAAGATCACAAGATATAGAAGTTGCATTAATAAAGAAAAAGATCTAAGGCACGATAATCATGAGGTGACATATAGATGTAGGTGATCATGGATAATGGGACATGCATAGGCTTTAGGGTAGGTTTGACATGTGTCTTTTCCATAAACCCTTGGAAGCTTTTGGTACAAGGAAATTTAGGATTTTAACATTGGAGATGCCTTAGGGATTTAGAAATTCTCATTTAGATGCATGCATTTTTATACAACATGACCATCCATCAAATGCACACATAATATTTGAAATATCATTTACACATTGAATCAAGCTTGAACCAAAATTTTATGCCCAAATCCTACACCAACACATAATTTCTTTTTTATTGGTAGAGTGAATAAATATAAGGTTTTAACCATGGGACCACAACAGGTGCTAATTGACCCAAAGACCTATGAAGCAACCAAAAAACTAACATATCCATGACTAACCATTTGATTTTGAAATTTGGCACATCCATAACTAGTAAGCAAAATTAACAAACATGTATAACCTTATTGTCAATTTTATTCTTATAAATTGGCCCAAATTTTAATGTGTTTAATGTTTTTTGCTAGTAATCTTTTGCCATTTTACCACAAAAAGGGCTATGCAATTCATACAAAATTGAGAAAAAGAAAACCCTACCCACCAATCCATATCCTTCTATTAAAACATGTTGAACAATATGCCATGTCAGTATCTAGGAATGAAGTTTAAAATACCATAATTGGACAACTCTAGTTTGAACTTGCCCATAAAAGGTAGAGCTATTACACCATTAGCATCTTGTTTTTTCTTATAAAGAAAAAACCCTTCCAAAGGAGATATAAATGGTAGTTGTATAATTTTTCCTTTTTTTTTTCTTTAATTTTTATTTATTTTTGGTACCCAAGGCTCTTGTCACATGAACACTCTTCAATGGAGTCAACAAACTTGAATTTCATGCCTTCAAATTGGAAGGTACTCACATGTTTGGAACCACCTCACATGTGGACTAGATAGGACCACATGTGAGGTGTAATTGAATGTTGAAATGGTTCCATTTTCTTCTTCTTTTTTGGTTTTTGGATGGAACCTTTGATTCAATTTTGAAACCAATTTTTGGGGTTTTTAAAACTTTCAATTCCAATCATTTTGACAAAGAATTTAAAGTCAATATGATTTAAGACAACTTCCATTGAGTCCCATCTTCATTGCACACACAATTCTTAAAATAATGTTAATTTCAAAAAATTACAATTCTAACCATTGGTTCTTTGCAAATTATACCATGAACATTGTTCTTTCTTTGATGGTTTTGAGATCATTGAAATTTGAGATTTTTTATTTAGATTTTTGGTTTTTTTTCCCCAAAAAACTGGAATTGGTGGTTCTTTGATCATGAATTTTTTTAAGGAATTGAAACCACCTATTATTTTAAAAATCAAAATAACTACACAACATTGCTAATTAAAGGTTAGTTGTTATCAAAGTTTTCATCTTGAGGCTTACACTACTTGGTAGTACATGAGTGTCACAAAATTTATGGTGTGCTTTGCCCCTATAACATCTTTTTAAGGGACTTAGTTTTTGAAGATTTCAAAATATGGATTTGAGCAATGCATTTACACAATTGTTTGTAATAAAATTGGAATCCAATGGGAGATTTTGTTGCAAATGTGTTGCACATAATGTTTTTTAAACATGGGTGTACAACATGTTTATCATACATTTTCATACATGGGTGTAAACAAGGTAAAGTAAATAGAAAAAAATAATTCACCCAAAATCCCATTTTAAAATGCGACATAAATACAAAAAATAGGTTAAAAACCTTGTGTAAGTAAAAGTTTGAAACCATTAGTTCCTTTATTGATTTTATGGTAGGTTGAATACGAAATTTTGAAAAAAAATTGGGTTAATAAAAATAGGTCATAAATAGATTTGAAATTGACTAATCATTATGGTGTTTGAAATTATTTTTACATTCAAAGTTTGATATATTATGATTATAATATATAAAAATTGACAATACATTAATATATTCTAAGCCTCCATGAATGTTTTTAAAAATCAATAGTTCATTTATTTACAACCCATTTTGTAAAATTGAAAGTCTTGTGCAACTATATGCATATTTTAAAATATTTTAAAATCTATGTCAAGATGTGGTTCTTCAATATTATAATATTAAAAAACAAAGATGACCCTCATATTGGGCCAATTAAACATTAATTACATTATTTTCAAAAATCTTCATACTTTTCAAAGAAATATATTTTTTCAAAATAACAATAAAAATCTGATGGAATATTTGGGAATACATCATTTGTCAAAATGGAATCTTCAAATTAATTAATTATTTGACAAATGCTTGTTGGAAATTGCCAAAGTACTACGATAATCATTGAATAAAATAATATTTCTACTTTCAATACATGTCTACTTGCAAACATTAGTGATAAGGAATAGAGACTATCTACTTACTTGACTGTGCTTTCACCCACATATGCATAATTCCAAACATCATTTTCATGCTAATGATGAAATGTCGTAAGCATTTCCATTGTTTGATGATCACAAAACAAATGAACAAAGAACTTAACATGAACAATGGGCATGTTCAAAATTGTTTGATATCATTAACCAACTTCATATTGATCTACTAGGTATGTATAAATACTATAGGTACTGGATAATTGATGGATTCTGAATATGGTTAAAGTCCATAGAAAAATATAAAAGATGGCATGATTGATGTTTCCGTTTTTTTAATTACAAATCAAGTGAATCTATGTGCAATTTAGGTTGTTTATAAAGTCCTCAAGAAAAATACAACAAATCATTGAATTTCAAGTGAAATTTCCAAATGAGTATCATAATTGTTTATTTACATTTGTAAAATTGCCATCTATACCTAAAGTTGTTCCATGTTTGAACTTAAAGTTCCCAATCACATCATTCAAGAAATCACAAAGTCGAATTATTGACAATAATCCAAATATTTTTAATAACACAAAATTTTGGAATCAATCCTAAAGCTTCAATTGACAATTTGGATTAAGACTTTCCCATGTTTAAACTTGGGAGGTGGGTGTTAGATAGGTGTGAACATCTTGAATTCTTCTATGGTTGGTTTCAAAGGTTGGTCTTATGTTGCAAGTGTTGGCAAATTTTGCTATAAATGATGTTTTGTGCATGTTAAATAGTTTTAGGATTTGACAAAAACCATGGAAGTTAGTGACTTCACTTACAATCATTTCAAGCAACCATTAAAATTTTAAAACATTGTTGCCCCTTAAGGAAATTATAACAACTCATTTTTCAAGATTTAAACATTGGATTAACCATATTCTTCTTTGAATTGTGTTGATTATGTCATGAGATAATTGATCTCAAATTTGGGTGATTTAACACCCAACATTGATAGGATACGTTTCCAATAAGCTAAAAATGAAGTTCCTTAAGAAAGAAAGACTACACTTGTCCAAACATGAACTAGTTAAACATGTACATGGAACATGTTTCATTGATTTGTCCAAACCATTTGTGATTTAGGGTTTAGGAAAGTCAAGAATTGTCTAAAAGATTCTTTTACAAATCTATTCTCAAACATTGTCATTTGTTCAATGATGCAATTATTTGTGGCTTGAAGAAACGTTCAAGCAACATTCATATTTAATTGAGATGCATATTGTTTGAGAGGTGAGTTATTGGACCAAAATAAATCATATTCGAAAAAAAGTGGAGAGGTGAAAGGAAGTATGTAAGTTTGGATGACCCAAATAAATAAACACATAAGATATAATACACCATTACTTTTATTATATAGATTCTCACATTTATCGAGGGATGATGCCAAAATCAACTTGACCATGTAAAATACTCGTGCGCATCCCTTGAAAGATCCAATTCCTCAAAAAACAATTCCATGTAAATGTGATATGTATGTGTATATACACATGCATATACCAAAAAATTCCCCTAGTTTGAAATGATAATTTGTTGTACTTGACTTGGAATTTTTAAATGGAAAAAATTCAAAGATATAGTGGGTTTTTCACATAATGCCAACAATGATTTTTTTGGGGGGCAAATTTTGAGCTCTTGGTCAAACAAAAAATTCAAAAAATTTGGAAATTTTCATTTTTTTCGTGTAAAATTGACCAATTTTTTAATAAAAATTTTAAAATATATTTGGTGGAAAACTTGGCAAACCTTCGAAACAACTGAAAAAAAAGAAAAAGAAAAAAACACATTGAATACCAATAGTTCATGTTCAATACTTGCTAGTAATGGTCTCCTCCTCACTACTTCTATTCTTTACCATTCTTCAAAAAATAATTTTTTTTGATTGTACTCATACGATAGTAATATGTAGAGAGAGTTAACAATTTGTCTAATACTTATACCATTTTGGTAATAAATGGTTTTGGAAATAAATGTCTATACCATTACCATTATGCAAATTAGTAAATGATAAACCATATACACTTGCCAAAGCTAAATGTAGTGCAAGCTCCCTTCTTAAAATTTTCCAATATTTGTAACACTATCATGATAATTTTACACGTGAAAAGAGTGTGAAAGAGTTGGGTCGAATAAATAGACTCAAAACTTGGTACCAATTGAGATGTGAAGACCAATTCCCCCAAATTTTGGCACAAAAGCTCTCATAATTATAAATTGTGTGATAATTTGCAAAATATTTTGAGAATTTTTAATCATTAACAATGATATTTTTAATTTAAATGTGGACATTAAGAAATAAAAATAGGAGAATACAAGATGTGTTTTCAAGCATCTTAATCTTGAGAAATAATTTTCACCATTGCACAAGAAGAAAGAACATTTTTAATGAGTATTGGATGAATCTGGATGGATGGATGGATGGATGGAAGCGTTGAAAGTGGAAATCATTATTTTTTAGTATTTTATTTCACTAAAGTACAGTGAATCTGGTCGACAATGCCAAACTTACAAAACCCTAAAAAATTGAGTTCGAGAGCCCCACCATGGTATCAAGGAGGGGAAGAGTGTAGAGCCTTTTCCTTCACACTTCGAATCCGAATCATCACAAATTTCAAAAAATCGGTTTTTGTCGTCGTGTGTGTGATCGGCCAATTTTTTCTTTCAATCGGACTAAAAAAATAATATTATTCGTTTTACTTTCATACCCCCAATTAGAACTTACCGATTGCAACCGATTTTTCAAAAGTGACTTACTTTCGAGGTGTTACGCAATTGAATTCGACCAAGAAATTTTTTCATTGTCTTGTTTCACACAAACACACATCCCAACATTTTGATATTTGCAAATGTGGATGACCCACCATCATACCGATCATGTTCCCAATGTGTGTTCTCACCAAGTTCTCTATAGGTTTCCCAATGCGTTCCCAAAGTTTTCATATGTTCCTTATATATTTATATACCATCTTTTTTTTAATTTTGAAAAAAAATTCACAAGTGTTTGTTTTTTTTGAAGAAAGCCATTTTGTGAAAGAAAAAATATAGACTTTTATAAGAATATTTTAGACTTTTTTTTTTGGCTATAGACCAGATATGAATGCAAAAAAAAAAAAAAAAAAAAAATCTTTTATGCTTTTCCTAGGCTACGGAAAATTGTTGTCGAAATCTGACCATTTAAAAAAAATAAAAATTGAAATCTGGAAAAAAATACTTTCTATTCATTCACAAATATTCTTAGCATGTGTTAAAATCATTTTTTTTTTCCAGGTTTAAAAAAAAGTGATTTTATTTCTTCTAAAAACAATTAGTATAAAGAGGGGGTGGGGGGGGGGGGCCTAGGACGAGGACATATCGAGTGCAAGGCCCACCAAAATCAACTCAAAACAAGCACCTAGTACATAGTACAGATCCAGAAAAGTTCGATCCATGAACACACGGCAAACTCGACACCATCTGTTTTCAACAGAAAGTGGTGTTTCTAACTTTTTGTGCAAACCCCACCCATAAAACTGAAATGGGTACTGCAAATATGTGGGTATTACTAATAGCAAACCACCTGGACCAATCATTATGATGTATGTTTGGCCAATCAGAAACCAGGGAGCAGCAGTCAGATCATACTTCTTCTCTAGCAGAAGTAGTGGCTTTTTGTGGGTGGGCACTTGGTCGCAAACACAACACAAAGTTACCCCACCCATAAAATTTACAAAGGCATTCATTGCACACACTTCAAAGGTACAGTAGTACCATACCAAAATTTGTAATTTTTTTCCTTTACAACAAACTTAAGTTATTACTATTGGTGGGGTGGGGGAATAGCATGTCTATTAATTAGATGTGGGTGCCTCTCAAGTTTTTTTTTTAATCTAATTTTTTTTTTTAAAATTATTTTTAATGAGTCATTTTGATTGGCCCATCACCAAAAAAAAGACTTTGAAAGCTCCCCAAAATAGAAGTTTTTAGTTTTTACCAGAAGGTGTTAATTAATGTCTCCCCTTTGGCTGGGCTATAATATAGATGAGAAGGGAAGTTTGGTTATCACCATTTTTGGCCTGAACTAATACCACTTCCTAAGAGTGTGAGTACCTATTATAGTGGAGCCTAAATATACCTTTACAAAGAAACCCTAAGATAGAGGGACTATCTTGAGTGTGGTTGGATGAGATGCCAATAAATACTTGTGTTTTGATCTTATCATGCTATATTAGAGATTCCCACCATTAACCCAATGGCTTAGGTTTAGGGTTTATGTGGGAATTAGGTTTTAGGATTTAAGGTTTTTCAGTGATATTTTTCTCAAACCAATTCAAATTTGCTTTGGGTTTGCAACCAACAATCCTCTTGTACCTTTTTTCTCCCCCCTTCGTTGGGTACAATTTGGTGGATCACCAAAGAGTGGAGGTGAAGGAGTGAAATTTCATAATGTGTGATGAGTGGGTGGGCTTGAGAAGAAATAGAGGAGTGGTGCTAAGGACAACACACCTTCACTACAAGGAATTTCTTGGGGAACACATTGGGAACTTGAGTGTCATTTTGGGAACTAAAAGCAACCCCTTGGAACCACCAAAGGTTTTGAATCTTGCTAAAACCGTTGTTGAAACTTAATCAAGTAACTAATTCCTTTTCAAAAATAAATTAGAACTCAAATTGGAGGTGTTATCCTGTTTTAAACATGTTCAAGTTTTATAGGTAAATAAGTATAACTTTTTTTGAAAAAATTATAAGCTTGACCTTATATTTTTGGCAAGTTATTGCATGTTATTATTTGTACATAATTAATATTATATAATTTTTGTTTTGAATCATGTGCATTAGTTGAATGAACAAATATTATGCAAAAAAAATTGTTAGTTCTGTATAATGGAAATGAAAATGATTATCATCCTCATCACAACCCCAAATTTTTTTTAAAAAATTCTTGAATCCATCTAATGGCTTCAATAGATGACTAAAATTTATTAGATTTAGAAGATGACATTTACACAACAAATAAAACTATTGTTGCAAGGATGACATGTTACACATTAGAGCACAACTACGAGCGTTAGCCTTGACACATCATGTTGGTCATGTTTGTTTTGATGTCGATGCAACCCTATGTCATGTTAGCCTACGGTCAACTTAGTGTCAATTTATGTTGAGTACAATAATTTTTGTTTCAAGGGTAAAATAATTATCCCTACGAACATAACACGTGTGGATTATGTAAAAAAATTACCATGTGGAACCAACACATGCAATCTTGGTTGAACATTTTTAAAAAATTAGATGATGAAACCTTTAAATGTTGTAGCATGAAAACTTTGTTGGATTTGTTTCTAAATAAAGAGATCTTAGTTGTCCATCTAATCAACTACATTGATCTCAACAATTTATTACATCATGTAAATAATTTCAGTTGTTCAAATAATGACTAATTCAACTGCAATATATTTAACCTTATCCATGGATCGATTAAATTCATCCACCCCCCTCGAAGTAATGATCACCCCTATCTAAGAGTGCGATCGAATTTGTCCACCCTTATCTAAGTAGTGAACACCCCTATCCAAGAAAGGATTGCCCGTGTTCATGAATGTGACCAAATTTGTCCACCTTTGTCGAAGTACTAATCACCATTTATCCAAGAATGCGATTGAATTTGTCCACCTTCGTCCAAGAAATAATCACCCCTATTCAAGAATGCAATCAAATTTTTGTCACCTTAAAAAACAATCACCCCTATTCTAGAACATGATCAAATTTCAATCACCTTGGTGAACGATTGCCCTTATTTAAGAATGTGACAAAATTTGTCCACCCCTATCATGGTAGTGATGGGTCCTATTCAAGGAGTGTGACCCAATTTCAATCGCCTTAATGAGTGATTGCGCATGTCCAAATCATTCTCTAGAAAGGTGCCAACCAAATTTTAATCGTCTTTTCAACAAGTTGCAATTAAAATTTGGTCATGCTAAAATGATGGGAAATGTTGTCTTAATTAGTTTTAACTCTAGTCCGTCGACAAAATTGAACATAAATATAAATTGGTCACTACTATCTTATTGTATTAACTTTTCGACCTTTGTTTCTTTGCCACAATGGGTTCCTAATCTTTGGTTGTTTTTTACAATCAATACAATGAACTTCAATGTAACATGAAAGGTGGGAAAGAAATGTGAACATGTTACATACTACGGGGTTCTTTCTTTTAATTACCTCAACCTTACAAGTATATGATTGCTTCTAACAATTATCGTTTGGGAGGTGGGGGTTGTGGGTGAAGGGAGTCAAAGTGTGTGGACAACAGGTTTGATTCAATGTCCAAATATCTTATAGAAGATTTTTCTTGAGACTTTACATCTAAGTGTTTTTAAGAGAATTTTCAAAAGAGAAAAATCATTAAAAGGTCCCAAGGGAAAATTGGCAGGTAGTCCAAAAGCCACTATGATAGTGCATAAATCTATGATGGACTTCTTCTTAAAGATGGATATATTTACCTTGATAGTGTTGTATGTTAATATTCATTTGGAAAGAATTGATTGAAAAACAAGATGACCATGCAAATTGTTTTGGGAAAGTTTTGGAAGCCCTCAAGTTTGAAGAGGATCGTAATTACAAGGATCATCGAGATTGGAGGATTTGAAGCTAAAAGATGCTAGTTTCAACTTGGTCCAATGGGTGTCAATAATTTACCCATTGAAGGAAGATTCCTCCCTTGAAATTCATTTGTTACACGAGAAGGTGAAATGGTGGATGGGTTGGTCTAAATTTTTGCCAAAAATAAAACACGATTACCTCCATGGGAGAAGAAGGTGTAGAAAGCAAACTTGAATCAAACACAAGGATGAAAGGTCATTTGGGTGCCATCATCAACCAACATTGTGCTTGTTTTGAATGGTCCAAGTTGGCAAGGTGAACATGACAAAATTAGAAAAGGTGTTTGGTGATAAAGCCTA
This sequence comes from Sphagnum contortum, assembly GCA_963920785.1. Taxonomy (NCBI): domain Eukaryota; kingdom Viridiplantae; phylum Streptophyta; class Sphagnopsida; order Sphagnales; family Sphagnaceae; genus Sphagnum; species Sphagnum contortum. The sequence goes on along the minus strand of OY987292.1, from coordinate 10,100,666 downwards.
AATTGTCACATTAAAAACCACACAACCACACACAAATGATTTTTTTTTTCTTTGGACATGGTTTGTAAGTGTTTGGTAAAAAGGGTGGTGAAGGGGGATTTCCAAATTTATCTTCTTAATATGTGAAAGAAGTGTCTACTGATGGGCTACAACTTGTCCCAATTATATGCACACAATAAGACAAATAAACCAAAATCCACTTAGTTGGGTGTCTTAACCCCTAACTATATTGCATTACACGTGTAAAATTTGGCATGGAAGGTGCATTTCTGCTATTTGTAACAATCCATTGGCAAATTCAAAATACACAATGTGACCTCAAGATGGCATGCAACATTCAAAAAAAGCTTAAGGATGAGCAAAGAAGGCCTTATAAATGCACCATTCCATTTCCCTCCAAAATGTCAACATCATAATTTGAACTCCAAAATACATGAATGCATTTGTCTAGCAAGTTTTAGGGTTTTAAGAGGGAGGGAGCATGTCCAAACTACCACAAGCTATGAACTTGAGTTTCAAAACATTTAAAAACTTTTAGTACCAAGTGCAAAATCGATAAGATCAAAAGTAGGATAATAACCAAGTCTGAAAAACAAAGACAAGTTTGATGAATGCAAATTATTTCACATGGACAAAGTGTACAAGGAGAAGTTCTTACAATATCATTGGGTATCTAAGTCTATTATCCTTAGTGTAGGAAAGAGTGCAAAGCAATTGAGTTATTGTAAAATTCAATGTGTTTCAATGTATTATAGTATTAAATTCACAGCTACAAACTACAAGAACTTAAACTAGATAGACTTTTAAAATTTTCTTTGATCTAATAGATGAAATTGGGTTATGAAATGGCGTACAATTCAAACATACCCATATTTAATTGATTTCTTATATTTGTGATTTGATTTTAGGAAGGATAACAACAACATGCCTCTTGTGGGCCCTAGGTGCATACCTCTCACACCTTGTAGGTTAGGGCCAAGAAGAGCAATGTTATAATAATATTCAACAATCCTTGTAAGAAAAGGAACAACGTGGTGGACAAATTAACATTGCACAAGGAGAAAACCCCATCTCAGCTTGCATTATGATTTGAAACTGTGATAATTTTTCAAGATGAAACATTGAATCTCCAAGGAATTTATACACTTTTTTTTATTCATGTTTATTCAACAATGATTAAAACAAAAAAATTGATATTGGGGCAACTATAAATAAATTTCTATAACAAGTTGCAAAAATTGTCATTTAAAATTTTATTTGTATGAAAAAGTTATTTTGAAACAAAATGACATGTAGTCTTTGTCTAAAGTAATATCATTGGCTCATTGTATTTCATTTGGACCTAGTTTAAAAAGACCATGAATGTTGTGAAAAGAAGGACAACATGCACGAGGAAAGCCAATAAACACTAAAACATTTCATTATCGTCACTTTTAAACCATTGCAATGGAAAGATTTTAAGTCTAGAAAAGTTGGCCCAACAAGGATCCTAGCACAAGAAGAGGATGCCTTTTCTTCGCAAGGAAAAAAATAAAATAAAAATTCTCCAATTCTTTACCCCATGTAAGGCCTTAGGTGAAGCCTAAACTATATCAACAAGTGACTCATCATCTAATAACTTAGCCTCCTTATGACAAGTTCAAAACAACCAACACTTAAAAATAGGAAATGTATTATCAAATGGTGAAGCCCTATCCATTAGGTTAGCTAAGGAACCAAGCAATTCACACCCAACATGATGGGTAGAATGACTAGGCAATGAACTCGACCATTGCATGACATTAAGGTATTGGGTGGTAGATTGATTCAAATATTAATGTTCAAGACACACATTCCGATCAATTTTTTATAAGCAGATGATGATGATAATATCATATAACATGTTAAAGAATGTGATATAATCTACCACCCCAAACCCAAATGTATGTACTAAGAAATTGTTCCATCTAGAATGTGATGAGCTCACTTGCCATTGTTTCATTTGGGTGGTTATGGGTTCAACCAAGGTCGATTCTAAAACATAACTAGTTCAAGTTCCCATCATAGATTCACTTGGGCCGCCTAACCTTCCTTCACTATTGATCCTTTGTAATCTCAATTTGTTGTACTAAGGGTCACTTTAGATGAGGGTCCAAGTTCCAATGAAATAGAGCAATCCTATTGGTTGTTGAGAGCCCATAAATAGGACCCATGGCCTTTAGATGAGGGTCCAAGACCTCCCCCCAAAAGAAAGTGGCAAATGAAGGCTAAACAATGGCACCATTTTGGATGGAAAATCAATTGGTTCACACCAACTTAAAGAGAGCTCATGATTTGAAGAACCAAGATGCAAGTTAAGGGCCCCACTCAAGGGTTCAAGTTGGCTTCAAATGAGTCCAAATTGGTTCCTTGGAATTTGGACCTTGGATCCCCATCTAAAGTGGGCCTTAAGTGCATGTAGAATATGGCATAGGACGGTGCAACTAGTTGTTGTGTTCAATGGTCAAATTCCCCCCCACCCAATGCACAAATATTGAGTGGGCCCAAATTTAATAAAATTTATTTATAAAAATACATTTTAATTAATTAATTAATTAATTAAAAAACATTGTTCCTTAGTCTCTGTACCGATTTTATTTTTTTAAGTGCTAAAGTGGCAATTATCCATAGGAAGATGTTAAGAAAAAAGTCGCGAGGAAAATTTAGCCAAATCTAGTTATAATCTAGTTACAACCCAGGAAGAATTAGCCGAATCTAATTATAAATCTAGTTATAACCAAACTAATTAGTACAAATGTTTAGTCATCCTTGTATTTTTTGGCTACACAATTTAAAAACCTTGTATATGTTATCTACCAATTTTTATTTATTTTAAAATTTTATTTTTCTTCTTTTTTTCCCCCCCTCTCTTCTGGTGACTGAAAACCCCTCCAAAATATCCCTTTTTTAATTTTTAAAATTGGATTTTTGGATTATTATTATTTTTTCCCTTTTTGGCGAAATTTCGCCAGTAAAAGGAAAAAAAAAAAAAACACACTGCACGGTCTAGACCCCTCTCATACGGGGCGTAGGCAGAAAAACCATACGTATGAATATACGATAAACCATACGTATGAATATACGATAAACCATACGTATAAATATACGATAAACGTAAATACTGCGTACTTTGGGACTTGCGTGCACGGAAACAAAAGCCTGTGTCGTGTAGTGCCAAGTGGCCATATAGCCACTGGGACCAAGCCCTTTTTTGCCACTGGCCAAATTTCGCCAAAAAGAGAAATTAAAAAATGAAAAATACAAAAAAAAAGTGAAGTGATTTTGAAGAGGTTTTCAATCGCCAGAAGTGAGGGGGAAAATAATTAAATTCGCCAAATTTTTCTATATATTTGCTTTTTGAGTGTGTAGCCAAAGATATAACAGAAGGATGACTGAAGTTTTTAAACTTCATATCTTGTTTATAGCCAGATTTGGCTAAATCTTTCCAAGGATGATTGCCACTTTTTCTACATCTTCCTACTGATGATGGTCACTTTGGTTTTTTATTTATTATATATATATAATAAAAAGCTGTCACAGAAGGCTATATATATATATAACCTTCTGTGACCAATTTTTTTTGTTTTTTTTTTTTTTTTCGAATTTTTTCAAATAGGTGGAGCAGTGTTTTTTTTTTTTTCTCATGTTGCTCCAAAAGTGGCAATCAGCCACAAGAGGATTTAGCCAAATCTGGCTATATATATATTTGGATTCCTGCCCCAGTTCTGGCAGCAACCAATAGAAAGCTCATTGACTAAGTATGGCAATATGTGACCTTTTTTTCCCTGAAAATATGGCGACTGTTGCAGTTTTAAAAAATAAAATAAAATAAAATTTTCCCCCTCAAAAAAATTCCTTTTACAAGTTGCACAAGTAGTGTGTGTGTGTGTGTGTGTGTGTGTTTTTTGGTATATATATATAATTGATTTTTATTTTATTTTTTTAGAGGTCCCCACAACTCGCCAAAAAAGAAAAAAATTGGCGTTTCTTTTTGGCTCATCAGACCCATCACCCCAACAGCTTCCTCACCCCTCGCGTGTGTATATAAGAAGCAGACTTGCAGTGGCAGAAAACCAACGAGTTCTGTTTGTTTGTGAGAATTGCGAGCTTTCTAGTCTTGTAAACTGCTCTTGTCGTCATCATCACCATCTCTCTCTCTCTCTCTCTCTCTCTCTCATTTCGAGTTTCTTTGCTTCATTCCTGCAACAAAGCGACAATCATGGAACACTGTGGAGGCCCTAACTGCAACTGCGGAGCTACCTGCTCCTGCACACCAGGCAACTGCAAGTAAGAATTTAGGTGCTTGGTGTGGTCGCCGAACGAATCTTATGTGCTTGGTGTGGTCGTCGAACGAATCTTAGTTGCTTGGTGTGGTCGTCGGTTACTGACGGATCAATTTTGTTGTGTTTCGGAATTTTCCTTTTCCCCATTCTTTTTCTTCTGCGCACATTTTTTTTTTTTTCTCACTACCTATTTGCTGCAGATCAGAGGCTTTGCTTGATTGATCATGGTTTCTTTATGGGTCTTCATTTATTTTATTTTATTTTATTTTGGTGGGGGGCATTGTTGTGCGTGATAAATTTTTCTTCCTGTAATCGGATTGTTGGTTGTTATCACTTCTGAAATTTTGTATCGTTTTTTAATTTTAAAGCCATGGGTGGAGTTGTTGAAGCGGTGGCCATAATCATTCATTCATGCAAGTTTTTTTGTGGATTCAAACCCACTCGGAGGAGTTTCAGAAATAATTATTGTGGAGAGAGTGTTTTTTTACACATCTATCTTTTTGCGGTTGAATTGGAAAATGGGTGGGATTGTGTCCACATCTGATCTATTTTTCTTCCCATCTGTGCTCTTATGACAGCTGCATGATGTCGGCCTCCGTTTCAGGGAGTGACATGCGCAAGTAAGTCTTTCTAAAGCCCTAAGCCTTCCTCTAAAATAGTCCTTGATTTTGCCTTGAATGAGATGCTAGGCCTACTGCATTTTTGAGAATGCTCCCCCCCTTCCCACCCGGGGCTTTTTAACCCTACACAAATTTCTCTACATGTTTTGTATGAGATTTTGGATTAACAAATTTCTCTCGTAGTATTATTGTACAAGATTTTGGGTTGACAAATTTTTGTTCTCAATGTTTTTTTTTTGGGGATGGTTGTTTGATGGCAGCTACAACGTGGAGAATGACTGCAAGTGTGGTAGCATGTGTAACTGTGCCACTTGCTCATGCCACAAATGAGTTCTCTATCTGTTGGTGCAATTTGCAGCATGCAACCACAACAGCAGCTGCTGCTGATCATTGCCAAAATCTCTTGTAACAGCCCCAAAGTACTTGATGCAGATTTCGCTGTAAATTATATGACGTGCAACTTCTGTTAGAACAGAATTGGGCTTTCTTTGGCCAATTCTGAACCAGATAAAAATACTAAGTTCTTGATGTATGTGCTCTTTGTAAACTTCTTGGGGCCTGTTTAGAACAGCAAGCAGCCTGGCAACTCAAAATCTAATAATAATAAAATTGCTGCAAGTATTATAGTAACTAAGGATTTCCTCTCCAGAGTCTTGACTTGTCGTCAATGTCTTTTTTTACTTACTATACTACTTTAGAAATACATCTGGTTTGGAAAATCCTCACTTGTTAGTACTGGCCTGCAATTTTTGCAACCTGTTTCTCAAAATTTTCCTCTATTATTTTCTATTTTTTCCTAGCAAGAAGCTCAATTGCTGACTGCCCTCTGCTCCCCATCTTCCAAAAATCCAACATCCATTTCATACATCATAATTCCACCTAGAAGAGAGAGAAACAACCAAGCTCTTGGCATGTGGCTCTGCCCCATTAGGCAAATTCAACTCAGCAATGGTTGTTTAAAATATGAGATGTTCCATGAAGTTCCCAGAAAAAATGAAAATGAACCCAAACAATCCTCAATATGTGTTACCAAATGAAAACTACATTTCTTAGTCTCTCTCCCTTGCAAGCAGAGGAAACAAAAGAAAGATTAGCTGGGTATATGGTGAATGAGGTTTACGTGTGGTATCCCTCCAATCTCCATGGCATTTATATACCACAATCAACAAAAGTCATATCAATGGTAGTTTTCATCAATTCTCTTTGCATTTAGCTTTCAATCAACAATTCCTGTTACACAATTGTCTTTGGTTCTTCTCTTTTGGAATCATAATCAATTCATTCAATCCATCAAGTAATATATAATTCACCAACATTGCAAATTTAACACAAATTTCTTCTAGAAGAAAATTCTTAAACAAATCAACCTGATGCTTCTGATGTATACAATCAAGCATCAAAAAGGGAGGTAGCCAGATTCTATTTTGAATTAAAACAACAAAAATTTCTTTGGTAGATTGGAATGCTTCCGGTGTGGAGTTTTGGGGGGGTGAACACACAACTCGTACAAAACCTGAATTTTATCAATAGTGCATTCAGACCATATGGGTATATATCAATCATCTTTGGCAAATACAACCATTTGAGAGTTAGTCTTCTCACTCAACATCTGGACTACTTCATTAACAGACAATATTCCCTAGTGTATAGAATACTGGGCATTATACACTGAAGGTGAGCATTGTAATTCCAGCAGAGATGCTTGCAAGGTGAGAATATATGAGCTAGTCTTATTCATTAGCTATTTGTAGGGAGCAGGATTTATATTATTTACTAGATAATCATACTAATTTCTTTGAAAAGTAGTTACAATTTCTTTGTTGGAAACACAATAACCCTAAACCATAAAATCCTATACCCTAAACCCCAATAAGTTTCATCAAGTCAAAGGACACAAAATCAGGAGGCTGGTAATCTTGGTTACAATTGCAAGCAGTTACTTGAAGATACATTTAGCTATATTACAACATAGCAGAAATGCTCAACACTCATTTGGATTGTTGAATGGTGTTACTCTCACATACTCATGGGTGATGATCTTACATCCTCTAACCTGCTGGATCTATGCTTGACAGCATATGCAACAACTCTCAAACTTGTTCTCTGACAACCCATCCTACCCTTTTGCATTTAACTTCTAGCCAAATTCTGTACAGCTATTCTTTGTACAAGAAAGACAAGCAGCTGGCACAAGCACTTATTCCTAAAACCCAATCACAAGTGGCAGCTACTTCAGCTGCAACTATGACTCAATTAGCACTGACGAGAAACGGATGCTGGCATACACCACATTCCACGGTCTCTGTTCCAAAGCCTGGCACTTGCACCTGAGGATGGATGTACACACCAACAAGCCCTTCAGTAGGTGGAGCCAAAAAATTTGCCCAGAACAAGTACTGACAGACACCCCTATTAAAGCCAGCAACATTTCACTCATCCCTTCACAACAAATTCTTTATCAAGGATGCAAGCTGTTGTCTTCTGAGTTCCACATATGCTTCCACAAAACAACTCTAAATGCACAACCATGATACAAAACAATGTCAAGGGAGTAATTGTTCATCACAAAACAGAGATTCATCAGCAAATCCAATACATATTGTATATTTCAATATACTCATGTATGTGTGTATTCCATTTGTAAACAGTACACATAAGTATATTTCATCCATGCGGTAGCAGGCAGAAACTTTTTATGCACCCTCATGTTGCATACATGCCAACCTGGTGAACCCCGTTATAAAAAGGCTAATGGCAATAAGAAACACCTGGAGGTGGACTGTGCAAGTTGGACAAGCCACATCCCGCATCTGTGTGCTGGATCCCTGTGGAGCAGATGAATTTGGCCAAGGCTGTGGAGGACCCTGGTTTGTTCCAGCCCCACACAATGGACAACAAGAGACACTTCCAGTAACCAATGAGATGCTTCCACATTTGCTACAGTTCAGAACAGAGGTACCAGATGACTTTGCAGGTGTACTCCTCAGGCTGCTGCTATCTTGGCTGCTGCTCCTTTCAGCTTTCCTTCCTGCATTTCGCTCCAGCTCCTCCTGATTTTTTAAGTTCAAATTCACAACACCACCCTCAAGCAGCATTTACTCCACTTATTCCTTTCACACAAACTGCAGAACCCATCTAGCTTTTTCTTAGATCAACTGCCTGGTTTGGTCCCCTCAGATTTCTTCAAACATCCCATTGCAAACCAGAAGTTCCTAGCCCTAAACCCTCCAAAGACATTTTCTTATCAGCCAAACAGGAAAGAATATACCAAGCCTTCCTCAGCTGCCAATGTCCATTTCCTGTCTCACTCAACTGTAAGCCTTTTAGGGACTTGATGAATTGCTTCCAGCACATCAGACCAGTGGATGTAAATACAAACTAGGTGACAGCAAGAGAAATCTATATGGAGCACTCAGCAGCATTCAGACCCCAGAAGCATGCAAAAAATTCCCATGGAATATATCCAAGGCCAGCAAGAACATTTTTCATGAAATAGGTCTAAAGTGAGAAGGTGCAAGAAGTTGCCTGAAGAGTCTTGGCCAGATCTTCATGGGTTCGTAGAACAGGCACCCTGTTGCTCGTATCCTTTGTGTTAGTTAGCCTTTGTGTTACCTCAGCCTGCAGGTATCACCAGAAGTCAGATCAGTTGTCATATTAATGAACTTGGATTTTGCACCACAAGACCCTTCACAGAAGATTTCAGCTTTTAACACTTGTGCCACTAACATGCTTAGGCAATGCCCTAAACTCCTGACCGCATGTCATTCAAACCCACATCAATGTCATTTGTGCAGAGTTGATTCAGTAGGTAATGTATGTGACATGATGCTCACCACATGTTAAGCCAACACCCAACATGGAATCAATCTGGTGCAACAGAAGCAACTAAAGTGCAAACCTTGAATCCCTCTCCCATACAAATCAGTTTCACCAACACCCATTGGCCTCCAGCTCAAGACCACAACAGAAAACAAATAGATTTCATGTTATAAACACCTACCAGGCAGTGATCACATACACGCACCACTTCAGCATCTGGCTCGGCAGTAAGTGCAGTTCTTCCTTGTGTACATCTGTCACAAAACAGGTCACCACAATTCCTGCAATGGTGCTGCACACACATACTCCCATAAAGAAAACATTCAGAATAGAACTATCTTTTTGTCTCTTGGTCATTTTCTTGTTGCATGAAATATGCTCCTAACAAAATTGTGGGATCTGTATGAGCAATTCTCTTAAAAAAAGTGTCACTCATTATATAGAAAATTTTGTCAGCTAGTTTAGATTGATAGGAGATGCAGCATTCCTGAACACATGGTCAGTGAATATCTCCCATTCTATTATACACACCTAAGGCAAAAACACAAGGCCGGAACCCTGAGGGACACAATACAAAGAAGGGAGGTTTAATTTCAGCAGCCCCCTGCATATGATGATTCTGAAAAGGAGACAGGACTTGGGCACCCACCCGTCGATTGAACGCAGAAAACTCAACACTACAATTGCTGCACTTGGTCGCTGCTTCATCCGGTACCTATGCAATGCACATGCCATGGGTTGCAGGATCTAGGGTTTAGGATTTAGGATTTAGGGCATTCAGCAAGAGTCACACACTTTGACCAAATTTTCAGGCCAAGATAACAGCATTGTCACAGGCATGAAAATTGTAAAACCCACTAGGCAGAAACACAAACATGTCAACAAGGTCAATCCTGGGACCACAAAACTAGAAGTCGCAAAGCTGAAGCAGAACATCTAACCTTCAACTGGGTAGAAGATACATACCCAGTGCTGCTTCTCTTCTTGAGTAAGAGCTCGAGGTCGAATGGAGACCCAATCCACAATGGAGCTCTTTCGTTGTACAACTGGACTGGGCATTAAGCTTGTACTGCTTGAGGCTTTGTTGGGTCCATCTCTTGCAAGCATCTCAGATAGCTGCCTCAAACAAGAGTCACCACAAACCAATTTGCCCACTTCAGCAAACTTGTACAGCATAAAACAACCCCAGATCCATCACACACATTACTACAAAAAAGCCAGAAAAAGACAACTGTCCTGGTGCTTGTTCTGCAAGACCAGCATAAAATGAGTTTGCTGTAGGGTAAAGAAAAGATGTGCATTTTCAAAAAGAACAGATGAACAGACCTGGACACAAGCTGCAGTGATTGTGTCAAGAATTGCACTAGTAGTGTGGCTGCTAGACTTAAGGTGGATGGTGCGCTGCTCAACATCTACTGCACTCTTGGCCCAAAATGTGAACACTGAAGGCTCAGTTACCTGCATCTCCAACACAGAATGCAACAGGCCTAATTAGAAGAATCTGCTGCACAACCCAATATTCCATTCTTGGATCAAGGCAAAACACCTCACACTGAGTAGTACCTCAGTCCATCAGGGAAAGGGATTCCTGAAGAAAGGTACTAGCAGACCAGAGGTTGAGGAGGAAATGCAGCAAAGCAGTGAGGAAAGATTTCTCACCTCCCACCGTTCAATGGTTTCTAAAGGATAAATGCGCAGTGTTACGCTCGTGCTCGGGTCCAACATCCTGACTCCATCCAGGCCTATCTGCACATCTCCACCACAGGAGAACAAGGTAAAAAAAAAGAAAATTTTGCTGACTAATTCCTGTCTCCCACAACTTGCCCTTCTTTCCATGGCAAGCATCACTATCATTTTTGACCAAAAGTTTGATACCCATTTGATCTTTTTTTCTCCTTCATTTCAGATCTCCAATAGTCCAGCAGTGGGATGAAGCAAAAGATAAAATCAGGTTTCCAATTTCAGCATAATTTTTCTTCCAGACTTGGATGGCAAAATTCCACAGATATGCGCAACCCTAAAATGAACCCTGAGATAAAGACCAAGAGATGGTTGACAAATTCCTGAGTTTGTGAGCAGTCCTGATCTTATACACCATCTTTTATCTTCCAGACTTGGAAGCAGAACTCATAATAGAGCTCACAGCATCCAATTATACAAACCCTAGTAGGTTGGTCCATGAAGGACAACTTCTTTTATCAGAGTGCATGAGCTTTGCTGATGATTACCAAACCCTAAATTCCACCAGCCCTGATTAGTAGATGATGCTGATGCTAAAACAAGAAAGGATTTTGAGCAGCAATATGTATGACAACAACAGGGTCATACAAAATACCTGGCAGACAACATCTTTTGAATCAGGCAACAGTTTGACCCGATACTTTTGAACACCTCCACCCAAGTCATATGTATCCACTTTGGGTGTTGCCCTTGACATTTTTGATCCACCCAAATTCTTATTATTATAAGTCACAAGGCTCGCTCCAGCTTCAAATCCACCTGAATTCCAAGATGACACGTGTGATCCATAAGTGTCAAACCCTTGTGCTTGTGGTTGCTGTCCTTGACCCCCATCATATACATATACCTCACCAATTCCCTGGCTCCCAGCACCAAATGCTTGTGCATCATATGCAGTTCCCCCACCTGAGGAGCTTCCTGACCTCCAAGGTGCAGAAGCTGGTGTCCCACCACCTTGCATATCACCACCCAGGTACCTAGCTTGCTCAAAACCCAGAGAAGCAGCAGCAAGCACACCACCATAGCCAGGACTTCCTTGCAGCAGCAGTCCATTGTCAAAATTGTAAGATGGCACTGTAGGAGCATAATAAGAATTAGGGTTGAACAAAAACCCAGAATTCAGATCTGCTATAATGGGCTCTTGAGCAGGAGTGAATGAACTGTGTGGGAAATCATAAGGGGAGCTAGGAGGAATCACTGGAGGTGGTGTGTGTGTGATGGGTACTATGGGTGGTGGAAGTGGCGGTGGTGGTGCATATGGAGGTGCACCAGGTGTATACAGATTAGAATAGTCAGGAGATGTCTGTTGATGATGCACTGCAGCTGGGGGTGCATAATTCGCTCCCCAACTTCCATAATTCCCCCCCCCATGCATGCTTTTTTTCCCTTTAACCCTAATCAAATTTCATGCAAGAAGATCAAAAAAAGGAAATTCGAGTGAGCTTTGGATTAAAACCCTCTCGCCAAAACAAAAAAGTCTGAGAGCCACCCAACACGTGAGCTCCCCTAAACCAAGACAGACAAACAGCAACCCACTTGACCTAAAATAGAAACCAAACTGAAACACAAAATCCCACAACAAAACAAAAACAAATCCAGTCACAATTCTCACAAGAAACAGAAGAAGAAGAAGAAGAGCAAGTGTGGACCAAAGATAGCAATTTGGGTGGGGGGGATGAAGAAACCAAACAAGTCTCCAAACTAACAATCCTTCCAAACAACCCACAACAAAATTCAAACAAATGATGCAAATAGGTCAGACTCAAATACACCAGTTCTTGTCAATCAATCAATCAATCATTGCACAAGTTTGACCTAATTTTGAACAAAAGTTAGCTCCTTTTTTGGGGGAATTGAAACTTAAAGAGTCAAAATTACAAAGGACAAAATGGCATGGTAGCCAACTACTATGTTGCCAGGGTTTCAAAAAAAAAAAATCTACTTTTCTCTCTATAGCCAAATTTGGCTAAGTCCTCTTGAGGATGATTGCTAGTCCACCAAGGTCACAAAATTGGGAAAAAAAAAGAAAAGAATTGTCACTATGTCATTATATAATTATTTGAAAAAAAATTCTATGCTTGAAACATATTTAGCTTCTTCACATGTATTCATTTTCTATTTATTTGCAAATGTGAATACAAACCCCAATGATTGGATTCAAAGTTAACACAATCAAAAAGCTTGAATATAAAATTTACCCAAAATCAAGAAAAGGGATGATGATATAATGAAGTTTGATTGATAGGACCAAGCAAATGTTGCCCCATGTTCAAACTAAAACTTCAATGATAATGATATACATAGAGAGAGAAAAAAAAAATAGTTTGAAAATGTTATTTCAACAATATTTTTAATTTTAAAAATTAGGTCCTCAATATAATGAAATTCAACAATTGTGGATGGAAGCCAATATTCATTCATTTTAATATTTAGTCACTATTTTTAAAAAATATTTAACTTTTTTTTTAAAAAATATTCATAGCTACAATTTCTTGATTTCTTGAGTTATCATATAAGCTAGTTGCTTTGTTTTCTATTGTTTGATAGAAGCAAGATGATGGAGGTAGGTATACATAAAATGACATGACAATTGTTGTAGAAATATTATGATGGTTTAAACCAAGGATTTTGTGAAGTGCTTAATGAGAGATGGGAAACAATAATTTGTAGGATAATATATTTATTATTATTTTTAAGAAAGTCATAAATGAAGAAATAGAGGTTGCATTACAACATGAGAAAGGTTTCTTCAATTGATATGTTATATTTGTCAAAATCATTTTGAAGCAATTGGAAAGTGGTTAGTAGGTAGACCACAAAAATATGTTTAAAATTTTATTATCAAATCAAAAGATCAAACAAGAAGAACAGCATGAATGCATTAAAAAACAACATAAAACAAGAGAAGATCATACACCAATTGGTTTTTACTAGGTCTTTGGCCACCCATGGTGGCTATCATGAAGAAATATGATAATAATTCACAAGCCTTACACTTTCTCAAAATAGCTTATAAGAAGCATGGAGTTTCAAGTTTGTGTGAAAAATTAAGGGGGGCAAGCTTGTGGGATTGATTTACACACCAATGTGATCTACATTCACATAGAGCAACTTGAGATTGCCAAATTAAAGAAGAATAAATATAACATGGTACTATTAAGGAGTATTCGAAACTTTTAAATATATTGGTTACTATGATATAAAAAAAATGAAAGGTGGTTTAATCACTTGTTATCATTGAAATACAACCCATAGTGTGAGGCATGATATAATATTTATTTCCTAAAGTCATACACTACATGCACATGGAGGTTTCAAGGTCACAAGAAAGTTTTTGAAAGAATAGATGAATTGGACTTTCAAAGTGAGAAAAACTTCTAATAGCTAGACTTGCTATTGACTGGAATCAACAAAGGCAAAACATGGGTGAATCAAAATACAAATCATATCAATGTATCAAAGATAGAAGACACACAATAAGTGACACTTGTCATTTCATCATTTGTAGATGGATTTTTCTTCCTTCTTTCAAATCATTTTATAAGCATCACAAAAAATTGCTTCCAAACATTAAAAGGAAAACCATGTGCATCAACAATGGATAGGATCTCACCTTTAATGATAATCCTTGGTCAACTTTGGAGACCACAAAAAGATTTGTTCACAAAATTGTTGTCAAATCTACATTCACAAGTTGAACAATTGAGTTTATCAAAACATCAAAAATGTTTTGGTTATTGGATTGATGTTCATTATATAATAGCTAGGAGTTTATAAATTGGACGAAGGATGATTAGCCCAACATTTTAGTCATCTTCATATTAGCAAATTGCATAAATGAATTACAACCTGTAAATCTGATTTTGCAATGACCACTAAAACATGTTTTTAAAGTCTAATTCAATACATGGATTTCATTAGTCATAAAAGAACTTGTTGCTAATAAACAAAGAACCACATGTGTTGATTTCAAAATGAATAATTATTAAATACATATTTGTATACAATAATTCATTAACATGTACACAATCAATTGCACTCAAAAGTCATTTGGAAAAGAACATGACCTTCATATAAACTTTAAGATATAAAACATCATGTTCCTTCTCTTTGTATGTAAGATGCATTGTTTTATCAATAGAATTCAATTCATTTTATTTGTTTTACTTTTCCAATATGAAATTAAAATGAAAGAAAAAAGGTTTAAAGTAATAAAATCAAATTATTTTTATTTGTTTAAAGCATGATAAGTTATGGATTCATATTATTTTTGTAGTTAAGCAAAGTAAATAAATAATTATTTATGTTGTAATTAACTAGATTTGGTGTGACATTTTCCAAACATTGATCAATTAGATGTAAGAGAAATTGGTGAAATTAGGCTTGTCATTAATGGCACCAATGTTTTATGTCAATTCCTTTAACTACTATTCAAATTGCCACAATAGTTGTAGCTCCGCTAACTGCTAGTGCAAGTAATGTAGCTACTTGGGATGACAAGAATGTTGCAACAATTCAAGTCACTAATAGTTGTTTAGATAATAATGTTCTTCAAATGTCCAATAAAAAATTACATCACGTTCATGATGTTTAACAAAAATTAAATAATATGTTTGAAAGTCAAGGTGTTGTCACCTAAATGGTTTTAAGAAATAATTTACAAATCTTAAAAACATGAGAAATTAAAAATGTTGTGAAACACATTCAATCTTTTTAATCATTATTGGAACAATTGTCAACCATAGGAGTGACATTGACCATTGATGACCTAGTTTTATCATTAATGAGATATACATGTTTATCATATAAAACATTTATAATCTCTATGCAAAAACAACCAAATATTATAATATGATATCATTGATTTTTTCAAAAAAAATGCTAATGAAAAATTTAAAAACTAACAACATGTCAGCCTTACATGTTGGCAAGAGGCCATATAACCCCAATAGAACATTCCAAAGAGTCGGACAACCTTTCTTCCAATCATCTTTCAAAGGAAATGACAATGTTGGTCCTTTTATATTTAATGACCGAAATTTTGAAAAAAATAAAAATAAGAAAAAATGTTTTAGATGTAAAAAAATGGGTCATAAAATTATAGATTGTAAAGTACAAATTGTTGAAGAAAATCAAAACATCATACAATCTAATTTAACTACTAAACATAATTCTAATGACATAGGAACTGGATTATATGGGGTATTTGCAAAAAAATTCATATGTCATTCTACACGACCATTCTAGTCGTATGGTTGTCCTTAGACCATTTCAAAGACAATTAAAAAATAACTACATCATTTTCAAGCCTAACTACATCATAATTACTTCCTTTATAACTATTTCATAACTTCTTTCTTTATAACTACTTCCTTTTCCTATTAACTTTCATAATAACTATCTCCCACCTTTCCTAATAACTACATCCATTTTATAGTTACTTCACTCCTTTTTCCTATCCACCAACATGGATATAAAAAAACAAATTAACATGTGTATTTTCATGTTGATGAAATGTATATTAATTTAAATTAAATTTGACATTGACATAAATATATGAAAACATAAGAAAAAATAAAAATAATTGATCGTCATTAGTAGTGTGTAGCACCATGGAGCTCAAATAGTCTATATGTGGCAATTTTAGCAATTGCAAAAAATAACAATAATACATGATACCTCGACAGTAGTGCAAAAAATCATATGACACATCACATTAGCTCATTTGTAAATTTTATAATAAGTCAAAAATTTGCCAATTTGTACATTTGGGGGTAATTCAACAAATGAAATAATTGCACAACTTTTGATGAAAACAAATTCTTGTATAAAAAGGAAATAACATTGCTTAAATTTCTTGAGCTAGGAAGGAGCTTCAACAACCTAATATATATTTTAAATTTATACATAGTGATGTATGTGGACCCATACAATTTATTTATTTTTTCAAGGTGCCTTTATTTTCTTACATTTGTAAATGATGAATTCCAATGTACCAAAATTTACTTTGTTAAAAAATAAAGTTGAAGTCCTTTTAAATTTTCAACAATACAAAGCAATAGTTAAAAACCAAAGAAAGAAAAAAAAAAAAAAACGTTGAAATGTGATATTGGGGGTGATTTAATGAGTTTAATATCTTTTGTCAAAACCACTGTATTTGGCATCAAATTACAACACCCCATACCCCTAAAAAAAAGGAATTTGTGAAAGAGGAATCCTACATTAACATGGTTAATCTTATTACACTTTTTCATTTTCTCTTGCCAAAGTCCTACTCGAGAAAAGCTTTAATGATTGCAAATTACCTTTAGAATAGATGTCCAACTAAAGCCATATTAAAAAATAAAAGCCTTTATGAGTGTGGCCATTAATTTGGCCTACTTTTACACATTTAGGATTTTGTGGATTCACTATATGTGTCTTAGTCCTCAAAAAATCTAAGGACAAGTTAGAATCACATTCCCATGAGTGCATTTATTTGGATATAATGATCAATCTAACAAAACAACTTATTATTTTTAGAAATGTCACTTTTGATGAAACTAATTATATGTATTTCACCACATAAAGACATGTTTGTAGAAGAAGTCAACCAAATTAATGATCTCATTCTAGATAATTTTTTTCTCAAAAGTTTAATAGGACCAACACATTTCATAAGTTCAACTCCAATTTTGAATTTATATTCTTGAAACCCATCTATCCCTAGAATTCCATCAATTAGTTATTATAGACAATCACCTTTAAATGAACCAAAAACATAAAATCAACCATTAATTAACATTGACAATTTCACATATCAAAATAATTCCATAACAATCCCAAATCTCAATGTTGTTGAATGAAATTCCATATTAAGTGTCCATGATAACAATGATCACAATGAAGTCCAAATTTATGCCTAAAGGGTTAACATCACATGAAAGAAGCCATTTAAGACAAGTTACACAACCTTCTAAACATACACAAAAAGTAATTAAAAAGCCCAATATATTCATAAAATAGAGGGTAATTTAAAACTAGGTTCTAACCAAAGTCCTAAAGCTTTATTACATGACCAAAGTTTAACACACATAGAACCTACCAACATATAAAGAAAGCCCTTAGTTTCTCAAATGCTTCACATTAGGAAAAAACCATTTAATCATAACTAAATTCCCTAAAGAAAAATAAAACATGAATCCTTACTTTTACTCAAAGATTGAAAACCTTTCACAAGCAAATGGATTTTGAAATAAAATACAAGCCAAAACTCAAATGGTAGTATCAATAAATATAAAACACATTTTGTGGCAAAATGGTTTACACAAATTGCAGGTTTAGACTTGTGAGAAATAATTTCCCCATTTGTAAAAATAATTTCATACATATATTATTAGCATTACATGCACACTTAATTTTGAAATTCATCAATCTAATGCCAAAATAACCTTCTTATGCGGCATTTTATGTGAAAATATTCAGTTGAAATTCCTAAAGGTTTAAAACCCTCAAAGTTTGACCTCCAACAATTTAAAAAGATACAAAATTCCGTATATGGCCTCCACTTATCTTCAAGAGCTTAATACAAAAGGTTGAATACCTCTATTCATTAAAAAGAAAAACGAGAAAAAAAAATCCCATCATATATGTCCAAACTCATGAAAATGACATTTTCATCATTTTGGCTATCTATGTGTATGATGGGATAATGATAACTTTTAAGTGTTTGTTAACAATTGCCAACCCTCCTTGAAAATGAATTTGAGATTATTTATGAAGGTGACCTTCATTCAATTGTTGGCCTTCGAATCATTTGAAACCAGGTCAAAAAATGGCTACTCATTTCACAAGACAAAATATTTACATGGAGTGTTACATTAGTACAACATGTTTAACTCAAATTCCATTTCCACCCCATTTGAAATAAGATATAAACTTTCCAAAGATTGTTCCCCTCAAATTTAGGAAGGTCAAGACCAAATGGCCTTGGTATTTTATACCCAAGCAATAGGCAATTCATGCACAATAATGTATACAAGACCCAACACCACCCACATCATCAATTTATTAACTCAAATTTGATTTATTCTAACCCCCACCATTGGTAAACAATGAAGCTAACCTTGTAATATATCAAAGGTACTACCGTTCTAAGGTTCAAATACCAACATCAAGCTAATGGAGACATCCCTTGTGGTTTTTCATATGAAATTTGGGCTCATGATCAAGATACAAGAGAATCTACTTCTAGGTATTATTTTTCAAAACAAGTGCATATCGATATTCATTTTACATGAAATTAAGTTTTGGTTCAACAAATTGTTTTAGAATATATTCCCACTACTAAAATGGATGTATAAGTATTTTCACCAATTTTTTTTAATAAAGTGCCATTATAATTGCATGAAGGCTTTGGATGTTTTTCAATATTCCATTGTCATGTTAATGAGCCCAAAGACCCTTCAAATGAATCACCATTACCCAAAATTTAAGTCTTCCTAGTTTGAAAACATTTTTCACCTTATTTTGGTTTACATAATTATGTTCTTGATCATGATTAACATCCAAATGCTTTAGCTTCTCTTTTATTTTCTTCCCAAACTTCCTTAATTTTTCAAATCTCATAAACCCCAACCCACATTTATGAAAAATGCAAGAGCCATGATAATAAATCCAAAAACAATCAATCTTATTTCCAACATATGCTCGAGGAAGTTTAATTATGTGGGAAAGCTATTTACATGGAAAATAAAATAAATCAAATGAATTGAATATTATTAATAAAACAATCTTGCAAATGAATTATCATTTTTTAATTTTACTTTTCTAATAATAACATTCAATAAAAAAATGTTTAGTTGGTTGCATGTTGTATGAAGAAAGTCAAGGAGATGAGGAACATGATCATCAAGGGAAGTCAATTATAATTTCAACAATTATAAACAACAAGACGCAACACGTATGAAAATTGCCAACCACCATAATGTCCCCATTAACCTTATGAATTCTTGCTAACAATTGGAAGTCAATGCCATAGATTAACCAACACATTGAGTTTTTATCATAAGATCAACAACAATCGAAAGACTTAACATGACGGTGGTTAGCTTGATAAACCCCTCTTCAGAATAAGAAAAACCTATTGATATGGTCATTTTGAACATTCTAAAGGCAAAAATCTTTTTTTTTTTCAACAAACAAGTCACCAAACAAGACGAAGAAGAATTCATTGAAAATGCCCTCACATGTTAGAAATGTTTTGCACACTTAAATGAAAACAAAAAAAATTAGCATTAAATTGATACACATGGTGTACATCCTTAAGGTTATGTTTCCCAACATATAGGACACTTATTTTGTGCATTGATTACATTACAAATGCAATCTTGACAAAAAATGCGACCACAAATAGTCGAACTTTTTAATTTAATTTCACCCATGCAAATTAGAGGACCAATGTTTTGTTTTTTTTTGGTGGATTCCACATCCATATCTTTGTGCTCATTTCTAGTCCACCATTGAATAATTTACCGAAAATTTAGCAATCTTTTGGGTTTTATCTTTGTGCCATGGACCTTAATATAACAAAGACTAAAAAACTTGCAAACAAAACCAAAAGCCATATCAACTAAGAATATTTTTTTACTCAAGCCTATCATGTATGTAATTTATATTAATATTTCAAATTCTAGGACTGTGGGGTATGGAAAAAATTGTCACCTACCCAACATTGATATGAACATGTGAAGATGGTGCACATTGTTTGAGAGAATTTGGCCGCAATTGGGTTGAAGAATGCCAAATGACAAAATATCCTTTCCTGATCTACCATACCCACCTTATATAAGGTTAGCTCCATTGTTAGTTCATGTTTTCAATCAACCCATGCTCTCCAAACCATTGACCCATTTATTAATTGCATATTACATTATCACCTTCAATGAATGGAAAACTTAGTATCGGTATTAATTAAACAACTTGAGTTCATGTATACTTGGGATAATGCAAGGTATATTTCACCTTTTTTCTTGCTTTCACCTCTTTTGAATTTCATCAAAGTGAGCTACACCATCAAGACCAAAACATAGTTTTGTCAGCATTGTAAATCACATCAAGGATTTCTTTTTTCTTCTTATTACATGTTTGAAAAAGAGTTGAAATCAAGAAACAAGGTAAAATGGATTAGCATTCTACACCTAAGGTCATTACACAAGTTTGTATAAGAAAAAACAAATTACATTATCAAAGATCAACAATTGAACCAAGCCCGATCAATCTTGGATTTTTCACACTTTGACATGTCTCATAGTTCATTACAATAATGAACGTTACATCAAAATGATATACTCTTGTACCTTACAATCATGGCAACAATAACAAACATTGTTTGCATTGTTTATTAATTTAAATAACTTTACTTGAGATTGTATGAATGCATTTATAATTTTCATCTAGTAGGGAAAATTGTTTTATAGGAAAACTCAAGTTGAAATTCAACAAAAATTATAGGTCACTTGTTTTTCCTTTGAAATTTTTTTGTTCATGATTTCTATCAAGGATTGTTATTTTGTGAGTGTGTGAGCAACAACATGGTCTTGTGAGTAGGAACAAAAAAATATATTCCAAAAATATTCCATCCATGTCAAATGAAATATTCCTTGACAAAATTTTGATCACACATCAAAATATGTACCTTGACAAAAATATATTTTAGCACGTTAACACAAATTGACATGTCATCATTGCCACATGGATCCACCACATGGACACTTGATAACAATGTCTATGTTCAAACAAATGTGAATACAAAATTCCACCCAACTTTGTGCCCCGTGTGTTGAAGCACAAAAAGGTTTATGCTGCATCTTTTTAAATATATTGCCTTTTGGAACTCCAAAGGACCCATATATAGTAGCCATTCAATGATCGCGTTATCCTTACATTTCCAATAAAATTTTAATAATATTTTCTTGCTTTGTACTCTCTATTTGCATTTTATCTATCTTTTAGCATTACCCAATTGCATTTGTTATACCTCTAATATAACGAGTGTTGATAACCCGTGGCTACGCCACTCCAGCCACCCCCAAGAAAAAGAGGGAAGACCCAAAAAAAAACGAAAAAAAAAAACACCTCCCTTCATTCCCCCGCCCGGTCCCCCCCCCCCTGCTAGCCCCCCCACCCATGTTGCCCCCCCCCTCTCTCCCCCCCCCCACTCCAACCACCCCCAAGAAAAAGAGGTAGGACCCAAAAAAAAACACCTCCCTTCACTCCCCCGCCCGGTCCCCCCCTTGCTGCCCCCCCCCCCCCCCCCAACTTCCTAACTGCCGCTCAGTAAAAAGTAACTTAGGTAAATTAAATAAAAGAAGGTAACTTTGAAAAGGTAAAAGACACACACATGGACAAACAGACACCATGTTTGTAATTATATATAGGATTTTGCATTATTATTACCTCGAAAGAATATTTGCATCTTCCCACTCATTATTATTAATTTGCATACTTAATTACCTTATTCAGTATCTCCATTTTTATGAGTTCTCTCCAAAACAATGACAAATAGATAAATAATTACAAGCAAAAGACCATTCATAATTGAGTGGATGATTGAAAATTTTTTGTTGCAAACAATTTTGGACTCAATTTTGGAGTAAATAACAAGACCATGGTGAATTTTTCAAGATGATATTCAATTTGACCTTTTATGCTCATTGTTAATTTTTAGGAAATAGGGCACTATACATAAAAATAATAATTGGATAATACAAATGAATGGGTCGCATAGGGATGGGCAAATGTAAAGATGAAACAAAAAAATCCATATATTGCCAGGAAAAGGTTGAACCCCAAATATATAAACCATGATATAAAAGATTATCATCAAGCGATGTTTAAACATGTATGAAATTCTTGAAACAACGTGAAAGCCTTAAAAACCCATTGTGAAAACATTATTTTATTAGTTTTTTGAATTACTTATCAATTGAAGACTTGGTCACCCTATGTGAATTATTATCAATAGAAATTGCAAAATCCCCAAAAATAATATATGTAACTTTAGGCAGGCGGGCTTGGGTCTCATAACATGAAAGAAACAAACTCCTACAATCACTTGCGAATTGATGGATGATTGGACCACCACCAAAATCACAAGAATTGCAGGATAGTAAAAAAAGATGACGTCCAAACCCTTGACGATAAAAGAGATAAAAAGATCTTAATTTTGCATAATCTTATGTCTTGTTTATTTTCAAATTTGGGTTTCTTACATTAAAGTTGTAGTTCAATATTTGAAAAAATTGAACCAAATGTAAAGGAATAAAATGCATTTTCACAAAACATGTGTGCAGATTCTAGAAAACAAACATGTAATGCATGGGTTCAAACAATAATAGTTCAACAATGAAAGGGGGATGGAGGAGCAAATGATAGCTAGTGATAGTAAATTGCACATGGAAATGGTTGAACATATGTGATATTTATAAAGGCAAACAAGGGGAAATGACATGTTAAAATTAAAGGGAGCAAAATTTAAATGGTGTCCATTCAATTAAACAATGTAGTGCATATAATATTTCACACTGCATAAATTTAAAAATAAAATGTAATCAATGGAAAATGGATTGAAATAAAATGGTTTCAATTGTAATTAGGGATTAAAAATGTATTTTTTATCACAATATTAATAAAACTAGAAGCATACATGCAAAAAAATACAAGAGAAAATGAGGCCTTGAATGTCAACTGTAATTGAGAAGTATAATTTTAGTAATAAAGAATGTAACATTTTAAGTATGCACGTGGAATTTGTGTTTCTCACAGTGATAAGAAAAGAATTGTGTTTAAAATTAAAGAAACTATTGAGAGTAATGCGTTGAAATGGTGTATAACTTCAAAGCGATGAACTGGTGCAAAATGGGATATTTAGAAATATCGTGCATTAATTAAGGATCAACACAAAAATATTTGTTATGACTATTGAAATAAATAGTCAGTGATCAAATAATAGAATGTAAGTAATTGGTAGCCATAAATGTTCACATCCCTCACATTAAGAACCACGTTACAAAATGATAAATGCAAAATGGACATGAACCTCCTCAACAATTGTATGTAATGAGAAACATGCATGGTAGAATGTAAAAGGGGTATGCATAAATTTTTCTTTACAAGTGTAGTTTTGGAACTATGAAAATGCCTACTAGAATTCCTAGATACTTAGATTTGTATCCAAGAGTGGATAAAAAATAGATGCAAGTGATCAATGTAGACTATAATGTTAGAGTGGGGTGGTGGGCATCAAGAAATAACATGGAGGAATACAAAGTCTAAGCCATTATGATACAAATGTTCAATTCGAATTTTATGAACAACTTGTGACAAGCTTTTAGTGATAATCTATGGCCAATGAAATTGACAAACTGTAATAAGAAAACACGTGTACTACGCCAAACAAAGTATTTGTTAGGGATGGACCATGTGGAACAATCTGGATTAACAGAAGCTTCATAGAAAATTGGCGAAAAAATGTTAGTGATCCAAAAGATGATGGGTATGGATTGCGTATTTTAAAATATGATGCAAATAAGGATACAACATTAAAAGACAAAGAAGAAAACCTAGTGGAAGAAGAGGAGGAGATGAAAACACCATTGCCATCAACATCTGAAGATGGAGAAGACTTAGAAAGCACAGATGAAAAATATTTTGTTGATCATGACATTGAGAAGAAAGGGGGTCACCATCAGATGTCTGTGATCACATGCACCCATAGAAATGAAGATTGTCAGGAAAGTTGTAAATATCCCATTATTTGTAAAATATTGAGAAGGAACAATAAACAATATATGACATTGTTGAGTAGAATAAATTAAAGTATATTGAAGTTGTTTCATAATATTGACTTCTCATTAATGGAAATGTTCAGCACAAGATTCTTGGGAAAATAATTATGTAGATACATGTATCAAAGAGTTTTACAATCCTCCAAAGACACCAAAAATAGAAAGCGAAGGTGGTGCTAAAGCTTTGGATTTTGGTGATAAGAAGTGGAACACGCAAGAAGCATGTTGAAATTGATTAAGACAATCATTAAAAAAATCACAGTGGAAACAAAAAAATTGAGGATAAACAAGAAGGACAAAAAATGCAAAAACACTGACACAATTCCCATCCATTGTTGAATTGTCTAAAAGACTAAAACGACTTACAAATAAAAAATGATTATTTAAACCTTGACCATAGAATGCTCTTCATGGGGGCTTCTTTTTTGCATACAATATATTTGCGTACCATGATTGGTCATGAAGATTCCTACATTGAACTTTATAATAATCTTTGAAAAATTTGAAAACATTTGGAGAAGTTTTTGTCATAAGCATTAGAACACAAGTCATTAGTCTTCCTTCAAAGAAATATGTGAAGGTGCTATGATAAAGACAATGAAAACATTAACACATTCTTGTGATCCATTTTGTTTTCATGGGGTTCGTATTGAAATGATTATCCCAACATTACACTAATAGGAGGTAAGCCCAACACACCATCAACGTGCATAATTTTATTTTATTTATGTTGTTCCTATTATTTGGAAATATCATTAAAATAAAACAATGACAACAAGAAGAAGGAACATATCTCTTCTATGGTATGTGGTTCACTAATCTCATGCATTTTATTTTCACTATGTATTTTCATTAGTTCATTCCTTTTGTTGCCATAGTTGAAATTTTTAGAATATGAAAAGGATCTATTAGCAAACCCTTCATTTACATAAAGTGTCGCCATGACAATGACATTGCAGAAAGACAACGTTCTAATGACAAGGATAGAGAAGAGGGACAAGCCTGGTGGAAGTTATTTTGACATGTTAGAAAATACTTTCTGGATTATGCAAGTTATTGTTCCTACAACATCATTGTGATATCAGTAAACAAGATTTCTTGAGCCCAATGAAGGACCAAAATATATTATAAAAAAATGCGATAATGTTTTATGAATTGTTGAAGGTTCATTGATTTATGACAATTGAAACTATTAAAACCACTTCTACTATCGAATTTCAATTGAATCCTTTTTAAAATTGTCCAAGAAGAACAACCATATGATTGAAATCATCCCAAAGATGACAACCACATGAAAAAAATATGCAAAATTACATATAGTAAAGGACGCCGAGGTCGTTTTTGGTGAAGCTCTTTCCATCCATCCATCCATCCATCCGTTCGTCCGTCCCATCATCCATCCATGGATGGCATCATACATGGAAGAAAACCCTGGTAGAAATAAATAACCCCCCCTTCTGCGCATGTGTTGTTGTTTAGGAAAGGCATGCCCGGCCTTAGGGTATTGATTCTTAAGAGATTGGGTTAGCGTGTCATTGAAATGGAAATCATCACAAGGAACAATGTCGACAATCGTGTGTTCATATTCCTGTTCGAGTGAAATTTGTGATGACAATCAACAAGAGTCAAAGTCAGACATTGAACAACGTTGAAATATATTTGTTGTCTTCGATCTTTTACATCTCACTAGTCACAAGCAGTGCAAACATCAAGACTTTCAGCAGGCAGGGTCCCAATTGATACATGCGGAATGTGGTATATAGAGAGGTTTTGGAAATGTAGTTTATAGTTGTAATTTTGTAATATGTATCGTCAAATACACACACTGTCCATTAGGCACGAGGTTCAAACCAGTATCCCATATACCAGCTCCTCAATCCTTCGTCACTGGAATTACCTTCAGAACTTCACAAGGGAGAATATGATTGCAGTTGCAATCTAAACTGCAAAGATCGAGGGAAAGATGATCACGGCGGCTGCCAGAAAATAGAGAGAAAGAAGGCCAAAAAAAAGGAATCACGGCTGCGAGCTTCTTCTAGACAAGAGCTTCACGTAAAATCGGCCGTTGGATTCATGTGGGATAACTGACGTGTCAGAATCGGAAATAAGATAAGGCAAAATCGGATCGGATGCCGAGATCCGGCCAATCGTGTATCAGTTTCCATGGCCGTCAGATGATACAAAAATCTGATGTGGCAGCATCGTGGCTCTCCAATAGATACCATTCTCTACACAGCGAGAAGCCAGCCAGCAGGGTCGTCGTCGGTCCCTGCTTTCTCCAAGACTGTTTTTGAGTCTCATCGATTTTGCGGTTTTTACATAAATCCTCGCAATCTTTGTTGTGATCAGATCGATTCCCGAAGTACATTTTCTGTTTTTATCTCTTGTGTTGTGTGTTGTTGATTTTTTTTGGGTGCAGGTTTCTGAGGTTTCAACAAGGAGCTTGACACTAGCGAAGTGAGAACCCCAAACCCTTCCCCTCATTTTTTTTGCTCAAATGTTTCTGTTAAGATGCCAGCCCCCGGCGCTGTAGAAGGGCTTCGGCACGACTATTCGCAGAGAATTGAGAAGCAAAAAGTCCCTTGAAAAAATTGGCATATACATGTGGTGTGCCCAATGTGGGGTGGTGCAAAGTGCAAACTCTAGTTGACAGGCTCTAGGGTTTTCAACTAGAAGGCTCGCAGAGAACTAAGAGCAAAAAGACGAGTTATCTTTTTGATGAATTGTGTGGTATGATGCAGCCGATGTGCAGATTTTTGGGGTTCTACAAGAGTTTACATATACAAATGGTGTTGATCTTTGTGCAGGTTGTACGGTTTTCAACAAGGGGCTTGACAGTAGTGAAGTGAAAACCCAAAACCCCCTCCTCATTTTTTTGGTCATTTCTGTTATGATGCCAGCACCGAGGCTGTAGTAGGGTTTCTGCAAGAATATTCAGAGAGAATTAAGAAGTGAAAGTCCCTTAGAATTTGGAATACACATGTGGTGTAGCCAATGTGCAAACTCTAGGGTTTCAAGTAGAAGGCTCACAGAGAAGTAAGAAGCAAAAAGACGAGTTATCTTTTTAATGAATTGTGTGGTATGATGCAGCTGATGTGTGGGTTATAAGGTTCAAGAAGCAAAATCCCATTTCTGCGTATTTGGGAAGAGCATAGACAGAAAATGGCGAGTGTTTCAACTCCAAATCAGTGCACCCTGCAGCCATGTGGTGTAACTTTGTGCTCATCATTGAACAGGCGAAGCATTCATGCCACAAGGTTGAGAGCCATTCCTTTGGTGCGGCCCTGTGGCGTGATTAGGGTTAGGGCAGTTGCGGAGGGGGAGCCAAAACCAGTAATCAGGCGCAAGAGAACCGCTCCTTACCCATCTCCTGATGCTGCCCCTAAGCCTGAAGTTGATGAGATTGTTCCGACAGTGATGGTGGAGGATGATGGTGTTTCAGTAGAAGGTGTGGCCAAGGTTGATAGGGAAGGCCCATCTGCACAGCCTTCTTGGGGGTGAGAATCTTTTTTTTTCTTTATGTGGTTTCTTTCTTCTCTGTGAAGCAGCATTTCCTTCCTTACCCTGAAACACTTAAAAACAGAGAGATCCTTGGTTTGAAGCAAGAAAGACAACTACAATGGCACCAATCAAGCTGTGCAAGTCATCACTGTGGAGGAATTCAAGACAACAGCATGATACCTACAAGCTGAAAACTGTAGGATTGCACTCAGTGATGAGTCGCATGGGAGCTTAACATGCATCCTTTAAATTGCATGTTGTGGGACCTAGCAAGTGATCAGACATCCAATTGTTGTGACCTTTTTGGGGTCATCTCTCTAATAGTTGGAGGACCCATGACAGACATGCAATTCCAATCTTTGAATTCCTCTCTTGCTCTAAGAATGCGAGGTTAGCAAAATTAATTAGCATTCATGAGGTTATGACTGTGCTCATTCTTGTGGAGATTGTTTTAGTTTTGCTGTACTGGTACAACAGTTGCCTTCCAAGTGCTCTTGTGGAGTTTTCTCTGCAGTCTAATAGATATGTTTTCCAGAACCTAAAGTGGATTACAGCATCCAATTGGTCATCAGTGGTGTGCTTAAACGATTTGTTGAAGGTGTATGAGGCTGAACTACTAGCCTCTATGTAGACCTCTCTGTGCCTAAGGTTGAGACGCTTGCTTGTATAGGGGCAAGCTGAAATTGATGAAGCTTACCCCCTCAAGCTTGATGTGCCTCGAATGAGGATACAATTGAATTTTTTGATTAGGTGTTTCTCGTAAGTGATAGCCAAGATCATGACTGAGTCTTGGCACTGATGCCAGAAATACAACAGAAACTCAAGGATGCAGACTTTTGGATAATTGTTTGGAAAAAAAATCTAGCAGATTATTATGTACTCATCCACCTTCCATATTAAATCCTTATGTGGAAGACTTTCTTTCATTCAAAAGGAGGACTTTTAACCTTGTTCTGGATTTCTTAATCACGAGTATGGAGATTTCTCAATGCTTATGAGAGTTATTATCTACCCTCCATTGGGAGCTGATGAAGTCTGTGGGGAGTAATGGCAGCTAGTCATTGCCATTCATGATGAAGGTGATTATTGTCTGATACTGTGTGAGTAACACTCACAATATTATGACTGCACTTATTCTGGTTCTGCTGGAACTGACACAATGCTTACCTTCAATGTGCTATTTTGGAGTTTTTCCTGCAATTTCATAGACACATCTTCATGCAGTTTTCACTACTTAGACAATGTGCTGTGAATGCAGGAGGGTAGGGTTGCTAGCAGGTGGTGATGTGGTCGCACTCCTATCTTTTGCAGTTATTGGTCGTTTTAGCCATGGGATCACAACTTTGGACTGGGATGTTGTCCGCACTGCAGATCCTTTCATTGCAGGTCTGTAAGTTTTCTGATCCTAAACTCTACTTGACTTTGATAACAGTCTGTTCAAAACCATTTAGTTTTGTTTTTGGTCTTTTTCTCTCTTGTCAGTAAGGTTGGGTCTCCTCTTTTTCATGCTTGTGATTGGTTGCTGTTATGCTGTGAGATCTGAATTATCCATAACCTTATTATTGGGTCATCTCTCAATTCTTTTCAGGTTGACTTCAATTGTAAGTATGAAGTAATTCTCAGAACTTATAAAGATAATTGCTAGCAGTCTATGTTGAACCATTCAGTTTTCCTTACAACCATGTATTGTTGCAAGTGTTTCACAAGGATTCTTACCTGATGGTAAGGTTGCTGCTTCTGTTGCTTGGTGATGACAAAACTATGTGATTTGGTGAACTGGACTAAAACAACAGTCAGCATTTTGCATTTTTCTTGCATTCAACTTTCTAACTGTCCATGGCACCTAGTCAATTATTGAGATGTACAATTGATCTTTTGTGATGTTCCACATCAACCTCAAAGGATGCAAATGTGTCTTGCTGCAGGGTGGCTGTTGGGGTCATATTTTTTGGGGGGGTTTGGACCTGAAGGACAAGGTCTAAATGGTGTGCCTTCTGCAGCATTGGCTGCTATCAAATCATGGGCAGTCGGCATTCCTGTAAGACACATATTCATTCCACCTGATCTCAATTTTACACTGGAGCATTGAGTTCTGAAGTTAATGTTATATGTTGAGCTTTTGGTTAAGGTGAGCTAATTTGAAACTAAGGTGGTGCAATTGGGATGGGGTGAACAGCTGGGGCTTGTGGTGAGGGGGCTTGCAACTGGTCATGTGCCCCCACAACCATTTATATTGGTTTCTCTGGGCAGTTTGTTTTTTCTTATGGTCAGTTGGCGAACTGTGTTCACACTGGTTTTTCCCAATGATGACAATAGTTTGCAGAAAAGGACAGGTAACAGGCAAGGCGGTGTGTTTGAGTTTTTTGAGGTACAGCTCTTTCCCTGGATTCTTTGTTCTATTTCCTTTCAAGGCATGTAGAGCATTTGTCAACGATGATGATAATGGTTTTCCTGTCTGATGTGAAGAATGTTGTATGTGTTGCAGCTTTTGACATCACTTGTCAGGAGATGGTAGCAAATGGGAGCTATTTGAAATGATGTTTTCTTTTCCTGATCAGCATAGTTAGCACTCATCAACTATCGCATTAAACTTGTTTTGGAGATGGGATGCATAGCATTTGAGATAATTTTTTGAGACACCACTAAAGGATGACAACCAGAGAGTGAGTGGACAATCTTGACATCAGAACATGGTAAGACTGTGTAGAACATGCCGCATCAGTATTGTAATAGCTTTTCCAGGTTCCACTAATGGCTACTAGATTCAGACACAAAGTAGTGTGAGTACAGGGACTGCTTCTTATTCACTGCAATCAGCTTCTCCAATCTGAAAGTTGACATACATGGAGAGAATGGCATCTGTTTGAAATGTTCAAGCAGTCTACCTTTTAACAAACGGCAATTGCTCATTACTCTATCCATAGTCACTTAATATTATACAAAATTGTATGTAATGTGTCCACAATCTTTCACAGGGATCCTGCCTGTGAATTGTAGTAAGCTAACAAGCTTTTCATGACCTCCTCTCAAATCTCAAGGTCTGTAGTCTGTACTTGCTGATTAAGCAGGTTTCCAGGCCCCTCTTAAATGGCAGAAATTGGTGGATTTAGTTTATGACCTACCTGTGCTACTTTGTGACCTACCTACAGACATTCACAGAAGGGAATGGGCCCTAGAGGGTGCATTTCTCCTAGTTTGTCGTTAAACTTGGGCTCACGAGGAGTGAGAATAAAGGTTTTGCGCTCTCTAATACATTTAAATGTATGTAGCATTCAACTGAGGGGGAATTTAACTGCTTTGTGTTGAATTCTTCACAAATTAATTCTAGACTAAACTTGTATAAGCCATTTTACCAAATTCCACATTCATCATGATGTCTTGTATGTACCATTTTGCCCTCTTGCCAAGTCCTAGCCAATTGAACACTCGTCATTGTTCCACATGTTTACTTCAATACTGTACCCACGACAGTCATTGGCTTGGAGCAGATTTGAAGTTCAGTTCTCCAGTTTTTCAGCTGTACTACTTTTAGATTTTCTTTGCTTTTGAGTTTCCTTTTGGGAATTATTGAATGCTGAACCTTAGTGGTCGGTCTAGTATCTTACTTGTGCTTTACATGGTAGGTAAGGCCCTCAGATGGGGTGTGTTACCAGAATGAGGAGTCTGCCCAAGGTGGAGCAAATGATGGATTCAAATCCTTGTTACGCCCCTGTCTGAGGGACTTAATGTGCACAAAGAACTGACAAGGAACCTTATGAAGTGTAAGAACTGTTTTACAAATGTACGATGCCTGCCTCACAGTGGAGGTAATTTTACCTTCATTCTAAGTGCCCTACCTAAAGACCTGGAGAATGATTTCTAAATCTGATCAATGTTTGAATATCCAGTGTGAAGAATGGCATCTCATCTGCAATATTTGTATTGATTGTTTTCCACAAAATTTGACAAGAGATGGGCCTGGTGGAGTCATGCTGCTAAATTTGCCATGAGACAACAGGAGCAACAACATTAGCAGAGCATAATTTGTGAAACTTAGAACAGTGCTAGATTATAAGACTTGGTGGAGCTTTTGCTTTTGCTTGTGACTTGCTCTCCAACTCATTGGCAGCTTCTGCATTTCCTGGAAGCTCCTCCTCCTCAGGTTGCTGCTGCAAGAAAGCGACCAACTTGTCCATCACCATGTCAGGATTGTCCTTATCAAGAATCAGAATTTCACTTATTTGGGCAGGTGTGACCTTGTGTTTGCCTTCAACTAACAAACTCTCCACAGTAGGAAACAATGGATGGGTTTCAATCATCAAGTAGTTGCGAACAAGGATCTTGAAAGCTGGAAAAGTGCAGTAAGACATCTCGATGTGCATATCCATTCGGCCCGGCCGCAGCAATGCATCATCAAGCTTCTCAATGTGGTTGGTGGTGAAAACCAGGATGCGCTCATCCCCACAACAGGACCATAACCCATCAGTGAAATTCAATAGCCCAGAGAGTGTAATGCGACTGCTTTCATCCTCTTTGATCATATTCAGCTCCTCTGCAGTGAGTGCATCATTGTCACTGCTATCTTTTCCTCTTTTTGAGCTTGATTTTGGTGACCGCTGACCAGAGAGATTGATGGAGCAGTCGATGTCTTCAATCACGATGATGGACCTATTTGTTGTTTGGATGAGCAGCTGTCGGAGCTCTGTGTTGCTGAATACCTGAACTCTCGACAAGAGTAAAAACAAGAGTGAGCGAAATTTAGATGGTCCATTCCTTGAGTTCCTATTGACTAATTTCAGTGGGTTGTTTATGAAGGTGGTCTTTGCAAGATCTGCATAGCAATCTTCAAAGAACCCACAAAATTTTTACCTGAGTAAGCTCAAGATCATACACATCATACTTGAGGAAGTTGGCCATGGCAGCAATCATGCTAGACTTGCCAGTGCCTGGAGGGCCATACAGCAAGTAGCCACGCTTCCAAGCACGCCCGACTCTCTCAAAGAAATCCTTCCCTTCCATGAATGACTTCAAGTCTCCCTTGATGCGAGCGATATTGGCGGGTTCCATGGCCAAGGTGTTGAAGGTTGAAGGGTGTTTGAATGGCACTGACTGCCACATGTGTCTGCCTCCAGAGAAGATGGACGAGGTCTTGCCATTTGTGTACAGCTGCATCTCTCTGCACACCCATGACAATTTTACAAGAAGCTCTCAGACATGGACTCGGCCAATGAGAGTAGTAGCTGGAAACAATTTCTTAGTGTCTGGAAGTTTGTTCTAGAGCAGCATCAGGATTGTCTCAAAACGCTTTTGCCAATTTTGTAACAATGAAAAACTATACCTGTTCTGGTGTTTGAACAAGATAGCTCTAGCATTGACATGATCAATATAGCGAGGGATTATACAGTCGCGGTCGCGCTTGTGGATCTTGAGTGTATATGAACGCTCTGAGGCTTCTTGTGATCCTCTCCCCCGAATACTGTCTCCTTGCACTTTCTGTACATTGTGTTTCCACCACAGTGTCTTGCCCTCAAATTTGTCCACCAGGCTCTCACCCGCTGCACATGTCAGAAAATAAAATAAAATTGTAGCCCACAAAAAACACAAAAAAACCATAGCTCTCAAAAATTGCCTACAAAAAGCACAAAAGACCATAGCTCTCAGTAGTAGTGCAGTGAACATAACTCTGGATGTCCAGCTGCAATTCCTGAGCCAAAAAACACATGCTTTGAGATGAACCCAAAACACAAACACCTTTGTGCAAACAGATCATGGACTTGGCAGTACAACTCGGACCTATACTCTCAAATCTTTTCTGAATAAAATCTGCAACAATTCTGAATTGCCATGCTAAGAAAACATTTCGTTGGGTCAGTCCAGATTGGGTGGAATTTGTCCACAAGGCTCTGAGCTATTGTGTCAGAAAAAAAATTTGCAGCCCACAAACACAAAAAACCATAGCTCAATGCATGAACATAAGTCTACATGGAGCTGCTATTTCTGAAGCCAAGAACCACATGTCTTGAGATGAACACAAAACACAAACACCCATGTGCAAACAGACCATGGACTCAGCAGTACAATTTGGAGTCAAACCCTCAAATCTTTTCTGCATCAAATCTGCAACAATTCAGAATTGTTGCCATGGTAAGAAAACTCCCTCAAATTTTTTCTGCATCAAATCTGCAACAATTCTGAATTGTTGCCATGGTAAGAAAACATATTGTTGGGTCAGTCGAGATTCAGTGGAAACTATTGGAATTGAAGGGTGTGCAACAACGAGAGTCTGAGAGTTGTTCTTGACTGCAAATGGAACTGGCACACAAAACAATTCGAGTGACATGATGAATGCAGGAGTTACAACTAACTTGTGAGGGAAGCAGATGTGAGAGAGGCTCGGATCATCCAGATGATGATATTCTTCAGACCTACTTACCTGCAAGGTTGGAGGAAGTCAAGGTAGAGTTGCGGACTCGAGTGAGGACCACTCTATTTGCAGACTTGCACATATCAGTGGCGTTGATGTGCAGCTGCACACTTTTGTACAGTTCATTGCTACTGGAATTCTCGAACTCTGGGATCTCGTAATGGATGTAAGGGTCCAAGTAGCTCCGCAGCACCTGAAGCCATTTGCTAACTGCGTCTTTGGCCTCCCGTGGTAACATTCCATGAAAGAATGCCACTAGTCCCACTAGGGACCACCAGTAGGACAGATCCGTGCTCATCATCTTTCTCATGGATCCACCCTGAACAAGAACAAGAACAAGAAATCTAAGCAGAATTTTTTTAAAAAAAAATTCTAAAATACAGAAGATCGCCAGCCAACGCTCAAGTGTAGCAATGAATCCGGCCTCTAACAAGCGAAGAGTTTCAGCTCAATTCAGTCCTGCTGTGCTTGGAAAAAAAGCTCAAAATTCACAAATTCTGAAGCAAGAAGCTGGGGCGGCCTCAATTCATTTCTGTGATGGGTGGTGGTCTCTTCCAAATTCTACTGATGTGCACAAAAGATCAAACAGCTGCAAAAGATCAAAATTTTGTGAATTTTGGGTGCTGCTGCTGCTGCTGCAAGAAAGAGATTCCTCACGCATGCCACCGCCTACCTATTCATCTCTAGAGCCTAACAAGTGAAGAAAGAAGCTAAACTAAGGAGCTGCAGGCTTCTTGTTCTTGTTCTACTCATACGCGGGCCGGCCTCCAAACTCTCAATTGGTTTTTCCTTGTGCCAATTGAAGACGGATCTCACAGTTTTATAAGCAAAAGCACAAGTGCAAGACCTGCTGAACAGGCTTCTTCTTCTCCTCCAAGAAAAGCTCTCAATTTTGTGTTTCTGCAAAGCTCGAGTACAATAGAAGAGAGTTGTGCAAAGAGCAGAAACCAAAGAAGAGAGGGATGCCCAGCTCCCCCACAGCAGCACCGGGGGCGGCATATTCTGAGCCTCATTATGGGGAAGAATAGGCCGGGTCTCTTCGCCACACCCTGGTGGAATCAACTAGGCCTGCCAGAATCTGCAATCAGAATCTGCCACTTGTGTGTTGCATGCTCTTAACTAGTGTTTTCTTTTTCTTCTTGAAGAATTGGAACCGGTGGTTATCTGATTCTGAATTTGGAACCGGTGGTTCTTCAAATGGGCAAACTCCCATTATGCAACGATTTGCAGGTGGATTTTCATAATCGTTATGTTGATTTTGCAGAATGGTCTTGTAGATAATTGGTCTCGGCACCTGCCCAAGTTACGCCTGGTAGATTCATCAGGACCCCTCCATTCCGACTTGTAATGGAACTAAAAAAGGGGCAGAAAAAGGCCATAGGAAAAACCATTACATTACAGTGCCATGGATATAAGCAGTTTCCTCTTGGAATTGGACTACTCTTGGGCCCACTTGAGGAGGACCTCAGAGAAGACCAAAAAAAATTAAAATAAAATTAAAATTAATTTAAAAAATAAATAAATTAAAATTACGTGCTTTGTTGCCAGACATATTGTAGAGCTTAGTTTGTTTTGGCAACAAGGTGCTTAATAAATATTATTTATTTATTTATTTATTATTATTTTTGGTCATTTATGTTAGGCAGTAAAATTAGTAATATTTTACAATTTGATATTTTAATTGTTTTGGCCATTCAAGTTTAGACATTGACAATAAAGGTGCGTGTATGCCCACCCATATTGGTCTTATTATGGCATCTTATTATGGCATGGTTCAATTCCTTTTGTGCTTTCTTTCTTTCTTTTTCTAATGTTCGGTTCTTTTCAATGATTGGATTTATTTCTATATATATATATATATATATATAATTATTTGTATTTTTCTATTTGTGTTAAAGGAAATTGCTATAGATATATTTTAGTGACAATGTTTCATTGGAATTGGTTTATGTAGGATGGGTATTTTGGTGATCGTCACTTTGACAATTTTAGAGTTGTTTTAGATTATAATTCATCGTAGATCAAGTTTTTTTCATTTTAGAATCGTTTCTTGTTGTTTGTTTTGCACCTTTTCAATGTTTTTGTTTGTTTGTATTTTGTTGTTTTTCTTACACCTTTTCAATGTTTTAAAAAAAAATCTATTTGTATTTTGTTGTGAACTTATCTAATGAATCAAAATTTTGTTGACATTTTACCTACCAAATCGAAATAAATTAATATTAGTGACACAAAATGACATATAGTGAAATTATAAATTTTTATTTTTGAAAAAATCAAAATTGATTATAAAAAAAAAATTATGTTCACAAAAATCATTGTCATTGGTAGTGTGAAGCAACATGGAGCCCAAATAAATATATAGCTCTTTCCATGTAAGCAATTGATAATGAAGGATGACCTCAAATTTCATTGTGGAAAGTCATAAAAGAAAAATAAAAACATAAAGAGAAAAACAAAAAAAAATCTTATAGCAATTGAAACTTCAAATCTCAAGATGAAGTTACACATTTTTGAGCTTACACCACTTTTATTGAGCTCTTGTGCATGCATCTACATTCTCACAAACAAAAGAAATTCCTCAACATAGGAGACTTCATAGCTCCCATTCAATTGGAAGAAAAATATATCAATGCCATAATCACACATTGAAGTTCTCGTCCTTATTTCAACCATTTCCTTCAACAAAGTTCTTGTTCTTATTTGAACCATTTCCTTCAACAAAGTTCTTGTTCTTATTCAACCATTTCCTTCAACAAAGTTCTTGTTTTTATTCAACCATTTCCTTCAACAAAGTTCTCATTCTTATTCAACCATTCCCTTCAACATTCATCAAAGTAAAATCTCTTAACTATGCCCAAGGCTACAAGTACTACTACTTGAAGGTGAGAGCGATCCATCAAACCCTGACTAGAGGCAAGAAAAACAAAGAGAATGAAATTAACCATGTTAGTAAACTTAGCCCCTTCCGACAATGTAAAGAGATAATACGTTCAATGTTTGACACTTTGTCACAACCTTTGGAAAATGTAAAGAGATAGTAGTGGTTCAAAGTTGGGCACTTCCTGCTCCTATTTTCCCCCAAATGTCCGGGCGGCGTGACAAGCAAGTGTGTGTCAGAATTTTCAAATAATTTTGAATTTGCAAAATGAAGACAATTCCTGGGCAGCTCACAAAAAAATTTACTTACCTCCACAAACTAAACTAAACTAAAATCGTAAATTTTAAAAAATAAAATAAAATAAAATTGTAAGTAAACAAATTGCCCATTTGAAACGCAACTTCAACAAGTGAATGTTTTTACTTTAAAGAAAGAAAATTAATTTTCTATGAATTTTGTGACAATTTTTTGCCTTCAATGTGCACATCCCCATTCATTTTTTTTCTTCCCTTCTTCTTGGGTGAGGAAATGGAGACCTATACAATTCGAAGGACATACAAACTTGGTCATAGCAGCTAGCTCATGATTGAAAGAGCTCCCAAAAGAGGCTTGGCCTTGAGCAAGCTTCAGAGTAATAACAACATATGGGACCCTCGGGTTTTTATTACTTGCTCCATGACCAACCAAGCCAAGATTCAAGCATCTATCTTATTAGTGTGTCCTTTGTATTTCAAACCGCATCCCAAAAAAGTGCCTTTTGCTTTGGTCCCTTTGTTAGCAATCACATATTGAATACCTAAATTGGGAATAGAGAGTTTCCCCCAAATGATTGGGCCCACTTTGGTTAGCCCCACTCGTGGTGTCGGAAAGAAAATCACATTTGGAATAGAAGCTTGACAAGGTTAATAACTCCCAAAAAATCCAAAGTTAGAATTTATTCCCCATGCACCATAATTTTCCCTTAGATGTACACACTAGGCTTTTGAAAACAAATTTTTTTTTGTTGTAAAAGATGAAAGTAAGAGCTAATACAACTATAATATTTTGGATTTATTTTTTAAATTAAAATAATAATTAAAAAGATAAAAATATATACATATGATCAATAGAATTTTCAAATTGACCTTATATAATTTGGATTAATCCAAAGCTTGTTTTCCCCAGCCATAGGGTTGTAGTAAATACACATTAATTTTTGGAAAAGAAAGTTGTGTTATAATTTGGCATGCGGTTTAAATTGTGTGCAAGTTTTTTGGGGGTGTAAAATGGACTTTGATGTTCATTAGCTTTGTTAGAATTCAACAAAGAAT
Source organism: Sphagnum contortum (assembly GCA_963920785.1). Classification (NCBI taxonomy): domain Eukaryota; kingdom Viridiplantae; phylum Streptophyta; class Sphagnopsida; order Sphagnales; family Sphagnaceae; genus Sphagnum; species Sphagnum contortum. The sequence continues at coordinate 10,062,268 of OY987292.1, read as the reverse complement.
GAATGGGTGCCAACTTTGGTTGGATGTATGTACGTACACACTAGACTTTTGAAAAAAAATAAAAAATTTTGTTGCAATTTGGGGTGCCTTTAAATTGTATGCATGTTTTTTTGGAGGGAAGGCGGTGGGGGGAGGGAGGGGAGAGAGAGGGGAGCGGGATGGACTTTGATGTTCATTGGTTTTGTTAGAATTCAACAAAGAATGAATGGGTGCCAACTTTTTGGTTTTGGACGGTAGCCAAACTTTCTCCCCGGGGCCTAGTTCAGTCTTTCACTTAATTTTCATCCATACCAAAGGCGGGCGAGTGAGTGAGTGAGCGAGGGACTTCACAACAATTTATTGCATACCTTTCAACCGATTCTGTCTATTCACCTGGCTTCAAAGTCATCCATAAATTTCATCCACTTGGAAAGTGTGTACAATTTTTGTCCTCGAGTTCGACCAATTGGCACGATTTAGGGGAAAAAATCACAAAAGTTAAACTTGTTGGGCCGATAGAGTAGAGCATATGGTACAGCAAGCCGACACACATTACAAAATGGGCGATCCATCATGTAACACATTGCTTGTTAGAATAACCAAAGAGGGGACAGACTCGGCCCACCTTTGGTGGGCTGTTAAAACAAGGAAGAAAGAGGGCGGGAGGTTTGGGGGGGGGGGGGGGTGTACCAGTTCCAGAGAACCCAGGTAGCCAGATTTGGCTCTTTCCTCTTGTGAACAGTTTGCCACTATCGGTACATCACAAAATGGGGGGGAGGGAGGGAAAAAAGACCCTGTGTTTTAGACCTTCAAATTAGTGTTTTTTACCAAAAATGTCTTAAAAAGGCCACCCAAGCTTTGTAAATTGTAGTTGTGATTCACATAAGGCCGTGTCACAAGAAAGGAATGAAAAATTTGTATTGTAGCCAAGATATCTGGTAATGTATCAGCTTCTCATGATTTAAATGTGTAAAGAAATGGGCCGAGGAGTCTACAATCAAGAGAGTGGGCGTCGGTACCCATGCTTTTAGATTTATATATACACACAAACTTATGCACGTGAGACACACACACACACACAAGCTTACAGCAATGAGGGCCAATTGTGTACCGATTGTGCATAATTGAAGAAAAAGTTGCAAAAAGCTCATCATCAATGTGGGCCCTATCTATCGGTTGGCCCAGACTCTCTCTCTCTCTCTCTCTCTCTATACCGATATACTACATAACAGAGTCTGACAATAGGAAAAAGCAAACACAAAAAGATAAGAAGAAGAAAGCAAAAGCAAAACATACATGATCAAATGATTTTGATCATGTCTCTATGGAGTATAGTAGGAGTTCCCCACCCCCCAATGCACCAACCCTTGGAAACCCATTATGAGCCAGTTGTGGATGAACAAGAACTCAGAAGAAATGCACCACTTTTGGTGCGAAAACTGAGTTTCATCCTGTTTTGACCCCGTCTTTCCTCTTTCTTGAGGCGCCTCCACTGCTGCTGCTGCTTCATATATTTTCACTGCTCCCACATGTACAACTACTGTAATTACCTCGAGTCGAACCTTGTGCATTAAATGCTGGGTTTCAGCATTTCATACCCAGATTTAATGAAACTTCCTTACTTTGCGGAGCTCACTCCAAGAGGGGGGGGGGATAGGGGCTGAAAAGAGGCCCTAAGACAAAGGGTGGAGACAGGATGACTTTTAATGAAAACTCTAATAACGATGTGAAACGTGTTTCAAAAATCTCTGGCATGTTGGTAGGACCTCTCAATCAACAGTTTTAGAGCTGAACTGTGTCCTTCCTGCAAATTTCATTCCAGATCTCACAAGGAAAAAAAACACAAACAAACAAACACAACCGAACTTAAACTGTCTATCACTCACTCAAGAGATTCCACCTTTCACCTCAAGTCTTCTTAAAGTCAATTGCTCTTTCAAATTTATGCTATTGGCACAATAGAAGATTTACCTACAAGCGCCTAGCAAAATAGTTTACAAAGTTCATAAGGATGTGATCAAATATTTTTCCCAAGTGCCGTTTATGTCAAACTTAAGAAGCATCATCATTCACACCTAATGGTTAGACATTAGCCTGATGTTAAAATGTAACCTATCGTGAAAACAACGGTTAGGTTTTTGAGAACTAGCATGTAGTAGTCATAATCGAGAAAGTTTATTGGAGTCAAAACATGTGCACATACATTCACACCGAAGGCGGCTAACGGTTAGATGTCATCATGGCTTGTATCATTGCTTTGACATCCGACCTAAAAATATCTCATTCACATCAATCAAAATAAAGGGTTATAAGTGGGAAGAATGGTGACCTTAGTTTCCCCCCCCCCTCACAATATTCTCTAAATTGCATAAACACTGAGTTGATTGATCTTTTTTCTCCTCTCTACAAAACATTGTATGAAATGCCTAATATTTAAAGGGTCTGGCTAACGCAACACACCTCGATGATAGAAAAACACACCTCTTAACCCGATCTGCCTAGGTTGTGAGGAAAACAGGGTCCCTCAGTGTAATGGGTTAACTCTTGGGTGGGTTGTGAGAACTATCAGTGAGAGGAAAAATCACTCAGGGTATCGGTATCACTCAGTGTAATGGGTATCCTCTTGGGTGTGTCCGTAATGGGTATCACTCAGTGTCAGGGTATCACTCAGTGTAATGGGTATCCTCTTGGGTGTGTCCGGGTTTAGGGTTTCTGCACTAAATCATGTGTGTCCGGGTCCGTCCGTCCATTCAATATCCTATTGGCTAGAAGATTGTCCGACGTGTGATTGGATGGAAGGGTGGTGAGTTCTCTCTCTCACTCATAAACACAAATGAGGAGGTGAGTTCTCTCTCACTCACACACACACACATTCATTTACATGTGTAAATGGGTCTAACAACTAGGGTATCACTCAGTGTAATGGGTATCCTCTTGGGTGTGTCCAGCTCCGTCCGTCCGTCCGTCCAATATCCTATTGGCTAGAAGACTGTCCGACATGTGATTGGACGGAAGGGCGGAAGGGAGGCGAGTTTTCTCTCTCACTCATAAATGGGTATCACTCAGTGTTTATGAGTGAGAGAGAGAACTCACCTCCCTTCCGCCCTTCCGTCCAATCACATGTCGAACAATCTTCTAACCAATAAGATATTGGATGGACGGACAGACGGACACACACGATTTAGTGCAGAAACCCTAAACCCGGACACACCAAAGAGGATACCCATTACACTGAGTGATACCCATTACAGACACACCCAAGAGGATACCCATTACACTGAGTGATACCGATACCCTGAGTGATCTTCCCTCTCACTGACAGTTCTCACAACCCGCCCAAGAGTTAACCCATTACACTGAGGGACCCTGTTTTCCTCACAACCTAGGCAGATCGGGTTAAGAGGTGTGTTTTTCTATCATCGAGGTGTATTGCGTTAGCCAGACCCTATTTAAATTTAAGGTTAGATTGTGTATTAACTATCATGCACACTAAGAGCAAGTTAGCACCCCTCACCAAGTAGGATTCTGGATCATGGCAAGGTCCTTCTTGCACTTGTTACTTTTCTCACACATTAGAGTTCTAAAAAGTGCCCCAAACTGGGGGCGATTGGACCTCAGTTTTGTAAAAAAATGAGGACCAAATCAAACGTTAGGATGAAAACAGTGCACAGATTAAAAAAAAAGGGGGACCAAACTGTTTTTCCTCTCCTTCATTGGTCCTCACAGGAGTTTCACCCCTTATTTTGGATTTGCCTTGCCTGGGTCTTCACTGGTACTCATCTTCTTTCATTTAAATCAAGTCTTGTCTAAAAAAAAAACTCCTGCAATTAATTGGAAGTGAAACCCAGTTCCATTAAACAAGCACCCAATTCTCTCACTGACTGTCTGGGAACACACACAAATTGGGGATGAAACAGAGGATTAGAGGGTCAAAGACAGGGTGACTTTTAAGGATAACAATAGGAGCATCAACATGCTAACCACCATGTGTTTCCAATTTAGTAGGTCAAATAGTTATCATCCGTATGAATGTAATTTAAAGGGCAGAGCCATTAGACGACAAGAATGAAGGAAATCCACCATGTGTTTCCAATTTAGTAGGTTGAATATTTATCATCCTTACGGATGGATGTAGCCATTATACGACAAGCGGCTTGTTACTCCAATTTGTTTCTCCAAATACAAACCTGGGGCCCCATCTGGTGCTAACACCTAATGAGTGACTTGCAGGCTGCCATGCTTGGTTAACCTTTAGTGCTATGCTACCCACAAAATTGGCCATGAGTGAGCTCTCTGACCTTGTGACTCCATTGGGCTACTCACCAAATTTGAAAGTACAATTCTGGAAGAGTCTTCCCTCGAATGTGAGGAAGGAAGGAAGGAAAGCAAGCAAAGCATATGTTTAATGAACATACGACACTATATAGGCTATCTCCCCCATTCACAAAACAAGCTCTACTTTTAACTTCAACATCATCATACATTTTATTTTATCAAATGGTCCATTTGTATTATACAACGTGAAGGTGGACAACCTTTTATTGGTTTGAATGTCCATTCAATGAAAAGGAATTTCAAACCGCTACAAAAGGTTTGATTCTTGAGAGTTCAATGACAAGACAACATTTTGTTGCCTTGTGAAGAGTATTGAGTGAACTAGTACCTATATATTCGTAACATGATAAAATCTTGTGTTGAGTGTGTATAATGGTTTTTAAACATATCCTTTGTGTAAGTGTAAATGAAAATTCGAAACTTACTTACACTGCTTACTTACATTGTGTGAGTGCAAAATTTCTCGTTCACATTTGTGTAAACGTAAATGCCTAACTTTGGATGAGTAACTTTTAAGTATAAATGATATACACTTAACCATTGTGGAAGTCCATGCAATTTGATATAAATCCATGTAATTTTTTTTGAAAAAATAAAAATTCATGCAAGAAGGTCAACATGTGTGCCATTGAATAAAACATTTCCCAAATTTTTTTTTTGGTGATGGACCAATCAATGTGGCCCATTGCCAAAAAAAAAACATTTGAGCTTTGGGATGAACCTTAATCAATTAAATAAATTATGATGAATCACAATAGGTACACAAGCTCTTGTAAAAGCCTGGGCAAAAAATAATGACGAAAAAAGTCTAAAATAAAAATTCTACTCAAGCAATAAGTTGGTGCAACATGCACCTAATAATATACACAAGAATGTGCATCCAAGTTATTCCCCAATAGCACCACAATTTGGTCTCTATCCTTTGCCCAAAAGTGCGGGCTTGTATTATATTAAGGTGGGCTAAAAGGAAGTTCTTTCACTATGTTTTATTGGTAGTAAAAGGTTCTATTTGGGAAGCATTACATGTCATAGATGTGAAGGGCAAATCAAAGTCGCCCATTGCAAAAAAAAAAAAAACATTGAGCTTCATGACGTAGTACCACAACTAATTAATATGGATAGGTATAATCACTAAAGGTTTACAATTGTGTAAGTGTAATTAACATTATTTTATAATTTTTTCATGTATGTGTAAAAAACAATTCACATGGTGAACAAGTAAGTGTAAATGCCAAAAATTTGGTAGGGTAAGTATAAATCATTTACATTTATTTAATTTTACATTTACCCTATTTATTTAAATTTCTTCTAAACATTATAAATATATTCCATTTCTAAAACTAGATTATGCACATGACCAAATTTAACACTTCCCAAATTAAGTATAACCACTTTGAAACCATGGTCAATAAGGTGAAAATATTAGTGTAGGTGTTTTTTCACCTTGGCCATGTGACCACATCAAAGTTCACAACAAAAACTTGTTCATTTTAAAGTAAACTATTTTGTAAAAGAAAAAAAATGTGTTGGTATTTGGCACCTAGTTTTAATATTAAAAAAATGTTTTTGGAGATTACCACATTGGGGGCTCCAAGAGGTGTTGCGGCTTGAAGAAAGGGCCCAAAGGCAAGGTAATTTTAAAGATAAATTTATTGTTTCAAACATCAATTCAAGTTGGTAAAAACCAAACAAAATTAGTGTGTTTAGAATGGCAAAGGAGTCCATTCCTATGAATAATAATGGACATTTGTGGATCTACAAGGAGTATAGTTTAGTTGTTGTTCATATTTAATATTATTTTTTCATATAGGTTGTTTTTATAACTAGATAAATGGAAATGCGATATTAATATATTTTAAATTTTTCACTAGATAAAATAAATCCAATTGATAAAAGGTGAAATTTTGTGTATAAATTGCGTGAACACGTTCTCAAATGGTGGTAAATTTTAGGATTCTTTTATCCTATCCATAAGTGATAATTTGACACACATTGCTATTTGATTTTTTAGTTTTTTATCTAAAATGTGGGTGATTCAAAAAAATATTATATATAAAGCACACAACAAAAATCTCATTTGATGAATGTGAAAGCTGATACATGAATTGAAGCTCAAGAAGGAACCAATGAAAATAGCTATCAAAGCCAAACAATTTGTTGATGAAGAGGAACAATATATGTCAACATTTAATGTCATCAATGTGTTAGAAGATTTCAACATTGATGACATGAAAATGTTGGAAGTAATCAAACTTTTGTTTTTCACACTAATAACAAGGAAGAGGTTTGGTTCCTATACCTTATTCATATTGCAACATCCTAAGCCCCAATCACTAGGGTTATAACCTACTAGGAAATCATTGTAATATTTAATTCACTTTAGAGTCCCAAATTAACTAAATAATAAGAACTTATTGACAATTATTGAGGTGACCACCAAAAACATTGTCAACATTCCTTTGGGGGGGGGGGGGGAAGAAGTATGTTTGACCTAGGTAAAGACATTTTTAGTGCAAATTGTTGATTACATCTTCTCATTACAAAAGGTCTTAAAGGGAATCTTAATGAAAAATGCCATAGAAGAAGTGGATCAATGATGATGAGTTGTAAGGGATCTCTTCCAACATGATAAACATTCGAAAATGTTTGAACAAGATGTCAAGGTTGAGAATATTAATTAGTTTGTGCTCAATAGGGTGGTGGAATGCTACCATTTGAATAATGACAACGTTGTTGTGACTCCAATTTTAGCTTCATGACCAAAGTTAGGACAATGACAAGGAAGAGGGTCGAAGATAAGCCCAAGACATGATGGGAATGCAACATTCATTCAATCAAAAGTGACAATGCTTATGAGTCAAAAGAGTTATTCTTAAGATTTCGAAGTTGCATTCCCACTTTCAATTTTAGAAATTAGGATCAATGGGGGAATCCTAATCCTAATTCCTTAGGTTCAAAGTTTGGATGACAAAACCTTGTCCAAATCAAGTGATGTAATCGGCTTATTGAATTTTTTTATTAAAAGAACAACTAAATTGGATTGAATTCCCAAAAGATATGTTCCTTGAAGGTTATGTCCATTTGAAAAGTTGGGACACAAACTATTGAAAAACATCTGAACAATTCAAACATACATTGACAAGGACAAATGACATCCAATTAAAAATCTTGACATCTTTTAGATTAAAGACAATGTACATACTTGTTTGATTTGGTGAAGTTTTCTAAAAGTTATGATGCTAAGCTAGAAAGTTGTTAAACAACAAAATGTTCAATTTTCAAGTAGGAATTTTGAAATTTTTGGGAAAATTCCATAAAGATGTAACATGTGGAGACATACATAGAATATCTTATAAGAAAAGTAGTGCCTCCCATGAGAATCTAGGCCATGATGAGTTTGTGACATGTTTTTGACCCAATTTAGTTCAAAACTACATGAAGTGCCTTCAAATTATGTACTTGAGATGGTCAAGAAATAATTGTGATTTGCAAGTCATTTTGTCCTAGTTATTTCAAGGTCACTTGAAATTTAATTGTGAGGGGTTAGGGGACATGTTGTAGGTTGATAAAATTATGTCATTGTTAAATCTAGAGTTTATAATTGATATTATTTAACAAACCTAAGGATAATTAAAACCTTACTAATAAATACTTGGGAGTTCAAATTGCTATAAAACATTATGGGAAAATATATTTAAAGTTAATTTAACCTCACATGGCAACAAAGTAGGAAAGTTTGGTTAAACATTTAAGGAGAATGCTTAGAGAACTACTAGAAGACTAAAGAAGATTATAGCAAAGTCTTTTGAACATGTCAAAGGATGCATGTAAAAATGCTACTTAAGGCAATATAGACATTGATGGATTAAAAGTTTGAAGCTTTAAAACATGTTAGGTTTGCGCATTTGGATTTAAGGAGGTGGGTATCTTGGTAACAAATATAATGTACATAGGCGTATTGGACTTTTAAATTGAACCATGGAATTTTGGTTGTTGAGTTGGATAAGAGTGGACCAACAATGATGAAATAGGAACTTGTAGCTATTGCCACCATGATATGTAGGACTTTTAGTAGTGTTCATAAAATTTTACTAATTAGACGTGATTAAAATAACCAACTAACTTTTAGATCATAGTGCTTCTTGTAAAATTTAGGTCATTTTACAAACATTAAACCAACTATATTTTAAGTAATTAGAGTAATTCATCCCTAGGTTGGTCAAATGGTGTTAGGGGTAAAAAAACCTTACAAATTTTTTATTTTTCATTAAAATGCAAACCTATGGCATGTTCTTTAGCTCCCAAGGTTGTGGGAGCTTTAAAATGAAACAATTAGGATGAGTTCTTAAATGGGGCTCACGGTCATGTCAAATTGACAAACCAAGAAGAAAATGTAGTTAGTGTAGTTTGCAGCCAAAATGGTGCAAGGACAAAAACATAGGCAACTAACACTCACAACATTTACCATGACCTAAATTTTGGGGACAAAAAACCATTCTCCTCCTTATAATATATTTTGGAGATGGCAACATGGGTTACATTGAAATGACAAAATACTTGGGAATCCCAAAACTATCAAGTTATGAATTTCACTACTTTGCAAGCTCATAATTTTCTCATATGATTTCCAAATTGAAAGTTTTTAATGAAAAAATTATAACCCTTAAAAAGATCTTTCCTAATATGTATCAAAATTTTTGATCAAAAATTATTTGACCTTTCAAAAGGTCAAATAAATGACATGAGGAGCCAATTTGACAATTTGATTAAATGGCCATGACTTTTTTAAAGATCTTTGTTTTTGCAATGTGACCTTTTCAATAGGATATTCCACCTTAGACTATTATAGGCTATTTTACTTAGGTAGTTCTTGGCTATTTAAATTTATTCCATTCTAAGCTATTATAGGTTTTTATACCCTTGGTTATTGTTGGTTATTTTAGGCTATTGCACCTTAGGTTATTTTCGACTATTACTAAATTATTTTTGATTGGCATAGGTTATTTTCAATTGTTATAGATTATTTTCACCCTATTTTATTTTTACTATTATAGGTTATTCCACCCTAGGATATTACTTATTTTAATAATTCTCAGCTATTTCATCTAAAATTATTTAAAGTTAATCCATTTTAGGTTTTTTTGGCTATGTTATTTTTACATTATCTATCATAGGTTATTTTTGGTTATTCTAGGTTATTTCACCCATGTTATTTTAAAATATTTTAAAATTATTTTAGCTTAAACCATTTTTAGTTATTCTAGGCTATTCCATTTTATGCTATTGTACCTTAAGTTATTTAAAATTATTCCATTATAAAATATTTTAAATTATTGTACCTTAGGTTGGTTTTGATTATTCCACATTATTTTCAACTATTTTCAACTATTCCATTAGATGCAATCACGAATCAATGAGCCAATTAATTTACTTTGTTTCAAAGGAATATAATTTTTTTGCCAAAAATATTTTTCATTGAATTTTTTTTTAACAAAAGGGCTTTTTAATTATTAATTATAGTTTCCTTAATATATCAAAAGAATTATTAATAATTTTCCAATAAATATGATTTTCTAAAAATGCACTAAATTTATATGTTTCATCTTGAAATGATCACAATTTCAAATCATGCCAAAAAACGTTAACTACTTTGAGGTTTATTATTTTTTATTATAAGCTACAACTTTGTTTTAAACACCATTTACATTGCATCAAATTTACATGTCATATGGGCTCATGAACATTAAATAAATCCAAAATTTTCAAAAAAATTGGAAAAACATCAAACTATAGAGTCTTTATATTTTGATTGTTTTTTATTTGTGTCTAATAATCCCCCCCTTTTTTAAAAAATCAACATTAAAAGTTTGTATTTATGAAAATCAAGGGCCTTTTTGTGAAATTAGTAATGTTTGATAGAACACCTACTAAACTTTAAAGGTCTTTCGTTCAAATCAAAACTCAAAATTAAAATATCCAATGGTTCAATTTCAATTTCTCAAATCCATATTAATCATAAAATACAACTTGCCATGATTAACATGTTAGTAAAAGGGTACCACATAAGCATATATATATATATATATATATATATATATTGGGGCAATTATAATAATTTTTCATAACAAGTTGCCAAAAAACAAATTCAAAAAATCATTCGTATGAAGAAGTTATTATGGGGAAAAAGGAAATGCAAGACTAATGTAACGTAGTGTTTGTGGCTCCTTTAATCTCCTTTTGACCCAAAATCATTTTAAATAATCAAGAATAACCAAAATAGTCAAAGGTGAAATAACTTGGAATAGGGAGTAAACATAGTAAGTTGTACGCAAAAATTACCTCGTTTAGGTTGGATGAAAGTAGATGTAAGATAACAATGAAATCTATCAAAACATTGTTATACATTGAATGTTTGTAATTGAATGATCCAATATGGGCATAATTATTCATTGTTGTGCATTAATTTTCAAGTTTCAAATCATTTCAATTAGTTTTTGTTTACTTGTTTGAAATGCAAGTAGTTTTAAAGTCTATTTTTTGTAATGAAAAACATATTTTATTTCTTGCAAAGTATGTGGTAAGTAAGTTTTAACAAATATATTTTCTATTTTCTATTAAAATCACAGTTCAAGAATATAATGATATTATATCCCCAAAAATAAAAGACCAAATACATTTTAAAATAGACATAAAATATCCCCATTTACAAAATTTATCACCTAGTGGATGGGGATATTTTTGGTGTATTAAAAAAATATATTTGCTCCTAATTTTTTTTAAGTAAAATTTTATAGTAATAGTGGAGGTGCAAGAAGGTTTTCAATTTTATTTCCATCTATTTTTATGTTGTTTGTTTGGGTTTATATGCATCAATATAGAGTAAAGTTGGAGACATTCATTTTTTTCTGTCTACTTTGCCATGTTTTTATTCAATAGTTTAAAATAACTTGGAACAATTGAAAATAACATAAGGTAAAATAATACAAAATAACTTAAGGTAGAATAAACTATACTAATTAAAAATAATTTAGGACAAAATAATTTAAAATAACCTAAGGTGGAATACTCTAAAATAGTTGAAATAATTTAGAATATCCAATAATATCATATAATAGCATAGGGTGGAATAAAATATAATAATTGAAAATAGATTAGGGTGGAATAACTTAGATAACCAATTATAACTTAGGGTGGAACAACGTATAAAAGCCAAGGGTGGAATAACCGAAAATAACTTAGGATAACAAATTTAAAATAATTTATGGTAGAATAATTTAAAATAGTTCACAACAACTTATAATAACCTATGTATAGTAGTTTAGGAACAACTTAAGGTAATTTACACTAAGTTAAAAATAACATAAAACAACCTATACTAACAGAGGAAAATTTTAATTATAACTTAAGATTAATGTAAGAACTTAATTTATGGTAGCTTGCACATATAATTGGGTAGTCTATACTAGTTTATACTAATTTAGAAATATTTTAAGATTATTTTAAGAACCTAGCCTATGGTAGTTTACATATACTTGGGTAACCTTTAGTAGCTTACACTAATTTAAGAATAACCCAAAACTAACTTAAGAACTTAACATATGGTAACCTATACATAGACTTGAGTAACCTATATTAACTTAGGGTAGTTCATTAATATTTTAGGCTACATAAATATACAAAATAACATAACAAGGTAACATGGGTAAGAAATATATTTATAATAGATACTTAAGTAAGCTAATAAAAGGATGTGGATAATAATATGCGATGACAAATTGTTTCATTTACTTAAATTATGGTTCAATGGTTAAAAAAAATTTAATATCGAAGTGAAGGATTCAAACTTTCACACTTGCACCTTAAGTTGATGGGCTTAAATGATTTAAATTTTTAGGTGCCTAGTTTAGCTTAACTTAGTTATGAATTAAGAGGCTAACCTAATGAATTTGATTAGTGAATTCATTTGTTTGTAACAACTAATCCTTGTTCATTAGGGGTTGATTTTTTTGTCATAGTAAATTTGTTCAAGTTCACTCAAAATCTAATAAAACACAAAGTGAACTTGATACATATTGTTGAAGTGAGGACAAGCGGCATGCTTACAAGGAGGCGAAATAGGAACAATGGGAGCATTACCATTTTGCATTTGGTTATTTAAACCTTCTTCGAGGTTGTGCTTTCAAAATTTTAAACTTCATAACCCTAGTTTTGTTGATTAAAAATAAAGTACAGGGAAAATAGTTTTGGTCATGTGGAATCCATCTAGAATGAATGGGTGATGAGGGGTGAAGTTTTCTTTTCTTGAGAATGTTGGAGTGTGTAGGTTTGAGAGACGTGGGTGTGTTTATGTGTTGGACTTGTAAGAAAGAACAAATGGTTGTGATGATGGGTAAACCATAAGCTTGTATATTCTTTCCATTTGATAGTTGGGCCTTGGTTAACAAATCATACACAATTAGGTTTTCTATGCAATAGAAATGAAAAGAATAAGAAAATATATTTATGTAATGTTTTTGGCAATTCAGGTGTTAATAAGGTGGTTCTTGTTGTTTCTAACATAAGAATTGTGTTTTCCTAGCTTTGGAGGTTTAGTGAAAGGTTTAGCAATTCAATAAAGAACAAATAATAATATCTTTCATAATTGATCATTTGACTTGCATTGATTCAATCTTAGGACAAAAGGGTTTTTTCCCTATGATCATGTACCAATTGAATTCAGTCAAGAGGGTGAGAGAAGACCCAAGCTTATAATGACAAGCTCAAGTATTCCAACAATAGGTGACCAAACCTAAGGTAGAAATGCTCCAAATGAAGGTGGGCCAATGTTTCAAAAAGATGCGAGTAATTGATGATGAGGTAATGTCAATGGTCAAGTAAGACTTCCTTGACATGTGCATAGGTATGTTGAACTTTTGGGCTCAAGTAGGTGGGCCCTCTATTGCCACCCACCAATTGTAGGATTATGATGACTTGATACTAGGGTGCACATTGTTCGAAGAGGAGATAGTTTTACTTCAACATGAAGGATGAAATCAAAACAACTTGAATTTGTAATACATGAAATAGTATAGAGGGTTTTTGCATTCTATATGGTTGAGGACATCATGTAATGGAAAATTAGGTCAATTCTTACTAATCAATTTACCCTTATTTTGTTTGCTTGCCACCAATGATCACATTGAGGCTATAACAAGTGACTAAGGTTGAATCGATTCTTCAATTGGTTGAAGGAATATTAGAACAAGTTTGAGGAGGGTGGGTTTCTAGATGTTGCTACCCGAAAAATTCGGTGCACTGTGGTCTATCTAAATTTAGGTTTAGTTGAATTGAGGTTTATTTTGCAATGGTGGTCAATAGTGTAATTATTGGTTGCCAATTGAATATATCAATGAATTGGTTTTAGAGGGTCTTCAAGAACTGACTACCACTAGCAAACAAACTCATGTCAGGTCTCCAATTGGACTGAAAGATGACTGATAACAATCTTCTCAATGGACTTCAAGGGCTAATCTTAGCTAATGCAAATCCCATAGAATGAGTGGTTGGTTGTAAGCTCCTATGATTTTTGTTGTTGTTATTGCACTTACATATTGTTGTAATGGTTGTTGCGTCATAGCTGTTTGTGATTGTCTATGGCAGGAAAGATTTAATGGGTGCACACAGATTATCAGGCTCTTCCTAGAGTCAACACAAGATTGAGAGGAATTGCAGGATGGGGATTGAATAAGGTCACAGAGGTCACCCTGAAATTTTGGGATCCTGTTGGAGGATGATGCTCATGCTGTTGCAGGATATTGTATGGTGTTGCATGACTACAATCAAAGAGGGTCTGGATGCATTGGGATGACTTTCCAATTTGCATCTTTAGTCTTTCTTACCTTGGCCACAAAATTTTCATTGGAGTTTTGGAGTTGAAAGAGCTGGCACAGATCTGTGGAGTTTGCAATTCTTGGTAATGATTGACATGCTCTTCTTGGCCCACAAGATTGTGTGAAGACATGTTGCCAATAAAAAGCTTTAGATAGGCACATTGTGATATTTGTTAAGCTCTAAAAATCCACATTGGAAACACCTTCCCTGGTTACAGTGTGCCCTAGCTACTTCTCGCTCAATATAATTGCCTCAGGACAACAATATGAGATGCTATAGTTTGGATGTCTGGTTCACATATTTGCAAGCCCTGCATGCAATTTGAGATCAAGATTGAGCATATTCCTGCAACAGGATCCAAAATTGGTTGAAGGGGAGCATTACATGTGTAAAAAACCTTTTGCCACTTTGGAAGAAAAAATCAGACATGGAAATCTAGGAGGTTCAGATTCTCAAATTCAAACTCTTGCACTGACATGTCTGCTAGAAAAGATCTTTAGTACAGATTCAGGATTCTTGTCCATGTAACATGACACAATGGATGTCCAGAGAACTTTCAAACTGGATTTGCAACTGACTATCAACAAGTGGGTACCATGAAGATGATGTTGATAGATGGGTTATTCCTGGTGCAGTTACTGGACAATTGTGAGCTTGGTGAAGTAGTTTGTACAAAGGAACACAAGCTCAATTGCCTGGGTCTCCCCAACACTGGTAAGTCTACTCAGCTTCACACTATTTTTGTGCAGTTGCCAGAACTTCTCCAATCTCTACAATTTAGTTTTCTCCAAATGCAGCTTTGTGTTTCAATATGAGAAGGCAAGCAATGAGCACTGGTGGTGACTAGAGAGACCCAGTGAGTGAGAACAGGAAGAAAGTTCTGGAGTGTGCAACAGTGTCAGTTGATGTGCTTGGGGCCTGCTTTGCCCAAGTGTGCTTGCATTTGTAATTTACCAAAGTCACAACCAGATCTTCTTTTAATTTGCAGGCAGCAAGAAGACTGGGTGTTGGAACTTTCTTTCTCATGGAGTTTGTGGATAATCAATCTTCTTAGTTTGGAATTCTGTACACAACTCCAATCCCAAGGCAGGTCTATCAGTAATTCCACCACATCCCCAAAACTTGTTTGCCGGGGTGCAGAATTCCAGTCATTTTTTGGGGTTGACACTCACAAGACCAGGTTGAGGGTTGGTCCAACTGCATTCGATCACTAAAAAATGACTGATCAATACATCTGCAAACAAATGTTGAATATGAAGCATGCATGAAACTCTCTAAACTATGGTCATGTAGTGTTCACAATATACAGCAATTTCTTAATCCTGTAAGAGGAGACTTCCAAAGAGAATGATCAGGAGCACCAGTAATCTTCAGGAACCAGGAATGTAACATAGCAGCAATCTTGATAAAATTCAATGCCATATAAAATTTCTCATACAACTTCTTCCCACACAGTCTCAAAAGTAATAATAGTCTCAATGAATGTGTTTGAAGAATATCTTTTCTCTTCCAGAATTGCATGAGAGCGTCTGATCTTTCCACTCCATGTTCAATGGGTGCTGCAAATGCCACTTGCTCTCTGCCAACGAAGAGACTACATCAGCTTCTTGATCTTGTGCTTGAAACAGGCAGTTCTGAAACAACACAAGAAAAAGAAGACGAAGTTCCAGCAGAAAGAAAGTTGGGATCATCTTCATGCTCAAAAACTGATCTGACACAGAATTTCTAGTAGGAAAAAGCTCATAGCCTTCATCAAGATTGAGCTCATCATGATCTGTGGTTTTTCTCTAGGTTCGATGCTGCAGTTTCTCCTCCTGTCTGAAATGCTCTGCATACCTGCACAGGGGGATAGTTTCACAAAGACATACAACATTCTTGAAGAAGATTACATGGAGATCAGATAGTGTGCTCGTGGTGCAAGGTGCTCATCTATCTATTTATCACTCAGGCCACTACCATTAGGCAAACAGTTCTTCCAGCCATCTTCAACGAACTAGGGCAAACAAAATAGAGACAGCAAACCTACCTTCTACACAACAAGCATGCATGGTGATTGCTACATTTCTTACATTTGTTGGGGAAGTTGAAGAAAACCGCTTCACAGACTTGTCACAAGAAGTCCCTTGATGAGAACTTCAAAACCAAAAACATCACAAAAATTGCAGTACAGAGAGAGAGACACACACACACACAGCAGCAGCAGCAGAAGCAAAAGATTGGAATATCAGCTTACTTCTTGGTGCTGGAATCTGAAAGCTCGTAGAAAATATACTTACCAGTAAGTGGAGGCGACGGGGACGACGAGGGTGAGTGCAGACGTCCAATTGTCTGCAACACGCTTGCGTAGCTTGACGGCTGCGTCTCTCCACAACCCGTTCATGACGTTCTGATGCATGGGCGACAATGTGTACGCCACTTCTCTTAACCGCACAGCCACCATCTTCCCTTTCTTGTTGTTTTCTCGTGTGTGTGTTTGTGTGAGTCGTCTCTCTCCCTCCGTCCCTTCCCTTCCTCTTGGCAACGCAAAATGTGCCTGCCAGCGGCTGTGGAGGTCTGTTGGGGGTTGGGGGGCGGGGGGATTTTGCCACTTGGCGACATAAAGAGAAAATTTTAAAAAATCGCAGTGCCAAGAATTTTGTGGGGAAAAAAATTCCTACAAATTCGCCATATTTTCAGGAAAAATAAAATGGAAATCGCCACATTTGCCTAAGACTTGTTTGTAGAAGATCTCCAACAAAACTCATAGGTGGAGAACGACACCATCCATCGGGTGAGTGGATTATCTCATGTAATCTTTAAGTGAAATACATGTTGATGTTTTTGTGATTACATAGTGATCCTCTTGTGACTACTCGACCTATTATTGTAATGGGCATATATTGATTTTCTAATGATTATATCAAATGATATTTTAGAGTGATTGCACATTGATCTTCATGTGAGTCCATAGTGATTTTTTAATGACTAGCTATGTTAGTGATTTAAAGAATTCCAATGTGTGCACACCATATTATGCCCAGATCAAGAAGAACAGCAACATGCAAGCTTGAATTCATGAGGTGCAAGAAGCTCCAGTGAACCCTCCTCAACTTCCAAAAAAAAGAAAAATTCCCCAATGGAAGGGCATCAGATGCAGTTTGTGCAGCAGGGACATGACTTCCATCGCCCCCTTGCTGTTGTACCTGTTCCTCCTGCTCCTCCCTCAACCCCTGCAGTTGGTGCAGACTTCAACAGTCCACCTAAAGATGTCATCTTTGATGGTACCCACTTACTGTGTTCTACTGTTTTTGTTAGAGATTCATCCTACTCTTCTGGTTGCAGAGTCTGGCAACCATGCATGTCGTCTGCTGATTGGTATTCACAAGAAAGTGTGTTGGAAGACTTCAGAAAATTTGTACTTGTCTGAGAGAGGAATTGTTTTGTTGCTCTTTGCAATTAGTCTTCTTTGTAAGGGAAAGAGAGGATGAGAGATCCAATACTGGTAAGAGGTTAGATTGGGGTAGAGACTATCGGGAAATTTGCTGCTTCTGATTGCAATGTGCAGATGGATTTTGAGCACATTTGCAGAGAGTTGGGCAGTTTGATAACATTTTGTTGACAGACAGACAATCGAATCAAGCATACTGGATTTGGAGTGTCTTTGCTTTGGTGTAGGAAAGTGGATGCAGAAGCCTGTACATCATAGAACTGTTGACTATAGTTCAACAGTTGTGTGCTACATACAGGTTTTTTGCTGCTCCAAATGCTGTTATTTGTAAATAGTGCGGAGGCAATGTGACATGTATGATGTGTTGCTGTGCCTAGATTTTTTGAATTCATCTTGCTGATGCTCAATTGTGCTGCTGCTGTTGCAAAAACGATCTTGGAAGTTTTAAAATACGCCAACTCTTGTTCCATCCTATTTGTGTGCCATGCTTGAGTCCTGAGTGGTGGAGAAGGAGATGGAGTAAGGCTCAGAGCTTGCTTGATGATGGGTGGGTTGCAGACACGCATGTGGCAACAAGATGTCCAAGATGCTTCTGTGTTGCAGCCTTGTTCAGCTTCTACTGTTGATGTACTGGAATTTTTTTGTTTAGGGTTGGTTTTGCAGTGCCTTCTGTACATGACCTACACCATTTTTTGTGAATGTTACTTGAGAATGGCAATAATGGCATGAAGGAAAGCTTGCACAGATCTTTGAAGGAAGATATGAAGTGCTCGCATGAAATGTACCATTGCCAATACATGTTATAGATCATGGGTGAAATCTGTTCTGGAGATTTTGGGTTTTGCAGTTGCTGCCAACAGTAGCTTACCCTGACAAGCCAGCTACAAGTTTCACCCCTGAATTTATACATCCATCAACCAACAAAGTGCCCTGTTCGATCAATTGAGTTCTGGTAATATCTTATCCCAATGCAATCAATAGGTGCACATACTCAGTGGTGATGTTAAGCTTTCAAATAGTGGATCTATACATTCTGCTCTCTTTTGGTAATGAGGTGTTGATCCTGTACTTTGATATCCACTCAGGTTTGAACAATCTCTTCAGTTCTGATGTTTGAGTTAGTAGACAGCAGCAGTGGCCCAAGCTGATGATGATGCCCCACATTGTTGGATGCTACAGTGGACACCAACAGGACGAAGATTGATCACAGGATCTCAAAGTGGAGAGTTCACTTTGTGGAATGGACAATCCTTCAATTTTGAGATGATTCTGCAGGTACTTGTGTCCTGCAAAAGCTTTGGAAATGATTTTTTGCAGTTATTAGCACATCACAAATTGAGGTACAACTGGAGTGTTTTTGTGAGCTGTTACACTCCCAGTAAAGAGTTTAGATATATGGGTTATTCATAACAGTGCTTTGCTGAGGCAGGCACATGATCAAGCTATCCGGTCAATGATATGGAGCCACAACGAGAATTGGATGGTGACTGGTGATGATGGTGGCTGCATTAAGTTTGTGACTCCATCCTCATGCATGACTCACACATTGCTGTTGCTGTTGTTTGAGATAGATCTGTCTGCATGCTTGAATGAATTTTTCTCTTGGGAACTGGAAGTAGTCTAGCTGAGGTCCTGTTCTTTGTCATTGACTAAATCAGTATTCCTGGTTATGTATACATGTAGGTACTGGCAAACGAATATGAATAATGTGAAGGCCAACAAAACTGCCCACAAGGAGGCAGTCCATGACCTGAGGTGCACTTTGTATCTGACAAATCTGCAGTCTTTGCTTTGTGTAAATTGTTCCGTTCTCTTGCTCAATTCTTGTGAAGGGAATCCAGAGGGCTCTTAATGAATTCAATCACTTTTGCTGAAACAAAAGCAAGGGAGGAAATTTAGAGTTTGCTGGGAAGTAGAGGATGCTGCTGGATCTTAGTAGTGGAAGAATGGCAGCTCAACATTGTTGTGCAAATATAGTGAAGCTTAGTTGTTTTACATGTGTAACCCACTTATGAACTGTTGGATTTATAGCCCTGCTATGGCATGACAGCTTTTCAAGTACAGACCTCAAGTTTTGCTCTTGTTCTGATGACACCACCATCAAAGTTTGGGACTTTGCACGATGCCAAGAGGAGTGTTCCTTGGCCGGTACTTTTGAATGCATCTTTGAGGCACATCAGTTGACAGTACATAGAGGACCAATTGATGGGTGCCTTTTTCCTTAAAGCTCAAATCCATTTCATTGCAGTGTCTGGCAGATGATGTCAGTAATCACATGTGCCAATTCTTGAAATCCTGGTACCCAATATGCCTTTCCTCACCAGCTCATATTTCTGAAGAGTGCATCTAGGGCACTTGTCAGAACTACAAATTGGCATCCCTTTTACCATTGGCTTGTACCCATGAGAAATTGACCACTGTTTGGTGGAGTTGTTGCAAATGAATAGTAAAGGTGCAAGCTGACGGATAGGGTTAGGGTTTTGGTGGATGTTTAAGCAGGGCATGGTTGGGATGTGAAGAGTGTGTTGTAAATCCCCTTCTAGTTTGGTAGATTTTATTGAGAGTGATCTTAATTTAGAAGAAGAGTTAGAGGAGTTTGAAGAAACTTTTGAAAAGGACGAAGTTGTGGAGTTGTAAATTTTGAATAAAATTTCCATGTATTTAAAAGTAATTTTAAAGTTTGATCTCTATATGTCCTGAAGGGAGGATACAAAATAGAGCTCCACCTGACAATAGATGACAATATTGTAAGGTACATCTGTAGGAGCTTGAGTGTTTACTCTCAAAATTTTCAGAATTAAAAATCCAGTCACTGAACCAGGAAACTAAGCATAAATTAATTATTCGGCATTCATGTGCCCAATCCACCAAGGTACTATGGTAACCTTACTGGATGACCCATTGCATGCACAAAAGCAGGGGATCTTATGCCTAAGATGGGATATTCTGATTTGTAGCAGGATTTTTTGATTGAGGGCAGGAATTTTGCTATTCCTCTCCAGCAGGTGCCTTGGTCTTTACACCATGCAAAAGCGCCAGTTGTACGGCTTTACACTACATATAAAGAAGTAATTGGGGATTTAGTGCACACCTTATCTATTGCCCTCCCACAAAGCAGTAGGCAGTGGAAATCTGTTGCCACAAACAGGCACATAGCTCTGGTCTCAAGTAATTTTCCTGTTTTGAAGGTCATGTGAAATAGATGAGTACAACCATATTGGAAACAATTGACCTTGATACCCAAGATGCAAGATGTACAACATCCAGCTCATTCACCCTCATCAACTTGGAAGATCTCCAAATTAAAAAGATCTTTGCAGATAACAGGTGGTGAATAAGCCAGCTTTCAAAGTACTTTTTGATCCAAAGTACCCAGCCAAGCATAGGACCTACAAAAGAAAATCTGAACTTCCATCAAATTCCATATTTTGTCAGCATCCCGAGGACACCAGAGTTGTATATCCCCAGCTCTAGAAACCCACTACCTACAAGAGTCTTCCACCCTTTCCACTCTTTCAATGTGAATCTGCAGCCTGATGTTGCCTGTATGCATCAGGTGTCATCAATGAATCAATCTCCCCCTTGTTTGCCACCTCCACCTTCACAAGCCAGCCATCAGCATATGGACTCTTGTTCACCTGTGATGGGAGTGACAAGTATGCAGCAACCATTAGTCATATGTTTGTTCTTCAACAAATGATAGATTTGGATCCTTAAAAGATATCAATATGTGTGACCTGTTTCACAGAATTGAGATTCAGGTTCAAGCTGCTTACCAGATCCGGACTTTCTGAGAGTCTTGTGTTGGTTGCACTGACAATTCCTGAGATTGGGGCATAGATATCACTCACAGCCTTCACACTTTCCACACTCGCAAGTTTCTCACCCTGCTTGAATGAGGAGCCTTCCTCGGGTAGCTCAACAAAGACCAAATCTCCCAATTCTTTCTGCACAGATCACTCAATTCGCAATCAATCTCAATGATGTTACCAATACATGATGAAATTTCAGAACACTCTGGACATTGGAGCAAACCTGGGCATGATCACTGATGCCGACAGTTCCAGTGTTCCCATTAACTTTCACCCACTCATGTGATGCCGCATAATGCAGTCCATCCAGCACAGCTGCAATACCCTAGAATAGACCCCTGTAAGACTGCAAATTCTCCAGGGAACACACAGACAAGAGACCAAGAAAATCCTCACATCTCCACAAACCATATGCTTGAAATTCATGATAATGTGGTTGACACAGACATCACTGGAACATTAAATCACCCAAATGAACAACAATGTAATGTAGGGAAAAAGCATAAAACCCCAAGAAAGAAACACACGTGAGTGTGCTCGCACTCACAGAGGCACACATATCTTCCTTTTCCAAAATGCAATGTCAACCAAAACACCATCAAACCCCAATCACGAAGACACTTCTTCCACCAAATCACGAAGAAAAATACTATATGTACCCTCTCCACATTTGTAAAATGATTGGATGGCAAGCCACCTAACAAGCCAGCCGCAGCCAAAACAAACACTAACGCGCGCGCAATTTTTACCTTCTCCGTCTTCTACGGCAGTAGCAAACCTTCTGGCAAGAGGCATCCACAAGTTATGTGTGGTGGCAGTAGTCACCGTGGGTGTTCCTCGCAACCGCAACAGAGTACCAGCATGAGCTGCAACACATCTGAAAGCCATGTCAAACCCCGTCCCCTAACTCCCCTCCCTGCAAATTGGGGGGTGGAAAAAAAAACACTCTACAAAAGGATAGTGCAGCCAGAGAATTGGAAAGAGAGAGAGAGAGAGAGAGAGAGAGAGAGAGAGGGGTGGGGAGGGGAGAGGAGGGGATGGGGGGAGAGAGATGACCACACGAGATGTGAAGAAAGATGGTGAGATAATGTTGGAAATGGGTGATGAGTGTTATGTGTACCTTTGTCAAGTGACTGTGTGGTGTTTGTTGGCCTTGCCTACCAAGGCAAACGATTTTGTGTTTAGATTCATTATAGAGTACAGTAGCTGAATGGATTGTGGCACCTAGGTAATAAATAATAAGAGGTCTATTTTTATACGAGGATTTTTGAAAGATGATATTTTGGCTTCTTGTGCTGACACTTGAGATTAGTTATTATAGAGTTATTATTCTCTTGAAGGATTTATTTTGGCTTCTTTGAGAGGAGTTTTTGAAAGATTCTAATTTTTTGCATGGTGAAATGTTTGAGTTTTCATAATTCTTCTTCTTTTGCCTTAAGGTACCTTTTTAATGTAAATGGCAAGGCCGCAGAGAGAGAGAGAGACACCCCTTGTTGGAGGTTGGAAGCAAGTGTTTTATTTTCTGCTGATATTTCGCTATTTTTCGAGAAAGAAATTGGGAATTTTTTTAATTGGTTTTTTTTTTCTAGTGTAAAATCGACTAATTTAGGTAAAATTTCCCCGAATTTTAGACATGAAAAATTTGAAAAAAAAAACACTGATTGGAAGGGAGTGGGAATGTGTGTGTGTGTATGAGAGAGAGAGAGAGGAAGCATGTGGATATGTTGTTGTTGCATGTGGATAAGGTAAAGTTCCTCTTTGCCCTTTTACACTTTTTCCCCCCCCTTCTCCTCGTTGTGCCTGCCTGCATGTGGTGGATTGGACGGTCCAGATTCAATAGCCAAGAAATTAAAAGAGTGCCCATCTCTCATTTGTGTAGGTGGGTATCAAGTATCAACTGACTTACTTACTGGGTAAACCCTAAAGAGCGTGTATGAACCACCAAAATGAAACCATAGATGGTAGTCTATTGTGACTGACACATGAGTATTATTAATTAGTTCTGGGACCCCCAAAGTTCAATTTTTTGTTTTGTTTTAGAGTGACAACCATCTTCGATTGGCCCATCATAAAAATTAAAAAAGCTTTGGACAGTCTCTCTCAATTATGATTATGGGGTTTAGGGTTAGGGTTTAGGGTCCACTTTCAACCAACAAAGACACATGCAAGTGCGTGATGAAGATGTTGCCCTACACTTCGTTGGTGTTCTAAAAGACATATATGCCTTGTAAACTATGGTCCAATTTCAAGTCCAATAGTTCTTGTGTGATGCGAATGGTGTGGAATGGGAGTGACATAAGGGGCAATCCAACCTATTAACGAGATGAAGCCAGGTTTTTACTTGCTAACTTTTCATACATCATGGCAAAACAGGAGGAAATATTTATTTTTCCATCCCAAGCCCAACAAGTGTTTTTTTTTTTTGGTAGATGATGACCAAAATCCACAATGGAAAGTTTTGATGCATAAAGAAGTTCGATCAATTCGTCTAGCAATGGATTCAATTATTAAGTCAAATAACATTGATGATGATGCATCATGGTTAAACACCACCTTATTGACACCACTCACACATGAAGGTGCACATCTTGTGGGTGTTCACGAATTATTAGTAAAAGAGTTAGCATTTGTAAATGAACTAGTTAGAAGAAGGTAAGAGGAAGAGCAAGGTTGACTATTGAGTGGGTTCATTGAATGTGTGCAAGTGATTTTGGCAAATTGAAATATGAGGATACACCTTTGGAATCTGGCTTCCATCCTTTATAACATGATGTGTTGCATATCCGATTTTTGACAAACTTGGGATAGTACAACATGAGTTGCAAAAAAGTTCTTGAAGTAACAACGTAATGTTGAACAAGAATTCTAGACAAGTGGACAAGTAGCACGTACATAGTGGAAATGTAGTGGCATGTGTAGTTGCATCGTTACAAATTTTTGTTCTAATATAGTTGCAAACAAGTTGATTCTTCCCCATTCATTCAACTAATATAGCCCATACACGTGGCAAGATTGACGATGTGTCATCGTCAATCAATCCAATGTGTAATTGTAGTTGCAAAATAATCAAATTTAGCAACTAGGGTGCAACTCAAATGGACAATCAACGTATAATGACCAATGTCATATATACACAATGTATGACAAATGTATAAACATACTTTGTACAACCATCATGCAACTATAATACAACTCATAATTTTTAATTTAAATAATTTATTCTAATATTTGACATATTTCCACTATCTAGTTGAAAGGTAATCAGTTGTATAGAACATTGAGTCGCACAATAATGAAGTTTCCATGGACATGATTTCTCATAGTGAAAATGAAAAAATCAAATCAAAATCCTAGATAGCCAATAATTAATGGACTTTTGACTTTTGCCCACATTTTTTGTCACATCTGCAAAACTCATGGATATGGACCTTTATTTTATAATTGTTAATATTATGTGTTTGAAACTTTGGGATATTGGTTGAATTATGTTTAAGAAACTAAAGATGCATTGAATGAATGGAATGTGATTTTAATTTATTATGTTATGGATTTTTTTTAATTCCAAAAAATATAATTTTAAAAATTATTTAAAAAGCATTTAAGAATAATCATTTTAAAATAATTTCTTTGAAATATTTTTTATGTCTTATAACATCATGATTTGAAATTGGAAATGGAAAAAATGTTACTTTCAATATCATCTAAATATTCATATTTTAAGCTAGTCTCCAACTACACTAGAAAATGACTTTGAAAAGGGATTCTAATATGCCAAAATTGTGACACCCTAGTGTGTTTTTGCCCCACCTTACCATGCCAACACCCTTACATCATTTAGACTATAACATTTCCACCCAACAACTTCTATATTTGATGTTGGAGGAACATATTTTGTCTATTCATTGCATATAAAAAGGCAAACACAATTTTGATAGTGGTCCATCATGGGAAAATGTTGTCACGATGGAGAATCATCATGTGGATGCTCTGAATTCCTATTCTTTTCCACACTCCCTCCATCATTGTGATTCTTCTCCCCACATTTGCCACCCTCTACTTGTTCCTTCTAGTTTACTTTGTAAATTATGTAATAGAGATTTCATGTACTACATTTTAATCTTCCTCCTCTTCTTCTATCTATGTTCCCTCGAATTCCTCCTGCTTTCAAATGCACATATGTGCAATGTTAAGTTGTATTACAATGTCTTGCTCCTTCTGGTAATACAACTACACCATTAACAATTGGGCTTCATTCAAAACTGCTAAGAGATTTTAAAGCATTTGATCATAAAGGATAGCCTTAGCTAAATGCTCCAGTGCCAATACCTTCCACTTAGTCGTCTTTGCACCATGTTCATTCTTTGTTTCCTTTTGCTTTGTTATTTCCTTTTTTTTCATAGTTGTAAGTTCGATTTGGTTCTCAAGACCTTTTATTTTTTCCAAAAGGATTTTCTCACACATTTTGCTAGCTTGTATGATGTTTAGTTTTTTTTTTAAGTAGTTACAACTCCAACTCAAGACTTATAGACTTGGTGTGCCAAGTTTCCTTCATTGTCTACATTTTGAAGAATTTATATTTTGGTGTTTTTATGCACTTTGTGACCAGCTCCATCTCCTCTTTGTGTTTAGTTGCTATTGTGGTCACCACTCCCTCATGTTGAACTACAAAGATCTTCATTTCTTCCACAACTTGAGTGAATGTGCCCGTTACGATATTGAAGTTCTATTGCAAAGTTACTAAAGCCTCCTTTAGTTCCTTCTCCTCTACTTGGGTTTTTTAAACTTTTGTTGAATCTCATGGAGTTCTTGGTCCAATTGCCCTTGAGCAATAACAAAACATACATTAATCCTCTCCCATTCCTACTCGTGGGCTTCAAATATAAATTTATTTCCATTTAGGCCATGGCCAATATTAACAATAAAACCTTTGATAATCATAATGTACTTCCATGTATATTGTTTCTTTATGTATAATATCATAGTACCTTGGCCATTTCAACACATGTGTGTACAATAATCAATATATTTTGATGAATTTTATTTGATCAAATATTTTTTAAGCATGCAATTTCCACCCATTTCAACATTTCTAAAAAATTGTAATTATTGTTTAAGAGCCTTAGACATTTGGAACATTGATTGCACCAAGGATGATAAAATGCATCCTTCTATTTTCTTTTGCTTTCAAACCTTCACATGATGTTGCTTTCAATAGTTCTATTGGCCAAACCCATGTTCAAAGTCAATAAACCATCATTGATCCCATAACAACCATGGCACATGTGACATCATAAAACAATCCGTGACAAGTCATGGAATATTATGCCAAGTCACATAATATTTCCACATGGCAAACAAATATATTAAGAATATTCCATGACATGGCATGGAATATTTTTCAAATATTTTTTCTTATTCATGTGAGCTTGTTCATTTGCTCATTGCTCACTTGTTCACATCATTGAATAATTTCAAAGTGTGGATATATCATATGCATAACCATTTATTTGCTCATAGGTTCCACAATACTATTGTCTATTGATATATTGTTGTAATACTAACTCAACTTAATGGGGTCATTTTAATAGGGCTTGATAAAACCAAAGAGGCTAAGGATAAAGGAGCAACTATAAAATGTGTCTACCAAAGAGATTGCACATCAAGTTATTAACCAAAAGGTCAATCTCTTGGAGGTGTTGGTCCTTGCCAATCTGTAGAAGGCCATAAGTGCACCAACTACGCACAATGGTTAGTAAAGTTAGTAAAGCGCATGTAGATGCACTAATGGTTGCACGTGGTGTGTAAAATCATGCTTATAATTGCATGTGATTTGTTATATAGGTTGTAATAAAACTCCATGAACCTCTTTCAAAAGGTCACCCAAAAAACTACTTTAGATGGTCTAGGGTACAATTTGTGAATACATGGGCAACTAAGACATTTACTTTGATTATTAACCAATGTGAACTTAATCAAACTCACATGTTTTGGCATCTATCATATCTCATAGGTTTCCTTGGTCATTAGTATGAAGTTGCAATTTAATATTCACTGCAAAATTGTAGTGTAACCCCATTATAATGTGATTTTGAATTAGAGATTTTATCTTGTTGAATGGCTATTGAGGTGGTGAAAGTTTTGGTCCCTTTTTGTCTTTTGTTTAAATTTTCCACAATAATAAAATCATAATACGTGATGACCTTCATGTTGAGTATGAAGTATAAGGGCTTGGCATGTTTGTGAGTTTTAGGGCCAAAAACAAACAATGAAAATTGTGTTTGAATATGACCATCAAATTCTACTAACCATGTTCATCGAAGTGAACAACTTGTTGAATTTTTCTCTTGCCACAAACCTTTTGTGTTCTATAACACCTACAACAACCATGAATGATTCCTTGTTTGTTGTTCCATCATGCCTTGTTGAGGCTTAAGAAAGCTAGGTTTTTAGTTGTTGAATTTTCATTCTTTTGTCGACATTTTGTTTTACTAAAAATTGTTTCTCCTTTGTTGTTGAGACCATAATCAAATTGTTATACATGGCCAAACGTGACATACTTGGAGAGGCAAACCCTAGAGATTCTTAGGAGTTAAATAAAAACTAAATGATTTTTTTAACATTGCCATTGGAGTGGGAGACTTATAAGAATTAATCATGATCTACAAGAATTAGCCATGTGTGACTTTGCAAATGTGGATGTTGCCAAGTTCTTTGTTTTGGAGGTCATTTGCTCAAATATCATGAAGCTAAATTGGGGGAGGCTAGGATGTAGCAAAGGCAACTTATGTTGTGTACAAGACTAGTGTAAATTTTTGTTACACAATTGAATTCTAGATCATGTCAATTTTGAAACCTTGGCCATGAGAAGCAACTTGTCTAGTGGGCATTCTCCCCATGGCACAATGGAGGAAATGCTACATAGTTTGATTCATTGTAGTTACAATTTTGACCATTCACCTTCAAGCCTTGTTATGGACTTTTCAATTTGTTTGATAGAAATAATAATGAATTATGTGACCTCAAAAACTCATTCCATGCAATTTGTTTTAGGTGTAGTTTTGCCAAAAATGACCCAAAAAATGGTAACAACCTTCCCAAAGGAAATATATATATATAACATTTTCCCCATGTTGAGATTTGATTTAAATGACATTGTTAGGATGATCACTCAATCACAGACATGTGGCATTAAAAGAGAACAATTCAAAGTGTCATCTCACCAAATGGTGATGAGTTTGATGGCTTTATTGCTGAATGCAAAATGTTGTCGGTCATTACGTCATTCCATTTTAGAGCAATAACAACCATTTGATTTGTTAAAAGTTTTCCATCTTATGATTAGAAGTCACTAAGGGTGTAAACCTAACATGTTACCATAAAATTGTATGCAAGGGTGGCTAAATGCCAATTTGGCCAAAGGCTAGGGGGGGTGAAAATTTGTTGCTTGACATTGTTCATTTGCTTGAGTTGAGACTTATGAATGAGCTATAGCCTACAAGTTACAAATGTCAAAAATTGAAGTTTGAGGTGCACAATTTATCATTCACAACTTTTTTAGTTTATAGATTATGTGCATTTTTTGTTGATTATTGAAAACTTCAAGCACATTGCATTATGTGTGATGCAAGACTCAAGAACTAAGATTTGTTGATTTTGATTTCCTAAATTGGTCACCCTAATATATATTGTACATTTGGCAATTCTCGTATGAATCGTTGTTCATGTGCATGTTCAAGGTTCTTCACACACTTGTGGTTAAGGGTGAAGGGGAGTCATGACCTCCAAGCTATGACATGTTCAAAATGTGCAAATGTTCAAGCACATTATGTGACATAAGCTTAACAGTTTATTTTATTTTTCATTTTGTGAAAAAAATTAGTATAAAATTGACTCATTCTGTAAACTTAAAACTTTTTTTGTGTGTTTATTTGAATTGGTTGTTTTTTTATAAATTATAGTGTGTTGCAAGTGGTATTTAGGTGGCAAAAGCTTGGTGTTGAAATTTTGTTCCATTATTTTAGGTTTTTTTTTTGAAAGCCTTAGTTCAACAAGGTTTTTTTGTTGTTTATTTTGATTTTGTTTGTATAAAGATTATTTTGTTCAAGTTTTGGAGGTTGATTTTGTGCATCATGACCCCACCAAAACTTCTTTCAAACTTCAAATGCAAGGCATTATTTGGTTCTAGGTTTCTTACATTTGTTCCACAACCTTTTGCCTTTGAATCACCTCCCTTTGAAGCATTGAATCACCTCCATCTAGGTTTTAACTCTAGTGTTGCTTCATCTAATAACACTATAACTGTTGTAATTGTCATAGATTTGGAGCAAGACTTTGAATTGCAAAACTATATTATGAAAAGGTGGAAATTTGAACTTGATCATAAATTTCAAGATGTTTAGGTGGTTTGATTGTCGTGAACATAATTTATCATCAATGGGAATAGTTTGGTGAGTTTTATAAGGTGCATAGTTTGTTCAAATTTGAAGACCTAGAGAAAAATTACTAATACCCAAGTTTGATTCCTTACTAAAGCATTCAAGGAAGAGGAAATTCACTTATATTATGCCAAGCATGAAAGTTAGAAATTTTTATGAAAATAAAAAGTGTGCACATGTAAAAATCCAAAATTTATTTACCTAAATCACTTTAGATTATGTTCTTTAACTTGTTATTAATCAAGGATTGGATTTTAACAAAAGGAAATTTGTCCAATTGGTTCTCATTTTGTACTTATTATCTCATGGCAAACCCATGGTAGCTTTTGAGAATATGAAGTCTTTTCTTGAATTGTTAAAAATTAAGCATTACCCAAAGAAACATTGGTGTGATAATGCAAGTTGGGGTATGGTTAAAGCTCTTCATACCATTGTCATGCAAGCTATGATGCTTGCATTGGATAAGGCTAATGTGTTTGTTATGTTTTGTGTGAAATTATTTCAATTGAAAATTAATTTCAACTTTCAATCCATCCATATACCATTCAAAACATGATAATGTCCTTATGTTATTGTTTTTAGAATGTGCAGTTGGTGGCTCTAATGTAACCAACTTGATTACAATGATTAAGCAAACAATTAAATTGTTAATGGACACATTTCAAACCTTGATTTTATTTCCACAAAAAAATGTCTTTAAGTGTTGATGGGGTTTGTGGGTTTTTAAATTCTTACACAAGTTTTACCATCCAACTTCAATTTCAATTTGCTCCATTCATGATTAGGGTTCATTGCATGGCGCATCAAACAAATCTAGTTCTTCAAACCCTTTGTATTTTACATGTGGTCAATCATCTTGAGGTAGTCATGTAATCATTTTATGAATATTTTCGAGCATTTGGAACTAGCTAAGGTGGGGGAGATCATGGAAACAAAAGGTTTGAAGATCTTGAACAATGCCAAAACTAGCTGGAATTATATGTTAAGCCCACTCATATGTGTGTTATAAGAAAACTATCCATTTTTGTTGAAGATGACACTTTTTAACCCTACAATCTAAACTACTACCTCCAACTTCAAACATCTAACTAATATTGAAGCTCTTTTAAACCTTGCTTCCATTATCCATTTTCTAAGCATTGTTAAAAATTTGATTAAACTTGTATTTGAGCTAGGGATGTCTTTGTCATTGAATTGATGCAAGCAATCAAAATAACCCAAGCAAAATCACATGAAATGTTTTTAAATTTGTTGTGACCTTAGTCTTAAGCTTATGACCAAGGCAAGGGCTTGCAAAGGTGCGGGCCAAGAGTGAGCCTGGGAGTCACAATTCATGTTCCTAGGAGTGCAAGAGAGTGTGAGGGAATGAACCCCCACACTCCCAAATGAGCTCCCACTTTGGGAGTTGGAGTTTCAATGGACTTTCAAATTTTCAAAGGGCAATTTTAGGGGTCAAAACTCATTGAATTGAGAAGTTTATTATATCATTGGAAAGATCTTGGAATATAAATGTTTCAAATGAGCTCGCATGATTCATTTGGGTTCTTAAAACACAAGTTATGGCCAAAAAAGGGCCAAGGGTCAAATTGTCAATTTGACTTTTGACCACTAAAAGTTGGAAATCGCCCCAATTCCCTTGCGTGCAGGTGACGTGCCACATATCTTTGGAAAGCTCTTGACAAGGGATATAACTTTGCTTAGACCTCACCTCAATCGGAGGTCTATACACAAAGTTATAGGCCTCCAAAATCACGAGAGTCCCAATTTTGGGAATTCTTGTGGAAGGTAAACACAAGGCAATTTTGATGAACTAGATTATAGATCTACATAATGGCATTAATCACTTGGCATTTGAATGCTAAAAAAGAACATTTGGGCACAAGCTTGGGATTTTAATACGAGGGTGAGATGTTATGTAACTAAGGATATTTTTGAAGCAATTGTGGCAAGTCATATCTAGCTTCAATGTTTAAAGAAAATCTCAAAATTAGTGGTTGAACTACATGCACATTTTCCACAACATGGGTTGCACAAGGCATTAAATATCTTGTATTTTCATTATTGGTTATTTGAAGAATGTGATGAATCATTCAACACCCATTTGAATCTTATAAAAACTTTATTATGCATATACCCTCATTAGAAGAAAAAGGAAAAATTGCACCTATATATTTGTGACTATATGTAATTATATGTTATTTAAAATTAGTTTTGGTTACTTTTACAATTATTTATTAATTTTAATCACACTTGTGATTACATTGCAACTAATTTTTACTTCATCCTTCCATGTGGACAACATCTAATAACATTTTCATCCAAGATCAACCCTATATGACCCATTACTTGTAATAGTGACCAAAATAAGTTGCACCATTGTGGGGTGGGCCTAAACCCTAGGGGTATAAATTTTAAGATGTATATGTATGCATGAAATGTATATCGGTTTATATGGTTGTATTTGAAAAATAAACTAAGGATATTTTAATGTGTATATAAAAAATATGTATAAGGAGAAAGGTAAATTAGAATATCTAATTTAACCTATTATAATTTAGCCTAGCCTAGGTATGTAGTCTAACTTAGCTTAACTTAGCTTAACTTAATCTAAATATGTAGTTTAACCTAGCTTAACTTAATTTAACCTAACTTAATTAGGAAAATAGCTAAGCCTAGCCTAATTTAACCAAACATAGCTTTGCCTAGCCTAACCTAACCCAACCTAGGTACCTAACCTAAGCCAAGTATGTGCATAGTTTAATGTAATTTAACTTATTTCATCATAAGTATTTAACTTAACCTAATCTACCTTAAACCCTAAACCTAACCTAATTACCTAGAACGTAATCTAACTTAACATAACGTAATTTAAATACCTAGGCTATTTACCTTAATTTAACCTACCCTATGTTTACTTAACTTAACCTAACTTACTTCAATCTAACCTAGGTACCTAGCCCAACCTAGCCTAACTTACCTTAACTTGGCTTAGATCCTAACTTAACCTAGCCTAACCTAACCTAGCTAGTTAATTAATAATAGTTAGTTAGTATGTAGTTGTTAGTACATGCAATTAGGTTGTAACAAAAACCTTATCCCATGTTTTTTTGTCTTTGCTTTCAAGTTTGTAAACTATATAAGTAAGTGGATTAGAACATTGAAAATACACAAAGAGCAATAAAAATCAAGTGCCATTTGGGATGAACCAATCAAATAAGCTTGACCTTTAAAGGCTAAACTAAAAATAAAATAAGATTAAAAAACCTAACCTACTTCCTAGCCTAGGCCTATTTAACTACCTACTTAGTTACCTACCTTAGGTAGGTGTAGGCTAGGTAGGTAAATAAATAAGCCAACCTATTAACTTACCTAGGTGGTCTAGGCCTAGGTACCCTAGGTCTCCTTAGACCATTTATAAATTGCTACATGTCACCTTGTAATTCAATAAAAGATTAATTTACAAATTGCCACGTGCCACCCTTTAATGGGCTAAAAACTTATAGTCTAAACTAGGCCTTCGTAAGTTGATAAATATGCCACATGTTGTATTAAGTTTTGTTATTAATTGCACACATGGCACAATGTAAGGTCCAACCAATTTAATCACATGCTAGTTACATGACAGTGTTATTGACAATACATTTCACATACAAATGAAATCACATTTATTGACTTTGACTTCATTTGTCATTTACAACTAAGGACGCATGTGACTTTGTCCAAAGGAACTAAAGGAATTTTAGTTGCATAGAATGCAAACAATTAAAAAAAGTTGCATATGCTAGCTATAATAATCATTTTTTCTTCTAGTGCTTATATGTGCAAAAATTCATGTCAACATTGCAAATGCCAAAATTTCCAAGTGGGCCATCCTGATACCATTAACCTTCTAACCAAAATGTGGAAATTTGTATTTAATTATATGACCCTATATCACAACATTGCAAAGCATGTGAAACCAACACAAATAGTGATGATTTGAGTGTTGGGTTCAATAAAAAATGAACGAGTATTCAATAACTTAAATTTCATCAAAATTAGGCTTGTAATCAATTGACAAAGAACTTGGCTTTGTGTGTTTGCATGTTTGGGCAATCATTTTTTAAATGCACAATTTTCCTTATGATGAAGTTGTGAGGATTTGGCAATTTGAAAAATGTTAATATACTTTAATGCTTAAAGGCTCTTCAATTGCAAGCAACACAATGTCAACAAAGCTTTATGTAGTTTTTTGTGTTGATGTTTTGTTTTAATTGTCTACACTACGGTTTTATTTATTTTGGTGGTTTTTTGGTTTTTTAAACTTGTTATATGTGACTAGGGAACATAATTTTTATGGAATTATTGGTGCTTTGTTTTCATGATCTTCATTAGTTTGATGACCATTCCTTTCCAAATTCCAACTTCCTGAATATGTTTTATTTCCTTTTAAAAACATTACTAAATTATCAGCTTGCATGAAACATTACGTTGCAATGGGCAAAGTCTTTGATAATTGGGTTTCAATCCTCCCATAATGTGATTTGATGACGACTTGAAGTTTTTAGAAATCTGCCATGTAACCTATAGCCAAAACAATGAAATATTTATCACCAATTTTGAATGCAACCCTAGATAGTGCTCATCAAAACTTTCTATTCTCACCCATAATATGTCTCCAAAATAATCATACAAATGATAATCTTTTTCGCCAAATTTGCACTACTAGAAAAAAATGGTTGCATAATTTTCATTCTAACTTTGGCATATTCGCAAATTGTGAAATCCTTTCTTTCCCAATATGACAGATTGTGTAATTTTTTCAAAAAAAAAAAAAAAACCCTTAATTCTATTAGAATGGGAGTTCATTGCTTAAAGGACACTAAGATGTCATTTAAGGGCTATTTTTTCTCCCCTTCTTGATGGCTTGACCAAACAGCCCCATTACAACGTCTCCAGTGGTAGTACTAAACATATTGCTGCACCCACAATTTGGATGAAGAATAACAGTCAAATTAGGTATGTGAAATTGCCATTTTGAAACTAAGTTTGCTTAAGGTAAGGAAGAGCTGGAATAAAACGAAATGAC
Organism: Sphagnum contortum; assembly: GCA_963920785.1. Taxonomy (NCBI): domain Eukaryota; kingdom Viridiplantae; phylum Streptophyta; class Sphagnopsida; order Sphagnales; family Sphagnaceae; genus Sphagnum; species Sphagnum contortum. Next base: position 10,027,342 of record OY987292.1, on the reverse strand, counting down.
TGTTTTTTACTGACCAGTTGATGATAATAATTGGCCCAAGTGGGGAAAGTTAAATAGTCTCTTAATTTATAGTGTTCTATTATTTCAATAGAATGGGTGGGGAGTGCGGGAAGATTTAAAATGGACCTCGGATGGCTTGAATACTGATACAAGAAACAAGAGAGCCGCTGGAGATGCTCTTAAGACATACCACCTTCCCGGCCATAGTGAACCCACACCTACCAACGCACCATCCACTGGATGCTCATTATTACTCAGTTGTAGATGAACCTCAACTAAGTTAACTATTTCAATGCAGCTCCAATATTCTGTGCACTTTGGAACCGGCCCAAGACCTTTGCGTCCTCCTCTGTTTGCAGCAATTCCTGTCTTGCCACACAACTGGCGCACTTGTCCCATATATTACTCAAAAGTTCCGCTTTCCAGTGATAAAAACGCCAGACATAGCCCGTGGGACAAGCCACCATGTCCAAGTTGCACTTCGGCAAGGCCTTCACGTGACTACTCATTGTGAACTAAAGGTCAAGGCTTCCAACAGGGTCTCTCGATCAAAGTTGGCGCTGATCAATCAACCTCACGTTCCTGCAACCCGGCTTAATTCGTGAGCAAGCTAGCATTACCCATGAGCTTCCGCTAGTTTATGTTTTTCCTCTTGAACAACTGATAGCTTGTGCGTTGTTTGGGGAGGCACAGGGCATCAGATATGCGGCGCAAGTAACTAACAAATATTTCCCGCTTTCAGATGATTCCAGAATTGATCACGATTGTGAGGTATTGTTTCAGTTTCTTCTTGCTCAATTCATTTTTTCGCCTCTCAAGTGGGAGGAGAGATAGTCATTGTTTCAAATGCATAATACAGTATACTTAATCTTCGTTTTCAATGTGTGCTGAGAGTTTAAGATATTTGTCTTGAGATGCACAACGCTATAGATTGGATTAGTGTTAAAGAATACAACATCTTTTCCCTAGTTGTGTTTGATAGATACATAATGTCGGGATTCGTGTCACGAGTTGGTTGACATTATAAACAAGGTATAATTCTTCTGGTATAGCCTATTGGATTTATGTTTTAGACTTGACTCACAACACCGGGGGGCTTGTGAGTTGTCGAGGTTTGAAAATCTACACTTACTCATATATTTGAGTGTGAGGAGGAACTTTCAATAATGTAGTTGAAGAAACCATATGCTGAAAATACTTGCTTACCTTTGTCCACAAGACATCTATCAATGGCTTGTATAGTTCTTAGTTCCATCACCTAGGTACATGTCAACAACTTTGTGAAGCACTACTAGAATGTGTTCACCTCTATAGAAACCAAATTTTGACCATCTTTCTTAAGGATGATTTCAATGGAAGTTTCTCTTATAGCTTCCACACACATATCACTCTCCAATTAATTATCTATCAATTATGGAATGACGTGTAAACCTTTTGGTTAGGTGCTTGAACAATTTTTGTTCTCATTACTTTCTCTCTTAACAATGCCCTCGTTAGCACTCCTATTACCTCATTTGAAGCTCCTACATTGAAGTCTTCCCATTTATTTTTTAATTTCCTTACTTTCTCTAGGTCCTAAACCTATGAAGGAAATTGAGGACCTCCCTAAAGTGATATATTAATGTGTTGTACACATGTTTTGATGCCCCTCCTTGCATCAATTTCAGATGATGAAGTGATTGCCCTTGGCCTTTTGCAAAAAACTTGTTGAGACCTAGACCTAAAAGTGCAAAATAAATCACAAATAGTGACCTTGGAAGTTCCTTTGGGTGCTATTGCAGAGTTTGAACATTCTTGCAAAAAGATCACCGTAGGTGTTTCCAAGATCATGTTGTTCACAATTGCCATTTTACTCCTACCTTTTTGGTTGTCTTCATGGAGTAGATTCTCAAATATTTTCATATTTCAATACTAATGATTGTAAGTTTTTCAAGAACTTGCGATCTACCTCATGTTTTGTGTTGCTTTTGTGTTTTACATGTATCAATAATTGATCAAGTCATTTAATAACTATGTGGTTTGATTATGTGCTTACAAAACTTGCAAACTTAAAATCTTCCCAATTTCATGGATTAAAGTTGGAGATTCAAAATTCACTTAAAAAGGGGTTTATTCAATTGATTTGAGTTTCAACTTTGGATTTTGGGGCTGGTTGTAGTGTGGGGATTGCAAAGCTTATGGCTAGCATGGAAAAATAATACCCCCAACACTAACACAAATTTGGCATTTTGGACATCTCAAAACGGTCAACTTGGATATCCTTGCTACAATGTTGCCACTAATTGGCGTCAAGTAACGTGCTTGTGATATGTGATTCAAAACGGAAATGGCAGTACAAATACTTGGGTCATTGGCTCCTATTATTTATTAAACTCAAATCATTTCTATTTTGAATTGTTATGTAAATAATTACAAATGAACATATATTACGTAGTTAAACAATAAAGTTATAAACTAGTATATTTAACAACAATGCTTTTGTAGCCTAAAAATAACAAACCACAATAGATTATCTTTTTGCAATTTACAACCCTACATCCATGTATTATAGTTCGTTGACAAGTGGGATCAATATATGCTTCTCATCATGTTTACCATATATACAATCACTTGAAATTTCCAAACTTCACAACTGAAAACATATTTCACAATAATAAAAAAATTAACTACAAATTTGAATTGTGCAATATGTTTTATCATGTCCATAATTAATATATATCATGTTATTAGGTTTAATGTATTGATGTAAACTTGTTATCATTTTTTGCAAAAGCATAATTTTTTTGCAATATGTTAATTAACAATAATGGTCCATGCAATAGGGAATTGAATGATGCGTCCATTGTAGGCATGTTGCCTTCAAGGATAGGAAACTTGACCTTCCTTGTTACTTTGTAAGTACAATACATTCATTTTCACAATATTAATAGAGTTTACATTGCTTAGAGACCAAATATGAGTCATATAATTAAATCACAAATTCACTTATCAAAATGAAATGCCTTTCTATGCATGACTTTAACAAGAAATCCAAATCTAGTTGGTCCTCTTCCAAACGAGCTTGCCAGTTTGCCTCTAAACATCTTGTAAGCACCATTTTCTAATCAAAACATCATTAAATCATGTTGTTTCCTTAGTAGGCTAGTACAAGGAAATTATTATATTTTGAATTCGTTGAATTTGGTTGTTATAAATTCATTAACTTTGAACTTTCAACCACATGCATGAATATAGTAATACATATTAATTTTTTTTGTTTTGTAATAAATTGTGAATTCTAAGTGAAATTGTGATGATGAAACGATATGATATATAATGTAATGACACATATAATCAACTTGCAACTTGTTTTCCTAATTGGGCTCTATCAGAGATCTTCACAACAATGGATTTAGTGGATCTATTCCAACAAATCTTGCGCAAACATCAAATCTTTTGCAATTGTAAGTAATTTGTATTAATATGGAAAAAAAAATTGTTATGATTTGACCAAGTTTAATATCCTAATAAGTTTCTTTCTTTAAATATAAATAAATAACCAACATGGTATTGTCAAACACAACATGTGTTTATGATATTTTTGGTGCCTATGTTTTTTTATAGAGACTTGAGTGGTAATCAATTCATTGGTGAATTTCCAACACAATTTTTAAACACAAAGACACTGCAAGTATTTAGTATTGTGAGTAATCAACTTCAAGGGACCATACAATCAAATGCATTTGAAAACCTCACCCAACTTCTTATGTTGTAAGAATCCAATCTTAAATTACTATACAATATTACATTTGTATTTTCAATTATCGCATAATGGAAAATATTCAATGATGCATTTGTTATCCATGCGAGAAGTATACATGGAATGGGAAATTGATTGGCTTTTAAACCTAATTGACATTATGATCTTGTTTTATAGGGACATATCTAATAACAACTTTATAGGCCCATTGTGAAATCTTTCTTCTTTAAGCATCTTAAATTCTTTGTGAGTTGTATCTCATATACTTATGTTTTAATTTATTGTTTGAGTTTTGATTGCAATTTTTATATTCCTTTCCAATTCTCAAAAAAAAATATTGCTAGAGAGTTAGGATGTTGTAACATTTATTTACATCTTAATTAGCATTAGTATTCATGGCCCAAGTAGTGCTTACCATTGGCTATACTTTATTGATTAATTGTTGATAATGATCATGGAATGTGATGCATTTCATGTAGTGAACCTTAAGACATGCAGAAAAATGTTTAATAAGAAATTGAATTTGAAAATGAATATAATAATTTGTTGTTGTAGAAACTTGAGCTATAATAAGTTAATAAAGTTACCTCAACTTTCAAAGTTTCTCAACGACAACCAATTTCCCACAAAACTTGTCATCCTAGATATTCCTAGCTTAAATATTGGTGGTCCTTTCCCTATTTGGACATCTTCAAGACTTATGTTCTTAGAACAATTGTGAGTTCCACTTCCCTTGAAAATACATAATGTATGTGCCAAGCCCATGACTGATGAGGCAATAGACCAATGACCAAACTATTCATGATAGATTTCTTTTGGAGATTTTGAAACAAAAAAACAACAAGAGAAGGTGGATCTTAACAAATAAAAAGCCATGGATTAAAATTGTAGTATGTCGTATGATATATTTTACAACCATAAAGGCCTCATTGTAGTTGTGCATTCAAAAACTTATATAAAACATAAGTTAAAATTATATTCACATCCAATGAACTTAGAATATTGAAGGTTAGTAAAATTACATTTTATGGTTTCGAAGGATATATAATAAATTCTACCATTATGGGAATACAAGAACTTGTTGTTACATCTTTGAATTTTTTATTTAAGTTTTTTTTTCTTGAGGGTACCTTGATAATATCAATATAAATGGAACCTTGGACATCACAAATATACAAACTATGATACAAAATTTGACATTAATTGAGAATTCTCATCCTCAAGGATTACAAGTATTGAGTTTGAGGAACAACATCACAAATGTTATCTACAACAAGTATTTTCTAACAAAAGGGCATACCATCTTTTAGTAAGTCTATTTTGAAAACTTTAAGTTGCAAGTTATATTTATTAACTTTATTGCCAAACCTAAATGTCCCAACTAAAAATTATCATGTGGAGGAATAATGAATGATTGTGTAAACTAGTAAAAAGTTAGTACAAATGTAGATTTTTCATATTAGGTCAATGAAATCTAGTTTGTATTGTAGCCAATTTTTTTAAATAGTCAAAATCAATAAGATGAATAATTATAAGTAAATTATCGTCTTATTGATTTAATTATATTGAATTTATTGATAGCATTTGATCAATTTATATTCATTTTTGTCCTTGTTTACCTTTGTGGATTCAAATTTCTAAACATTTAAAATTATATCATATAACTTCATATTATTTTACATATAATCTAGAATATGTTTGTATTAATAACAAGATATGATTTCTAGAAATTAAAAATGTAATGTAACTAATGAATATGTTAACATGTTACAGTTTCCAAGGCAATCCTTATTGTCAAGGTTCATTTTCCAGAGATGATGGGAGAACTTTTTTTTGTGCACAATTTTGTATTATATCAAGTGAGTAACAAAAAAATTCATTGACCATGCATTGAAAATATTGAGTCTTGTATTGAATTACAAATGAAAACGAAAATCAACTTTCATCATGGTTAAAAGGTTTTTATGGAATTCAATTGCATGGCAATAAGCAATTTTAATGATAAAATGTTTGGGATCCTTCATACATTATAACATTTTGCACTAAATATTAAATGTTTCATTAAGATCTTCCTTATTGAATTTACATTAACTTCTTCATCATTATTAAATAAAATCTTATACTATTTGTATTTAAGATTGGTTATATATATATATGAAGGATTTGAACATTTGCTACCCTATTATTATGTATTTCAATATCACCTATTAAATATATATTAGATCATTCTCCAAGTTTTGCCAATCATGATCACAATATGGAACTCAACCTTTTTTATCAAATACAATTATATACAAATGTTTTATCATTTAAGGCTAGATTGATTATTTTGATGACCCATTGCAGGTAATAAGAATGATTGGAAGGTTATTGTGATTTCTACAACCATTTCTGGATTTCTATTGGGATTAATAATCCTTGCTTTGGGTATTACACTTCGTTGTAGTAAAAAGCATGTGCGAAAACTCTTGAAAAGTAAGGATCCTTCCATCCCTTCCAATATAATATGTATCAAGAAAATTAGCTCTCTAAATAACTCCAAAATGTTAAAGAACAACATTTGCTTATTCAATGATGAACTAATTTAATGGATTGATTTGCAAATTGCATATCACATCAAAGCAACATTGTTCAAGCAACAAGACTGATGGCTTTAAAGAAAATATTATACACTTAACATGAATTATTGAAATTGCATTTGTAGATCTCGAAGAGCTTGATATAAAAGCAAAAAGATTTGATTACAATGAACTTCGTGTTGCTACCAAAAACTTTGCTAAAGATAGAAAGTTGGGAGCATGAACATATGGTGTTGTTTACAAGGTAATTATGGTCAATGTAATTGGTCTTAAGAAAACAAACACCCATTCATACACATGTTGCATTGTTTAGGAAGTTGTGAAATACATAGAATAAGAATACATTGAAAACTTTTGTTTATGATCACAAATTATAAATCAAATTGACCAAATAAATACCTCTACATCATTATTTGTGTATTTCTTTTATAAATTTAAGAAACAACATGTGTTTGAAATTAGGTCATCCTTGAATATGTTACAATATCATTGACAACATAAAAATATTAATCATTATCAATCTTTGTTAATAATTATTGACATGCACCTTAATTGGCTAACATATAATGCAAGGAATTTTAGCAAACAACATCGAGGTGGCTGTGAAGCAACTATTCATAAAGACACAACATGGTAGTGAGGATTTTCTCAATGAGATTCTCTTGATTTCGAATTTACAACATCACAATTTAGTGGCATTAAAAGGTTATTGCCTCCATGGAAAGGAGATGTTCTTGGTATATGAATTTGTTGTTTTTTTTCATTTGGAAATTTTTATATTTGGCAAGCATTTTCACAATTGGTGTTTATTTATAATGATATATTTGGATTTTTTTGGTTACATGGACCTATAATAACATGCTCAAAATTGTTCATATAGTTTGAAATTACATATGACTATTAATCTTACATCAACTCAACCAGCATTGAATTGTGGTTAATAAATAGATCATATCTTATTACATCAACATATGAACAAATCCATGTGTAAATGTTTACAATTTATAACCTAAATATAATATTATGTGGTTTGATCCTCATGTAGATACAAAGGGTGAATATTTGTCACAAGTTATGAATTGGCCAACACAAATGAAAATATGTTTAGGGGTGGCCCAAGGCTTATACTATCTACATGTGTCATCTCAAACTAGAATCATCCATCGTGATATTAAAGTGATCAATATTTTATTGGATAAAGATTTGAATCCAAAAATTGCTGATTTTGGTTTGGCGAGACCAATACAAGATGGAAAAAGTGAAATCATGACCCAAAAACGTGCTAGTACAATGTATGTAAATCAAATTGACTTAGTCCAACTTGGCTTCTTAAGATGAAGTTTTTAGTTGTATGGCATGAAACTCATCATTTTTTAAGGAACATAATGAAAATGATATTAATGTTTGAATAAACATTAATTTATTGTAAGGGATTGAAAAATACCACCAATTCATATTTAGTTGCTAAAGATATATATTTCTTGGTCAATTAATGCCACAAGGAATTTTTTTAAATAGTCTATTACTTAAATGTTTCTTCAAAATAAAAATTCATTAGGTTATTAGATTAAGAGTTGGATTAGTATGTGCATACAAAAATATTGAATAGATGTAAAGTTGTCTAAATAGTTGTACCTTGTAATTCCTATACTATTAAACAACTTAATGTGTATGTTTTTGTAGTGGTTATTTAGCACTTGAATACATGCTTTATGGCCAATTGAGCAATAAGGCTGATGTATACAGCTTTGGCGTTCTACTTCTTGAAACTATAAGTGGGAAAAAAAATCAAGACCCCAATCAACTTGAAGATGAAGTATATTTGCCCATACGGGTATGTGACTCATTTAGAATTTCTTTTGGAGTGTCATATGAATTATTAAATTAACCTTGATTGTCAAACATCATCAAAATAATTAAATAATATGACACCATTGCACAAAAGTCTCAATTAACTTTTGAAATTTCATTCAAGAACAAGGTTAAATGTAAAAATTAATATTCAAAGTTAACTATTGTAAACATTATTTAATATAAAAAATTTTAAAAAAATTCCATGATGATGAGGATGATCATCATCATCATTATCATGATTATAATAAGGTTGTGGATATTCAAGGCTAAACCACCAAATGTTAAATGTATTGTTTTGATAATTTTTTTGTAATACTCCTTGCATTAGGATATTTAAATATATTATTGCCAAATATGATTACTACTATAGTACCTTTACCATTTTGGCAAAAATCAAATTATTTTTCATTCATTCAAAAAAATGAAAAAAAAATCTTATTTGCACTAAAAATTTAATAAAATAAAAAATTTCATTGTTAAGGTTTGAAAACCCAGACATTCACTATCAAGGTTTCAACCTAGACCTCTATGGATAGGGTTCTAACATTGCAGTGGTCTAGATACATTAGACTATTTCATAGCACTATGTATATTGCATTTATTATTGTCTATAACCATTACATGCTAAAATTTTCAAAATTTAAAAACCAAATGCCAAAGTTAAAATTTAAAATTTAATTAATTATTCGACATTCTATTGCTAAAATGATAAAGATACTATGATATATAGAATAGGAAACTTCAAGGCATTCACTACTTGGTGCTTGTAAAAAACAATTACAATGATATGATCAAATTGAATAGGACTTAAACTTTTTTTAATCTTGCATGCATGGAAATTACATTTGAAAAATAGTCTTATGGATCTCATTGACCCAAGACTTCAATGTAGTAATATTGAGCTCTTTGAGGTGAAACGTGTATTAGAGATTGCCATTTTATGTGTGCAAACTTATGTAGAAAAACATCCGACCATGTTTCGTGTAGTGGCAATGCTAGTAGGAGATGCAAATGTTGTAATTTCCAATGATGAAGAAAATGAGTGGCCAATCTTCCAGCTACAAGGTCGATATTGTGATCAAAACCCCTTACTTGATTCTCAATCGTCACTAATTTCAAGTGCACTAGAAAACCTCATAAATGAAACTTTTACATCCATTGAGCTTAGTGCATCCAATGCACAATAAGGTTCAATTTCAAGGTAAAACAATGTACAAAAAACCATTACAACTATATTTGCTACTTATTTTTACAAATCTTTTAGTTAAGATTTTTTTTCCAATAATTTTGAATTTTTTAAATTTATTTATAAAATTATATTTTCATATTTATAGCATTTGGTTGAATTTGAAATGAATTTAATGAATATAAATATCCCATTGAAGCACTAATTAAGGATTGAAACCAATTTTTTTTCACACTATACATGCAATGCAATAACCAATGTGAAAACCAAGGTCACAATATGCCACATCAATTCAAGTCTATTTTTTTTTATGACTAAAAATGGCTACCTCAACATGCACTACCAAATCATGGTTTCACCTGTTGATGAAGGAGCCAATGATGTTTAAAAGGATTCACAAGTATTTTTTTCAAACAACTTTTAATTTAAAAGTTTTAAAGGGTTCACAATTTTTCATTAAATGAGGTTATGCTCTTCAAAAATCCATGTTACATCCAATTAACTAAGTACATATACTAATTTTTTGCAAAATCCATTTTTGATATATTGCATAAAGAACCTAATTTTTTGTAAAAATTATACATTCATATTTATATTTATATTTGGTTTAACAAATTTAGATTTATTTTTGAAATCATTAAACATACATTAAAATAATTACTAGTTAAAACAACCTAGATGGTGCCCTTGTTTGCATCTTAAATAACATTTAAAATTACATATCACCTTAATTTGACTTCATTTTTATACCTAATTGTGTTTTTTAAACTAAAGGGTTTTGAACAAATGGTAGTTTCATTAAATTTTATAGTTTTTTGGTTCATGTAATCCAAATTAGAGTTGGTATGAAGTACAAGACATCACATCACATTTATCAAATAAACAAATTTTATGATATACTTGGAATTTTTTTATTTCACATAAAAATTTATAAAATGACCTAAAACAACCCACCTTATAAAGTGGATTCCATGAATATTAAACTATAGGCAAAACTTGTAATTTTATTAAAACAGTCCAAGCTTTCTCAAGATCTAATAGGCATCCAATACTATATTGTTCTATTAGGATCGACCATCATGGAAAAGAATAGCTACATGGAATTGTAGTAGCTTTGCAATAGTTCATATGAACACTATAGAACTTAATTATATTGCTATAGTAAGGCAAACAAAGAAAATAAACCCAACCTAATTATTGCATTAAGAACTACAAAATAGCTGAAAGATGGCAATGTGTAAAAAGAAAATACAACTAATGAAGTATAGTAAAGGATACAATGAGAACTTTCACGCACCATTTCAAAACACATAAGAAATTCATAACTTAAGGTAAAAACTAGGTACACATGTCTCCTAGCCTATTAGAGTGGCCTCTTTCTTTGAACTACTATGTTCCAATCCAACAACTCTATCCCTCCTTCCTCACACACACCCATATCCACCATGTACCACACCACCATACTCCTAAAAAAAATCTTGAAATTGCCATTATTATTGTAACAACAACACGCCAAGGACTTGCCAATAAAGTATTCATGCTAGTAATAGGGTAAAATGCTTTTGTGAGTACTATAGGATAATGCGACATTGCAAAAAACTAAGACCTTTGGAAGTGAAACCTTAATGTCTTTTACTAATTATAAGAAACTATAAATAAATCAACAAAACGTAAAACACAAAATTGTTCCCCAAATGCAAAGAGTTATCACAAGCCTGAAACAAGCTTTAGTAAAAGGTTAAAAGTGGCAAGGACACAACTAGACGCACATGAAGGGTTAGTAGAGGAAGGTTGCAATGGGGAAATGGAAGATTGGAGGGTGCCCAAGGAGGATTTTGAGAATTTAGGTGAAACCTACATCCCATGAAAAAGCTTCAAGGTTTCCAAGAAACCATATTCTAGAAAATGTTCATACCACAAGTTGATTTGTTTTTCAAGTTCACTAATAAAATTATGCAAGAAGAAATCTTACCCTAGACAAGAGTAACTTGGTCTCTCCACGAGGCGAGAGGCAAGTGACAAGGTAATCATGAAACATGTAGGAATAGTAAAGATATTGGTTTGATAGTAGAAAGAAATCATAAAGGACATTGAATTATTTATTTTGAAACATGGTTGAAAATACTTATTTTATTGAAAATTATGAATTTTTGTTTTTTTTTCATTAGCAAATGACATGAAAAAGTTATGGGGAAGACACAAGAAAAGGAGACATCAAAGTTTATTAGCTCCTAGCAATTTGTAAGTAATTCGAAGGTTTAGTGTATTAGGATTTTTACATTCATAAATGGAGTGAGAATAAGAAGAGAATACTTTTATTGTGCATTTGTGTTTACATGAGGAAGAAGAAGGCATAGAGAACTCAAGGATTTAAGATATTGAACCACAAGAATTTCACCAACAGTTGAGTCCTCCTCCCTTTGCCTTCCTTTTCTTTTGAAGAAAAAAACCAAGTTTGAATTTAGCTTAGAGCTCCAACATGAGCTCCAAGCTAAACTCAAGCTCGGTTGTAACTAAAATCAAATTCAAGTTTGAACTTGGATTTTCACTCGAATGTTTCCAAGCAAAAATCCGAGCTCAAACTCATATTTTTGAATTTTCTTACATTTTGAATAAAATAGAAACTGAACTTGGACTCAAATCATTTTTAGATTCAAACCCAATCTCAAGTTCCATTTTTTTTGCTGTGCTACCATCGTTGAGCTCCCATGGAAACATGGCAATGGTGACAAGGCATTCTTTTTTGTACTTGCTACAACTTTTGTCAAATTACTTTTAACATTGAAAGTAGCTTAACAAGAGCTGCAAAAACTTGAGACCTTTTTCGTGCTCTTCCACCATAGCTGAGCTCCCATGGGAGTTCAACAATGGTGCATGGCTTTCTTTCTTTTTTTGAAATGCCATCGTCGAGCTTTGAACGGGAGCTCGATGATGGTAGAAGAACCCAAGCTTAGGATTGGGTCTATTTTTGGACTCAACACTAAGCTTGGGTTTTTTTTCCCCTCTTTTTGTGTTTGCTCGTGTTGTAGCTCCCAACAACATAATAATTTGGCGAGGCCTACAAGAACCCAAACTTAGGCTTGCGTCCAAAATGGACCCCAACCCAAGTTTAAGGTTTTTATTTTAAAAATGCCATCATCGAATTCCAAATGGGAGCTCAACAATGGCAATAAGAGCTTGAGCTTGAACTTGGGCTTGGGTCCATTTTCTTCTTGGTTCTTGTTCCACCTTTTGCTAGGCTACTCTTAGCACCAAGAGTAGTTCAATGAAAGTTGTAGAAACTCGAACTTGGGCTCACCTACAAAATGGACCCAAACCTAAATTCGAGTTTCTTTTCTTTTTTAAATGCCATCACTAAACTCCAATGGGAGATTTGCTTCTATTAGCTTCTTAAGTTCCAATAACATAATATTTCTAGTTGATTTTGTGTCCCCATACTTAGATAGTTGTTCATTCTCCTTGCACAAAAGCAACTTCAACCTAGAACACATCACCAACAATATGGCCAATTCAACCACTAGTATAGTGACTTGCATATTCAAAACAGTTGGACCACGTGTCCACAAGCACACAATGCACAACAATCGTCATCCATGAACAATACTATAGAAGTCATCATCACATCATCTTGCCTAATGTGAAGGAAATAATGGACATGGTAGCTTCCTAACCATTTCAATGACACTGATTGGTGAAAGAAGACATCAAAAGAAAAAAAATTCTAAATCAAAGCAAGATTCTAAAAAACCACCACATGTTGTGTCAGATAGACAAACCTAACTATATGATAAATAATTGTGATTGTTAAGAAACATGAAATTTAAATTAATTTACAGGGACTTAGTCAAAAGGACAAAATTTTAGCATAAGACTTTTAACAAAAGTGTGTGTGCAAAGCATGGCTATGTAGAACACTAAACTTTTCCAGTATTGGGCAGACCTAGGCACTGGAAAACTTGGACAAAAGTGAAAGGACATGTACAGACAATGACAAGACAATTAAGACTTGAAGTTCTTTAAAGTAAGAAGTTGAGTTATCTCCTTGTACAACTCTTCATTGAAAGACAAAAATACCTTGAGGTCCTTCACCAGTATATCGATAGCCTTGGCTTGATCTTGCTTGTACCATTATTATCAACAATCATGTTCATGTATATTCATTAATACATGCCCCTTGACAAAGTAAATTAATGTTTCAATAAGGTTGCAAGTTGAAGACCTTGGAGAAAATGATTGCATGAAGCTCCAAGGCAACTCCATATAGAATCAAACACGTTCTTTACACACAACCAATGTAAGATTTAAACCAGGACAATTCAAGAGAGATTTGTGCAATGGACCACTAAACAAGATAAGATATTCATGCATGCACAACTAGTAACATTCACCCCATTCACACATCTTTCTTCATCTAGCATGACCTTAAACCTCATGAAAAGAAGTCAAAATTGTCAAATCCATCCATTTCTTAGTCGAAGTCTGAAGACCCAAAGGGCATGCATTAAATGAAAAAAATAGAAAAAAGAAAAAACATAGTTATCCAATGCTTCCAAGTATTTTTGTTTCCAGATTTCAAAAAAAATCTTCATGGAATAATTATTATCATCCATTTTTGTGAAGCTTGAAAGGTACCTCTCGACCTCCTCCCATTCACCACCTTGTACATGATCTTCAAAATACTTCATATTAAAAAAACCGAAATTCATGCTCTAGCTTTGGAAGCAGTTGTTCATGTAGCTAGGGTTGTGGCTCTTGTCCAAGCTAAGCTTAAGAAGAGGAAGATTGCAAATGCACAAACTGGATTTTTTGAAAGTTCTTCCAAGCTTATGCAAACTTTTGTAGCTCTAGAAAGCCAAACAAAAGAAAGGATCTTGGAAAAAAGAGGAACATGAAAGACATAATAGTGGTGGAACATGAATAACAACAACAACATCTTTGGATGATGAATCCAACTAGAACGGTAATTCCAATAGCAAAGAACTTGGTTGAAGAAAATAATCCTTTCAACTTCTGATCTTTCTAAAACGTGGAAAATAATTGATGGTTATCAAAACCTACAACGTTCAACTACTTGAAAACCTAATGTACTTAAGGTTACATCCACCCAAACATAATAATTACATCCATGTGAAAATTTTCATTTTGTGAACACTTGTCATCTCCACATTGGCCAATGAGTGAACCAAGATTTTATCCCCAAGTCTAAATCCTACATAGATGCGTAGTGTTTTCCCTATGGATAGAGCCAATAAATTCAAAGATTCACCCAATGTTATTATAAAACTACTAATCTTCCACCTTATCTTTATGAAATGTTGATATGATTGTTGATTCTTGAATTGTTAGATGTCTTTGAAAGACAAATTTTGGTGGTAGAACATTTTTTTGGGATGGGGACAAAAGAGATTTTTTTTCAATTGAAAATAATTACATACTTGAATAGTAGGTTCGTTAAGTCTTTATTGAATGATTATTTTAATTTTGAGGATTCCATTTCGATAGCAAAATAATTTTGAATACTCCAACATATGTTTTTTCTTTGAAAAAATTATTGTTTCAAAAAAATATCATGTCTAAATTTTTATTATTATTATAGAACTTGCAATTCAATTATAATTATTTGAACAAAAACATAATCTCCAATGTTACGAAGTATGTATTGTACCCATTATTATACACAAGAAAACCTAGCCAAATTTGGCTATATGTCAAAAAAGACTAGAATAGAAAAAAGATTCAAAATCTTATCTAGTTTGGGGCTATCAAGGAGCTACCTACTCTATGGTAGATAATATACATTTTTAAAAAATTGATTATGGGTGTATGTCAAAGCTCAAAGTGATCCCCATTGATTCACATTAATGCTCCCCAATGTGTTGGTACCAATGCAATAATGTGACAAGGGTTTCTCTTTAACTCACCTATACATAATACATGCCACATTTTAGAACAAAAAATACATGACAAAATATGGTGCTAAATTGGAAAATATCTTTAGTGTAATTTGTGAGCGCACATTACACATTTCAATGTTTGAGTGAAATAAGTTTAATAATCGATTTGTGTAAACAATGGGAGATAATCATGTTCTTACATTTATGAGAACTAGGATAAAAATTTTAAAACAAATTTTTTGATACCATGGATGGTTTTCATAGAACTAAAAGTATAATTAAAATAATTCTTGCAATTCTATGAGAAAACCAAAACCATCAGAGTTCACAAAATGCAAAAACCACCTAACACTAGTTAGGAATTTGTCGAAAAACAACCACAACTGAATTACCAAAGTTCCACCTTAATAATTTATCATAGAAACCTTTTACTTCACATTATGCATTATTATTCAAATGAAGTAACGCCAATATTATCTTAATGGATGTAAAGGGTTAATTTTTAATTAAATGGTTTTTAGCATATAGATAAACTATCCAACCATACTATAACATAACATTTACAATATTTCCCACTTACATAATTTTCAAATTTGAAACCCTGCATTCTTTTGAAATAGGATCACCCACATGCTTAAAGTTGAATTTTTATTTTTAAATTTGCACATCAAAAGGGAATTCATCATACATGTTTAAAGATTCTCCTTTATAAGGATCACTCATCAAAGACCATGAGGTTTCCACAATAGTATCAACAATAATCTACACATTATATTTATTTCTTTAAAACTTTCTTTTCACATATGGTAATTTTATGGGTCTTGATAACAACTAACAACACCAAACCATTGACTACAAATTATGAACCTAAAGCTCCAATCACTATTCCTTATATATCTGAAGGAACAAAATGGATGATTGATTACTCACATTCATTTACATATATTCCCCATGATCATCCTTTTATGTCAAGCCAATCATCACATGCCATGTCTAGTTTTTTCATCCTTCTATGGATAGATCTTACATTATTTGGAATCCAAGATTTGGTCAAATCTACATACTTGATCTCCCATTATTATTAACTCAAAATAGTTATTTAAATTGTTTATAAATCAAACCTTATGTCCCTAGTCAAAATATTCTCATTGTAGGGCCCATAAGGCTTGTTATTTTATTCCCCATGTTTATCCATACTATTACCGCAAGTCATAATATTGTTATTTGCAATTATCACTCTTAATAATTATTTTGTTGTTACAATTCCATAGCTAAAATAAAAATCGTAGTATGACATCATGGTCATTATCAAGCTTAGGGTGTTAAATACTTAATATTTAAATCAAATTTTTTTATTACTTGTGATTGTAAATAATAATATCACAAATTGATAACACCATAATATTTTATTGTGTATCCCCTTACTTTAGTGTAAACATTAAATAACTGTTTGTTTTATTACATTAACAAGATGACCTATAATATGGTTTTATTTCTTCAAATTAAAAATATGCACATATGGTAACAATGAACCTTCATGTAAGCTTGGAGTAGGAACATGTGATTTCTTGGTCACTTGTTGATTTCCATTTTGACAACCGTAATTCAATGAAAGTAGCTCTAGAATTTATTAAAAACTAGGAATCCCAAGAAAGATATTTGTATTCTTCTTAACTAAAATAAAAACAACTAAACAATAATAAATCTTGAACCTTTTGTTAAATACCTACTACAAACCCTTCCCTTTGCAAAGATTTGTTTTGTAACATTTGGTTCCTCCATCCCCAATAATCTTTTTTTTATTGGTGATTTATTGCCAAATTGTGAAATGTGATAGTGACCTTGTGAAATTAATTAATGTGATATTGAAAGGGCATTGCTAGCTAAACACCTTTTCATTGATCTTATAACTAGTATCTCATATTAACTAATGCTATAATATTGTTGTAGCCATTAAATACACCACATTTCTTATCTCAATATTTCTCTTATCGCCATAAATGCACTAGATTTGCATTAATGCTCACCACCTATGCGATATTCTACATTTCCTAAAAAAAACCCTTATCCCCAGCCATTTGTGGTTCACATGAGTCCTGTATATCAAGGATGATGGCTCCTCTTGTGACCTAAATCCCATGGTTGTGATGGATTCGATGAAAGAAGCCTTTTTTTTTCAAGAAAAAATTATTGCATATGATTCACAATATCATTCTTCAAGGAGCCTTTTGGCAAAAAATTACACCACAAACAATGTTAATCTATAGGACTCCCAAGATTTCATTTTAAAGTTGGACAACACATATGTTTTGCAAATTTGCAATTATTTTATAAGAAACATTTGTAATATATAGGTTGAAAGTACTTATTATTATTGGGTGCGAGCAAGATAAAATAGATGGCTCACTACTATGTGTCAAAAAAAATACAAGTAGCCATGAAAAGGTTTTAATGTATGGAAAGTAGAAATGTTTTTGGTACAAAAATTAACATGATGATAATCTTTCATTCTATATTTAAAATGTTGAAAAACCCCATTTTGAAAGTAGAATTAAGTAGAATTAAGTAGAGTTTTTGAAAATGTTTCTACTTGCACAAAATGTTTGATATTATAAAATGGGTTACATTTAGATGAAATATTGATTTAAAAAAACATTCAAATTAATGGAGCTCAAAAATATAAATATGTATTTTCAAATTATGAATGTTATAACCATAATATATCAAAATTTAATATGAATGTTAAGGGAACAAACATATTACATAGTTTTTGGGCTTATAAGGCATTATAGATAGGAATAGGCCATTGGACATTCAGGGGTTTGAATTTTGAATTCTTGTTGAATTTGATTTTGTTGTTCATGTTGATGGTGATTTGGGGATTGCCCAAGAGTGAAAGTTTTTGAAGAATGAGGACATTCATAGATACACACTTCTAAAATAAGGGAGAACTGTATGTACTTTGTAGAAAATAATATAAAATTCAGGTGTTGAATACCACATATTTGACTTGTTGTTTTGATTACATTTTTGTAGAACATGGATTTTGTTGTATTTTTGTAGAGTTTTTAATATACAGTGAAAGTACAAACTTCTCTATAAAATTTTATTTCCAATTTGATGTGTGAATCATCTGTGGTCTTTAATTTCATGAAAATGAATTGTAATTTTGTTGTAGTTTTCAAGCATTGTGTTTTGGATTACAAATTTTAGTTATAAAATATAACCATGAATATAATGTATTATTGAACTATAGAGGTATGTGTGTCTAGAATTAGGGAAAAATTATGAATGAATGTATGTTTATAGTGTAAAAATTATTGTTATAGTAAATGTGTAATGGTTTTGTAATAATTAAATCCACATCTACCAATGAAATAGGTTGAATATCATTTTGACCCAGTTAGTTTCAAAAGTGCTTTCAACCTACTTTATAATACCAAAGTTGTTCAAACTTTATATCCAATTTCTCATAAACTAAATGCACTGACCTATGGTTTCATATTTGTACTTCAAGAGATTTTGAACTTACTTTCTTGTGACCATATCAAAAATTGTTCCATTTTTTAATTAGATTTTGGGCGAACTACTTTTTTTTGTCTATTTTACCTTGACAACACTCTAATGTGGTTTCAAGTATGGTGAGTTTGTTATTGAAATTATTGTCATTTCTTGCAAATGTGTTGATCCATGTAATCACATTATGTGAAATGTATGAAATCATATGCTTGTGAATTAGACAGTGGAATTTAGACTAGAATATTGCCTATGGACATGTAATGAACACATATTTAGATTTACATTGAATCTTTGGACACAAAACAATAGATATCAAATGTTTTAAAATTGTTATGAACATAACCAAGGAGCAATTCTATGTTCATAACAATTTCATTTAACTTTTCATTACAAATTTAACATCTCATGATTTTAGTAATGAAAATTATGCAAAATAGGTTCATTCATAATCCATACATTTCATCCAATAATATCATGCATTGAAAACACATTTGACACATAGATTTAAAGGAAGATGCGAAATTTGTGGGACATTCATTCCTTCATAGGTTTGTGTTTCATTCATTAACACATTTATCAATGCATCAAATGTATTTTCAACGCATGATATTTGTATATAAAATGTACGAACTTATGAATAAATGAACTTCTCACAATTTTTATTATTAATTCGTCACATGCTAAATTTGTGATGTTATATCAAAATAAAATCACTTCCAATATTGACCTAAAATCTTCATCTACTTAAAGTGTGGCTTCATATTTAGGTGGACAAGAAAATCATTTCTTCATATAGGCTACAAATGTTTAAATGGCACCACACATTCAATTTCTAACACCAAAACATTGAATTAGAACATGTGAAAACATTCTGGTCATAGCCTTTTGCAATGGTGGAAGACACATGGCGTCGTGTAACTTAATATTCTAGCATTATCCCCAACTTCACATCAACAACCTTGGGAAAATCTCTCTTTTTATGACACTCCTACACTTTGTTTTAGAGGACTATTTCTAGTTTTAAAACATGAAAATCAACAAGGGTGTTGCCCACATGCAACATTTAATGCCAAAACACCAAAATTGAACACATCGATTCTAGTCATTGCCTTTCCAATGATGGAAATCTAAGGTGTCAAGTAATTTAGAGCTCAAGTGTTACAATTGTGGTTTGTAAATTTATGAATATAATTAGGCAAATTTTTTCAAGCTGTGCATTGATATCTTGGTCAAATGTCACATTGCTAGTTTTGTACAGTTTGGCTATCACATGAAGCATTTTATTGTTTTTTGTAAAATCAGTTGAAACTGCAAAAGTTTCTCCACTATCAAAATATGAAGGGGACAAAAAAATGGCAAATATCACAAGCTTGAATTGAAATTAAACTATTGATATCAAGACCCACATGACTAGCACTAGGATCGTTAATAACCGTAATTTGAAATGTATCAATCTCAATTGCAAAGATGTGATTGCCAACATATCCATTTGTTCCCCCTTTTAAAATGCCAATTGATGCACCACCAAAACCATCAGTTCCATCATCAAGTTTGGTGGGATTAGTATTGTTAGCCATAAAGGCCAACGGCCCTATACCAATTTTGGTTGGCCAAGTCTGCTTCATTCAATTTGCTGAGGTCACAAAGTCTACATTTATTGTATAGAGTGAGGAGGGCCAATGTAAGTAAAAAATTGGTAAAACTTTTCTAGTGTATGGAACTGCTATAATCACAAGCATGTTTCATTACCATTTATTTTATCTTTGATTGTTTTTTATGAAGTTGCATTGGAAGCCAATGCAAATAGATTTGACTAAGTCATAAGGGCTTACCAAGAAAGTGCGGAACAAAAAATCTTTTTTTTTGCTATGCCTATATTAAAGCTTTGGGTTAATGCCATAGAAAATGTCAAGCCTATTTGTGAAGTTTAAAAAGTAAGAATTTCTGGTTCTACTCAATTAGTACCATCTATTATAACAACACATCATCAAGAAACCTTAGCTATTCGTTGGATGCTTGAAGCAGCAGCCAAGTGACATATGAGAAAAAAGAGCATAAGCTTAGATCAACGCTTATCTTATGAGATATTGGATGCTTCTCAAAAGATGGGAATTGCACGTAAAAAAGGGATGGGGGGCTCCTTAGCCTTAGTCAAATTTCTGTCTCAAGAGAGGATGGTGAACTTCAAGTTTATGGCAAGTATGGAGTTCAAAATCCTACTAATTTGATTTTAAACCATTGAGATAAAATGTTGACTTCTAAAGACAAAAATGGCATCTTCTGACTATCAAATTGTAGAACCAAACCCATACATTGAAGTCCCAAATTGAATTAACTAAATAATATGCAATGGAAGCATATTTGCCTTGTCCAACCTTCTAAAGTTTTGACCTTATCCACCCAAAAGAAATGGTGGCTCAGGTGGATGGTGGATATTGAGTTACAACAGTCATCTTTGCTCACAATTCCAAGAAACATTTATGAGGCCAACCAGTAAAGTATGTGATAATACCAGAAAATGAATTATAAATAGGTCAAGAGTAATTCTTGTTCACCTTGCAGATAGCAAGACCTACAGACATTCAAACTTCAGCTGCAAATAAGCACACTTGTTGCCTCTTGACAATCAGTCTTCCTGGGATTATTGAACAAGTCCATATTTTAAGTCCAAGTTTGAGGCTCCTGCAAAACTTGAAGGAGCTTGTTCTCATCAGTACCAGCTTCAGGAACCACATTATATTTCCAGGCCACCAATGGGGGAGCTGAAAATCAACCACAAGTGCCCTGTTAGTGGGCAATCTGTTAAAAACTTCAGCACTCAACTGTGTTGGTTATTACCACTCCAGAAGAGTAGCAGCTCTTCTTTTCTAGTGTCGAAATCATATGTAACATGCTGTGACCAATTTCTATTGGAAATGGATTTGGATTGAGAAATTATTTGTACCTGATACCATGATGGATTCAATCCGGCCACCATCCAACCCAAACTTCACTCCACGATCATAAAGTAAATTGAACTCCAAGTATCGACCTCGCCGAAGCAATTGCCATTGCCGCTCTCTCTCTCCATAGTCCAAAACATGTCTGCATTTTGCAATAGGTAGGTAGCTTGGCATGAACCCCTCTGCCAGCTCTCTTACAAAAGAAAAAACATCATCCCTTTGTGGCTTACATAGACCACTGACCTCCTGCAGTAAAGAGACAAAGTTCCTTAGGATTTTGTCAGAGAACAAGGATTTTTAATCAGGTTAGCTAGGTGGTACAAACTTGAAATGCTCAGAAGGATAAGACCAACCTTTCTGTGATTTGAAACATAATCACTAAATGTTTCAAGATCATCAAAGAATATGCCACCTGTTCCCCTGTGTTCTTTCCTTGCAGGTATGTAAAAGTAGGCATCACAAGCCATCTTGCATTTATCATAAAAGCCAGATTCATATTTATCACACACTTCCTTGTAAAATGTGTGAAACTCTCGAACATCATCTTCAAACAAATCTGCAGCTTGCAAAACAGTCAAACCACAAAAGCTTGCTAAGCTCACTGCTTCACTTTGCCAAATGAAACTGTGGCTTAAATGGAGAAGAGATACAACTGTCAAGAACCTAGAAATTGCTTGAAGCAGATTCTTGAGACAATAATAGAAACTGAAATGTTCAGAGAAATGGACATTTTTTCTTACAGCATGGTGTGAGGTCAGCACCCCCTCCAAACCAACCATGGCCTCCATCAACCTAAAGCCAAATACTAATGGTCAATTACTTTGAGAAGTGATTTGTATTATGCAATCACCTGGAAATCATAACACAACCTCACGAGTTCAATATGCTCATTATAATTTTGGCAGCAAGTCCATCCAGAAGAGGCCAAATCCTCTTCCACAGTACCCCAAGCTCAGATCTCAATTTATGACAACACAAAATTAGGCTTAGGAAAAGTGAGCTAAACTGCATACTAGCAGAATTGTCTAAGAGAAGGAAAAGACCATGAAAAAAGGGAACCTTGAAGTAGCGGATGTCAGAGCGGAAGGTAGGCACAAATGGGTTGCAGGGGTGAAATACAAGAGACAATGCTCCTGCAAAATAACGGGCACCCACCTCCACTGCCTGCCCCCTTCCACTCATTGACTGCATTTATTCATAACACACGTCCCTCACTCAGTGTGATGTGTGGAACAATTCAAAATTAAACCAAATCATGGTTTTCATCCTGAGTCTCCACATGAAACATTCATCTGATGAACCATAGAGATTCTATTGTGACATACAATCCTCTCAATCATCAAGAATGTAAAGGAGAGTATATTGTCCAGATCCAAGGGTTTCGGTATGGACTGTTCATTTACTGCATTACAATGTTATCATAGCTGATCATTTAGCTTGCTCCCAGAAGATCTTCACCATCTGCAAGGAAGATTCATCTGATAAACTGCAGAGTTTCCAGCTCTATCTCTACAGCCTCAACGCCATTGAGCGATACCAACTATCCATGAGCACATTGAACTTTCTATCCAAGTTTCGTTTGATGTCAACTCCATGACAAAAGCAGAAATATGGACTCTTTTTTTCCATAACCTAGTTTCATTGGGGTTTTTATATGTACCTGCCTTGGCCCTTGATTCTGACAAGTGGCCCTGCACTATAGAAACATTGACTGCTGCTTTTTCCAACAAATCTCCACCCTCCATCACCCGAGTGATCCCATACCTATCAGCCCAGTAGAGCATAGATGAATCACCAGAAGAAAAACAACTACGTGATCAATTTCTAGCTTTCTATTTTGAAAATATGTTGAACTCCTACTTGGTTTCCATTAGCTTGATTTAGATAAAAGCAGCATGATAGACAGTAAGAACCACTGTTCTGGTTACTTTACACAATACTCACTTTCAGTCCTTATGCACCTACTGCTCTGATCAGTATGTAAAGCTGTCTCAATGAATTGGAGAGTGTGAAGACCAGATTCTGCAGAAGACATACTCCAATTATTGCAACCCCTAAGAGGTTCAGTGTAACAGGTATGAAATTCATGTTTGTTCAAATGTTCTTGAAAACATCTAGAAACTTAAAGTTTGTTTCATAGCTCAGCTTGACTGACCCATTGGCTGCATCTTCACCTCTTTGCCATCTGTCGAATACAAAAACTTTGCCACTACCATCAGCTGCTGCAGCCTGGCCCGAAGACAGAATCAGTCTGAGATACTACACCAAAGAGAGCTTTACAGGATCCAAGAAAAACATTCGTGAAGTAAAAATCTTTGACATGATCTCCCCTACTGGCCTCTGCCACATTGAAACCTATCAAGCTGGACAACAGTCAGGGTTGCGCTCTTTACACCTAAATGCAGATGTGCAGCAAAATTAGGCTTTCCCCAAGAAATTCACTTCAGATCCTGGGCACCCAGATGCACATGCATACCACAGATTGCTGCTCCCATTTAGGTAGATGAAAGCTAAGTCAGCATGCTACTTATTGCACCCCCTAACTGGAAAGTGCAAACTATGGCTTTGTACAAATTCATTGCCATAAGTACAAATTCATTGCCATAACTACGTTCCATCTTTCGACCATTATATCACACCCTCAGAAAAGGGTTTCAACCAAATTCCCTTCACGGTCTAAGGTGGTTTGCCTGAAGCATGTCATGAAACTTGTTGAAATCATGTCACTGAAAGACAACCTCAAAACTCATTTTTAATGAAACAGATCCAATTTCTCATTTTATTTATAATAGCTAACAATTGAAATTAAAAATGAAAAACCCCAAAGATGCTAACTAGGTTCCCACATTCACCCAAAAAAAAAGAAAAAAAGAAGAAACTCTGAACAGCTGTGATGATGTTCAGTTACGAGAGTTTGGGAAGAAAGTCTGCTTGACGTACCTCTTCGCAGATGGAGCTCTGTGCATTAAGCAAAAAAGCTTCAAAATTCTCCTCCGTAAAAGCTGCAAATTCTTGGGCACGAACAGCAGGCCTCAGCGCACAGCAAGCCACTGAGCTGCTCCTCCTCCTCCTGCTACCCCTTCTCCAGCTCGCATACCTGGAGCGTAGCATTGTACTATTCACATGTACATCGAGAACCGGCGCCAACGGAAAATTTGCACGAACTGCTGAAGAACACATTACAGATTGCAGCGGAACTTGTGAGGATGGCAATGCACCACCAGAAGAGAAGATCGATCCCACATGCTGAAAGGAAATCATGGCGAGGAGAAGAAGAGAGGCAAAAACCAACTGCGCGAGCGCGCTGGAAACTCAACCCTAAAACCCTCATCACAGTAAATAGATAAAGAGAGTAAACCTATATAGATATATATGAATGAACAAGGATGAAAATTCATCCACAAAAAGTACAAGGCATGTCGATGCAAATGTAAAACACACGAAAGGAAACCAAGACTGTCAAAATAGTCAGTAGTAATGAAGTTGAAGACGTAATGCTAAAAGGACATCCTATACCACAAATCAGCTATTGATGGAGATGTATTAGGTGGTATGTGTGGAAGAGATGAAGAACTTCGATTAAGAGTGGCAGCCCGGTGAAGAATTGTGATGGCTTGTGCATGTTGTAAGGCTATCGACACTCATTGTCTATAATGAGATATAAGCATCGAAGGTATCAAGGAGGTTTGCCTATAATGAGATATAAACATTGACGATATCAAGGAGATCTGATGACGATGAGTTATATAAGTAGGTACACAAGAAGTCAAAATGGAATCGAAACGAGGATAGAGACAATCAAAATTTTCTATGGCAAGAGGAATGAAATCATCTCCTAGCACTCACTTTGTGTAGGATCGTGCCTTGTTTTGAATGGCAAATCATCGATCATATGATCACATTGGCATTGTGAAAAATGTGGAACTATAGGATGTGGTATATGAAGACAAATACGAAGTGTCATAAGAAATTGGGCCAAAAATAAACAAAATGAAGGGGTGCTAGAACAAGCTAATAACCAAGCCCTTGCTGCTGGACTTACACAAGAGCGAAAATGTGTTCGCACAACATCCAAAAGAACATCTACTAAAAGCGAAGTAATTTTTGGCTTGTGTAGTTGGTCCATTAAAAAAAAATACATTTGAAGATAGGATTACACTACTAGACTCTCAAAAGGCAAGACATGTGATCGAACGACCTTAGGTAACATCGCACATGTATCACATAGTGCGGCCTAAAAGGGATAAGTACCAGTTTTTACATGTGCCACCGCATCAAGAAGAGTAAGGTGATCATCTTGTTGGAAACAAAAAAATAGTGCAAGAATGATCAAAACCCAACATCCTAAAGAAACGGGGGTAACATGTCGAACCACTAAGGGAAGGCCTAACGCCCCTGAAGAAGTAGGAAGAGTGGTTTGATGACGAACGAAATGGCCCACTGTGGTGCCAAAGGATCATAACCTTAATAATTATTTTAACATAGCTATGGTATGAACATCAAACTTGGTATAATGTTGCAAGATACCTGATGATGGAAATACAATACGTTATAAGCAGTTTGGTTGATGGGCATAACAAAATGAAAGCCTTGCAAAAGTTACTTGAGGATGTACAAGCATAAGAAAATTAGTGAATGTGTCGAAGTACTCTTGGAATGCCTCTAATTCAAAGATTCCACAAATGGCCAAAAACCTACTAGAGCACCTAGAATATAAAAATCGGACTAAGTATAAGAAAACCCAGAGGAAGTGATATAGACTGGTCTAACCATTGTGGAAACAAGGCAACACACTTTGTCAGCTGCATTAAAAGTTTTACATCATCAAACTCCTCTTGTTCTCATTGTTCCCAAATGTGGTTTCCAAATAGGTTCCTCTAAAATTCTTGTGTGTTCTCAAGGCTAATCCCCAATTATGTCGTTAAACAAGTTATGATACTTAAATAATGATGTTACAAATGATGTGGCACATTGCCACATGGTACATGATATGGCATCTATGTGGCAGATGATGTCACTTACATGGCATGGGGGACCATGTTCCCTTGTCACAAGGGAACATGGATTTCAAATTTTGAAATAAAAGAATTGAATAGCTTCTTAGTTTATTTTTGAAAAAAAAAATCTTACAAGGGAAAAAATAATTCAAAATCAGTATTAATTAAATATGATATGACATTACAAAATGAATTATGTACCTATATTTGTCACAAATAGATAATTCAATTAAATTTCAATGAAATATGAACGTTTGCATGTGAACATTCACTGAAACAAAAAATTTGAATTAGATCCTATTTTTTTAATGAAATTATATTTTTAAAAATAAAGAGTTCAATATAAATATTTATTAAATGTGATATGACATCACACAACAAATTCATTATATTCATCAAAAATAAATATTTCTATTAAAATTCCAATGAAATATGAATGTTTACATGCAATCACTCACCAAAACAAAAAAATGAATCCCATCCTAATTTATTTTTGAAGGAATTAATATTACAAGAAAAGGAATTCAATATCAATATTAATGAAATATGAATCCCTCTGATCAACTTCTTTTCATCTTTGTTTTATTTATTTATTGTCCACTTGGGGATTGAAAGTTGTGACTTTTAACACCAACCAAAAAGCTTTCAAAGATAGTACAATTTCGTAGAAAAAGGTAGGGAAATAGGTACTATATTTCAATATCAATGTTTTGAGTTAAATAATTATCAAAAAGGAAAATGAAAAAAATCAAATTTTCCCGAGTAATTGAAACTCCCAATTTGCTAAAGTAAATAATTTATAGTCCTTGCGATTAGATTACCACTACAAACACATAATGGTGGGTGGACTTTGTGTATTGATTGAGAATTATTGAAATTATGAAATACTCAAATTTAGGTTGTCAAACCTATTGTTTGAAATTATAAAATATTTAGACAAAAATGATGATTATCTATGAGTGGTGAGTATGGTGTGTAACCATTAAACAAAATAATTTTGTTTTAAAAGTTATTGCCATTAATTGTATTGGATACCTATTAACCCTAAGAGGTTTTTAATTGAGTATTATTTTTAAGCCATGTGATTTTTTGCTAACCCTAAATTTGAAATACTTAACTTCATAAATTTTCAAAACCTTTTGTTTTCTTGACACATAATTATTTGCCTTCATACCAACCTCCCTTTCTTTACCCAAAAAACCCCCCCTAAAAAAAAACATAGATTGTCATTTGCAATCAATTTTTGCAACTAAAAAGTGTGGTTCTTCATTGAAAAGTAGTTGCAATTAAACATTTTTAAGTTACAAAAATTGATTGCAAATGACAATTTTTCTTTTAATATAGAAAATTACATTTCAAATTAAGCATTTCCAAGATTGTGTTTTGAATTATGAGACAAGCATTAAGGGAAGGGAGTGCAATCAGGCATCCCATTAAACAAGTTGACTTGACAGACTCTGGAGAGATTCCTAAAGCATAGATGGCTTGCTATTGACTCCTGGGTGGATCACTATTAAGACATAAGAGGAGCTGCTAGAATTCTTCGTCAGATGTAGGGATTCTAGTATCAATACAGACCAGTTAGTTCCTCATGTAAGCTTTATCTTTCAACCAATTACTCTGCAAGATTTTGACACAACATTGGTCTCTTTGAAAGGCTGGATGGCAGGCACGTTGTCTTTTGGCAAGGTCCTCAGTGGCCTTGATATCATATTCAGAGTGGAAGCTTAAGGCACTCAAGGAGGACAACCCAAGACGAAAGATACAGTGGTTGACAGTGGTGAGCTTCCTCTTTAAATAGTTCTGGTCTTTGTAACACACAGTATGCTGATCATGGCTAACTGACAAGAAGCTGAATTATAATACAGGTCAAAAGAGTAGAGAGATAATGAAGTTCACCCTACGTTGACAAATTGTGCAACTACAGAGTAAGCTTTGCAATGGACTATGTTGTGTTGACATTGGCGCCTTAAATCAACATACAAGTCTCATTTAAATGTTTCCAAGCATACCCTTTACTTTTTTTGGGGGGAGAATTTTCACAAACTGGGGATCCCAAAAAAAATCCAGTGCAAAGTGTACAGAGGGATTTTTGGAAAAAAGTGCAAAAGTCACCATAATTTAGAAAATGAGTTCCTGGAGCTCACCACAGCAAAGCAGGAGTCTAAAAAACTTTGAGTTTGCTGGCTGACCTCTAGCCAAATTTGGCTCATTCCTCTTGTTGAGGATTGCCAGTCCACCAACTTGGCAAAATTGAAAAAAAAAAACCCTGCTCAGAGCCCAGTGATTAAGTGTTCAAATGGGGGAAGAGTTCACAAAATAGAGGACCATATATGATGACCATCTTGTGTGCTTTATAGACAACTCAAGGAAATTTGGTTAACACATGCTGTTTCATGAGTCAATTGGTTTCAACTACTGTTGTTGTCATCATCAAAGTCCTTTAGTGCTTTCCCATCCTCCCAGTCTGTCGACAGGATCATAATTTGTGAAAAGCATGAACTCATTGCCCAATTTGTTTCGATGCACGGGCCTGAAAACACATGGTTGAGCTCCCAATGACAACCACACCACCTCTCTCTGTACGGCACCTAGTCACAGACTCATTACTGCATCAGTTTTCTCTCCTGTCCATCCAGAGATACTACATGCTGCCAATGCAAAGGTATGAGCAAAACAAAAAGCTCAATGAATCAGGGGTTGATGGATACCTGTTAGTACCAAGAGTTGTGAGGATTGGGGATCCTTTGCAAGATGCTTCATTGTCTGTGCAGTTTTCTCAAAACACTCTTTACTCTGCACAAGTGACAAATCTGCTCACCCTCTGTGTGTTCTCACCAGAACAAATGCCTATCTCAGGCCAGACACCATGAGGAGAGCGAATTCCCAGTCATGACCTCATCACATGAATCGACACACACACTGCTCCTCTGCTCAGAAAAAACAAGTAGATTAACACAGTGCTCAAACACACTGTAACTCACCAGGTATGGAGGATCAGCAACAACGGTGTCAAACCCTTGTGCATGTTGTTGAGGCAGATCAAGCGGTTGGTTATAGTCATAGAAGGTGAAGTCACTCCCATACTTTCCAAAGCGGTGGTCATACTCAAATAGATGGGCCGACACTCCTGGAAAGCTTTTCTGCAATTCACAACAAGACAACACAGTTTTGACCTCAATTCCACACCATCTACTGAACCTCAGAAGAATAAGAACCCTCGACTCTTAAGTCTATTTGCCTCTTCACCCCTGGTGGTGGGGGGGCCGGGGGGCGGGGGTGCTTTACTGCTTCCTCATTGAAGGTGAACCACCTTACAAATAGCCATATCTACAGAAACTTAGTTGTCCACTTCCTCCTCCAATGTTCACCCTGGAAGCAGCCCAGGTTAACCAAGTGACACTAAAGATCTGGCATGAAGCTCCTTAAACCCTAACCCTAGTCCCTATCTCTCGCTAAGCTGCTAGCATACCTTAAGTTCCACGAAGAGGGAGGGGCAGGCGATGCAGGCAACACAAAACTGCGGCTGCGATGCGGAGAGGTGGTGAATCTCCGCAGCAAGGCAGGCAGACGTGGAGGCATCGTACCAGAACTGGCTCATCCGCCAGTCCTCCGTCACCATACCGCTCTCCTCTCCATCTCCCTCACCCTCCTGACCTCGTTGCTCTAGCATGTACTCTTGAAGAGCCTGCAGTGCGTGTGAACTCAGCCGCGGCATATCATCATCATCCTCCTTCTCCTCCTCCATCACTCCCACTCCCGTTGCTACCCAAAAAGCTGTAAATCCTTCCCCCCCAGAAACATCCGAGATCTCTCAGCTCTCGTAACCTCCTAGTCTCCTTCCTCGACCTGATGATCTCCTCGCTAAAAAAGCTCCAATTTACTCTGCTAGGGTACTACTCATTTGGCTTGCTCTTCTTCAGGAATTTACATATTCCCTTGCAACACATATCAATGTCGAACCGCAAACCGAAGACGAGGAGGAGGAGTTTCAGGGTTTCAAGGTTAGTGCTATTTATGATGGATTAAGGATACTGATGAAGAAGGAAACCCTGTATATATATACATACAAGGATGGAAATCCATCCACAAAAAGTACAATGCAAAAAGTACAATGCATGTCGAAGCAAATGTAAACACATGAAAGGAAAACGAAGATCATGAAAATAATAGCAATGAAGTGGAAGACACAATGCTAAAAAGGCATCCTTTATCACAAATTAGCTCGTGATGGAGGTGCATTACATTGTATGTGCAAAAGAAATGAAGAACTATGATTAAATGTGACAACTAGATGAAGAATCCTGATGTTTGTGCACATTATATAGCTATTGACATTTGTTGTTTATAATAAGATATAAGCATTGAAGGTATAAGGAGGCTTGTTGATGACAATCAATATTAACATGTACATAAAAAAATAAAAATGAATTAAAACGATGATGGAAACAATCGTAGGTCTCTAGACAAAGGGAATGAAATCATTTTTTGGCGTTCACTTTTTGTAGGATCATGTCATGTTTTGATTGTTTGTATGTATTGTCATCGTCAAAGCATACTATATCAAATCAATATGAGTCAAATTGACAGTGACAACATTCGTTAAAGTTCAATACCATCTTCAATGATGATAATAACCATTCATCTCCATGTATGGTAAGGAAAAGATGAGAAATCTTTGTTTGTATGTGAGCTTCACTTTTTTGTTGTAATTGTATCATGAGTTGTAGTGTGTTCACTCCCACATGAGCAACATAACAAATGGATATATAAATCATCAATGGTATGACCACATTAACATCATGAAAGATGTGCAAATGTAGAATGTGATATATCGATATGAATGTGTATTGTTATAAGAAAATGAGTGGAAAACAAATGAAACGAAGAGATGCTAAAACTGACTAGTAACCAAACCCCTATTGCAAGACCTACTCAAGAACAGAAACGTGCTTGCAAAAGATATGAAATTTTTTTTACTAAAAGCAAAGTAAATTCTTGCTTGTATACTTGGTCCATAAAAAAAGACAACATTTAAGAATAAAATTGCATCACTAGATTTTTGAAAAGGAAAACATGTGATCGAATGATCTTAGATAACATCAGACCAATATTCCATAGTATGATTTGAAAGGATAAATACCAATATTTACATGTGCCACCATGTCAAGAAGAATATGATGTTCATCTTGTCAGTTCATCTTGTCATCTTAGATTATTGAAGTCATGACTAAAAGCATCTACAATGACAAATCACTTGGATCAATCATTATGATGAACCCATTAACACTACTAAATAGCAATCAAATCAAATTTGTTATCTATCACACACAAAAAAATTATAGATTATTAATAGATTTAATAATTGGTAAGTTATAATTATAATAGGTTATTGATAGGTTTAATAATATTGATGTTATTGGTAGGTTATTGGTAAGTATATTCTTGGTATGATATATTATTGTTACTACTCATATTCAAAAAAAAATAGTAAACTTAAAATTATAATTTTTTTAAAAAAATCAAATTTTGTTTCAAAATTAAACTTTTTATTATCACATGTAAATAAAATGTAATGTGCATATGTGTATGATTTAAAATAATTAGCATATTTTTTACATGATTCAAATTATGATAAAATTTCAAAATGAAACATAAAATTTGACAAAATTTATCCATTAAAAAAATTCATATTTATTCAGAAATGATTAACAACAAAATATGTGATTTTATTGAGATAATTATTTTTTAACAACAAATTGTCAAAAAATTCATTTCCAAAAAAATTCATATGAAAAAGTGAAAAGAATTACAAAAGAGGACTCAGAATCCTTTCCTAAAAAAAGGAATCCATTGCCGCCTTTTACCCATCTGATGTAATGAAGGAGCATCTGACGTTTGCACGCCCGTAGGACGGCCTTGGTACTGTGCTTGTGAATTTAATGTGGATCTTTTCAAATCAAGAAGCTGCTGAAGAAAGGGCGAAAGAGAGAAGGCGTCAGGAGGAGCTGATTGCTGGGACTAGGGAGAGGGAAAAGAGAAATTGACATCGGTGAGGGATATGTAAGGCTGCAGCTACCAGGCACAAGAGAGACGAATTTTTTATAACTAGAACTGGAAGAATATGAGACCCAGCAACGAGTCTTTGTTTTAGCAGACGGACAAGAAGAGAAGCTCTAGTTTCTGGTGAGCACGAGTGAGCACACAATTGTGCATGCTTGCAAGCAAGTTGGTGATTTTCTTTTTGTCGTAAGTCATGGCAGCGGACGGTAGTAGTGATCACCGTGCACAGGCAGTGGAGGAGGATCATCAGGAGACTCCATTGCGGAATGGAATTGTTGGCGAGCAAGATGCTGCTGCTGCAAGGCACGCGGCCATGAGACTTACCACCATGATAGCTGTGCCTGCGGTTTTGAAAGCGGCCATCGAGTTAGGTGTGTTCGAAATCCTTGCAAAAGCACGCGGAGCTGCTCCGCGTGCTAAGAGCTTGACGGCGAAGGAGATTGCGTCGCAAGTGATTCAACTTGATAGCGATGGACTATCAGTAATCAACGATAGGTATTTGGAACGTATCTTGCGTCTACTGGCCAGCGAGAATGTTGTTAGTGAATCGGCTGTGGCCGTCGCGAGTGGGAATTCAAGCTGCAGCACCAGCAGCATGGAGCGCTGCTACGCGCTGCAACCCGTCGGTACTTATTTTGTGAGGAGCGACGAGGACGCAGCTTCATTGGCGCCCTTGCTGGTCCACCTGCAGGATCGGGATTTCCTAGAACCATGGCATCATCTTTCTGCGACGGTTATGGACCACAGCACGCAGCCTTTCACAAAAGCGCACGGGGAGCCTATTTTCCAGTACATTAGCCACAATCCACGGTTAGAAAAAATCTTCAACGCGTCGATGGCTCACCACTCGCGGCTTTACATGCAAGCTGTGTTGCAAGTTTACCATGGCTTCCAGGACGTGAAATGCTTGGTGGATGTTGGAGGAGGTACGGGATCCTCGCTTGCCCTCATCGCTGCCAAGTACCCGCACATTCGAGGAATCAATTATGATCTACCGCATGTCACCGCAGCCTCGCCTGCCCATCCAGGTAATCCTCGCTTCTCGCCATCTCGTAGATCATCCACTAGTTTGTGAACTTGACATTCGAGGAGAGCTTCAGCCACTCATAACCACGAATTTCCAAATGCTTGACAGGGGTGGAGCACGTTGGTGGAGACATGTTTAAGAGCGTACCGTCTGGTGATGCCATCTTCATGAAGGTTCCGATCACTTCCCCCAGTGCTTCATGCATGGCATTTGGCTTGCAAATTTGATGTCTTCTTCTTCTTCTGTTGTTCTTCTCCTCCTCCTCTTTACACCCGTCACCCGTGTAGTTGCTGTTGAGTCAGGTTGATGAATTGTGCACTTTGGCAGTGGATTTTGCATGCCTGGAATGATTCGGAATGCGTTACAATTTTGCGCAACTGCTTCAACGCATTGACAACCAGTGGGGGAAAGGTGATTGCCGTGGAATCGGTGCTTCCGGATTTGCTACTGCCATCCGAGCTTGGTGCAGGACCGACAGTTGCATTACGCTTGGATCTGCTGATGCTGGCCTGCACCTCGGTAGGTGCCAGGGAGCGAACGCTGCAGGAGTTTCAGGAGCTGGGTAAGACTGCCGGCTTCGCAAGCGTATCTGTGGTCGTCAGCATCGACTGCCTTTCAGTGCTGGAATTCAACAAAGCATAGCATGCTAGGTATTCTCTCTTTCACCGATATAGTTTTCATCTGCAAATCTTTAAGCAATTTAACCTCAATTCTCAAACAAGACATCAAATCGATTTCATGCTTCTCTTTTTCGATACAGATTTGTCTCAGAAGAGTAGGAGGAACTGCAGCAGATCGCTTGTGTCGTAAATCAGTTCTCTGCAATCAACAATTAGCAGAGTGGAGGGTAACAAGTCTTACAAATCCATGGACCACCATACAATTGTACAGAGGCTCGAGGGAGGATGTCCAGGAAAGGTTGGTGGTGATGGTGGGTGAATAGTTCTTCCACAAGTGAATGTTTCAATGATCCAATCTTGATTGCCTTCGTGTTACACAAAACAACTATGAGGGTCCATTGTCGAGGGAGATGACTTTTCCTCTCTGAACTCATGGATCCATAAGGCTTTGCTGCTTGGATTCAGCTTGCCATGTATGAATTATCAATTTTTTTCACAAGTTCAAGGAAAGAATTAACATGCAGTGAGAACAAATGCAACAATTCTGATTTTTACTCTGTTTTTTTTAAGTGAAGACTTAATTGCACTGTGTAAATCAAGTGTAGTGGTGGATCGTAATGTTTATTATGCTAAACTATATTGCTTTTACATCTTTGTGATTTTTTGCATCTACAGGTCACAACTATCAAATTGATTTAAAACATAGTGAGGAAAGAACTTAAATAAAGGAACATAAAACAAGTCAACAAAATGATCAAGTATGTAACGTGTATACCTTTCTCTCAAGGTCAATAGAATGATTCATAGACGAACAAACCTTTTTCGTGTACTCGATATTCCCATTCATATGTCATGTGTATCATTTGCTTTATGGGCATATAACTCATTTCTCCCATTCACTCATGGAAGTAAATGAAAGTTTGGAGAAGTCATCCCCATATAGCTTTGTAACCTTTGATTCAAATCTTAGGGCAATGATTTAGTCAACAAATCACAAGTTTGGTCATGGTATGAACATATGACAATTCAATTTGCTTTGTCTTCCACTTCTCATGAATGAAAGAGTATTTCGTGTCATTGTGCTTGGTTCGCTTATGGTATTCAAGATTTTTGACCAATCAGATTGTATTTTGATTATCACTATAGAACATGGTTGGCTTGTCTCACACAATTAATGTAGTTGCAAATGACACCTAGTTGCATGCAATTACATAGTGTCTCGTTGCAAACGATAGGATTTCTACTAATGCATCAAGTTCCCAACTGCTTATTTGTAGGGAACTTGGACTTCCTGACCTTTTAGTCCAACTTGAACACTAAGTAACGTATGTATATTAGAGGGAGTAGTGAGAGGATTAGCATTCTCCATCCCAAAGCGCTTAATGATGTTTTTGATGTATCAACTTTGATTGATGAAAATCAAATGATTTGAAGCATTCACAGTGATTAGAATTCCAACATAGTAATTTGTTGATCTTTGAATGAATTCAAAAACAATTTATAGGTGGTTGAAAATACTATGAGCTTCTTGTTCGTTGACTACATGCAAAATTCCACCATTCACAAATATGGCACAAATAGTCTCCATTGTGCCTTGGTTATGATAAACATAGGGATCAACTTCACAGTTCACAAGATTATACTCCTTTAGGAATGTGTCAAACTTGATGTTCCATTGTGTGGCTACTTGTTTAATGTTGTATAGTTTTTGAATTTGCAAACAAATGTTTCTTCCCCAAGTTGCACATAATCTTCAAATTGTATCATGTAGATTTATTTTATTAAATGTCCATTGAAAAAAACAATATGAATGTCAAAGTGATGGATACATATGCATTTTGTGAGTAGGAGTTATTGCAATAATAACTTGAATAAAATCACTTTTCACCATTGGAAAGTATGTCTTTATAAAGTTTTTGTTAGCCTTTTGTGAGTACATCCTTTTACAATTAATTGAGCCTTATAACATTTAATGGAACCAAATTGGACTTGTATTTGAAGTTTAAAACCCATTTAAAACAAATAGTTGTTCTCCTTGTTAGTAATGGTATTAATTCCCATTTTCCATTTTTGAATAGGGAACCATATTATTCATCCATGGCTACTTTCCATGATGAAACATTAGGAGATTTGAAAGCTTCTTTGAAAGTTTGAGGCTTTAGCCGGAGTTCTTGACATGATTCCATCAAACCAACAAATGAGTTGTGTATGTTAGTAGTGTTGTGAATTCATGTGTTGGTCACCATGATGTTATGAAATGTCCTTGTAGCATTGTAAAATGGGTGTTCCAAAATCGTGAAAATGGTCTATTGTTTCAAGATCACAAGTATCTCCCATTACTTGATCATTATATATGATCTCTAGTCTTCCTATTGTTAGCAACATCTCGTTTTGCAATACATAAAATTGTTAACTGTTCCCATAATATGAAATTATGTTGTTAGGGGTTGCGTTGCTCCCACTATTCCTATTGTAAGAGGTTGTGTTACTGCTATGAGTGTTGGAGCTTGCTCTATTCCCACTTGTAATAGTTCAATAAAGTGTATAAGCTTTGAAACAAAAACGTTATAAGTGGATGTTTCATAAAAAATAACATCATCACCTTCTCCTCACCTTTTTGTATTAGGCTCCTAGAGTCTATAACCTTTACTTGTAATCTTGTATCCAACAAACACAAGCTTGGTGCTCTTAGCATCCAACTTGGAACATCTTTGTTTGTTGATGAACACATACGCAAAACCAACAAAAATTGATAGTGTGAAACAATAGGTTTTGCTTGCTACTAAATCTCATAAGGTGTTTTCTCACCAAGATGTGTTGGACTAGTTCTATTGAAAAGATACAAAACAATGTGTATGGTTTTTCCCCACAAGCACAATGGAAAATTTGTAGCATAAAGCATGTTGCAAGTCACCTTTATAATTGTTTAATTTTCTTTAATGTATCCGTTTTACTATGGGGTATAAAACATATTAGTTTCATGGATTATGTTTTCAGTTGTTAAGAATTGTTTAAACTCTTTATTACAAAATTGTCCACCTCGAGGTGCAGTCACACTAATGCATACACAAGTAGTTGTAATTGGTGTTTAATTTTATGTATCTAACATTTTTTTTTTTTTAAAATGGAATTACTTTCATATAATATTATTTTGAATGCATTCATATATATACTTTAAAGGTTTGAAATCAATCTAATGAATGAAAAATGCTCCAAAATACTTTGAAAACAATGTAACCAATGTTTTAAAATAATAAAATGACTTGTAAATGGACTTGAATTTTTTTGACAATGACATATTTTTAACAAATTTTTGATGTAAACTATAACATAACAGTGTAATGTAAACAAATATGTACCATGTGCAATCATCTTTGAACAAAAGATAATAACATGCAACTCCAACTAATTTTTCTTCCATAGGGCCACAAATATTACTGTGAAAAAGGGCTCCAAGTGTTAAACATGATTCCTTCTTATTGGTTGTTGTATATGATGTTTTATGTTGTTTTCCAAAAGCACATCCCTTGTAGAAGTTTAATGCCTAATCAATGTTTGACATAGTGAACCCTTGTAGGCTCTTATGTTCATACATGTGTCTTTATGTGCTTAGATTGACATGTCCCATGCGCTCATGCCAAAGTTGAAGAGTCTCTTTCCCTATCCCCTCCATGCTACTAACAATATTAATCTAAGATTTTGGTCTCACCATTACTATGTTGAGTTTGTAAATCTCCCTTTTCCTTGCCCCCCTTTTAACACAATTGAACCTCTCCCTTCATTTGAACAAAGTTCACATCTATCCTTCACACTTAAAAAAAATAGGCCATTGTCTATGTTTGACCAATGGAGAATAAATTCTTATGTAGTTCAGGAACATCTAGAGAACTCTTTGGAGAAGACCATGCTTCTATTGACCAACTATATTTTGAAGAACCTCAATTTCTCCTTAACCTCGCACCCATAGTTTGCGATCGTTTGTTACTATGACTAGCCATAGACCTTTTGAAATAAGTTTTAAACATGTAAACCAATCTAATCCATTAGTCATATGTTTTGTGACACTAAAATCTGCATACCATGTTGCAACATCTGATTTTGTTATTTTAGCATGAGAAATTGTGCAAAGCTCATGGTGTGTGTTGCATGTGCTACACAAAACGAATTTCTCTCAATCTTGGATGCACTAGAAGATCCAATGGCATTTGGATGTTTAGGATGTAATGCATAATTGAGATCAGAATGGCTCTGTACAGAAAGAGCACATACCTCCTCGTTGGAAGAAGAGTTTTCTCTTGTATTGACAACATTTTGCATTACTCCTTTTGGAGTCCTTCAAATTTTTCTTTAAGGGTTGTTGGCATTCTGTTGACCAATGTCCAAACTCCCCCACAATTGAAACATTTCATCCTTATTTTCAACTCTTTAATGTATTCGCTGCCTCATTTACGTCATTCAAACTTGGAATTAGTACCTATCTTCATAGGAGTACTAGCAAAATGTGCAGAACATGTAACGAATGCTTATTACCAGCTTATTCAAACTGTGCAATTTTGCTGAGCCAAAAACATTGCCCTGAGCAAAACTGGTATATTGTAATTTTTCTTCATTCAATTTCACTCTGCAAGATCACATAATCAGTATGTGACCCTGCAAAAATATTTTTCACATCCAAGTTTAGTTATGTACTCTTTTGCAACCCCGCGCATAAAATTGAAATTTGAACATCAAATAGGTGGGGTACTACTAATAGCAAACCACCTGGACAAATCATTATGATCGGCCAATGACAAACACTGCTGAGCAGCAATTAAATCGTAGTCATTAAACTCTTTTCTGCAGGTGCAGAACGCTTGCTGCGCCTTTCACCAGCCATGACAACGTGTGCAATTATGTAGAGCCAAAGCCATTTTCCTATGCCAAACTGGCACAAGTTGGATTTTCTTCATTGAATTGTATTGTGCAGGATCAAATACCAATCACCGCTGGAGATGCTCTAAGGGGGAATGATTTAAAGCAAATTAAGGTTATAGGCACTTTCAGAGCACCACAATGAGTGGGTTTTTGGCAAATTTGTTTTTTTATGGTTTAAGTTCTACTAACTTTTTATATCAAAAATTTGGAAAGCAGCACAAAATCATGAAAATGTGAAACCGAAAAAAGTTGTTTGCAAAATTTCTTTTTTTTAAATTTCATATTCCCTGTTTCTGGGATTAGAATTTGTCAAATTTTGAAAAAAAAATTAAAAACTCTTCTTTCAAAACAACAATAGATTAAACTTTTACATCTTAATGAACTTTTTGTCGAAATTTTGACAAATTAGAAAATAAATTTATAAAAATTTCAGCAAATTAAAAAATCATTTAATTTATGCCAAAGCCACCAAGGTACTACATACTTAGTGTTAAGGACTTTAATATTGAGTCCATTAACACCATACTAGTCATTTAAGACTTAAACTATACTTACATTGAAGATTTTATGCTAAACTAACATTTATTCAAGATTAGGCTATTGCCCATTTAACATCGAGGGCCACCGAGGATGCCACCTAAATTTTCATTTTACATTGATTTAACATCAAGTGTGAATGCACCATAAGATTAGTCCAATACAGAAGGAAGGAAACGGAAATAAGA
Source organism: Sphagnum contortum (assembly GCA_963920785.1). Taxonomy (NCBI): domain Eukaryota; kingdom Viridiplantae; phylum Streptophyta; class Sphagnopsida; order Sphagnales; family Sphagnaceae; genus Sphagnum; species Sphagnum contortum. Next base: position 9,987,283 of record OY987292.1, on the reverse strand, counting down.
CCAAAACCAAGAATACAAGGATGCTTATGTGTGTATCATCCATCTTCCCTTGTATGTAGGTTGATAATGGATAATCCACACTTTTCAGGAACTAATCATTTGTGGAGTAGGATTTTTGTCAACCTAGAATTGTACAAAGAGCAATAACATCCCTCCTTATTTCATTTCCCCCAATTAATAACCTAGCAACCCTTTAGGTCATATCATAATAAAGTGAAATATATTTGTGGTAATAAAGTTATCCGTAAAATCAGGCGATTAAGGAGCGAGAACGGTGAGTTTAGGCATAATAGGCCGTCAAATGCGTAATTGGGAATGAAATTTTACAAAACAAAATAACTGGGACTCAAACTAGTTTTTCCACCAATTTTGGTGGTAAACTGAGTTTCATCCAGTCTTTCGGTAAGTAAGTAAGTAAGGAAGGAAGGTAGGTAGTGCCTCCACTGCTGCTACATATATTTTCACTGCTCCTACCTGTAAGACTACTATAATTACTCTCGAACCTTGTGCATTAAATGCTGAGTTTTAATAAAATTAACTAGGTATTGTATGTATTATTACAACAAAAAGTCGGGAAAGTGTATCGTCCAACAAACAATCCATGATTGAATGGTAAGAGAATCTACTACATCGTTGTAGTAGTTGGTTTGATAAATAATCGTTTTTTTTTTAACCTCTCACACCCACCTCGTTCAAGTATCGATCTTAATATAATAAAAATATCAGATTGGTCTCATCCTTGATATTATTTGCATGTATCATGTTATATACTACTAGTTAACAAATTATATATTTGCCCAAAATTGGTCCAAACCTGTGAACAATTAAATTAAGAAATGTTCCATGAAGTCCCACCCAAAAAATGATTTTTTTTTTGCAATAATATTTACACCCCCAAATTAAATTATTTACCAAAATCAATTACGTATCAAATCACTTGCATTTTTCTTTCATACTTCTAGAGCTTTAAGTTCTACACTTTTAATCTAATTCTCTTAAGCTATTTTTTTAATTACTAACTATTTTTTGAAAAGGTGTGCTTGAAAAGATTTTGCACCATAATGTTCCAACTAGCCTACTTCTAACACAAAAGAAGAAGAATTATGGAAACTCGAATATTTCACCATGCAAAAATATATTAATCTTCAAAAAAAATCCCCTAAATGAAACCAAAATCCTTCCCATTAAAATATTCTAATTCTGTAACTAATCTCAAGTTTGGACACAAGCCAAAATATCATATTTCAAATTTAATCCCTCATATAATAAAAATAGACCTATTACTATTATTATTACCTAGGGGGCCAAAACCCCTTCAGCTACTATATATTCTATAATGAATCTAAGCACAATATTGTTGCCTTGGCAGGCAAGGCCAAATAAACAAAAAAAAGAAAAACAAACAAACCCAAAGGACAGTTGGTCATCTGTAATTTCCACTTTGACGAGGCCGAACATTTGTGTAATTATGTGAATCAACCATGCATTATACGGTCTGGAACAGGCCCCAGTAGAACTTATTATTATTATTATTATCATCGGAGAGAACAACAAACGTTGTTGTCATCCAGACAACAACAACACGGACGGATGGACGGGCAGACAACAACATGGGCTCAATTAGTAGTAGTATGTCGAGGTGTTGTAAAGCCAAGTGCATGCAGGGTCGTTGCCTAAAGGCATAGCCCAATGAACGACCAACCTACTACCTACCTACCTACCCACTCTTGCCAACCCTCGGATGATTGCTGGTAGGAATTATAGACGAGTTATTTATTTACTTATTCAAAGGATGTCCCAAAAAAAAAAGCCTATGAACCCATCTGTCTTCTTCGGAGTGCACGAGTGTCTTCCGAGTGTGTGAGTGGTCCGGTGGAAACAGAATTTTCGGGGAAAAAAACCCACAAAATTGACTAACTTAGGGCAAAAATTCACTCAAGAATACTTACTATCATCAAAGTCGCCATCCGGATCCATTCCTTTCTAAAGTCATTTTGTTTTTCCTGGTCTATGAAAAGAAAAGGCCTTTTCCCCAAGCCTTCTCCAGCACACTAAGGCCCACTTTGGATGGGGTCCAGGGTCCATCCAAAATGCCTAGGAACCAATTTGGACTCATTTGAAGTGAATTGACATCCTTGAGTTCGACCATGCCTTGAACCCTAGCTTGCTTCTTGGTTGTCAAAATCATGTGCTCTCCTTTGAGCTTTTTTTTTCTCTTTTGGGTGTGAACCAATTGATTTTCCCTCCCAAATGGTGCCATGTAGGTTTAGCCTTGATTTGCTACTTTGGGGGGGGGGGGGGGACTTGGGCCCTCATCTAAAGACCATGGGTCCAATTTATGCTCAAGTCAGCCAATAGAATTGCTCCATTTCATTGGATCCTTCCAGTAAACAGCACCAAAACCCCCCAGAAAAAAATTAATTTAAAATGAAGCCAACATATATACCTAGACACCTATCCCACCTAAGAAGAAAAAAAAGGAAAAAAGAAAAGGAAAAAAAAAGGTGGATTTTGGACAAATGTCAGTTGTTGGGGTTGGAATCGACAGGCCAGAAACTAGGGCAGGGATGTGACATGTCGGATTATACGGACTTGGGTCGTGCTGTGATGGCAGACACGTCGGATTAGAGGACCTGAATGAGAATGGGTTTTCCGCTGCTTTGGCTCCCGGGGTGGGTCTCTTCTGTTTCTCTCTTCGCTTTCCGTTTGCTACTGTCGTAGTCTCAGAGCTTTTTGTCCATAGTTTTTATGGCGGTCCAGGATCGGGTGGCTCGCGGGTGACGTGCTCTATTTCATAGTGAGGAAGAAGATTTTTCGATCGATCCAATTTTGAAGCAATTTGAGCAAGTGTGCAGGATCTGGTAAGGTTCAGAAGAAGAGAGTGTGTTTTCTTTCTCTTTGAGGTTGCGGATCAGCGATCCTTTCTCCTTGAAGATTGTGGAAGGATTTTTTTCATCGCCATTTTTTGTTTGTCTCCAGAAAAGTTCTTGTGCTCAGTCAGGCTTCAATAACGGACCGTTTGTAAATCGGATCATCATCATCATCATCCGAAGAAATTGCAAATGACAAAGAGCGGAGAAGGCAACGACGGGACGAAGTTTTAGGTCTGGAGTGAATCAACCGGGTTCAGATACACCGAGAGTTTGAAGGCTGTGGAATGTTCTTCAGAAGACGATATGGTGTAGTGGAGATGGTTTGCCTAGAATTCGATATGATGAGAGGTTTTTGTTATATATTCTGAGCAATTCTGTTCAAGGAGAGCACCTGCGATGAGCGAGCTTTAGAGAGAGACACACACATGGCCAAGTGCAACGAGGAAGAGAGGAACATAGGGCACAGAGAAAGGGACTTAATAAGAAGGACTATGGAGTGGAGAGCAATGAGAAGGGAAGATGAGTTAGACAGGAAGAGGCGGAAGTAGAAGATTGCATGGCCTCTTTGTATAGGCAAGGAAGGAGGAGGAAACAGCAGCTCCAACAATGAACGGGGATCACAGCTCACAGAGACCTGCCTCAGCTGCTTCAAGGATGCACGATCGCAGCAAAGGTGATCAAGGAGGAGGTATCAGGCAAAGCAACACTTCCAGGCTTCCAAACCCTAAACCAGGAAGTCCTTTGAAGTTTGGGCGAGGAAAGAGACTGGGACATATTACTTCCAGGAACTTCCCATGCTCAACTGCACTTCTATTGGTGCTCTGCTTGTTGGTAGTCCTCATCACCATTTACAGCAGCGAGGTCATTAGCTCAGCCTTCAGAGGTCAGCTCTTCCATCTTGCAATTAGACTCCTGTGGTTGTCCAATTTTGTAAGCTTCTAGGACAAGTGCTTGGAGCAAGGGTTAGAGGAATGGGGGGCATATGGACTGAAGGAGTTGTCAATGGAAGGCATTTTTGTGAGATTGGTAGATTGCTGAAAGCTGCTGTCTTAGGGACATATTTCTCAACAAGCTTCAACAATGAAGCATCTATTGCCAGCCTATTTATTGAAGCTGATGCTCCAAGTCATGTTATCAACCTAATAGATCCACACTAGTATTGCTTTGGGCAATACCTTTGAATCACAATATTGCCTATTTTATTGAAAGAAGAGACTTTGGCAATAGAACTGGACAGTTTCCAGTACCCATTTGGTTCTGGTTCTGTGTCTTGCCACTCCAAATTCATGACCTCTTGTTGGTGAAACAGGTGAACAAGGCTCTTCTCAGTTGGATGGCTTTCTCAATAACCTGGTGAGGTTCCTACTTCCTACTTCTGAATGTATAGTTTCTGGTGTGGTTGTTATTTCTTTGTGAACACTAGATTTCTTTGGGTGTAGTCAGTTGTTCTCTGAAGAAGCAGGTCTGCACATTGCTGTCACAAATGCAGTTGGAATCAGCACATCAATGCACATTGGCACTAGATATGAGCTAATATGCGGGGCATTTTGCACTGACAATGATCTTATATGAGGCCAACTTGTATTGTACCAGTAGATCTTTTATCATGCTTTGCTAAAAGGATGAGTAGAATCTAAAGGGAGATGAGGGATTTTGTGATTGTTTTGTTAGGATCACATGGGCCATTTGAAGCCAAATATCAGAAGGCGCAATAAATTGTTATCACCTGCACTGATACAAGGTATGCAGCAGAACTATGATTATACACGGTCCTGGTGGCAGTTCCACTCTGGTGCTGGTAGTTATATTCATGTTTTCAAGTTGTCCAGGCAGATTAGTGCTTGACAAGATATGTGGACTGTGACTTGCCAGGTGTTGACCATAACAATGATCCCAAAGATTTGTCCAGTGCTGGTGGAAGAGATCAAGTAGACAAGGTGCAGGACATAGCTGGGAAGATTAGTATGGGTCTAATTCCTGGTAAGGAGCTGCGAAGAACAGATCAAATGAAGAGGGAGCGAAGTGCAGGCTTGTACAATGAGCAAGGGCGCTCTGAGCTGGTGGAATATGAAGCCAAGTTAGAGAAGCAAGATAGTCAGGACACCTCTAAGCAAGAGGAAATTGCTGAAAATCAAGGAGTGACAGATGCTTTGGATCGCAAGGTGGAAGCTGACAATGATGAGTATGATGATGATGGAGGTGAAGAGGAACTGGAGGAACACCAAGGTAAAAGTACTGACCAACAGGATGATGGTGAGGAAGTACAAAGTAATGATGCAGAGTCCATGCGTGATGGTAATAACAGCCATGTTTTAGAATGGGATTCTGACACCAAAAGTGCTGGTGGCATCTTAACACAAGACAAGGAAAGCATGATTGGGGCGGGCCTCGGTGAAAATGCTAGTTCTTACCAGGATCAGCAATGGATGCAAGTTGAGATTGAGCAGAAAATTGTGCAGAAGCCACCAAAACCAAAAAGAAAATCCAGGCATAAAGCAAGTATGTGCCTGCTGTTTTGCTGAACAACCCTCTTGATTAGATGTTTGAGTTTCTTGGGAAATTCCTTTCAAGACTGATGCTTGCCTGGGTTTGGTCGATTGTTGTTGGAAAGAATGCCAGAAATGTTCAACTAAAAGGCTTAGTTGGCTTGTTATTTTACTGGTGTGTACTTTCACACAGCAGCCTGGAACACAGAGTTGGATCTTGCTTCTGTCTGACTCTGAGTTTTCATTCTTGCATATGCACTGGAGAATTTACACATCCATCTGTTACGTGCAAGTTGCAGCTTTCAGTATTATAAACACATTTTTTTTGTGGCTGACTTGATACATTGTTGGGTTTTGGAAGCTGCACCATGTTCCATAGATTTCAAGACCACAACAGAGGGGCTTGAGGAACCTGTAGGCAACAAAAAGTTTGCAAACTTTTCACTGAGCTATATCCAGATGGAGGAGAGGCCTGTGGAAACCATGGACTGGGAGCCAAGGTTTGCTGGTCACCAAACTCTTGAAGAAAGAGAAGAGACATTCCATGTCAAAGATCAGACAGTTCACTGTGGGTTTGTCCAGGCACCAGAAGTATATCCTCCAACTGGGTTTGAGCTGAGTGATGCTGACACAGAGTTCCTCCAAACATGCCATATTGCAGTCTCTTCCTGCATCTTTGGTAACTGGGATCATCTCCGAGCTCCAACCAATAAGAAGGTAAGTTCTAAGGAGAGGTCATAAGAATGTTGTCGTTTCAGCAGCAGAAGAATCTAGTGATAGCCAGGTTCTCCATTACTATGTTGAGAGATAATAAATCTGAAGTCTCTCTGGATGCTGGGATTTGCAGATGTCAGACTACTCAAAGAAGAACATCTGTTTTGTGATGTTTGTGGACCAACCAAGCCTAGATGCCATTCTCCAGGAGGAAGAGATAAAACCTAGTGTAAATGGGAGTCTTGGATTATGGAGAATTGTTTTGATCAAGAACTTGCCCTACATTGATGGCCGGCGCAATGGGAAAGTGCCTAAGTTTCTAACACACAGGCTGTTTCCAAATGCCAGGTTGGTCTACAACTCAAACCAAAAGAACAGTACATCTTGACTGGATTCCAACATTTAAGAGAGATCAAGTTCTGTTGAAGAGTTGTAGGTTTACAGTTCTTTATTTCTTGAGGTTGTGCTGCAGCATGCACCTTTCATTTGGGTGTATATGAGGCTGACTGGTTTTGGAGTGGAGGGCTGGTAAATTAGATTTCTTATCTCAACCAGTTACTAATTTGAGAACTTTTTAGTCATACAACTGCCAAAGGTGCAATTGAATAAGGTGGTTTATGACTTATATACTTTGTTTTCTATTTGGTAATTAACTTGTAATTCTGCTGCTCTAACTGGGGTGGTGGTACAGGTACTCAATATGGCTGGACAGTAAACTTCGCCTTGATAGTGATCCCCTTTTGATTCTGGAATACTTTTTGTGGCGAGGAAAGCATGAGTATGCAATTTCCAATCATTATGACCGGCACTGTGTTTGGGAGGAAGTGGCACAAAACAAGCGCCTGAACAAGTTCAACCACACCATTATTGACCAGCAGTTTCAATTCTATCAGGAGGATGGCCTGACACGCTTCAACGAATCAGATCCTCATCATTTGCTACCAAGTCGTGAGTGGGACTGCTCTCCCTTGGCATTTTTATACACTTGGAATGCCATGACAAATCCAAACCTCTTTTTACTTCAGCTGATTGGGAGAGTTATGACTGAAGTATGGTGTAATGACAGATGTGCCCGAAGGATCATTCATCGTGAGGGCTCATACCCCTATGGCCAATCTTTTCTCATGTCTCTGGTTCAATGAAGTGGATCGCTTCACGCCTCGTGACCAGCTTAGCTTCGCATACACCTATCTAAAATTTGTCCGCACCAATCCATCTGTGCGATTTCGTCTCAACATGTTCAAGGTACTTGAGCTGCACATTTTGGGGATGATTTCCTTCTCCACTGAATGCTGCGAAACATTGTCAGTCTTGTCCCACACTGGATCATACTATGATGTTTTGTTTTGTCACACAAGGATATCAGTAAAGTGTTGAATGAGCCTTTACATGTTGGAGCTTGACAAAGGTCAAAATTCAAACCAATTGGGAAACCCATTTGCTGCTGTGTTTCACATGGCAATCTTCAATCCCAAAAGATGGGCACTTGAGTATAACATGTGAAGCTTGTCATTCTTTTATTGCCAATGCTTATTGATTTTGACTTGATTGGTGCCTTTGCAGGATTGTGAGCGGAAGGCCATTGCTAAGTTATATCATCACAGACAGGATGAACGTTCTGGTAAAGGTCATGCTTGACCATGTCTGGGTGCTATTGACTAATTTTTTGATGGCGTCCTTGATTGTAGAAGTAGTAGCATGGTCTTAATGTCCCTGGGCATTCACTTAGTCATGACTGCTGTAAACACAGTCCTTCCATATGTAGCAGCTACAGTCATCACTGAATTATGTATAGCAATTTTCATCAGAATCACTACCCAGCTGCCCATAAGACCATCGGACTTAGATCCCTCCAGTTGATTGATAATCTCCTGGGTTTTCCTCAATTGAAGGACTCCCCCAGCAGCCATTTTGGAGAAAGGAGACTCTTCATGTTAAGAAAGTTAGGATGCAATTTGAAGTTAGTGCTGGGAGAATTCATTGATTTTGTGTCCATTCTTTTGCCATGATGGTGATCACAGAAGACAATCTGACCTCCTGTGGTTTGTTGTGAAGCCACTATTCATGATACTCTCATGAGGAAGGGAGCAAAGGTTCCTGGTTTTGGTGAGAACCTAAACAAGTAGGCTAGTAACAACTTGTAGGTCATAAATGCAGTCTTGTGCTTGAAGAGTTGATGCTCCATCATGGATTTCCAAATCAGGTGAATGTGTGAGTCTCTGCCAACAACACACACAGCTTGACATGATGATACTCATGCCACCACCTTTGACAACTGCAAGATGAATCTGTTGATGCGGATCTTCAACCAATAAGATGAATCTGTTGATGTGGAATCTTGTTCAGACCTTCAGCCTAGAAGATGAATCTTCTGATGTGGAATCTTGTTCAGATCATCAACCTGGAAGATAGCATCTGTTGGTGTGGATCTTGTTCAGATCTTCAATCTATAAGATGAATCTTTCAATCTGGAATCTTGTTCAGATCTTCAACCTGTAACATGAATCTGTTAATGTGGAATCTTGTTCAGACCTTCAACCTGGATCTTATTTCAGATTCAAGGAATTTCTTTTTGGGTTCTTTGCAGAAAATTACTAATCTGACTACCAACAAGAGTCTTTATTGCAGAAAGATTGCATTGATGTTGTTCTCAACTGCTTGTAAAACCTACCTTGTGGAGAATCCACAAGTGGGGAAAAGAAAAGGAAATTTTGGTTGAGTTAAGAATTTATAAGGATGGGGGTTAAAAAATCAAGTTATTAATAAAAGGGGTTAGCTCTGTGTCGGATGAAAAAAACAGTTTAAAAGTCACATTCATCCACTAAGGATGTTGATTCCTCCTTTAGTTAAGGGAAGACGCGGGTTTCGGTTTTCCGTTTTTTCTGGTCGGCAAAACGGGGACAGTCCGAGACGGCCACCGGATGAAACCGGTCGATATATAGCTGTTGGCGGGCTCCGTGACCCGTCGGACCGGTTACCTAGGGTCAGAAACTAACCCTGGTCAAGCTTAGGAGAGTCTTGTGACCCACCTTCGACTCTCTCGGGGTTTTGTTCTTTTCTTCTTCCTCTGACACTTCCGACTGTTGTGTGTTGTTCTCTGGCTGTGCATTGTGTGTTTCCGTTGGCGCTCCTCGCCATCTCTCTCTCGCTCTCCTCTTTCACATTTCCCCGATTCTTGTTTCATTGCTTCTTGCATTACTTTCCCCAACGTGCCAGTCGATTCTTCTCCCACCATTTTTTGATTTTATTTTTTTGTTTATTTTTTTCCTTCCTTCGCGTCTTTTGTTGGTCACGTTTCAAGAAGTTGTTCTTCCCACAAGACCCCCCGGGGCGTGAAGCTCTCTCTCCTGTCGAATCCTTAGGAGTGCTTGTTTTTCCTTCTTGCTTGTGTTTTTTTCCTCATCGACTGCAATCCCTCGTGATTCGTACAAGCTCATAGCGGCTCGAATCCTCGGGATCGTTCCATTGCGTTGTTGTGGATTCATACATTTGAAGCTTCTTGCAAGAAGAGGAGGTGGGCAATAGGGTTTGAAAGCATCACCTGGTTTTGGGTTCCCTCTCTTTCGATCTTTTGGTTTGAGCCATCGGGTTGGTTCCAGCCCCCTTGGCTACGACCTAATATCTGTTCAGATACTATTTCTTTTCGACATTTGCAACGGAAACGTCGTCGTTCTTGGGGATCACATTGTTTGGAAGCTGTAAAGATCGCTCCATCTCCAAGTTCTGATCAATGTGCTGCAGCAAATTGTGAAGACTCGTGAGCTGGTGTGTTTACAGCGATTCAGCAGCTGCCGTGCCAGTTGTGCGGTGGATCAACAGCAGCTTCTGTAGAGAGCCTGCATTGAAGAGTTTCAAGCCCTTTCGGTGTGCTTCAGTATGGTATGTTCGCTGAAACGCAAGTTTTACCCATTTCCATCATCACGCCATGATGCCATGCTCCTGTCCATTTGCAGATCAGAGGTTCCATGAAGGACTGTTCCATGATGAAGCCATCACAAGGGTTTATATCACAGTCCAAGTGCAGAAGAATGTGTTTTGTGGGTAGCTCACAAACACATTCTTCTGTACAACAAGACTTTACGAACTGGCTTCTGTCACAGCAGGTGGTTTTTCATGATGCTCCTAATCAAGTGCAGAAGAGTGTGTTTGGAGCATCTGTGATCATGAGGGTTCTCCCCTGGGAGCTAGGGTAGTAGTTGCAGCTTATAATCTACAGAAGAACTATGATGCTGGTGGAAGAATTACCTGTGACATTCTTTGGACCTTGTTGAAATCTTGCAATGCTTATGGCTCCTTGGATGCTAAACAAAGCATCAAGAGAGAAAGAGTAGCAGCAGTAACACAAGTAATTATTGGTCGTTTGTAAGACCTGGTCTATTGTGCATCCACAGATTCTGGTTATGTTTTCTGAGCATGAAAGATAATCAGAGAGGAGAGCGAAATAGTTTGCATATATGTTTATCCAACCATTTGAGAAGAGTTGCCTGCTGCACAATTGAGCCCTATACCTGACCTGCATAGGTCACTGATCCATTTGTGTTCATCTGTCATCAACAGGCAACCAACGAGAATCTAGTTTTGCCCCCAAAAGTCATCAAGGATCTTGCAAGAGAACTGAAGAACCTAGATGAGAGCCCTCCTGAAGACATTGCAGTGTTTGTGAATGAGGATAACTTCTCCAACATTACTGCTGATATCGAGGGACCACGTATGGCTTGCTTCCGCCTCCCTTATTTCTGTTGTTATGGTTCTCCTGATACAACATTAAACTTCTAGGTTTGATTAGCCATGATGTTGATAGTTTTGCAGATTGAACTCAGAGATTATGCAGATTATCAAGAAAGTGGTAGAGGATCTAATGGTTGTTATCTGTTAATGTGCTGGTATTTGGAACAGATGGGACGCCGTATGAAGGTGGTGTATTTAGAATGAAGCTGATTTTGAGCCATGACTTCCCCCAGACTCCTCCCAAAGGTGCAGATCTTACTTCTTTGTGACTATGTATTCTCTAGTTTTAGCTTTTGCTGTTATGATACTATTGATTTCTTTTATTTGTTATGTCTGATGTGCTAGACAACATCATGACTGAAGTCTTCCTGTTGCAGTCACTCTTGTGATGTTAGATTCAGTTTGCTAAAAACTGACACAAGAGTTACACCAAAGTGTTATCATGGAGTTTCTCTAAAATCTCAAAGATCTGTCTAGCTCCAGATTCCATGCTTGAGAGGGCATGTTTGTCCCTTTCCACCAGTTGATATTGTATCAATGAGAATCAATGAATTCTATATATCAAGAAGTTTGACATATTCTAGGGATTCAATGAGCCAGATTTTATTAGCAACTTGATTTTGGTAGCTCCTGTGACTTGGTGGCAGGTTACTTTGTTACTCGAATCTTCCACCCAAACATTGCAAAGAATGGTGAGATTTGTGTGAACACCCTGAAGAAAGATTGGAAGCCCACCCTTGGCCTGCGTCATGTTCTTCTGGTAATGTCCATGCATCTAGATTGTGTGATACTGCATGACTCTGTTACTTCAGTTTGGTTGCTCCACAAACCTTCCTTCTTTTTCTGTGAAATACCATGTCCACCTTGTTGTGTTTTGCAATTGTACACGGATATGGAGGTGGATGATCTAGTTTGATAACATAAGTCTGCATGATTTGACCTTCCCTTTTTTGCAGCATATTCATTGCTAAGAGGGTATCTTTCTTCCATTTGAACTTATTTCATTCTTTTGTCATTGTTTCCAACTGTTCAACCCAGATGTCTATAGCTTGGAGTATATCCTCTATGATCTTTTGTTGGGCAGAAATAGTTGGTGGTTTTGTGGCAGGTGCTTGTTAGCTCACCTGGTACTCATGCATGCAGGTGATCAGGTGTTTGCTGATTGAACCTTTTCCTGAGTCTGCACTTAACGAGGAGGCAGGTAAGATGTTGATGGAAGATTACGATGGTTATGCCAAGCATGCAAGGTAAAGCCTTACCCAGATGGTGTGTTGTAAAGATTCTTGGCTGGCCTTTATTTATGTAGCTCTTTTGTCAAAGGAGCAGTGGGTTCTTGAGGATGTGTTGTTTTTCTACCAATGAGAAATTATTTCTCCTGTTTCAATTGGGTTTTGATAACTACTTACAGTAGTTTTAATTTTGAACTGTTGGGACAGGCTTATGACCAGCATACATGCAATGAAGCCAAAGCCCAAGAGTGAAAAGGTGGCAATAGCAGAATCAACAAGTGTCAATGCATCAACAACCAACTCAGAAGTACACACCCCCCTCATGCACAATTCTGCTAACAAGGACAACTGCCTGGATAGTGGATTTAGTCTTGGGGCCACTGATGCTGTAGCTGCCTGCAATTCTCCTAGTGCAAAGAAACCAAAGGGGGAGCTTGGATCTGCCAAGGTGTTTGTAGACAAGAAGAAAATGGATGTTAGAAAGAAGAGCTTGAAAAGGTTGTAGAATGGACCATGATATATAGTTTCCTCCTTTCACTCATTATAATCTTGTCAATATGTAGGGTAGTGTCCAGCAGGTGGTTAGCTCCAGCAGGTGCCTCTATCCACAATCCCTGTATCACCACTGCAGGTCTCAATTAGGAGTCTTATTTGTCCATATCAATGATTTCTAAGTGGTGTAGGGGGTCCAAGGAGAGGGACTTGGGTCTCAGAATAGAGTTGCTTTTGTAAGCATTTCTCTCTGGGTACAAAGCTTGCATCACTTAGCAGGATCGCCAAAAAGAGAATTCTCTTCTGGACCATTTTGGCATTGCTTCTTACTCTTGCCTTTTACTGCACAGATTACTGAAGGCAGGAAACATTGTCAACAAGCTCAATGTATGGTTCATCCTAACCCATGTGTTGTTTTTGAGACTGTTGCACATCAGACTGCTATTTGCATGGCCTAGTATTACAGGCTATTTTGACAATTTTCACGAGGGCACTTGGCTCTCTCCAAGAAAGGGGATTCACATCAAGATTGCCGTTTACTTTCCTTGAGCGAGGTGAAATTGAGGTCAGTTTCCACATGGACTGCGCAGAGTTCTTTTGCTGATTGCATTCTTTGGGTTCCAGCTCTTTTTGTTAAGAGTAAGCCTACTTCTTAAGGTCAGAAGAGGCTTTTTACATGCTTGTTGGTGGCATAGTCACCAATATTGGTTTGGCACTATTCTTGAAATTGTTTTTTGTTTGTTGAGATCATGGTGCCACAAGGTGATTCTTCTCTTTGCAAGCCACCAGTGTCCTGATTCAGGTCAAAATTTTAGCAAACTTCGGATTTTTTGGGGCTTCAATTGAACATCAGGATGCGATTCACTCAAGTGGACCAACATCAAAGATATGCACATTATATTCATTTATTGGAAGATGAAAACACTTACATGGATTTTCATTCTATTGCTAAACTCTGAGCCCCAAGAATATCATTACACTTAAGAATTATCTAGTTTTGGTACTGAAGAAGTTTTGAATCTCTGTCTGGAAGCACAAAGCTGAAGTTGTGATCCATCCCTCTCTGCCCATTGTATCAAGAAGGTCGAATTTCTCAATGAAATGCTAAAAATTGAGGACTTTATGAATCCAGAACTTGAGAAGTCATGTCCAATATCTGAACACTCTGGCATTTGAAGAGGATCTGCATTCCAACAGCTTTCCAACAAACTCTTCAAATGTTCACTAAAATATGGAGAAAGCTCTGGCCTTCCTGAGAGAACCAAATTGTACCCTTTCAATGCATACCTTCAATGGCAGTGACTACTGTGAGTATCTCATGACAGAGTACTATGTAGTTGTCTTTTGTGTGAATGTCAGGGGTTTTTATCCAAGTCTTGCAACACATCTGGTGCCCTCCAAAATCATGCGCCTCTGCACCCACATAGTTCTCATATTCCCCTATCATGATGGTAAGGAAGAGATATGGAGATATCATTTCTGCCGAAGCTTCATTATCTTCATTGGTTACCATTCCCCTGCCTTTGCCAACAAGGATATTCAATGCCTTGAGATCTCCATGGAACCATCCCCTTGCATGCAGTTTCTTCATTCCTCTTGCAATGGGCAACATAATGTACAGTTTGAGGAAATCATCCAAGGGGTCAATTGACAAAGTCAATGAAATTTCTTAAATCCCCTCTCACCAAAACTATTGATGCTGCAGTCAACTTTCATAAAGCCCATCAAATCCTTATGCTGTGAACAATTCAATCGAGGATCATTGGGCCAGTTCTTCACCACGGTGATGATGCAGTCTAAATTATCCACCTGCAACCTACAATGTTTTAAAAGTTGTTAACACACCAACAAGACTAAACCCTCGTTCAATTTCAATCTGTGACCTCAGGATTCCCAAAATTTGTTTGGCAAGGAAACCATTATTACCTCCAATGTAGACACCGAACACTTTGGAGATGCATGCTACTTCTTTGATCAGCAGATAAACTACTTGTCTCATTAGCTTTTGCAGTTGCCTCCATGATTGTGACACATCAACTTGGCCTGGTTTGAACCTAGTTGGAAAGGAGTGCATCCTATGAATATTTCATAGCAAATTATCATGTAGATGTGAACATTAACTTGAGGAGTGAACATTGGTTTCACTCCATCTCTCAAAGCTTGCAATACTTTTGGTGCCCTCCAAAACCTTGTGCCAACCATGCCTTCAATGCTCTTCTACTCCCCCTATTTTGATGCTTATAACTTTGAGGAGATCTAGAGATATGATTTCCACCAAAACCTCTCTCCAAGGGTCACCATCTTCTCGCTCACTCTCCCCATAATAATATTGGAAGCTTTCATATCTCTATGCAATAATCCACTCACATGTAGTTTCATCATCCCTTGTGTAATTTACAACATGACATATAGATTGTCCAAATTTTTGAAGAGATTGTCAATCCTAGTTCCAACATGAATGGTAAGCCCATCAAATTTCTTAAATCCCCTACCATTCATTCCATGATGATTAATATTACAATGATTTGGATGCTAACACTCAACACTTGGACAAATACATGATCCCACTTATGGATCATCAAATAATCCTAATGCCATCACCTTTGGGGTTTAAGGTGTAGGGTTTAGTGCAACACATGAACTTGACCTGGTTTGAATCTTTTAACAACCACATGCTTAGAATTGCAACTTCCACATAGTCAAATGCACATATGCCTAACCTTGCCTTTTGGTATCTCCTTTCCAATTTCATGTTCAAATGGATCTATGTATTAAGTTACCCCTTGAAAAAAAGAACCCTTGGCTTCTCCACTACAAATCCTCAAATAAATTTTCTTGCATATTCACCATAGTCAAGGAAGAAATCTGAGTATAAAACATCACAAGCTATGTTGAATGGAAGATCTCACCACTAATCCAAGACCACAACAAAATCCCATCCAATTGTCATTATCAAGCAAGACTAAATTTGCAGCTTTATCCACAATGTTTAACCAAGCTCTAACATCTTTATAAAAAAAATTCAAAGTAGCATGCATACACAAACATACCAAAGAAAAATTCACATATGAAAATTAAACAAGTAAAAAAAATGATGTAACTAATGAAATGAAAACTCCATAGCTCAAATCAAAAAAACAAAATTGATGTAAAACCAAACAATTTATCTTAAAAGCACAAAAAAAATACACACATTGGAAACTTAATACTCGTTCACTACTTAGTTGATAGGTCAAAGTTTCAACAACTATCACTCATTGAAAGTCAAACAATAACATTGGAAATCAACTGATGGGTTTTCTAGCAAAAATGCAAGTAAACAATTTGACAAGTCAAGGAAATGAGTCGAGGTCCATTAGTATTGTACCTTGGAACTTGATTAAAGAAACAAGCAAGTTCATTATGGGTGTAATCATAATCAAATGAGCTACTGGTGATAAAGGATTCAACCACAAATGGGCCCTTTTTTAACATTTTGATTTTTTCATAGAAAGGAATTTTTGAAAGATTTTTTGCAATTTTTTTAAAAATATTTATAATTCCCCCAATAAATTATGTTACTTGTGTTAACTCTTTTTGAATAAATATGAGTTTTTTTTAATGTACAAATATGCCAAATTATATGTTTTGCCTTGAAAAATGATCAAAATTTCAAATCATGCTAAAATATAATAATTATTTTAAACTTTAGTTTTTTGTATCATAAGCCACAACTTTGTTCATATGTCATACACATTAAACCCATTTACATTTAGCAAATAACTATTGAAATTTGAACATTCTGAATTATATTTTGAATTTCTAAAATTTCAAGTGTCACAATTGAGTGTTTTTCATATGCGGATAATAGGTTATCATCATTTCAAAAAAAAACCCACCAAATTTTTTAATTAGAAAAGTTCTTAGCCTAGTGTTTTATAAAACTGATTTTGGATGTTAAAGTTCAAAAGTTTGTTACTAAAACCAAAACTCAATTTATCAAATTAAATTATTATTTTAAATTTTCAACACTCATATAAATCATTTAACACAAATTTACTTGATCAACATGACATTAAAATGAGATAACATTAATATATTTGAAAAAGTTGATAATTTTTCAGTTGTCTAACATGGTTGTTGGTTTGATTGACTTTGATCACACCTTTATGGCTAATCTATTGATCGACGTATTATGGCTAAAGTAAACATCAACCACGCCTTGTTCAAACATCATCACATTTTTTCTAACCAATCAACCAAACAAAAACCGAATACAAATGATCAAAAGATTGATGCATTGTGGCCAATGTTTTATACCCTACCCCCCCCTCCCCCAATGAAACTTTGTAAGCTTTTTGTTTTGTGCCCTACATGGGTTTGCACAAAACCTTACAATTAATGTATTACGTGCCATGCAGAACAAAAAACTTGATATGCTTTATAATTTTTGTGGTTAATTAAACATACATAAATTGGGTGGGCAACTTTCAACCAAGATAGTACATGAAACAATAAAACATGACATGAACAAACTAAAGGTCATGTGATGTGGATTTATTTTCACAAGCTTTGAGTAACTATATCATTTTATGACCCATTTTTGCTTTATAATGTCTAGTACATCAATGTAAACAATTTTCAAAAAATCATATTTGTAATCAACTAAAGAAATATTACATCATTTAAATGTAAAAACTATTTGCTCAAAATCTAATGTAACATTTATAAATATGATATTTATTATCTTAAATTTCTTTGGTAAGTCTTCTATTTTGATTCATAAGCTCCAAGTTTTATAATTCTACAAAACAAATTTCGAAAATCATTTCAGAAACCATCACAAGTGACATAGGTGACATAAATATGGGTGACAAACATGTGGGTGATAGATCGGCATAAGAGCTTGGTGTATCAATGCATGCATTATCTTTATATGGATCAAGATTAGACATTACATATGTGAAGAATAAGAGATGGAACTTGAAGTTTGATGGTGGACATCATCATGGAACACAATGAAATAAACAACATAAATTGGAAATTTAGACATGACAATTGTACTTTATTCGAAGTTTAGAACATGAACTTGAAGCACTCACACAACAAATTTGAAAAAGTGAACACAAATTTGGAAAAGATTGTTTGTAAATTTTCAACATTGTTTAGCAAACTTGACAAAAGTAGAAACAAACAAAACACAAAAATTTAACAAAACAAACTTGCAAAACTGAAAAAAAATAAAGGTTTCAAGTTCACAAAATGGACTTGCAACGTTCGATTCACACGAGCAATTGTCAATTTTTGAACTACACAACACAATCTTGAAGCAAAATAAAAATTTGAAAAAAAATCAAATGAGCATTAAGGTTTGAAGTTCAAATTAAAAACTTGGTAAAAACACATGCACATGGACAAGCTTTTCACATGAACTTGAAATTGCAACCAAATTCGACAAAAATGTACATAAGCATAATTCATGAGCCTACAACAAATGCAACCAAGCACAAAATTTCAAACTTCATTCATGATTGAGTGGTTGTTTATGTTCATGGTTGTTTACAAAAGGATCATCAAAATTAGATAAGCTTAAGAAATATGGGTCCCTAATACTTGTGACATTAGAATCAAAAGTATCCCATGAATGGATAACATAAATCCTTCCTTCCTTTTCAATTGCACCTTGTTGTCCAATTTTTATGGGCATGGTATGCAACACAATTTTATTTCCATCTATACATGCATGTTGAAGAAGTTGGAAAAAACAAATTCTTTGTATGTGGGGACACAAGTAGTAATTGAATGTAAAATATAAATATTTGACAATTGTTTTATCAATGTTCATATGGCAAGTCTTGTCATGCCTTGATCATGGGCTTTTTTGGTCAATAGGAAGTGGGTCCTTGCTTGTTATCTAATGAAACATGTACATGAACTATTTTGGTTCGTAATTTGTGGGGTGAACAATTATGAGTAATTGACAAAAACTATCTTTATAGATAAGTATTAATTATCACATCCTTATTGAAGCAATAATGATTTTGTGTACCATATTTTGAGTGTTTGTGATAGAAACAATGTTCGTCAATGTGAATGGGTGTTGTGAAGTGAGGTTCTATCTTGTATATTTTTAATGTGAAATTTAGAATTTGGAAAATGTTTTAAGTTTCATTTCAATTTGTATAAGTTGCATGCAACTTTAACTACATGTGTGGTTCGATTTTTAGAACAACAATGGATTCAGATGCATATATTAATGATGACTTTTGGAGTAATGTATTGAGTTTTCAACAAGTTTGGACTATTACTAACAAATGTGAAATTGTGAATGGTTGTAACAATTTCATTATGCTTAAAACTATGCATTACAATTTATAATCATGCCATCCTTCATGATTTGGTTGGTGTTCCTACTTAATTTTTTTGATGTTTGTCTTCTTATGCAATGTGCCTAATTGTCTTGTTAAACAAGTGTGGAATCTTGATCCAAATATCATTTATGTATTGTTTTGCATCTTAATATTTGTCAATGGGTTTTAGATCTAGTTCATAGAAAGTGAAAGTGTCTCCAATCAAGGAAACATGCATATGGTTCACAAGTACCACTTTAAATTCATAATGGTGATTGGGTGATATTATTGAAACTTGAAATTTGAACCAATTTTTGTTATAGTATATCTATATAAAATTGTATCCAATTTTACTTTACTCATATTAATGTTTCCCCCCTCCATTTTTGTGATGTTGCCCAAGTGGTGATCATCCATAAAATATTTGCCCAAATTTGGTGATATTTGAAATATGGAAATTGAAAAATCTTAAGCATTTTTTCTTGTTTTAGGTAGTTGGGATGATTTTGGGATTTTTTTTTTTAAGTTCCTTTTTGGGGAGTTTTTTTTCCCCAAAAAAACATATAATCCCTTTTGTTTTGCAAAATAATAAAAACTCAATGTGAAAAATTTATTGGTCCATATGTTATTATAAATAATTACATGAATTAATTGTTTTGAACAAAAGACAAATGATCGTGATTGGTAATGTGAGTATTATAGTGCCCAAGTACTATAACTTTGGGAGTCCCCACAATTAATTAATATGAGTCACATTATATTCATGTAATATATTTTTATGAAGGAGTGGGAGGTTTTTTTTTGGGAAGAAAAAAAAAAAAGGAACCATGCATTGGAAGGGAAACCATGTCCCTAATTATTAAAATGAAAGGTGGGGTGGGGTTACCACCTAATTTATTTCTTTTGACATGCATGAATTCAAAAATCATTTTAAAGTTCTTCTAATTGTTTAGATATTGGTGTAATCACTAGTACTATATTTTTGTTACATATGTGGGTTTCCAAGATTGGTAGCACACCTCATTGGATAGTCATGGAAAGCTTATAACCCATAACCTATGTGTGCATCAATTGTTTTTGTCAATCTCATAAATTGTGCCTTCTTTATTTACAAGAACAACAATGATAAGCCAATTGCCATTTTTAATGATTGTACAAACTAGTTATGTTTGATAACATTTGAGGATGTTAGTTATCGGAAATAATTTTGGCACTTCAATGTTTCAAATTTTTTGGTAATTATCATTTTCTCGTTGGTTATCTAGTCCATAATCAATTGTTTGAAGGTGCCTCGTGATGCCATTGGTTGGTTACACATGGTTTATAAGTAGTAACATGTGTGTGTTAGACCATGCCATTGGTTTGTGCCCATAACCCATCCACAAATCCTAGAAATCATTCCATTGGTTCTTGTTAGTAGCCTACATCCACGAATAAGGTAACAAATTGGCTCCACGTACCCCAAAACTTCTCCACCATGACCAATTAGAAGATAATAAATGCATGTTTAATGCTTTCAAACAATCGGTTATGTGTAAGAATTGGTGAAAACGGCCTAGTTATTGTATATAATCATCATTGCATGTAATTGATTATTTGTAATAACCAAGCCACTTTTGAGGATTTACCTAATCCATAAGTGGTTTGTAAAAGTCCAAAAATAATAAAAATGGTTTCACATTTTGTGGAATTGCCCCTACTTGGTGGTAGGATCTTTAACATTTAGGTAATCATCAAAAGAAATGCATATTTATTTATTTATAATGTACTTATCATTTTGATTCATGATGATTAGCACAAGAATGTGTGTCTACACAAAATCATAATGTTAGGATTTAGTTGTAAAGTTTCCCTAACTTCAAGGATGATGATTTATTCATGAAATCATATATTAACATGGTCATATGTAGCTTTTGTATAAACGACAACTTGGTTCTTAAAATAATTGCCCTTAAGATGAAAGTTGAGGGTGGTTATTTTGAAAAATTCCTATTTTAAATAGTTCATTGGCATAAATGTGTGGGCAATTTAAAAAGTTTTTTTAAAGCACCCGTTGATTATCACTTACAAAAAAATGAAAAACCAATGTCCAGTTCTTTAAAAAAATGTAATGTAAAAATATTTACAATATTCTAAACATTCTAAACATTCCATTTCATCATAATTGGAGTTGTTGAAGATGTTTGTGACAAAAATAAATGCATAAATTTTTTTTAGTAGGGGCAGTAGCATGGACCAACTTTGGCTAGTTTCTATACGGACGTTAGTAAAGGGAGCCACGTTGACAAAAATAGAGATTGAAAGGGTCAAGTTTTTTAGATTGGAGAGGAAGGACTAGAGAGCAACAAAACAATTATGTTGTTGTTTTCCTAAACAATAATAAGTATCAATGGTTTTTCCTTCCTTCTTCGGGGAACAAAATTCAACAAAGAATAAGGGGAAATTTTTTGGGTCTTGAACTTTCTAGTTTCACCGTTAAGGTTCTATTACCACAATCTTGAGAGAATTCCAAGCGAAAGGAAACGATAACTTTAATTAGTTCCCTAGGAGAGGTAGTAGCGGTAGTAAGCATAATTATGACATTCTTGGTGTGGGAATGTTATGGAAGCCCAAAGAAGCACGAATTTTAACGAATTTTAACCACGTAAATTCGCGAATTTTAAAGTGCAAAATGACGAATGTCATTACTATGGTAGTAAAACGTAGCCATTACAGTCAACTAGGTCTTTTTCTCAAATGTCTTTATGTGAGGGTAACCAATTCTTTCAAAGGTCTTTATTTTTATTTTTATTTTGATCTCTTTGGAAAACTTTTGCATGATGTTGTTTGTTTTAGGTCCTATAGGACAAGGGACAAGGGACAAGGAATAAATATTATCATATTTTGGTATTAAAGCGTGTAGGTTGTGTTGAATCTTGTATAGTAGTGATGGTGGTGTCCAAAATTATGGTGTAGTCAGGGTTTGGCGTTAGCATAACACACTAACTAGGGAACCATAGGTGATTTTATACCTTTTTTATTTTTTTACTCATTTAATTTCATGTGGTTGGTTCTTTATATTTAGGATTGCCTTGTATAATAGTAAGTAAGACCTTTCAAAAGTAGTGTTTGTACTCCTAGTAAACCCTTATCCTCATGGGCACCAAATGTCCCATGTCCCCTAATTCATTGTGTCTTGTTAAACCTCATAATTCCCATTGCCCATTTGTTGTTTCACACACCACCATAGACCTTTTTTCCACCCCTCCTACATAAACCACAAACCACACATACCCCCCCTACTATTCTAACAAACCATGCAACACCTACTAATTCCCCCTACTGGCCCTTAACCCTTTGTGTAAATACAAGGTCCCAACATTGCCAAACCCTTTTGAGAATACACATGCAAGACCTTTTCCTCTTTCCACTATATTAATTGCTACAATTGTTCATGATCAAACCCCCCAACCTACCCCCATCTCCCCAACACACTCTCAACTTTCACTTAAAGACTTTTGCCCCACATGTGGGCATCAATTTACCATTTGAAGGTTATCCCACCACCAATGTTTTTGTCAAGCATCCAATTCATTTAATCCAAACCCCTATGACCAACCTGTTTCAATACCTTCCCTTGCTCCCACCTTGCTTGCATCAACCTAGGGTTGGGTTTCAACATTATATTTCCTCGGGTCCTTCCATTTGGGCTTTCATCATCCTTGATTATGCAATTGCATCCTTATTGCTCTCCGACGTGATGTACAAATGGCATTTGATTTTCCATTGGATAAATTAGCACAAGACCTTTATGATGTGGTTGTTTGACATTTGCTCTTCTTGTTATCCCAATGGTGTTTTTACTTTACCCCCTTTTGGCAGGACAACATGGCATAATGAAACATGGATCCAATTTAAAGATTTTATAGCAGGTGATTCGAAAAACCTACATGATAAATTCTTTTCATAAGCCCAAGTTTTGGTGGCAAGTTTGAACTTAGTGCCTCCTCCCCAACATGATCCTCTAATTGATAAACGCCTTCTCCATAATTTAGTCATGGGACATGCAAAGGAATACTCTCGAACAACTCACGTTCTAACACCATTTTTTCCTTCACCCATGGCCTTCAACATAACTTTGGTTTTTTGTGTTTTACATCCTCAATCATATGGTTTATTCCCTTTTTCTTAAAAAACTACGAACCAAACTAGGACCTTGAGCTTTCTTCTAATTCTTTCAAGTTAGCATTCCAACACATGTCACATTTATCTACAAACAACCCTTATGAAATGGTTTTTGAACACCTTCGCAACAATTTTCATCTAAAAGATTTTGCAAATGGATTTTCACAAAATTTTCAACTTTATTTTCATATTGTGCAAGGTCACATCCCACATTGAATTACACATATTCTTGGAATGGCCTGCCTCTTAGCCATGACCAAGCTTTCATGTGGAGTTCGTCCCATTGTTGTGGGGAAAATATTGTATTGACTCACAAGCTGCACTTTATGTTTTCAATATCATGATGTATTTGCAATGTACATTTTTCCCTACACCAATTTGAAGTTGCAATTAAAAGTTGCAATGTACATTTTTCCCTACACCAATTTGAAGTTGCAATTAAAAGTGGATGTGAAGTTGTAATCCACAACATTAGGTGCACCTTGGACCTTCATCTTGACTAAGTTATTTTTCAATTGGAAGTGGCAAATACTTTCAATTTAATGTTAAAAGAACTCATCTTTCGAGAACTTCATGTAGCAGGTGGGGACATCATATAACACATCCCCTTTATTCATGCATTTTATGCATTTGAGTCTCCTTTGTTTTATATTCACCATAATCGTGAAGGCAACATCATGGTCACCCCATCCGCCATGGAAAACCATTAAGGTGATCCCTTGGGAGGGGCACTATTTGCTTTAGTTCATTTTAAAGTTCTACATTCTATTAATTTCTTTTCTTGTTTATTTCCATCTATTGCAGATGATAGTCATATCATAGCCCCCCTCAATTGTATCGTTTGCATATGAACACTTCCAAACTAAACTCCGTGTGATAAATCTTTCTATTTAACATGTTCAAAATGTGTAACATGGTCCCCCTCTAGTCTACCACATGACTTTGACACCCCATCCATGTTTAACACCCCATTAAAATGAATTAGAATCTTGGGGGTTCCATTAGGTACCTCATCCTTCACATCTTGCATCAAATATGTTTTGCTGGAAGATGTTTGGCATGTTGATCTTCTCCCAAAAATGGGTGATGTTCAAGTAAGCATTTGGAATTATAACTCATTGTTTCATACAACAATCATCATATCTATTACAATGCACACCTCCATCTTTCATCTTTGTATAATCTTTTATTTCTTTTGACTCGTCCTTCTTTCAAATGTTTGGGTGCCTTTTGGGTCCAAGATCCTTTGGTAGCCCAAAAGGATTTCTAGCCCATAAACAAGCCTCTTTCCCAATAGCTTTCGATAACATCAACCTCATACCAATAACCACCCATCACCCCAATATCCTATTTAAGAAGCTAAGCCCATGTAACTTCCATCATAACTATTAGGTTTATGGTCAATCAACATCCCTTCCTTCTTGAAGCCTTAGCACAAATCGACAACAAACATTTTCCTTTTCTAATAACACCTCAAAACAACATGTAATCTTCTACCATTTTTAACATGTGTGTGTCTTCTTCCTTTTGAACAATTCATCAAACAACAAATGGTTTTACTTCAAAATTCCATCTTGGAGCGTTTGCACTATCCTACCTTTTCCATCATGCTCTCTAATAGGATATCTAAAACCCATAGTGTTCAAATTTTATCATGTTTTGACCTCAAGGCAGGCACTTGGTTTACAACTTGATTAACCTTCTTAGTTTTTCTATTATTTTCCCCATCTTTTTCCACAATGCTCTAAACATGATTTGGACTACCACATCCTTCAATTACAGGTATCCCTTGATGCATGTGCACACATCCCATTGATGCTATAAGCGTCCACCTTTTACATTGTGCCCATGGCAACGAGTGCATGGGAATTCATGATGCAATTCGTAACACTTTATTGCCATTGCACAAGATGTCGGCTTCCATGTGGGATAATAACAACTACACACACTTCTTTCAACCACGTTCCACTCCTCTCATTGACAAATTGAAGTTGTGTTCACCAAAAATGGAATTCGCACCTTTGTCGACGTTGTCATTGCCAACCCAATGAGCGAATTTATTTAGTTGATCATGCACAACCTGAGGATTTGTTGCCTCTAAAACAACTCAAGCCAAAGAAATGAGCTATTGCGTCTGACACCCCACTAATCAATTCCTCCCTTTAACAATTGAGATGTTTGGATGTTTAAACAAACAAGCTTATATGTTTTTACAGGATTATGCGAATATCGTGTGGAACTTCAAAGGGCCAAAGGGTCGTTTTTTTAATTTATTTTGGTTACTTTTTTGGATTAAAAATCTTCAATTACATTAAAAAGGATGCAAGCATTTCCATTTAAGTCGAACGATAGTGGTAGGACTAGCTACTTCCCGACTTCCATCCTCTTAAGACGAACCACCCATCACCATGACTGACCTCTTACAAGCGATCAATTGTTGAAAAGGAGAAATGTTGACATCTAGCTTGTGTTAGTTTCACGTCTTGTAAATTAATCCTTTTCATTTTTGTTTTTCCCTTGTACATTTTTTGGATTTGCGGTGTGTTTATAAGTAAAGTTTTGTAAGGCTAACACATTGTAATGGCATTGAAAAGATATCTTGAACATCAATCTTGAAACATTAGAGTTAGAATGAATTAGACATTGGAGCGACATTGACATGAAAATGGCAAGGGATGGAAATAAAAGAGATGGAGGTGAGAGTTTACAAAAGACCAATATCAATTGATTGGGGGAACTTGGTATGGAACAATAGGGAACACATTTTGGATAATGAACAAAAGGGGATACCAAACACTAAGTCAAAACACCCCTTTGGGGAGTGTTAATTAACATAGCCATTTTAATCCAAAATTTATGTTTTCAATTTTTTTTTTCTGATAGCCTATTATTGGCTTACCATTTTTTTAACATCGAGATAACAACCAAGTACATTAGATGTCACCTAAACTTTGGTGTTACGTAGCATTGTTTGTATGAATTGATGAATAAATCTCTCATTCTTAATATTTGGGTAATGTGCATTTAACACGAGGTGTGAGTGGTGCCTAATATCCAGCAATGCTCAGTATGTAACCCTGCAAAAATATTTTTCACATCCAAGTTTAGTTATTTGGTTTTTTGCAACCCAATCCATAAAAGTGAAACTGGGACAACAAATAGGTGGAGGACTACTAATAGCAACCCACCTGGACCAATCATTATGATGAGCCAATCATAAACACTGATAAGTAGTCAAATCGCATTTATTACACTCTTTTCTGCAGGTGCATAGTGTTGCTGCGCCTTTTACGAGTCACTGCAGAAGTGTACAATTTTGCCAAGCCAAAACCATTTTCCTGGGCCAAACCGGCAGTTTTTTTACTTTTCTTCATCCAATTTTACTGTGCAGGATCACATACTGAGCATGGCTGGAGATGCGCTCAGTGCAACATACCTCACTAAACATGAAAAATGTTAAATCTGTGGGTCATTATTGCAATGCTTCTTTTTTCCCGATTGCCCTTTTGCCTGCACAAGATGTGTCGGGTGGTGCCCATACACACTTTGGGTTCAGTTATGCACATTTTTATGCTCATAAACGGAAACCTAGTGTTCCATTATAAGCACAAAACATGCATAAGATGGATCCAAAGTGTGTTTCAGCCTCATCCATTTTTTTGTGGATTGAACTTGGTGCAAACAAGGGCAAAAGAAGAAGCAGGAGAATGCCCAATTTCAGTTAATAGATCTAAACAATTGTCCCAAAAAAACAAACAAAAATTCTTACAAAAAGCAGTGGATAAATTGCTTACCCAAGGTGTTTTTTGGGGGGTATTAATTTTAGATGGATTTTTTTTTATAATTGAGTAGAAGTTTATAATTAGGAATTTGAAATAAAATAAATTTGAAATGTTTTTAATGGAAAAAAACCGAAAAGAAGAAAAAACTGAGATTTAGAATCCCAAAGAATTAAAATTAAATATACCGAATTTCAGAACCTGAAATAGAAAATGGAAAATGGAAATCCAAAAGAAAGTACCTAGTACCTACTAGTCATAGATATTTTGTTTTTGTGGGTTTTTAAAAAGGAAGAATGATAAAAATATAATTATATTAGAAATTAAACCCCAAAAAAAAATCACACGAGAAAAATCAATGAAAGGAAGCTTCTTCGAAGGCATGAAATAATTTAATTAATTTAATTAATTCTGGTGCTTCTTTGAGAAGTTTCTAGAAGCTTCCGCAGCTCCTCTTCGTTGCCGTTGCCCTTCCCACTTCGTGCTTGCATCGCTTTGCTCTTCCCGTCTTCGTATCCGTCCATGCCTTCCCTCGCAATCGTCTGCACCCCTCACAGGATCGGACACATCTGCATCGATGCGGCTGCGCATGCCGCTGTAGTTCGGAATCAGGCAGGAGCGAAAAGTGCGGAAAGAGACGATCCAAATTCTGGGGAATAGTTTGTTGGTTTTTTTTGGGTGGATTTTCGGCCGGTTGTTCGTTGTTGGGGTTTAGATCAGTGGGGGTGGTTGGGGTTTCTGGTTTTTCTTCTGTTGCAATGAACCGTGAATGAGAACAAAAGGAAGAGAGAATAGAAGAGGAGAAGAAGAAGAAGAAGAAGAAGAAGAGGAAATTGATAAGGGAGTTTGGAGTTGGGATTGGCGTTTTTTCCTTGAGCGCCTGAATGGTTTGTGGAGAGATGGATCTTATGTTTGGTATTAGGGTTTTGAGAGGCGTTTCAATGTGATTGCTGGGCTTCACAGCTGTTGAGCTTTGCTTGCAGCTGCTGCCTTTTTTGTATGTTTAGAGATGTACATTGTGTTGTAACATTGTGTTGTATCATATTTCCGGTGTGAGTGTTTGCGGCGGTGGAAGAAGAAGAAGTGTTGGTATTAGTTCTGTTTGTCGCATTTTTATGAATTTCTACTCGTTGGAGGAAACACTTGTGTCCGTGAGTGATCGGTAGGTTTGTCACTACAGCTCGTTGTCTATTTTCTGCTAAGAGGACATGGAGCGTCTCTCTGAACTTCGGGCGTGCGGCTAGAAAATGCGTTGAAGTTGAAGAAGGATTCCGATTCCGGTTTTTCTTGGCGAGATCGGAGGGTTGTAGCATGAGAGATCTTTGGGAGGCGGCAGAAGCAGATTGCGGTTCTGTTTTTGAAGAGAACAAGCTTTCGCATAGTGTAGACAGTTGTTGCAACGACAATGGCGGCTGCAGGGCTCGTGTTGACTCCTGCGGAGCCGGTTACATCTTTTCACGGCGGTCGGATGCCGGCAGTTGTGGAGGACATCCAGATCTACCTTGCAACTCTGGGCTCCAGCAACAACAGTGTGATACCGATGAGAGTGCTGAGCTCCGATACAATCGCATCCGTGAAGATGCGCATTCAGTCGTACAAAGGATTCTACCAAAACCAACAGAGACTGGTGTACAGAGGCCGCGAGCTCACTCGAGATGACTGTTTTGTGAAGGACTATGGCGTGTGCAACGGTGAGGTTCTGCACCTCGTCTTGCGCCTGTCGGATCTCCTCGATGTCACTGTCAAGACTGCAGACGGCAGACATTTGTTCAAAGTTGAACGGACAAGAATTCTTCACCTCCTGGTGCGGAAAACTGCCAAGGTTACGTCACGAGCTTTACACAAGGGACTAGAGTTCTCGGTAGATGCAGATGCAGAATGGGTCGAGGAAGATCACGTCTCTGCAGTGCTCCCCCGTGCAACGACCTCCACTTTGTTGGCTGTGGTTTCTTCTGTGATTAGGGTTAACAGGAGTCATCACGTTTTGGACCCTGCTTGCGGGATTCTGCGGTATGAGGTTCCAGAGATTCTGTCAGATTTACTGACCCAAGCAAGAGCCGGTCTCCAAAGTGGACACTCACCCATCCTGTCACCAGAAGGATCTGGAGGTGCCTATTTTTTGAAGTGCGAGTATGGCCTAAAGAATGTTGCCATCTTTAAGCCAGTTGACGAGGAGCCTCTAGCTGTGAATAATCCACGGGGCTTCTGCGACTCAACAAGAGGTGAAGGCCTGAAGAAAGGTACCAGGATTGGTGAAGGTGCCTTCAGGGAAGTTGCTGCTTACATTCTGGATTACCCTGCAGAAGGACGACAACGATCATATTCAGAAAGGAACTTGCAAGGGTTTGCTGGCGTTCCTCCAACCATGATGGTGCACTGCTCTCACAAGGCCTTCCACTATCCCTTAGAGGAAAGTTGGAACTTTCCCAGGAAACCAAAGCTTGGCTCTTTGCAGCAGTTTGTGCCGGCATTCAGCAACTGTGAAGACATGGGTCCTGCTAACTTCCCTGTACAGGAGGTGCATAAGATTGCAGTCCTTGACATGCGACTTGCTAACACAGATCGGAATGGGAGTAACATACTGGCTTGTCAAGATACTAACAACTCCATAGTGCTGGTCCCAATCGACCATGGATATTGCCTGCCCGAGAAGGTGAGAAACTGCACACATCAACATCCTGACCAACAGATCAAGCTTGTGTCTATTATTCGCTTTATGTTGTGACGATGGACTTGAAGGGATGTGTTACCCATTAGTTCCATGGTGCTGAATGTCTTAGATTTTCTGCATAATCCAAAATCATAACATAGCATTTCTGTTTCAAAGCTTAAATGCTGTGTAATGTTCTTCTTCATCTGATGTGGACTGCTTTCTGTGCAGTTTGAAGATTGTACCTTTGAGTGGCTCTACTGGCCTCAAGCACATGTTCCATTCAATGCATCCACTTTGGAGTACATTGCATCACTTGATGTGGAGCAGGATATTGCACTCTTGAGGGAACATGGTTGGTCACTACGTTCTGCTTGTGCTCATGTGTTCCGCATCTCAACCATGCTGTTGAAGAAAGGTGCTGCAGCAGGTCTAACACCTTTTGCAGTTGGATCCATGATGTGCCGGAAAACATTTGACAAAAGGTCACCCATTGAGTTAATGCTTGAGGAAGCTGAGGAGAAGATGTTGCCTGGTTCAAATGAGCAATTTTTCATGACTGCTTTGGCTGAAGTCATGGACTCACATATCAAGAAAGCTAAGTAAGTAGGGATTGTACTTGTATGTGAATAGGTTGTACAGTGAATAGTTGTATTGATGGTGATGGAAGTAACCCTTTTTTCAAGAACTTTTTTAGCATTTTCAATGCCTCTGCTGTTGATGATTGTTGCATGTGCTTTGGACTCTGGATATTGCTTTTTTTTGCCTCCAGGTTATATATCTCAAGCCATCATCAACAGATTTTGGACAGATCCTTCATTGTTTCTCATATTCCTTCTCACTTTCTAGCTAGTTGTCTAACAAACGAGAACTTGGATTTACCCAGTGGATAGTTGTAAAAAAACTGTTGTGAGACATCAATATATGAAGACTCTTATTATGTAAAATGTCAATTATAGTCCGTCACTGAGTTCTGATTGAAGGCAAGTACCACAGTTCTCTTGGCTACCAATCAATGGACTTTCAAATTGAAAGTAAATGGAATTAGAGGAGACATTTGTCTGGTTTCTGGACATGTGCAATTGCTGCAAAGGCTTCTCAGTTGTATGTTCTGATGATTAAATCCTTTATGTTCAAATCTGCTGTGTGAAACATAGTGTATATATATGGTAGTGTTAAATGAAGGAAAGATGTCTATCTTGGCTATGTATGTGCAGGTTAAAGTATGGCTAGTTGTCAAAATGTGAGAAATACTGTTGCTGCACATTCCAGAGTTTTTTTTTAACTGTGCAGAATACAAATGCTACTTGTTGACTCGTTGACTCAGGTGCATGAATTCGAACTTGATGCAAGCAGACCTAATCTATTTGCTCTGAGACTTTTGAGTTGAAGCTCCCCTGAAAAGTGTGGGAATCTCAGCAGTTTGTGATTGTGGGCTGTTTTCAAGGTGCCAGAAATTCACAAAGCCTTTCTATTGAGTTCTTATGTCTATGAACTGTGTTTGTTACCATTTATAAATTGATTTTGCATCCGGATCCATGTTTGATTTTGTCTGGTGACATCTACATTATCTTTTTCACACACAATTGTCTTCAAGATGTCTTCAACTGTGTTTCGAACAAGTGTAGTGTGAGACGGCCCTGCAACTTCCTAAGAACAAAGCTGCCAAGTGTTCCATTCCAGCAACAATATCTGTACCAAAAAAAACAATTGCCATTGAGGAATGAGAACCTGACATTCTTTTTCTGTTGATTTTAAGTTTACAACAAATGCAACAATTCATTTTTGAACAGTGCAGAATCCAGATACAAACATGAAATAGACAAGTTCTTTGTCAATTTTGTGTCTCTTTGAAGGGTTGAAGGGTCCTAAATATGGCATCCTCCATGTTTTTCCTTGGATGAAAATATTTTTTGGATGGGTGCAGGTGAGAACATGAAAGAAAATAATAAGAATATCTAAGCCTTATATGGCATTATGAAGAAGATGCTGATTTATTGCTAAGGCTACTATTAACTGTGTACTAAAGGGAGGATATGACCTAAAGGCAGTTGCAGTGGGAATTGAACACGAAAACCAACATCTAGTTTAGTTGACTGAAAACATCCCAGCGGTCCTCAGGATGTGACCCTTTACAGCAAACTTAGGTGAAGAAAGAGTCAAAATGTGCCGGTTTGTCTCAGGAATATGGTTTTGACCCACCTCAATTGCAGCGTTTTCGGAGGCTGGTAAAAAGCTCAGCAAAGCTGTGCATGTAGCTCCATGTATAAACTCAACATAAATACAAGGTTACTTAGGGGGGGGTAAGTGAATTTGGTCATAAGAGAAAGTCATATGCACATGTGATTAGTATCTTGTAATTATTTTATTCCTTGAGTAGTTCCAATCACACGAGTGATTATCCTTTAACGTGGGACCACATGGGTAGAGTTATCTTGTGATTATTTTATTCCTTGAGTAGTTCCAATCACACGAGTGATTATCCTTTAACGTGGAATCACATGGGTAGAATTATCTTGTGATTATTTTATCCCTTGAGTAGTTCCGATCACACGAGTGATTATCCTTTAATGTGGAATCACATGGGTAGAATTATCTTGTGATTATTTTATCCCTTGAGTAGTTCCGATCACACGAGTGATTATCCTTAACGTGGAATCACATGGGTAGAATTATCTTGTGATTATTTTATTTGATAGGTAATTCCTTGAGTAATTTCCTTTTGCATAGTATATAAGGGGGTAGTGTGACCTTGGAAAGGGGACCTTCACTGGTTACAGAATTATTGTGTGAATGCAAAGTTTGTTGTGAAGGAATTTGGGCTTTTTGTTTCGAATGATTTTGGTGCACTTGTGTTTAGTTCATTGTAGGAGATTGGTGAAGCTTGTATAGACCAAAGAAAGGTGCAAAAGTGGTTGTGCAACCAAGGACATAAGTTTATATAGCTGTGTAACAAAAATACACAGTTTCGGTCCCCAAACCCGTCCGTGCTCGACATGCACATGATAGAAAATAACATAATAAATATGATTTGACTGTTGATCCCTATTTCTAATGGGCCAAATGTAATGATTGGTCCACGTGGTTTGCTATCAGTAATCCCCTGCCAATTTAAGAATCCCAGATTCAGGTTTATGGGTGAGGTTGCAAAGGAGTCCCAAAAAAATCCAATAAAAGCTGATGGTCAAAACCATCACACGAAAGACAAAAGGTAAGGGGCAAGGCCAAAGAAAATCCAAAATATGTGCTGCCTCCAGGAACCAAAGAAAGAAGAGAGCTAGTCCCTCTCATGGTAAGAAGCTATCTCACTCACAACCCCTTTAATGTCACCTACATACCAAAGCGTGAGATCTAATAGTAATAGGAGGTCTAGAACAAGCATCTCCCAAGCAAGGTTGTAAAACATAAATAACTAAACTTGAATGTGAGAAATGTTTTTTGCTGGGTCACATACTTAGCACCCCTTGGGATGCTCTTATTAGACCATTGGACCAAGACCATCCTATATATAAAAGTAAGAGTGGTGTTTATGTGTCTGTGTGTCACACGACGTTCTGCGTTTTAACACTAGACAAAACTGACGGCAATTAGGAATCCCATAATCAAAAAAAAAAATCTCAGCAGTAGGGGGGGGCCAGCACGAGTGGGGAGGACTGAGCGAGGGGGGGACGAGTGAAGAAGGACCGGGCGAGGGGGAGCTCGATCCTGATGGAAGTAGGATGGTCCTAATTTGGAGCAGATTATTAGACCATTGGACTTATGTCTTGGTCAATATACACCTAGTTCATGCCCTTGCCATCAAACTAGGCCAAAGAATACAGGTACGCAAAAAGAATTTTTGCAACCAATGAGGTAAGGCAACATGCACTTAGGGTGTTCATGTTTTTTGTCATTGGGGGAAGGGGGGGGGGGTTTGTGTTGAATTTTGTTGTTGTTCCCAGTGTGTTTTCAATAACAATTCCCCAAGTTCCCAATACCTCACAACTTTATCCATATCCTTTGTCCTAAATTCTACTATTGTAACCCATATAATCAACCCAAAGGAGGAGATTATGACATATCTATTTTTGGAATAGGATTGATTTTTGTTGGTGATGGGCCAATCAAAGATGCCATTACAAATGTAAAAAAAATTGAGCTTTGAACGTCCTCACAACTAAATAATACAAGTCACAATTTTTATTTGCTCATTAGAAATGCCAAAATAAAATCAACGTGATATTCAAACCTTGGGGGGGGGGAAATGAACAAGAAAAAAAAAGTAATACATGGGATGCAAAAATGACCAAAAATCTCATAATCATTGAACTATCACTATTTTGTGAAATTCCAAATACCCTTTTTAAAGGAAACTTAAAATTACAAGTGGCAAGGTTCCATGGATCTTTTAACTAGAGTTGGATGGATGTCAAAGTTTTTCAATTCCCATTGGTTTTCGTTTTTTTAAATGATTTTTAAAAACCAAATCAGATTTTAAATTTTTTATTAATTTTTAAAAATTATAATATCCATTAAAGATATCAATTTTCTTTTTAAAAATTAGAATGCAGATTTCACATTTAGATATCCTAGAATATTATTTATATATTTGATATTCAAGATGGTTTTCACAACTTGGATAACAATGTTCAAGCATTTTATTGCAAAATTTAAGACTTTTTAATTTTGGGTTTCACATTAGAAATAACATGTTATAGATTTTCTTCTATCATGCTTCACTAAGAATTTGTTTAAATGTTTTAAAACATCACTTGCTTGTTTTTTTATGTTGGAAGCTAGCATAGAGGATTCCAAAGCCACAACCTTATCATCTTTGATCAAATTAGTCATATAATGTGTCATTCCAAATTTTATTTATTTTTGTTTCAAGGACATGTAAAGCATTAGAAAGTAATTGATGCCTATGGGGTTGGTTAAACACATAAGCATTCATAATAATAAAAAAGAATATCAACAATGATTTGAGAGACATCCCAAGTTAATGGTGAAGGCACATGATCACTAATCCTCATTTATGTTTAGAGACTATAACATAAAACAATTGTTACCTTGAATTGTAATGCTTTCTAAAACAATATGATCTTACTTGCAAACTTGCAAGACTAGTTCACTTGTGGCATATTGGTGACCTTAGTAAAAATCATGTTCAAAACATGTTCCTTGAAAATTCTCTTCCAAGCCTAAAGGTTCACATTTCACAACAAACTTGGAGAGCACTTGTCATTGTGTTCAAATTTGAACCCTCATCTTTAACCTATGTTGTAATCTTATTTTTCAAGGCATATTCATTCAAAAGATTAATCAATTTTTTTGTCAATGCTTATCATGTAGTCTTATAAGCTTCAAATAACCAAAAATTACATGTTTTGGTCTAATCAAATCCCAAAAAAATTATAATTAAAGTAAAAACATCATAA
The DNA here is from genome assembly GCA_963920785.1 of Sphagnum contortum. Lineage (NCBI taxonomy): Eukaryota > Viridiplantae > Streptophyta > Sphagnopsida > Sphagnales > Sphagnaceae > Sphagnum > Sphagnum contortum. The sequence goes on along the minus strand of OY987292.1, from coordinate 9,952,422 downwards.
GCACCCTTAGACATCCAAAGATCAAAACTAGCAATGATAGAATGATACTTTTCAAGGAGATGTAAAACATCTTTGTTTTGTTTTTTCCCTTGGGCCACACAAAACATCACGTGAAAAAACATTCCATGAAAAGAATTAAACTTGAGGATACAAATGCAAAATCAAATGCTTTAGTTGTACATTTTCCACAAATTGTAATGGCTAATGACTTTTTACAACCAAAAGTGCAAGATTTTCCAAAAGCTTTTGTTGCTCCACATCATCTGTCGCAACCCCACTTTGAGGCAAATGTGAGGATGAAACTCACACTCCCAAAAGTGGGAACTTGGAGTCCTCCGGGACTCCCAAAAATTCAGAGTTTGATTGTAGGGGTCAAAACACTTCACATTGAGGTGTTTTTTATACCGTTGGAAAGGTCTTAAAGTGTAGATGCCCAAAATGGCCTTGCATGAGCCATTTCGACATCTGCAGCACAAGGTATGGTCGAAAGAAGGGCCAGGAGTCAAACTGGCAGTTTGACTCCCAATCACTAAAAGTCAGGAATCAACCCGACCCCAGTGTGTGCAGGTGGAGTGCAACACACCGTTGAAAAGATTTTGAGGAGAGCTACACATTTGCTTCAGACTTCATCCCAATCGGAGGTCTGAGTTGGGAGTTACAAGCTCCCAAAGTCCTGGGAGTCGATATCGAGTAGCTAAATACGTTGCCCTTCTTCCTAGTCTAATCCCGGAACTTTCAGCATGCCACTCTCACCCCCTTTAATGCTGGAAGCTGGGAGCAGCACCAAGTTCCAACTATTTTCGCTCTTTAACATAATGACCTACGTTAAAAATAACTTATAATAGAAAATAATAACCTATGAAAAATAATTTTAAATATCCTATAATATAATAACTACCAATAGCTTATGATATTATAACATAAAATATCAAAAAATAATTTATAAGACAATAATCATCAATAATTATATTATAACATATAATAATCAATAAAAGATTATAATACAATAAACCTTAATAACCAATAATAAAATATCCATCAACAACCACCAATGATCTACAACGAAATAATCACCAATAATCATTAATAAAATAACCAGCAATAATCATTAATAAAATTACCAGCAATAATCATTAATAAAATTACCAGCAATAATCATTAATAAAATTACCAGCAATAATCATTAATAAAATAACCAGCAATACCCATTAATAAAATAACCATCAATAACCATTAATAAAATAACCACCAATAACCATTAATAAAATAACCATTAATAACCATTAATAAAATAACCAGCAATAGTCATTAATAAAATAACCACCAATACCCATTAATAAAATAACCAGCAATAATCATTAATAAAATAACCAGCAATAGTCATTAATAAAATAACCAGCAATAATCATTAATAAAATAACCACCAATACCCATTAATAAAATAACCACCAATACCCATTAATAAAATAACCACCAATAGCCACTAATAAAATAACCACCAATAACCATTAATAAGATAACCACCAATAACCATTAATAAGATAACCACCAATAACCATTAATAAAATAACCATCGATAACCATTAATAAAATAACCAGCAATAGTCATTAATAAAATAACCACCAATAACTATTAATAGAATAACCAGCAATACCCATTAACAAAATAACCACCAATAACCATTAATAAAATAACCAGCAATAGTCATTAATAAAATAACCACCAATAACCATTAATAAAATAACCAACAATAGCCATTAATAAAATAACCAACAATAGTCATTAATAAAATAACCAGCAATACCCATTAATAAAATAACCATCAATAATCATTAATAAAATAACCATCAATAATCATTAATAAAATAACCAGCAATAATCATTAATAAAATAACCAGCAATAATCATTAATAAAATAACCATCAATAACCATTAATAAAATAACCATCAATAACCATTAATAAAATAACCATCAATAACCATTAATAAAATAACCATCAATAACCATTAATAAAATAACCATTAATAAAATAACCATCAATAACCATTAATAAGATAACCAGCAATAATCATTAATAAAATAACCAGCAATAGTCATTAATAAAATAACCACCAATAGCTATTAATAAAATAACCACCAATAACCATTAATAAAATAACCAGCAATAGTCATTAATAAAATAACCATTAATACCCATTAATAAAATAACCATTAATACCCATTAATAAAATAACCACCAATAACCATTAATAAAATAACCATCAATAACCATTAATAAAATAACCATCAATAACCATTAATAATATAACCATCAATAGCTATTAATAAAATAACCACCAATAACCATTAATAAAATAATCACCAATAGCCATTAATAGAATAACCACCAATAGAATAGTCACCAATAAAATAACCACCAATAGCAACTAATAGAATAACTACTAATGACCATTAATAAAATAATCACCAATAATTATTAATAGAATTACCATTAAAAATCATTAATAGTCACAAATAGAATAGGTACTAATAGCCATTAATAACCACCAATAACATTAATAAAATAATAACCAATAGCCATATATCAAAATTGTTAAGATTGCCAAAAATAATCTAAGGTGAAATAATTTATGATAGACAAAAATAACTTAAGATGAAATAACTTATAATAACCTAGAATTGCCAATAATAACATAAGGTGAAATAGCCTTCAATAGCCAAAAGTAACTTATCATAGTTATAAATAGTCTAAACTGAAATACAATAGCAAAAAATAACATAAAATAGCCAAAAATAACTTACAATAGCTAAAAATAGCCTAAGGTGAAATAAACTAAAATAACTTAGAATAACCAAAAGTAGGCTAGGGTGAAATAACAAAAAATAACCAAAAGCAATTGAAAATAACAATAAATAGTTGTAAATAATGTAGGGTGAAATAATTTAAATTAATAAAAATAATCATATAATAATTGAAAATAGCTTAACATAGGTAGTATTATTATATTAACCCCAAAAAATCCATTTATTTATTTATTTATTTTCAAAATAATGGTCATTGAAATGTTATTGAATAATGATATTCAACTTTGTTTTTGCTCAAATGATTTAAAACTTTTTAAAGGAAATAAATGTAATTACGTACATTATTGAATTTTTAAAAAAAGTAGACTCAAATCATTTGATTTGAATAAAATTCCAATAAAATATGAATTTTCAAAGTTTATGTTTTTGTAATGTTTAAAATGAAGTATTTGATAAATAGAATGTAATGTTACATATTATCACAACAAGTTTGGTGGGTTGTTGATAAAGGTGTTTGCAAAGGTTAAGGGATCAAACTTCATGGGTGATGTTGTGTGTGGTTAACAATGGTATGTTGATTAAATATTATTTTATCGCATTCTTAAAATAGGTGTTTAGGTTGATTACGTGGCCTACCTACCTAGGTTAGGTTTTTAACCTAGCGTAGGTAGTGACATGTGTTAATAATAATAGGTTTTAAAATCATGATATTATTAATAATAATATATGTTAATTAATTAAATTTTAATTGATTTCTATACTAGTTAGTTAATTAATTAGCAAGTGAATGGTTTGTTAAATTTGTATTTCACTTGAAAGTAACTTTAGTGAAACAAGTCATTGTCCATAGCAACTAGTCCTCGTTCACTAGGGGGTTAAACAATTTCAATAAGTAATAATGTCCAAATTCACTCAAAATCTAGTGAAACCCATAGTGAACTAAGACACATTTTTTAGTAATAAAAGTTCATGATATATTAAAATGGAAAAATTGAGGATTTTTATTTTGTAAAAAAGGACATTATTAACCTACATAAGAATGGTTAAGTATAAAAATTGAAAACACCCATGTTTTTGCTTCTAAGTTTTTCCCCTAGTTAATGAAATCAAAACATGTGTCACAATTTAAAAACTTGTGAGTTTAAGTTTTTGGTATTCCACTTGCCTCTACTTTCAAATGGACAATTTTACATTGCCAAAACATTAAACATTTGAATCAAAAATTCAAAAAAACAATTTGTGAACTCCACATGTGCCACTTTTGATACCACCTTAGTGTGTCAAGACCCCATTACTTCATCTTCACATTTAGCTTAACTTTTAGAAACATTTCACATTCTTTATTTTGGATAATGTATTTTCATTGCCATTAAAGCCTTCCATTTTTCACAAAATGTTCAACAAGGCCAAGATCAAAGAAACACAATCAAACAAAATGTCTTGCAAACAAATGTCTTGGTCTAGGGTTTAGGGTGAAATAAGAATGCCTAAAACAAACCAATGCAATCTTTTATAAGCCAAAATAAAACTTGATTTTCATTATAAAAATGATGTGTAAAAAAAACTTTAATGAATAAATGTATTATAGAAAAAATGAACAAGATTTTTTATAAAAAAATCAGACATGGAACTAAATAAAATCATAACAAACAAACTAAAAACAAACAAAGTACAACAAACAAAGACAATAGGAAAAAAACACCAAAAAATGGAAAAAAATTACCTCATAAGAAAATGTTATTAGTTGTCACCAATAACAACTTCAAATTCCACACCTTGACCTACAAAATGCAAAATGCAAAAGGCAATATAAGCTTTAATAACACAAATAGAGGCATAACAACGTCGTGAAGAGAAGTAGTGGTGGTGAAGGGAAGAAAAATAACAACAGCATGAAAGGAAATAACAAGCATTATTGTGATGCGTGAAATGATTGATAAAGAAAAACACATGCAAGAAGTTAAAACATGAGATAACCAAAGCATTAGTAAAACTAATCAACCTATGAATTAGTCTAGGCGTAAACATGAAATGATGCCAATTCAATGGACATTGAATGTCCCATTAAAAAGAATGTTGGAAAAAATGCGTTCGGTGTAAACATTTAAAATGAAATCATGAAGTCATTTGGTTTTTTTCCCAATGAAGTAATCAAAAATTGTTCAAATGTATGCTCATTAGACCTATTATTTATTTCCAAATAACAAAAAAAAATTTACCCATATTATTTGCTAATGGTTCAACTTCCATGTATATAAGTTGTAAACAAGGAGCCAAGGTTATATGCATGCAAGGAAGGTGAAACTAGGATGCTACAATTGTTTTGTTGAAGCTTCCATTAAAGGGGATATGGGGGAGGGAGAGAATGAACTTATCAAAAAAAGTAATACCATGTCTGGAACAAGTTTTGACTTCCGATTCTAATGTCCATATGGATTTTCTATTGTAGTTTTTATCATTGTGGGGCAAGTATTGTGGTCTTCTGGAAAGACCTTGTGGCATAGGGATCAAGGGCATTAATATTATTGTAATTCCATAGTGGTAGTAATGGTAGTGGTGTCGATCAAAGCTAATTGGAGTTTGAAAGCAATAAAGATTGTTGGAATCTGAATAGAAAGTTGGAGATATGTGACCAATATTACATCTAATAATGGACAACATAACCAATGCTATCATTATAGTTTGCAAAAGATAATGGAGTTAGTACTTTGGAATAACAAATGTTAACATTACTTAAAAGTTATTAGTGGGTTGCATTGCATGCCCCATGGTTGTTCTCATGGTAGGGTTTTGTGCATTTTTTTACTTTAAAATAAAGAATATATATGTATAGTCCAGTGTCAGTTGGGTGTTTATTTCCAGAGTTTATACATTGGTCTATTGTTATAATGTGGCATAGTTGTTTTACATGTTTACATAAGGCGATTTTTATTTTCTAGCTCCAATATAGTGACAGTTGCGATGGCCATCATAACAATGGTATAACTATTGTGACTATGCAATAAAATCATGGGGTTGCAGGATAGGATATGTCCATTATTATAGTAGTGTTGTTAGCCATGTCCTTTAAACTTGTTTGTTTTTTCATGCATATTGTTTAGGGTTTGCATACTTGAAAGTTCACCTTAACCTTTTGTAAGGGTAGTAGAGGTTGGGTAGTGGAGTTTTATTGATTGTTACCTTGCAAATTTAAAGTTATGGGAAAATTAATGGTATTTTATGGTGAAAGATTTCAAATGATTGATGTCCTCATGCTTAATATATTTAGAGTTTGAATTGTAGATTCTATTATAGGTCCATGGCCAACTCTTGTGCTTTTTAGGTGACATGTCAGTGATAGGGTTTATATTTTGTAAATTGTATAGGAAACTAACTTTTGAACTTTCTTTTGTTGGACTTAGAGTCTAGGGTTTAGGGTTGTGGCCAGGTGTGATGTGAGTTTTAAGATCTAGGCTAGGTGGAGTGATTTGAACTTCATTGGGAATGGTAGACCTTGCATTTTCACTATCTTTGAAGTGGAGATGGGCACACCATAGTTAGATGTTGAAATGGCCCTAATGGACCATGGTCATTTAATTTTTCATCATCATTTTATCATTTTCATCCCCTATATTTTGCTTCAACCAATGTTTTCACCTTCACAATAAGGTTATCAAAACCAATTTCATTTGACCATTTTGTGTTGAACATCACATTGGTGTCCATCTTAACATGCCACTTTCCGCAAATTTTTTTTAACACCTAGGCTACCCCCATTATGTATGGTGATTGAATTGGATTTAGTTGCCAATCCTATGGTGACCAAAAACATTTTGTCACCAAACTTGCAACAATTTGGCGACCAAAAGTTATTTGTTGCCAAATTTGCAATGATTTAGTGATGAAAAGCTTTCAATCACAAATCTTATGGCGATCGAATATTTTTTTGATCACCTTAAGTTTGAATTTCAATTGTCCAATTGATTATGGATTGATCTCCACTATTAAATTGGCAACACGATTTGTTATTGTTTGGAAAAAAAAAAAACTTACAATCTCCACTCACTTTCTCCTTTCAAATGTGTGGGCCTTATGTTGTTTAGTAAATAACCATTGCCATATACCTTGGGAGGGAGGGGTGAAATTTTTATGGGTGTTTGAAGTTTTAAATTGTCATATTGCATTTGTAATTGGTGTTAAATTTCAATTGTAGCCTTGAAGATGGTTTTCAATCATATTGTTAAATATCTTAATTTTATTAATTAAGCCCATTGTTTTTGTGTTTTTTAATGGAGAGAAGGCGGAATGTGTGGAGTCCATTGTATTTGAAGCCAAAGGATAAGTTAAGTAAGGTGGAATGCAACTTTTGCAACAATGTCATTTCATACCATAAGGATAGAATGCTCTTCCATTTGGGCTATCGATATGATGGCAATGGGTGAATTAAAATTATGGTGTGTTCAAAGGCATAGCCACAAGTGAAAGCCTTATTTGCTCAATGTAACAAACTTGTCCTTCCACCACAAAACAATATGAAAATACCAACCCATTTCCCTAATGGGCAAATAGACATGTTATAAATAAATTCATATTAACTTTGTTTTGGGTTTTTTTCCATAATGCATGATGCAAACATTTGCACATTGCAAAGCTTGTAAATGTGTGTTTCTTACAAGGTGAACATTTCCTAGTTGAATAGTATGGGAAAGGGGTTTAAGAACTTACAAGTCTACTAAATGTTTCATTTGCGACAGAACTACACATAAACATGTCGTTTTTCTTCAGGTTTCATTAGGATGGATGTAAGAACAATCCAAGGATAGTTTCAAAAAAGGTTAGTCCTTAGCATTTGTCAATTGTGAAAACAAAGGTAGGGATGATGGGAACTTGTTCAATAGAAACAATGAAACTTTTGGTTTGGAAGTTTGATGAATATATTTCATTCCAATATTGGGTGGATGCCAATAATGTTAGGCAGAAGTTCAAGATTTAAAACTTGGTCATGGCAAAGCATTTTTATAAATATTATTTCAAGTAAAGTGGATGAAACAAGTATTGTATACTCGAAAGTTTCATCAATGACTTAATGATGTGTAGTTGTAGTTTATGGCAACTAGTAGCCAATGACATGACCCAAGGTGCCATTTTAGCAACTTCCTTGGGTCTAGAGTTATTTTTTGTGCATGTGACAAGCATTTCCCACCACAAGTTCCAAAATCATTAACAAACAACTTGTTTTGTCATTACATAAACAATTGAAACTTCAAGGTTCAAGAATAAAAAGAGGTCGAACAATGGCCTTTGGTGACACAAACATGGAATTGTATTAGTGGAGATTCTCTTTGTATGGCAAATAGTTTTGCAAATGAATAGTTGAAGGCGACTCAAAGTAAGTTTGATGTAAATAGAATATGCTTAAATTTAAAAGTGGTTGTTACAATATTGAAGTCTTTATGTCTCGAGTTGATGGCCTCAACATCATGCCTATTAAGAATTCTAGTGTGAAATGTTTGAATAAATGTTGTAAAATTTGAATCATATTGTTGTCGCATGATTTCTATCAAATAGACTAGATGGTTAATTTTTTGATAGAGGTTGTAACTAGCATAGGTTTGAATGAATGCATTCAAAGAAAGGTAAATAATGTAGGCCCAACTGTAAGGCCAAGTTGGAGCCATCACCATAATAAAGGATGTGCATTCCACTAACAACAATGATGGGGCACTCTTTTAACTACCTTGAGTGTGCATCTATCAATCCAAGATTCACTTGTGCACATTTTGAAGCCTTTTCAATGATCACCAAACATATTCCAACCAAAATTCCAATGTCCTTAATAGTGGGTTGGGCATTTTGTGACTTTCCATGGAGGTTGAAATTGAATGTTGCATGAATTGTTCGACCTTTAACATTAACAACAACAATTCGCATTTGGGCAACAAACATGATAGAATTCGGTGATTGCCAATTAGAGGTTAAGGTCAATAAAGCCTAAATTACATGATTCTTACCAACTCCTGCATCTCCACCAAGTCAAGCAAAAAAAAGCTCTATAAGTGTAAGATTATCATGAGTTATCAACATGTGCCTCGCCAACATGAATATGGCATGTTGCTTTTGGTTAAGATTATAAGAAAATGAAACATCTTTCAAAGAACAATGCATTTAAAGAGGAGATGAAATAGCAAGAAAGGGTGTCCAATCCATATGAATTGTAGTTGTTACAATCATTTCCATTGTGACCGAAATGCATATTGAAGTCAATAAATGCAACTCAAAATGTTGGAGGATTGAATTGGCACGTGGAGTATCATAAAAATCTTTCATTTACCTTGAAACATTGTTGGATCCATGTGGTGAAATATGATGGGAACAACATGTAAAAATGAAATGAATAGATTTTGAACAACTATGGTTAAAATAAGTATGGCGTTGAGGTAACCAAATATAGACTGTGAAAGGTCAAGGTTTTCCATGTCATTATCAAAGTCAAATTCATGACTTTTGTTTGGATCATTTTCAAAGTACTTTTAATTGTTGTAATAAGGTGCATTTGGTGTTAAAAAGGTGGTGCCATCTAGGTGGTCCAATAAAATCTCATATTTGTGATCGATACCTCACATCTCATTTGCTCTTCGTTTTCCAAATCTTCACAATGCTTTATGTAGGCTTGCATGGCAACATATTGGTTGTGTGATTGAAATGCGCGTCTCCATGAAATATGATCACTCAAAAGGTCGTTAAGGTAATGAAAGGGTTTCTACAATATAATTAGTGTTTAGAAGTAGGAGAAGCATTTCTCATCTGTGAAGTCTTCTCATGATATATCCAACAATTGAACTCTTGAAACATTGATAATACATTTAAGGGTTTGAAGCTTTACTCAGTGGGAAGCCCAATGAAGGTAGGGGTTTTTTTAATAGGAGTTGTTGGATGGAAGCAATTTTTTTGTAAGTTAAAGTGAACTCATAAAGGGACAAGTGTTCTAATGAGTCTAGACATCATGAATAATATGTAGTGGGTGTGTAGATAGCCACATCTCCATTCTTTGATTTTACAAGTGAAACCTCCATGATATTTGCATTCATCAAAGTATCTAAAAGGTGCTTGATGAATAACATGGCAAATTCATGAAATTCATAAAAGGAACCATTTTGAAGTAAATATAGGCATGCCATTGGAACCGCAATATCTTGCTTTGAGGATAGAAAACATATCATGTTTGATATCCTTTGGTGTCCTTTTATGTTAACAACTACATCATCAAGAAGGTTAGATTCTTGACTAACCCATTTATCAAATGCATTTATATAGAAGGCAACTAAATTCTCAAACTCATTTTGGTTTTTGATTGTATACTTCATAATGTAATAGGTTACATCATTTCCATTTCCACCAATGAGACAACATATGTCATGATTGCATTTGAATGTCAAATCTTTCAATGGAATGAAATTTTGCTTTGGTATTTCAAGTGAAGGGCTTGAATTAAGGGTAGCAGTAGAAATGGTTATAAAAAAGAAACATGAATTTCTATTTGGAGCCCATGTCAGATAGAGATAGAAAAAGATAAGAGAATAATAGATTGAAAGACTTGAGAAGAGAGAATCGAGAGGAAGTTAAAGAGGCTATTATTGTAACTCAACAATTTATTACTCAAAATAGATGGAAAGGTTTTAGCGTAATATTTAATTCACGAATAACATATCGATTATTTCAACTTGTAGAAGAAGAAACAATAATTAATGTTGTTCAAACTAATGTTGAGGAAATAAGTAGATTGACAAGTGATGGAATTCAACAATCTATGCAAACGAGCTCACTGAACATTGATCAAGAATATCAAAAACCAATTGAAGAATTGAATATGTTGTTATTGAATACACTAGAGAATATTGTTAATGCATTTGGAATAATCAACTAAATGACAAAAGAGGGGTGACCTCAAATACTAAGATGGTAAGCTGATGAAAAATCAATAAAAAACTTTAAACGATGATGGAAATAGTGACCAACCATTCGAAAGAAAACTATTTGGAACAAATTTGAATCCTGATTTGGTTAATATAAATTTTTTGTTAACCCGACAATTAGCAACTGCTGCAATAGTGATGAATGTGAATCCATTCATGGTTGTTGTACTTGCTAATGTTTTGTGCATTCAACTATCGGAATATCATGACAATGATGATCCTGTTATACATATTCCATTATGGTGGAATGGGGGAACTCTTTAAAAAATGTTGGATTATGACATGAAGTATTCCCTCATTATGGATAATCAAAACTTATTATAACGAGGGGGGCTGAATATGAAAAGGGCAAACATGACTTGTTGCCTTTAAGCAAAATTGTGTGAAGTTGGAATGGGCATTCATTAACACTATGAATGTAATACATTAGTTTGGAATTTTGCACAACCACTTGTCCAAGGATAACATTCTATTGCATTTTTTGCTAAATAAACTAGATGTTATGTAACATACGCATTTATAATTGAGGTGAAGTTAAGCACTTGCAAAAGGTGACACCATATTATATGGGTTTGCCAAGGAATAAAATGCCACCAACGCAAGGAAGGTATGTTGGTGGGTGACCCTAGAATTGTTTTTTGTTTACAACGAATCATAAATCATAAATTCCCCTCCACGACTAGTTAAGCAACACCAAACAACTTTGAGGTTTGAAGCATATTGGGTGGGCAAGCCAGTAAATGTTATATGGGGTGAAGATTGGGATGCAAAATATGTTGTGGACAATTTAACCAATATGTCATTTGGGAAAATGATCCATGACATGTATGAATCGAATATAAAGGCATGAAGAACTATTTAACATGTCGTGCACACATTAACGAGGCCTCCAAACAATTGGACTTCACTTGATGAATGTTATCAAAGGTAACCATAGATAATTTGTAATTGTTGCATTTGAAATTTGATGTAATTTACGTGATCTTTTAAAAATGACATGTTTGGACTTGTGAATTTTATAAAACCCAATTTTGTCAAGGCATCATGTTGTCATGGTAATCGTATTTGAATTTTGTGAATTTTGTGAATCTATCATCATCCATAATAACACGTGCAATGACAATTCCTGTTTAGGAGAAGATGAAATCATATGTAGAGTGTGGATCAAGAGACAACTTCATTCCCCTTGCCAAAGATTCATGATTGTCTTTCATTCGCATTTTGATTCTTTTCTGACTTTTTGTGCTCATGCCACTATAGATCATTATTAATGATCTTCTTTACTTCTTGCAATGCTTATTTTTTATTATTGGCAACATGTGTCCATAGCCCTCTAGTGTGCGCAAGCCATCGGGATTCTTCAATGCGTTGCCACATTTGGAAAGCATTATTCATCTTTTCCACACATCACAACTAATGTACCTCCATCATTAGCCGACACATCGCACCTAATGTACCTCCATCACTAGTCAATTTGTGACATATGACACCTCTTTAGTTAGTGGTCTTTTATTTTCTTAGTGCATTAGTGGTGTCCTTATTATTATTTGCTTTCATGACTATGTGTTTTTGGGCTTTTATTTGCCTTGTACTTCTTGTGGATGGGTTCCATGATCCATCCCGTCTCTTTGCTATACAGGGATTTTCTTCAACTTAGGGAAGCATGAAAGCAGGCTTCCATTTTGGAGAGCGAAGCATATTTAGGGCAAACCAAATGGCTCCTTCTGGAAGATTTTTTTTTTTTTTTTAAATTTATTTTAATGGGCACACACCCTCACTAATTACCAATAGAAGCACAAAAAGCAAGTAGTGTTTTCAGCACAAAAAATCATAATTATCTAATTTCAAAATATAAAAAACTACAACTGACTGTTACCTAAAAATTCAAATACCCACCAAAAACAAATATTCACAAAAACCCCAGAAAAGAGTGGCAGGGGATAATCATCAAGGTTTTTTTTGTTTTAATTTTGTGATGTAGCCAAAATGGTGCTCATCCCTAAGAAGATTTAGGCAAATTTGGCTATAGACCAGATTATGAAAGGAAGAGTTTCAAAGAATCCTGTTATATTTTGGCTACCTGTTGCAACCTATTGTAGAAATCTGGTCACTTTCTTTTTTTAAATTCAAAATATGGCGAATAAGTGCCTTTTTTTCACAAAAATCCTTTGAAGTTAGTATGTATCGAAATCATATTTTGAGGTGAAAATCGCGAAAATCCCCACCCCCCCCCAAAACCACCCAGAGGGTTGTATTGAGAATTTCACTGAATAAAATAAAATGGATGCAGTGAACTACAAAAGGGTTTAGGGTTTTAGGGTTAGGGTTTGATGCAGGTCCATTGTCTTTCAAGTCTGCTCGTCGCATCAGGAAAGAGAGAGAAACAATTGCGAGACAAACACACCGAGAGAGAAAGAAAGAGATAAATTTCGTTGTGATTTGATGCTCTTGGAAAATGGTGGGGCCTGAACGAGTGGGAGGAGAGATGGCGAGGGTGGAACACGGAGGCAAAGGCGGGAAGAAAGAGATGGAGGTGGAGGAGGAGGAAGAGCTAGGGTTTGAGGAGATGGGGTTGGATCCGCAGCTGCTGCGAGCTCTGAGGAAACGAAACCTGGCGGAACCAACACCAATCCAGGTGAAGGCAATTCCTTTGATTCTAGAGGGCAAAGATGTGGTCGCAAGGGCCAAAACAGGCTCCGGGAAGACACTTTCGTATCTGCTACCTTTGTTGCACAAGCTGCTGGCCGCCGCCGCTGTGGGCGGTTCTTCTTCCAGCACGGGTCTTAGGGCGCTGGTGCTGGTTCCCACGCGAGAGCTTTGCCAGCAAGTGTACCAGGAGATAACATCGCTTCTGGAGCACTGCAGTGGAACCCTGCGAGTGATCCAGTTAGCAACCACCATGTCACCCGCAACTCTGAAATCGGCCATGGCGAGAATACCCGACATCCTAGTAGCAACGCCTGCGCGGATTGCGGAATGTCTCACGCACAATGCGTTGATTCCTTCCTCGCTGCAGACATCTCTCTCTACTCTGGTTCTGGATGAGGCAGACTTGCTGTTTTCTTATGGTTATGAGGAGGACTTGCGGAACCTTTCAGTTCATGTTCCACGCAGCTGCCAGTGCCTCCTCATGTCTGCCACATCGTGCCCAGATGTTGACAAGCTCAAGAAACTGGTGCTTCATAATCCAGTAACATTGACACTTGCTGAGATTGACGGCTCTGCAGATGGGAGCATAGTGCCAAAGTCAGTGCAGCAATTCTCTCTTGAGTGTAGTCTTAGGGACAAACTGTTGTATGCACTCTCCCTTTTCAAGTATGAGCTCATTCAGAAGAAAGCCCTTGTGTTTGTCAACACTATAGATGGCGGCTTTAGGTTGAAGCTCTTTCTGGAGCAATTTGGGATCAAGTCAGCAGTTCTCAATGGTGAACTACCACAGAATTCACGACAGCACATTCTCCAACAATTCAACCTAGGGCTCTTTGAGTACTTGATAGCCACTGATGATGGAAAGTCTCATCACTCCACTGGCAAGGATGAAGATGACAGTGGGAATGGAGGAAAGATTCCAGGAATGCAGGCTGGGAAGAAGCTTTCGAAGAAAGTTTTAACAGACACAGAATTTGGAGTAGTTAGAGGGATTGATTTCAAGAATGTTCGAACTGTTTTGAATTTTGACATGCCTTTCACTGTAGAAGGTTACATACATCGGATTGGCAGGACTGGACGTGCAGGGAATGCTGGCATTGCAATCTCTCTTGTCTCCCCGCAAGATGAGGACTTGGTGACTCAAATCAAGGAAGAGTTGAGTGGGGATGCTGAGGGTCAAGGCCAAACAAAAGCAGTTATTGCTCCATTTCCCCTACTGACAAGCACTGCTGTGGAGGCTCTGCGTTACAGGACTGAAGATGTGATGAGAGGAGTCACCAAGCTTGTGGTGAGGGAGGCCCGTGCCAAAGAGTTGCGTATTGAGATTTTGAACTCTGAGCGTTTGAAAGCCCATTTTGAGGACAACCCTACCGATTTGGAGCTGCTGAAACATGACAAGGTGCTCAGCAAGGTGCATCCAACTGCACATCTGAAGACCATCCCTGATTATTTGCGTGATCCAGCCACAGAGGCTGCAAGTCATGCTGTTAATCTTGCAAGAGCAGCCATGGGGCTTACGCAGTCTAGTTATATCCAGAGACGCAAGAAGAATAAGAGACCCCGCACTGACAGTGGTCCCCCAAATGCTTTTTCTCTCAATTCAAAACGGCGGAAAGATATGAAAAGAGGAGCCAGAAGTGTGAGGGGGAAAGCTCCAGTTTCCACACACACTGGGAAGAAACATAAGAGGCGTAAAAGATAGGATAATGTTCAAGACTTGAGGAACCAAAGGTAGGAGTTGAATGTGTTTCTCACTTGATAAATAGTGATGTCTTGCAAATTGCAAAGTCCAGCAGCACACACTAAGACTCTCTAAGGATTTAGAAAACTAGAGTGAAAAGAGGGTGGCTGGCATGCTGATGGTAGACTGCAGTAAGCAAGGATTGAAAGCTGTAGACATGCCCCAAATGAGAAGATTGTGAACTTCAAGAAAATCCGCCTTTTGGAGAGAGTATACAGTAAGGGGTCCTGGTGAAGTTTTGCAAGTTTTATTGCACAGTGTTGAACTATGCTTGTGGTTCTCAACTGAGCTTGTAATGATCTTTTATTGCATCTGACATCAACATTGTCACTGAGGAGGATGGATTGAAGCAGAATCCTTAGACAAGAATTAGAACTCAGTGGCTCTCAGAGCATTATTATGATCCGGTCCTCAAGTGAGTGAGCATCTCCTCTCTGTGTTGAATCAAAGTTGAATCAAAGCTGGTTGAACATCACAAGTTTCACAAGAGATAGTGAAGTTTAGTGAAGTTTCTATCTTCAATTTGGTTCTTTTCTACTGTTGTTAGATCCAGAATAAATGCACACAGAACTGGTTGACTCTTGCTGCATTCTCTTGCTACACATCCAACTGCAAAAAATGTCAGATTTCCAAACGCTAAGAAAACCCTAATTTCTATACTCTGTTTCTTGGTCAATTTTGTGATGTAGCCAAAGTGGAGATGATTGACAGGAAGATTTAGCCAAATCTGGCTACTAGCTAAATATGAAAGTATTTTAATGATATCCCTCTTTATTTTTGGCTACATGCTTAAATAGTGATTGAAGAAACATGACGATTTTTCTAGAATTCCCCTCGAATTCTGGCTAGTAAAAATCTCAAAAAGCACCTGATTTTAGCATTTAAAAATTTTAATATAGTTTTTTGGCTATATATAGTCTGCAAAAATAAAAAAACGACTGCAGTGCACCACCCTTTTGGACGGACCTGGCGTTCTCCCGGGTCGTCCTTCTCTGCTCTGCTCTCGCGGTCTCTTCCCTCTCTCGCTCGCTCGCGCGCCCGCCCGCTTCCGAGAGACACAAAGAACGCTACACAGATACATCGCTGCTGGACAGAGACGAAGAGGAGGAGGAGGAGACAGTAGGCAGGTGGCAGTAGACAAACAGGAGGAACGATGAGTGCGGCAGCGATTGCGGAGAGAAGGTTTCTGCAACAGCAAAGATGCCGGATCCTGTACCGCAAGGCCCTCAAATCTGTTCTGGACTGGGCGGTGCACCGAGACATCTTCTACATCGAGGTAAAACCTCTTTCTCGTCTTCTCGCTCGCTACATTGATTTTTATGTTACATCTGCGCTTGAATCATGAATGCCAGCCGCAAAAACTTTCGCAATGCTCTTCAAAGAAGATTTAGGCTTAGGTAGGGTTAGGTTCTTGCCGAAGCGCTTGTTCTTTTGATGACTTTGTCGTGGATTTTTCGGTGCCTCAGTGATTTGAGAATGTCAAATTGCAGGCAGAAAAGACCAGATTGCAGTTTGAAGCCAACAGAGACGTGGTATGTAAAATTGTTTTTGTCATGATTCTCTTTTGATCCTGTGGTAGCATCTTGCTTGCTATAGCAGCAAGTTGGCCATAGAAAGTTAGGAGGTTGTTGTCATTTTTGAACTCACAGCAGAGAATTGAGAGGTTTCAGTAGTGATCCTTTGCTTGGCAACAGCAAAACTTGGAGACCATAGACCGGTTGCTGTTTGAAGGTGAAGCTCGGCTTGCAAAATTTCAACACCCTGATCCCTACATTGGTACTCACTCACTCACAACCCTTTCATTCCTTTACTGTAATTTGGTTACTGGAGAGTAGGGAGTGTGTTTTGTGGATTCTTTTGTTCAACCTGTGCTCTAGTGATTGGCTACTCATGGTGATCTCCAATGTGATTGCCAAGAAGATGTTTGCAACATCTTTGATCAATCAATGGTCTTGCAGCTCATAATCATCTGAAGAAATTTCCTATGTGTGTTACATTTTGGCGGCTCACTTGACTGTATCTTCAGCACTTGCAGTTGGCAATCTGATGCCAGTCTTAAGCTTGGAAGCAGAATCTGTGAGGAGGAACTTTCACAGGGGTTGTTCAACGACAGAGTATCATGTAGATACTTTGAAGATATTCTGTTACTCCTAGAAATGTAAAAAGAGACATAGGACACAGATAATTGCCCAAAGTTCTGAGCAAATTAGGGTTAACTAAACCCACCATCAGGAGCTGATGAAGTATTGGGGGAGGAATGGTAGCTCATCACTGTCATTGCTTAAGTAGGCAATGGTCTGATACTTTGTGAGTGGCATTCACAGGGTTATGAGTACACAATTGTTGTTTTGTTAATTTTTCTTTTGCCAGAACTGACACAACAGTTAACTTCAAAGTGTTGTGTTTTGGAGTTATCTCTGGAATGTCATAGATATATGTCTGCAAGACAAGAAATTTCTTCTAACCAAGAGACAAACATGTTTCAACAAGAAGCTGAGTTGGTCTTGCTTGCAGTTCCCTGGTGTCCTGGAGGATCAAAATATGCCCGCAACCCACCTGTCCCTCCAGTGGTATGCAATTATCCTTCTTACCCCATCTGTTTTAGAGAGGAAGTGAATTATGACTTGTGCAGGTGGGAGAAACTGTGGCATGCTGATTAGAAATCCTTGAATCATTGTCTAAATATGCAAAGCGAAATGTACCTAGATGTTGCTTGTTGTCTGTGCCCATAATAACCAGCAATTTTGGTTTTGCAGATTGAGTTGGTAAATGACTTTGGGCGGGAGAGCAGTCACTAGGCTCCATCAATTCTCTGAAGCACAGCAAAGTTTGGTGCAGTTATGGACTTGCACACACAAGTATTTTTTTAGGGTTACTTCTACATATTTGTATTCATTGTGTGAAATTGCCATTATGCACATCCTCCCTTGAGAATGTGCATACTGGAAGTGAGTCAGCCAGGGCCATCACTCATGTTATAATAACCTGAAAATTTTTCTGCAGAATTCATCTTCATGAAGTTTGATGGCTATCATGAAAGCAAGATAGTTTGTTTCAAGTAACGTGTTATGGAGCATGTGAGGTGCAGGCCATTGGGCCTGGTGACGATCCTGTGAGGAATTTGGGCAAGCCCAAATTTCCAAATGGGCAGCAAAATGGGCACATTGGTGTGTACCTGGCACATTCCATTGCATACTAAGTGGTTTTCATGGATTTACATAATTGTCATGGGGACTTACAGTGGTCTTGTGGCTCAAGTTAGGTCAGGTACACCCAAGGAGACCCTTCATTGTGTGCATGTTTGTTGTTTCATAAATTTTTAAAGTAAGAAAGCAAAAGTGATTTTGAACTTTGGAAATTACTTCAAAATTATGAAGTTGATTTTTTCACAATTGGGTTTGTTGAAAAAAGCGTGTCTGTTAGAGCTTGAAGAGGTATTCGAGAAAGTTATGTGGCAACAGCACAAGGTCCCCTACTAAAAACAAGAAACAACTCACATTCAATGCCCCCTTCAACTACTAATCATGTTTTGGAATCTCTCATATGGAGAAAGATGAAAGCTCCAAACCCACTGGATCATTGGTGATAGTTGATGGGAGGGGGAACACTGATTTTTTGGGTTTCATTTGTGAAATTAAAAAAATTTTGAGGTTTTGTTTCAAGGAAAGGTTGTTATTAGGATTTTGATTTGGGGCAAATAAAATTCAAAACAATAAGAGAACATTGAGAGTTTTTTTTAAAAAATTCAGAGATTGAAAAGAAAGAAAAAAGAAAAAAAAGATTAAAAAAATCTTTAAAAAATAAAAAGGTGTTTCGTGTCCACAAACCATCCATCCATCCATCCATCCATCTCTCTCGCATTGTGCGCCGGTAGGTGGTGCTGCACAGCCGCCTTGCTTCACGTCCGCTGCTTTCACTCGGTTTGTCCTTTTGCCTTCATCAAGGTGCTTCCCGAGCAGCTGCATCACTGTGCAGCCGTTGCACCTGTTTCAAACTTTTTTTCACACATGCTTAGCAACTGTGGCTTAGTCATCATTGGATTCAATCACGCGACGAGCCGCCTCGTGACACTACAGGTTTCTTCCTCACATTCCTCTTCAGTTTCCACTCCCTTGTTGTCGTTGTTGTTGTGGAAAACTATTTATGCAAATCTTTGCAGGCGAGATTTGTGGTTTTCCTCGGAGATTTTTTGTTTTATTTTATCTTGGGTGAGAAGTGAGATCGATTAGATCTCGCTGTGTCGTCGTCGTCGTCGTCGTCGTCGTCTGTCCTCTTCTTTTTGTAAGATCTCATTTTTTTCGGTGTAGAAGAATCAATCAATCAGTCGAACCGGGCTGAGATTTGTTCGATAGCAGAACCAGGGAGGCGGCGATTATGGATATGGATTCGATCCGCAGCTGGCTTGTGGAGCACAAGTTGCGTGCAGTTGGTATGTTCTCTTCTCAAATCCATCATCATAGTCACTTCCTCTTCTTTTGTGTGTGTGGAAAGAGAGGCTCTCATAATAGAGAAAATGGAGAGGCTTTAGTAATAGTGAAAACGGTGAGCTCAAAACTGAGGCGAGGATTTCCGGTTTGCTATGGACTTAGGTTCGCGTTTAGTGAAATAATAAGCACGCAGCTTTCACTCTAAGCTCGTTCTGCACTCCTTTTTGGTTGGATTTGTGCTGGAGATTAGAGACATGGAGTTTATGACAAGCACATCCTCCTTAGATTTGATCTTGAATTTTCCCCATGCCTAGTGTAAACTTCTTGTCTTCAGTTTTGCAAATTTTAGTTGTGAAGTCAAGACATTCTAGGGTTTCTGCCTTCTCCCATTTGGCTTTTTGATCTTTATGATGAGGAGATCATCAGAAGTGTGCTACGTAATGAAACAATTGGTTCTATTGTGTTGTCCTCTCCATGCCACAGTAGGCCAAGGGTACTGTGGCATCTTGGTGTTCATTTTTTTTCACACAATTCTTGCCTGTTTTTTAGAAGCTCTAACTTTTAGAGATGGCTATGAAGTTCATTATGTGCATATTGATCTAGGTCAAACAAGCACAAAGGTGGAGAGGTTTTGGCAAGTTCCTTTGTCATGCCTACTGTTCTCATTGTGTGAATGGGGTGGGGGCCAACTGGTGCAGGAACGCTGTGGGCTTCATCACTGCTTGGCTCATTTGCTTACAATTTCTCCCAGCCTCATATGAAGACAAGTGTCAAGTTGATACATGCCAGGTACACCTCACAATGCTCTTTCTGCTTTAGGATTTATGAGGTCTTGAATACGTTTCCACAAAAAAACCAGTTGTCTCAATCTGTAGGTCCTCAATGTTGTTCTGTGGCTTCACATGTTTCTTGCATGATCAAAGACTGGAACCTGTCTTGTTGTTCTCTTCTTTTGTTGTTTAGCAATTGTCATTTACACATGATTGATTTGTTCATTTGCCACAGCCCGCTGCATTAGCTAAGTTAACAAAGTGGATTCATGTTTTCACGTGTGATCTGAGTCCCTTAGATTGAAGGTAATTTGGGATCTTTTGGTTTCTTGTTGTACAAAACAAGTTCAGGAAGCCAAATTTTCCAGAGTAGGTTCTGTTGCACCTTTCATCCTCCATGGGTAATACATAATACTCCAACTCAATCAGACTTTGCTATGGAGTGGTGCTGACTTACTGTTTTTGTATGCAGATTGCATGCACAGGCCTTGACATTGGCAGCACTAGCTGGGTGTGCAGTGGTAGAATACTATGACCACCAAAGTGGAGAGAAAGCGAAGAAGTATGAGAAACACATTCAGTAGTTCCCTGCAAGTGGGAATAGTTACAGATTATACCTTGAATAACATGAAGGTGAACAATTGTTCAAAAAAAGAGGATCCCTGTATTTTAGTACATCCATTCATTGTAAATGGTAGATCCAATACTATCTTGTTTTGAGCAACAGCTGAACAATCTTCTAAACTCAAAGAGACTAAATAGTTCTAAGGCATTGCAAAGACTGATATACTTACAGGCATTTGCATCAAGGCAATTGTTGACATGTTCAGTGTGATGGTATGTTATCTACACCCACCACAATGAGCTGATGAAGCCAGTGGCTAGTCATGACAGCAAGTCACTGCTATTAACAAGGAATGTGATGATCTGAAACTTGGTGACTGTCAAAAGGTTTTGTTTTCATTTTGCTTGAACTGACACAACAGTTGTTGATGTTCAACATGGTATTATGAAATTTCCTTGTCCACCTCATACATAAAGTTGAGTCCTTTGATTGGGCTTTTGAAAGAAATGGTTGGATCTTCAGAGAGATTGCTTGGTGGTGATTTGTGCATTAGTACTCAGGTTGTTACTGTGTCCCATGCATCGAATGTGTCCAAATCTTAATGCTAAAACAGGAAAGCAATCAATGTTGTTGCAATTTGGAGTGTCTCTGTTTGCACCACAACACAGGCCTGTGTCTTTGTAACTCAGCAATCACTCTGCATTCTAAGCTGTGTTCACAAACAAGGGCATCAGGTGCAAGAGAAGAAGACCTTAAAAAAGTTGCCTCAAGTAGCCTGCCTCATGTCTATGCAGATTTTCATGTGACATCACATGATCAGAGGTTTAAAGTCCAAAGTGCTCTTCGCACATCTTCTACCATCTACATCAACAACTTCTATATATGTGGTGGTGAATGCTGGAACAAGAAAGGTAAGCTACTTTCTCAGTTAATTTGCCATTCCACTTTTGCTAGATCTAGTGAGCACAACAACACAAAGGAACAGTTTTCTCAGCCAGTTTGCACTCTGTCAACCTAACTGCAAGATGGAAATAAGAGAGAGCAAAGGCATCTTTGAAGCTTTCACAAAATGGCAAATGTCTAGAGACAAGGAAGATAGAGAATTTGCATGTTTGCAAGCAAGTTGAGAATTCATAACAAACAGATTGAGGATTTTGCAAGAGTGCAAATAGAAAACTAGTTTGTCCACCTCTAGTCTTCTCCATAGGCACGAAATCGATATCTTTGCTCAAATGGTCCATCAAAGCAAAGCTGAGCAGAAAACCATTTAGGATAGCGGACATAATCACCAGCATAAAACCATGTGCTGTCTTTGCATTCCTCAGGCGTAACCTGCACAGAACCTTTGACTATGAAAACCTCTTCGTCCACCTTCCATTCCCAAGGGACCACACACTTGTCAGACTCCCATTTTGACCACTTGTTGATTCCCAGTTCTTCCATGCGCTCTTTGGAGATATTCTTCTCGCAGTGGATCTTGAATCTCTCCTCAACAGGCCTTAGGACTCTGGCTGTCACTGCAACAACTGCTGCTGTTGCTGCACAATGGTTCTTTCCAATTGCTAATCTACTGTAGCCTCCTCCAACTGTGCGGAGATTTGTACTTGATGTGAAGAACTGGGAGGAGGATTTCAGGGTGGAATTCTGCTGTGTGGATCTTGTCCCTTTGAAGGAAGAACGCTCTGCAAGAGAAGCTGCTGCCGGCTGCAGCCTAGTTTGAGTCACCAGCATTGCAGGCATGTCTGTGAGAGAAGAAGAGGAAGAACTCGTCTACAAATCTCATACACGAAGAAAAACCTGAAAGGGAAAAGATAAGGATCAAAGCCTCTCTCCCAAACTCTACCAGCCTCAGCTATTCTTTCTGAAAGATCGTGTAATCAATCAACCGAGCTTGCTCCTAAATTCCCCTGAGAAAGAAAACAGCAACAGCAGTGGAAGGAATTTTTTGACCACCCTTTTCACGGCACGCTAGATTCTTCCTCAACCAGTCGAAACAGAAAGAAAAAAAAATCCGCAGATACCGGGACTAACGGCGAGGAAAGGAAGCCTTAAAACAGCCAGGGAGAATAATAATCCTCGCAGAGCAATAAAACTAGAGACACAAAAGCAATTCGAAAGGATATAAGAAAACCAAACAAACCCAAAAGCACCGAAAGAGAGCCAGAGAAAGTCCCCACCCTCGAAGCGGAAGAGAATCGTTAAGGTTTAGGCTGGGGAAGAGAAGAGAGAGAGGCCCACAAAACCCCTGGTGAGAATTAGGTTTAGAAGAATTAGGGTTATAGCTTTCAGGGTTTCAAGAGAGAGCTTGGCCTGTCGTGCGTTTGAAAATTCCATTCCGTCGTTGATTCTTTCTTTCTTTCTCGCAGCTGGTTCTTAGCGGAGCAGACGGTTTTGGTTTTGCGATTGATATGGTTTTTCTTTGGTAGAGGATGAGGAAGTTTTGGTGCAGCTTGAATGATTCGGTACCGATAGTATTCGCATCATGTCTGCTGCTTCAGATTCTTCTGTTGCTTGCGCTTGTGCAAGCTGTTGCTGCTGCTGATTCAGTGTTTTCCAGGAGCACGGGGATTGCTGCACCTCAAGAATGGGGTTTGTTGTATGACAGTGCAACAGCAACATTCGGCTGCAAAGATGATGATGATGATGCCTCCTCGCAGCATCATCGCCGCTTTGCCATAGAGCGTTTCAATGATAACTTTTGTGACTGCCTGGATGGAACAGATGAACCAGGTACATCGGCTTGTCCTGACGGAAAATTCTATTGCAACAATGTAGGATACGTGCCGCAGTACGTGTTTTCTTCTCGCATTAACGATGGCATTTGTGATTGTTGTGATGGAAGCGATGAGTATGATGGAAGAATCAAGTGTGCAAACACCTGCTGGCAGGTGGGGAGAGAAGCCAGAGAGAAATTGGCCAAGAAACTTGCCATGTACAAAGAGGGTTTGCGCATCCGCAGGCGGGAAGTTCAGAATGCCAGGGTTTTGCGCCTCAAACAGGAAACTGAAATTGCCTCCTTGAGGCAAGAGGAGAAGAGTCTTGGTAAACTGATTCAGAACCTCAAAGAAGCTGTAGACAAACTGGAAAGACAGCAGGAACAAGCATCCAAGGCCATGGCAGCAAGTGAGAAATCAGAAACAGACCAAAAATTGAAGGAGGAGAAGCTGCCTGATAGTTCCTCTCAGGTTTCAGCATTTCACAGCTTGCCAACTGCTCAAGTTCTAGAGGCACAGACTTCAGAGCTTAGCGATCATCATGATATGGATGTCCACATCCACTGTGATGCTGGAGCAGAGAGTGACTGTGAACTTGCTGCATCAGAAGAATCGCATGGGGAGGGAGACCCTGATTTGGCACAGCTATCTAGAGAAGAAATTGGCCGTATAGTGGCTTCGCGCTGGACTGGGGAAGAGATGGGCCTTGATACATCACATGCAGGAAGTGACCAGCTGGAAATGACTGTTGAGGATTGTGAGAAAACTGAGGATGAGCATGAGGACAAGGATGATAATGAGTTCAATGGAGGTAACAAAGATGATGATCTGTGTGAAGGAGGCAATGGTTGTCGAGATGAGGGGGATACAACTTACACGGAGGAGGAGGAACACCAGCCTGTGTTGAAACAGGGAAAACCTGCTTGGTGGACATGGTTTTGCTCAGTTGCTGAGATGCTGAGAAATCTCTTCACAAGGAGTATGGCTGACAAGTCAGAAGCAGAACAGGTCAGGAAACAATACTCTGATGCTACTGGAAAGCTGAGCAGTATAAAAGCTCAAATTTCAGAGTTGGACACAATATTGAAGCAAGACTTTGGGGAAGAAGGAGAGTTCGCTTCTTTCTATGAGCAGTGCTTTGAGCTGAAAGTGAAGCAATATGTCTACAAAGTTTGTCCATTCCAGGAAGCAACGCAATTGGAGGGCCACACCAGCACCCACCTTGGTGACTGGGATGGCTTCAAGGACAATTACTCTGCCATTATGTTTTCTCATGGTGAACATTGTTGGAATGGACCAAACCGCAGTTTGCGGGTCGAGCTGCAATGTGGGAAAAGGACACAGTTAAAAAATGTAGATGAACCCAGCCGTTGTGAGTATGTGGCAGAACTCACAACCCCTGTTTTCTGCTCAGAATCAAGGGTGGAGCAGCTACAACAGGAACTGGATGGGCAACTAGCAGCAGCCCATGATGAACTGTGATACAAGAAAGCACTTCTGAGGGAGAAAAGTCTGAAGTTCCTTCTTTTTAGGAGTTCTCCCTTGTCCTCTGAGAGAGAACCATATTTCAACTTCCATTGCCCAATGTCCTCTAAAATTTGTAAATTAGCTTGGAAACCAATCTGTCATGTTTGGCATCTTATGACAACTACTGCAGAGTGGCCATGATTGCCACACGCTAGACTAGCAGCAGCTTGGAACACCAGCTTGTTGAAGTGTCCAAGAGGAATTAGGAACCACAATTGGCCCAGTTACAGTTTTAAGGTGTTAGTATGTGTCTTATCCGTTCTTCTCTAAGCCTTCCTTGACATATAATACTTCTTTGTCCCATGTATAAATCT